>OU343224.1:239628650-239840953 GCA_910596185.1 Chrysanthemum makinoi | reverse complement strand
CCGATGGTATTCCTTTGAAGCCAATGCTATAAGCTGGGTACTTCACACATGGGATGTAATCAATACCGTCCATCAAAATGAACCAAACTACCGTGCTAATACTTATCAGGGACCACCCGGTTTAAACCAGAATCCTAACATGCAAACCGGAATCAGAACCAACCTAGAATGAACCAAGGTTATCAAAACCAAGATAATTTCTATCCCGGACCAAATCAAGGTTTCCAACATCAAGGAAACTTTAATCAAAACAATTTTTCAATCGAGGGAATCAATTTCATGGGAATATGAATCCTAACCAAGGAAATTTTCAACATCAAGGCCCTAATCCGAACAATAGAGGCCAGAATTTTCCTAATCAAATCAAGCCCTTGTTCCACTGGACCCATCATCCGATGAGCTATTGAAGCAATCATAAAATCCCAAGATGAAATGGAACAGGTGTTGTTGGTTAGCTAGATTTCGACATTAAGAAGTCTTTAAATGATCAACCCTCGGGCTCAGGAAAACTTCCGAGCAACACGAGCGCAACCAGGGGCGATGCAAAGGCGATCACAACCAGAAGTGGTGTATCATACGATGACCCTCTATTCCTACTACCCTCTTCTTCTTCTCTCCCGAAGGTAGTGGAAATGAACCTGAGGCGACAAAGGACAAGGAACTTCCTACTAATAACGGAGGTACCAACTATGTCCAACCTCAAAGTTGTCCTGAAACCCAAGTCTAAGAGCCAGAAGTGGTTTTTGATTCACATGACATCTCTTCTGAAAATCCCAAATCCAAGATCTTCTATTCCTTACCCATCACGTTTGAATGAGCAAAAGCTCCGCGAAAAACCCAGTCATCAAATGGACAAATTTTTTCAAATTTTCCAAGAACTACATTTTGACATAAGCTTTGCGGATGCTATCATGCTGATGCCCAAGTTTGCCTCAACTTCAAACACATGTTAAGCAACCAAGAAAAACTGTTTGAAACTGGCTTAAAACTCTCTGAACGAGAACTGCTCAAGCAGTTCTGTTAAAGAAGCTCTTCCTCCCAGAAGCTTGTAGATCCTGGAAAATTTCTCTTACCTTGTGTATTTCCGGGATAGTTGAATGCTTTGCCTTAAGCCGATCTTGGTGCAGATTAACTTGATGCCTCATTCAGTATGGAAGAAACTTTCTCTTCCGGACCTTACTCCTACCTGCATGACTCTTGAACTTGCAGATCGTTCAAATATGCGCGTCCTCTTGGATCGCCGAGATGTAATTCGTGAAAGTAGGAAAGTTCCATTTGCCAGCTGACTTTGTGGTTGTTGATTTCGATGCCGATCATTTCCCCCCCTCATTGTGGACGAGGATTCCCGAGAACGGGCCGGCTCTCACTGATGTATTTGACAAGAAATCACATTACGTGTAGGTAATGAAGCTGTCACCTTTACCTTATCAAACTTCGAGTACTACTTCCCGCAACTATGATTCGAAGTCGGTTAACCGAATAGATATCATTGATGTTGCTTCTGAAGAGTACTCTCAAGAAGTTCTCGGTTATGTTCATAATTCTTCGAGTGATAATCTCACTCATTCATCTCACCCCATCATTGCCAATTCTACTCCTTCTCTCACTCCGTTTGAGGAAAGTACTTCATCTTGGAAGAGATTGAAGCATACTTGTCTAGTGATTCGGTTTCATGGGAAATTGATCACGCTCCAATTGACATAGAGGGAGATATTCTTCTCATCGAGAAGATGCTCAATGATGATCCATCATTACTCCCTCCCGTCGAGCTTCATAATAAGGAAGTCAAGTCAGTTGAGAAAACCGAAGAATTTCTGAGGTAGAACTTAAGGACTTACCACCTCATCTCTAGTATGCATTTCTTGAGGGTGATGATAAATTACCCGTCATTATTGCTCGAGATTTGAGTAAAGATGAAAAAACTGCTCTCATAAAGGTCTTGAAGTACACCAGCAAGCAAATGCTTGGAAACTCTCCGACATTAAGGGTATCAACCCAGAGTTTTGTACTCACAAAATCTTGATGGAGGATGACTTCAAGCCAGCATTCCAACATCAGAGAAGGGTGAATCCTAAGATTCATGAGGTTATCAAACCAGAGGTTCTCAAACTTCTTATGCGTGATTAATTTACCCGATCTCAGATAGTCCTTGGGTTAGGCCCAATTCACATTGTTCCCAAAAGGGTGGCATTACTGTTGTCACAAATGAAAATAACGAGTTAATTCCAACTCGGCTGGTAACGGGATGGCGTGTTTGCATTGACTATCGTAAGTTGAATGATGCCACCCGTAAGACCATTTTCCTTTCCCACCCTTCATGGACCAAATGCTTGAGAGATTAGCAGGAACGATTATTGTTTTCCTTGATGGTTTCTCGGGTTATTTTCAGATCCCCATTGATCCACGGGATCAAGAAAAGACCACATTCACATGCCCATACGGAACTTTTGCCTACAGACGTATGCCTTTTGGCCTATGTAATGCCCTGCACGTTCCAACGATGTATGATGGCAATTTTCCATGACATGATCGGGGAAACAATGGAGGTGTTTATGGATGACTTCTCGGTCATTGGGGACTCATTTCAAACATGTCTCTCCCATTTAGAAAAATGCTAAAACGGTGTGAAGACACCAATCTTTGTCTAAATTGGGAGAAGAGCCACTTTATGGTTAAAGAAGGCATAGTCCTTGGCCATAAGATTTCAAAAACGGGATTGAGGTAGATAGAGCAAAAGTCGATGTTATTGCTAAACTACCTCATCCTACTACCGTCAAGGTAGTAAGTTTTTAGGTCATGCCGGGTTTTTATCGCAGATTCACACAAGATTTTTCTAAAATCTCCCGGCCTATGACCCATCTTCTTGAAAAAATGTTCCTTTATCTTCTCACCGAGTGATCAAAGCTTTTGAAACATTAAAGAAAAAGCTTACTGAAGCACCCATTCTCGTTGCTCCCGACGGGACTTGCCTTTTGAGCTCATGTGCGATGCAAGTGATTTTGCTATCGGTGCATCCGGGCAACTATAACCAAGCATTTTCACCTATCAACTATGCGAAGTAAGACTATGATCAAGCTCAAACCCATTACACCACTACAGAAAAAGAGCTACTAGCCGTGGTGTATGCGTTTGAGAGGTTTCGGCCGTACTTAATCTTGACCAAATGCGTGTGTAACGGATCACTCGGCTCTCAAATATCTCTTTGCAAAACAAGATGCAAAGCCGAGATTGTTCCGTTGGGTTCTCCTCCTGCAAGAATTTGATATCATTATACGTGATAAAAAGGAGCTGAGAACCTAGCTGCTGATCATCTGTCCCGATTAGAAAACCCACACCAAGATGTTTTCGAGAAAAAGTAAATAAATGAAACATTTCCTCCTCGGACACTCAATGCGGTTAATTTTCGTGAAACTCTACTACCCCATGGTTTCTGGACTTCGCAAATTACCATGCGGGTAACTTCATAATGAAAGGAATGTCAACCCAACAGAAGAACAAATTCTTCAAGGATGTTAAACATTACTCTGGGCGACCCCTACTTATTCAAAATCTGTGCGGATCAAGTCATCCGACGGTGTGTTTATGGACAGGAAGCTATGGACATTCTCAAAGCTTGCCATGCTGGACCCACCGGGGCCATCATAGTCCAAATTACACCGCCAAAAAGGTGTTTGATTCCGGGTTTTATTGGCCCACTATTTACAAGGATGCCCACGAATTTGTCAAAACTTGTGATGCTTGTCAACGTCACGGAAATATCTCTCAAAGAAATGAAATTCCGCAAAACGCCATTCAAGTGTGTGAGATTTTTGACATCTGGGCATTGACTTTATGGGGCCATTTCCATCATCTCGAGGAAACAAATACATACTTGTGGCTGGTGACTATTTGTCAAAATGGGTTGAAGCGAAAGCTTTACCTACCAATGATGCCCAAGTTGTTGTGAAATTCTTAAAATCTCTTTTTGCTAGGTTTGGAACTCCACAAGCTATAATCAGTGATCGTGATACGCATTTCTGCAATGACCAGTTTGATAGAGTCATGCAAAAGTATGGTGTAATTCACCGTCTCTCTACTAGCGTACCCCCCCAAACAAGTGGGCAAGTGGAAGTTTCTAACCGAGGATTAAAAGAATCTCGAAAGGGACAGAGGCAAAACCGTGCATCCCTGGTCGGATAAACCGGATGACGCACTCGGGCCTTCCGTACAGCTTATAAAACACCCATCGGGTGTACTCCATACAATCTTGTGTACGGAAAGGCGTGTCATCGCGATTGAGCTTGAGCACAAGGCATACTGGGCCTTGAAGCATGCCAACTTCGATATTCAGACAGCGTGATCACCGAAAGTTCAAATGATTGAATTAAATGAACTACGTGATCAAGCATCATAGAACTCTTTGATCTACAAACAAAAGACAAAGAAGATTCATGACTCCAAAATCAAGAACCGCGTTTTCAACGTCGGTGATCGAGTCCTTCTTTTCAATTCAAGATTGAAGATTTTCTCGGGAAAACTAAAATCCCGCTGGTCCGGACCATTCACCATCACTAAAGTATTTCCTTATGGAACCATTGAGTTATCTCAACCCGATGGTCCAAATTTTAAAGTGAATGGTCATCGATTGAAGCACTATTTTGGAGAGGACATTCCACCCATGGTTGTCCTAGATTTACAAACTTTCCCCATGAACCAATGAATGCGGGATCGAGTCAAGCTAGTGACTCGGGAATCAAAACAGTAGCACACCATATGGGTTTTCACCCATATTTCTGACTTCTTTCTACTTTCTACCACCCTAGTGTGGGGGAGTTGCCCCCGCTGTTGTATATAAGTTTTCATAAAAAAAAAAAAAAAAAAAAAAAAAAAATAATGAGTATATATCAAAAATAACATAATGGCCGTAGTATTTCCCTTTTACGTTCTATGTTTCGGCATAACCGCCGGTACTTTGAATATTGAGGGCAATATTCATTTCTAGTGTGGAGGGGAATTCTCACAAATTTTATCATGTAATTATACCACCCAATTCCCCATTTTTGGCCAAAATTTTTTTTGGAGTAAGTGTTTTGCACTTACTCAGCTTACGGTTATCAGACCGCCATGTCTAATAAACTAAAGGATTGGCTAATCCAGGAGCAAACGGCTCTTGGTGAAGATATCTCAAATCGTTGACTCTTGCAATTTGCCAAAAAGTATGGTGTTCACTCACCATATATTTAATTAGTGAAAAGTTGGCTAGCCCGCAAGTTTATGGCTTGTGGTAAAGGCAGTTGGAAAACCATAATTGTAAATCGACTCACCAAAGATATTTTATCTAAGAGTTGGCTAGTCCGTATAAACGGCTTCGGTAAAGACAAATCAAAACCGTTGAAAACTGGTGATTTGCTCAAAATCATTTGGTTATCATTGTACCAAGATTCTTACTTGAACTGAAACAATTGGCTACTCTAGAAGTAATGGCTTTTGGTAAAGAGATGAAATCCATTAAGTTTTCTCAAAAGATTGCTAGGGACTAGCAATATCTTAGTGTGGGGATTGATGAGTATGCAAATACTCATCATTTTTGTACCTTTTAGACTGCAAAAACATCTGAAACACTCAAAATGCATCAAAATGATAAAAATATCACAAATAAGTGTTTTATGTGTTTCAAATGCAAAAATACCAAAATCAGGTAAAAAACGTATCAAGTTTGCATAATTGGCAGTTTTAGTCCCCCAAGTTTTAAAAGTTGTCAAATCTAGTCCCTGGTCATTCCAAAACTTATAAAAGTCATAAAAGGTCCTTGGGATTCACAAGTTGTAAGAAATTGTCCTTTGAAGTTTAAAATTCACAATTTACAACTTTGGTCCCTTAACTTTACAAAGTATCAAATCATCCCTGGGTGTTTAAAATGGAAATTATTCAAACTACACCCTTGTACTATTCATATATGGCATAATTGGTCCTTTTGATAAGTTTGTAAACTTGCCAAATCAGGCCCCTATACTTTCAGAAATTACATAAATGGTCCATGTGATAAAACTACAACCAAACGGACCCCTTGTGCATTTTGAACCCCAGCCAAACCCATTTAAACCCTGCCAATATACCATTTTGAACCCCCAGCTTAATAATTAAAACGCTGTCAAATAGTCAAACGCGCCAAAACCAGCTCCACTGTTCATCGTCCTCTCCCACGCCTGCAATTCCAAAACCAGTGGTTTTACCACCACCTCACCACCTTTCCACCTCACTACCTACTCTCTCCAGCTCATTCCCCCTCCTCCTATACCAGCCCACAATCAATAAATGCTTCCCCACTATCAAACACTTCACCTCACTCACAAAACCTATTTTTACTGCCAAATCACCCCTAGCTCCATATCTACTTCCCAACTTGTCCCCTCCACCTCCACAATCACCCAAAAAAATCCTTAATTGCTAAAACCTGCTCTAATCCACTTTTTGGCACCAAAAATGCCAAATGGACGATTATGATGATTTTGGAGGATCCAATGGTTGTAATGAAGTGGGAAAGTCTCAGAGGTCGACAAAGACTCTAAAAGATCTTTATAAAGAAGAAGAGAAGCAATGTGAAGACATATAGAGAGTAATTTAACTTAGCTTATGTCGTTTTAGTTAATTTTAAAATTCCAGTGTAATTTCAAGCTTTCTAGTACTGTATTTGTCAATTTTAGTGTATTATAAACCTTTTTCAATAATCAATTTCAAGTTTTAAGTACTAAATCAGTTTATGCATTTTCAAGCTTAAATTCTCAAAATGTTCTAATGTTGTTATTAGTTGTTGTTTTGGACTCATAAACCCATATAAGCTCCTATTAAAGCTTTTCTAAGCTTTTAGAAACCATAAAATTCAGTTTAGAAGTAAAACTCAAAAATACAAAAAAATACTAGAAAATAGTTGGAAAATCAAAAATCAATGGAAATGAAGATCACAGCTGGAGCAGGGTAAATTTTGGATTGCCCTTGGTTTAGAAGCTTCTTGGGAAGCTATAGGAAGTGTTTTCAGTCATTGGATCTCAGTTGTATGCTTGGAAGCAAGTTGTAAGCTTATTTCTTGATTTTGACCAATCATTTGTAGAACGCTTATCATTGCTTATCTCTGTGTTTTTTATGCTTATTTGGTGTATGTTAGTGATATTATTGCTTAATATTGCAAGCTTGTTCATTAATTTCCTTAGTTGCTTAATTTTCACTTTTTCACTTTTAATATTGCATAATAGTGATTTATAGGTCTTTGTTGTTACTGTTGGTATTTATGTGTTTAAATCAACTTTTTATATCATTAAATGTTTGTATGAATCAGTTGCATGGTCTTAAGTTATAAAATCCTTTGAAAATCACAAAAACAGTCTTTTAAAGGGTTGTTTGGATTTACTGTGTAAACTGTGTTAGAGGTTGTTAATGCTATTGTTCTTGGTTGATATATGCCACATTAGGTCCTAGTAGCTCAGTGAAACAAATAAAACCAGTGCTCACTTGATAAGAAAGTCAAAATAGCTTTTGATCACAACTTGTTACTAGCGTTGGATTTTCATGTTCCATGATCATGTTCATGTTCATAAGTTGATAATATTGATCAAACCAGTCTTAATTCACCTTATTACAACATAATTAATAAGTAGGATTGATCCAAAGTTCATATAAGTCAACCTTTAGTGTAATTCAAAAAGTCAAAATTTTCAGTTTAGTAGTTTTTGAATAAATTAGATAATTTTATATAGGATTTAATATTAAGTTTCAAGATTTGAGCTTTTGGAATAATAATATTCAACTGCTCATCTTTATCATAGTATTTTTATAATTTCTAGTTAGCTTATTTAACTGCTTATTTCTTATCTTCTTTTAAGCCCTTTTCTAAAAATGTGTCCTGTGCACAGTTGAGCTAGCTTCTTCATAAGCTTGTCAAAAGCTCATTAGTGAGTCCCAGCTTGTGTGCTTTAGCTTTTTGTGTAGCTTAACTTCCCATCTCTTTAGTCCAGTGCTTATTTTCTACTTTTTAGCTTATTTATTAGGGCTGCTTGTAGCTTTTAAGTTGTCCCATTCTTGTGTACACTAGATAACCAGTGTACTTAAGCCACTTTCACAAGCTCACACAGAGCTTAATAGTGGACCCACCTTGTAAATTTTGGTTTTTGAGAAGCTCACCAACCCGACTTGTTTCCTTAGTGCTCATTTTGAGCTTTGGAGCTTTTGCCCCTAGCTTAATCTAGCCTATAAAAACTGATGCAGGCTGTTTGGATAGTAGGTTTAGTGTAATTGCTTATTTGCTTATTTAAAGCTTATCAGTGTATTCCTTTGTATCTTTTAGCTTCATTTAAGTAACTTTAGCTTATTTGTATCTTATTTTACCTTTGGTTCCAGTTTGTAAGTTTATTGAGCTTAAAAATCAAAATAAGCCATAAGCTCAAACTATTGAGCTCATAAGCTCATTCTCAGCTTATTTTTAAGTTCCAAAATTTTTGTCTTTATTAAAGTTGCTTATAATCAGTAGTATAGTAGTTTTGAAAAAGAAAAATCACAAAAACATCATTTTAAAATAGTGATAGCGTTTATTTAATATAAATTAGCTTTTTAATTTTTTTTTTCAACTTATTATTAAGCACTTTCTGTTTTTATAATTTTCTTAGTTTTCTGTCATCATAGGATATTTATAGAAAAAATTTCATAATTTTCTTAGTTTGTTTAGTATTTATTAGAATTTAAAATAGTTAAAAAGTATTAAATAATTAATAATAAACAAATAAAAAACATAAAAAATATCTTTTCAGTTTTAAAATTAGTTTTATAATATTTTAGATTTTTCTAAGTTAAAATTTCATTTTTCCAGGTTAATTTTATATTTTCTTGTATTTAAGTGTATTTTAAATAATTAATAAATAGGAATTAATTAATAATAAATAGATAAAAAGTGTAAAAAATATATTTTCAATTTTAAAATAAGTTTTATAATATTTTAGATTTTTCTAAGTCATAATTTTACTTTTCTAGCTTTATTTAATATTTTCTTATATTTTAGAGTATTATTAAATAGTTAAAAATAGTTTTTAAATAATAATAATTAAATAAATAGTTATAAAAATAATTTTAATTTTTTAATAATTTTCTTTTATTATTAGGATTGTAAAAATATCATTTTCATATCCATAGGTGTTTTATTCTTTTATATTTACGTTTTATTTTTATGCGTTTACGTAAAATTTAGTAACGTGCAGCGTTCAAGTTTGTTTAATCGATTGTTGTGCTTTATAGTTCTGTATCCAAATACAATTCCAATCAATCAGTAGTGTAATTATAAACCAAAATCCTTACAGATCATTATCCTTAGTGATCATTCGACATCTGAACGATTTTAAGCACCATTCAACCTCCGTGGGACTTAACGATCCGGGAATCCACTAAATTCCAAGGGAAATTGCATTAGTTTTAGACTGTTTGAATTTTATTACGGTTGACCATTCACAAGTGGTTGACTTGTGTAATAAACTTGACAGTTTGAAGTGAATCAAATTTTGGCTACGGGGGAGCTTAAGCGTGTTTTAAACATTTTCAGACCCATAATTGCACATATACCACCTTTTGTAAACAGTTTTTTTTGTAAAGTTATCAATATCAAAAATTTCATTAACACTTTTCCTAAAGTGTTAACAACACCAAACAAAATATAAAAAACAACAAAACAATAAATGCGTTTCCTATCTTGTATTTTCTTTAAGGTGATTCTTAAAGAGTACGATTTGGTTAAGCGAGGCGATACCAAAATATTGTCCAAAAGTATTTAAACCCTTAGCACAAATCCATACCCACGTCTTTTTAGTGGTACTTAATAAATACATAAAAATCAACCACCGCAAACCAAGGCAGAACACCTACCAACTGGGGTGTGAACATTAATAAGTTCCCAATCTTAAAGATCAAAACTTGCCTTTGTGTCCTTGTGATTTGGTGTACCTTTTTCAAAGAAGCCATTTCATTTGTGATTATTGGTTTAAGTTCACTTGTCGTTTTGCCTCGCATTTGTTTTTGAAAACCGATCTTTAAACTTAGTGCATGCGCACTCGTTCTTCCAGCTCCACCAGTCCACTTCGAGAGCTTGCAAGTATTCCACGTAAGCGTAGAGGACGTTCGCTCCTTCAGCCGTGGATGAGGAACGTCTAGCACCACCACCCCCAGTCGTAATGGCAGAAGATAAACCGATGAATGAGCTTCTCCAAGCACCCATCGAGGGTTACGGAGATGCCATTGTTGTCCCAGCCATTGTGGCTGATACCTTTGAGCTCAAAACCGGGTTGCTTAATCTTGTAACCCAAAGCCAATTTTATGGTTTTGAGCGGGACGACCCTCATGCACATATTCGATGGGTCAACAAGATTGCATCTACCATCAAATACAAAAATGTCCCACATGAAGCAATTAAGCTTCTTCCGTTCCCATTCTCTCTAGAGGGACAAGCCCGGAATTGGCTTGAGAAACAACCCCCTCGTTCCATTGAGACATGGGAAGATTTAGTCACTAAGTTTGTGAACGAATTCTATCCTCCATCCCGAACTACAAGTCTTAAGAATGAGATAATGAAATTCACTCAAAGATTTGAGGAATCATTCGGAGAGACATGGGATCGTTACAAAGAGTTGCTCCGAAAGTGTCCGCACCATGGTTTTTCCGAGTTAATGCAAATGGATACTTTCTACAATGGTCTGAGCCAAGCTGACCAAGACTCTTTAAATGCCTCCGCGGGAGGTAATTTTCTGAGCAAGACCACAAAAGAAGCCTTGCAAATCATAGAAAACAAGTCCCATGTCCGCCCTGTACGAACAAAGACATATCAGACTCAGTCTAATGCAGGACCTTCTACTTCATCTCACGTGAGTACATCTAGCACCGATGCTAAGATTGACAAACTCACGGATGCTATTCAGGCTTTGGTTCTTGCTAACCAAAAGAAAGTCACTTTCGCACAGACACCATCACATGGTGAAGTGAAGAAAGTCGAGGTCTGTGTTACTTGTGGTGGCCCTCATGCATACTACAATTGTATTGCCACCGATGGTAGTCCGTTTGAAGCCAATGCTATAGCCGGTACTTCACATCAGGGAGGTAATCAATACCGTCCTCAAAATGAACAAACTACCGTGCTAATACTTATCAGGGACCACCTGGTTTTAACCAGAATCCTAACATGCAAAACCAGAATCAGAACCAACCTAGAATGAACCAAGGTTATCAAAACCAAGGTAATTTCTATCCCGGACCAAATCAAGGTTTCCAACATCAAGGAAACTTTAATCAAAACAATTTCAATCGAGGGAATCAATTTCATGGGAATATGAATCCTAACCAAGGAAATTTTCAAAATCAAGGCCCTAATCCGAACAATAGAGGCCAGAATTTTCCTAATCAAAATCAAGCCATTGTTCCAACTAGACTATCATCTGATGAGCTATTGAAGCAATTCATGAAATCCCGAGATGAAATGAACAGGTTGTTGGTTAGCCAGATTTCTGACATTAAGAAGTCTTTAAATGATCAACCCTCGGGCTCAGGAAAACTTCCGAGCAACACGATCGCTAACCCGAAGGGCGATGCAAAGGCGATCACAACCAAAAGTGGTGTATCATACGATGGACCCGCTATTCCTACTACCTCTTCTTCTTCTCTCCCGAAGGTAGTGGAAAGTGAACCTGAGGCGACAAAGGACAAGGAACTTCCTACTAATAACGGAGGTACCAACGATGTCCAACCTCAAGTTGTCCTGAAACCCAAGTCTAAGCCAGAAGTTGTTTTTGATTCACATGACATCTCGGCTGAAAATCCCAAATCCAAATCTTCTATTCCTTACCCATCACGTTTGAATGAGCAAAAGCTCCGCGAAAAAGCCAGTCATCAAATGGACAAATTTTTTCAAATTTTCCAAGAACTACATTTTGACATAAGCATTGCGGATGCTATCATCTGATGCCCAAGTTTGCATCAACTCTCAAACACATGTTAAGCAACAAGGAAAAAGTGTTTGAAATGGCTAAAACTCCTCTGAACGAGAACTGCTCAGCAGTTACGTTAAAGAAGCTTCGAGAAGCTTGGAGATACTGGAAAATTTCTCTTACCTTGTGTATTTTCAGGGATGGTTGAATGCTTTGCCTTAGCCGATCTTGGTGCAAGCATTAACCTGATGCCTCATTTAGTATGGAAGAAACTTTCTCTTCCGGACCTTACTCCTACTGCATGACTCTTGAGCTTGCAGATCGTTCAATATCGCGTCCTCTTGGCATCGCCGAGGATGTATTCGTGAAAGTAGGAAAGTTCCATTTTCCAGGTGACTTTGTGGTTGTTGACTTTGATGCGATCATCGGGTTCCCCTCATTGTTGGGCGAGGATTCACGAGAACGGGCGTGCTCTCATTGATGTATTTGAGCAAGAAATCACATTACGTGTAGGTAATGAAGTGTCACCTTTAACCTTGATCAAACTTCGAGGTACTCCGCAAACTATGATTCCGAGTCGGTTAACCGAATAGATATCATTGATGTTGCTTCTGAAGAGTACTCTCAAGAAGTTCTCGGTTATGTTCATAATTCTTCGAGTGATAATCTCACTCATTCATCTCAACCCATCATTGCCAATTCTACTCCTTCTCTTACTCCGTTTGAGGAAAGTGACTTCATCTTGGAAGAGATTGAAGCATACTTGTCTAGTGATTCGGTTTCATGGGAAATTGATCACGCTCCAATTGACATAGAGGGAGATATTCTTCTCATCGAAAAGATGCTCAATGATGATCCATCATCACTCCCTCCCGTCGAGCTTCATAATAAGGAAGTCAAGTCAGTTGAGAAAACTGAAGAATTTCCTGAGGTAGAACTTAAGGACTTACCACCTCATCTCGAGTATGCATTTCTTGAGGGTGATGATAAATTACCCGTCATTATTGCTCGAGATTTGAGTAAAGATGAAAAGACTGCTCTCATAAAGGTCTTGAAGTCACACAAGCAAGCAATTGCTTGGAAACTCTCCGACATTAAGGGTATCAACCCTGAGTTTTGTACTCACAAAATCTTGATGGAGGATGACTTCAAAGCAGCAGTCCAACATCAGAGAAGGGTGAATCCTAAGATTCATGAGGTTATCAAACAGGAGGTTCTCAAACTTCTTGATGCAGGATTAATTTACCCGATCTCAGATAGTCCTTGGGTTAGCCCAATTCACTGTGTTCCCAAAAAGGGTGGCATTACTGTTGTCACAAATGAAAATAACGAGTTAATTCCAACTCGGCTGGTAACGGGATGACGTTTTTGCATTGACTATCGTAAGTTGAATGACGCCACCCGTAAAGACCATTTTCCCCTACCCTTCATGGACCAAATGCTTGAGAGATTAGCAGGGAACGATTACTATTGTTTCCTTGATGGTTTCTCGGGTTATTTTCATATCCCCATTGATCCACAGGATCAAGAAAAGACCACATTCACCTGCCCATACGGAACTTTTGCCTACAGGCGTATGCCTTTTGGCCTATGTAATGCTCCTGGCACGTTCCAACGATGTATGATGGCAATTTTCCACGACATGATCGCGGAAACAATGGAGGTGTTTATGGATGACTTCTCGGTCATTGGGGACTCATTTCAAACATGTCTCTCCCATTTAGAAAAAATGCTAAAACGGTGTGAAGACACCAATCTTTGTCTAAATTAGGAGAAGAGCCACTTTATGGTCAAAGAAGGCATAGTCCTTGGCCATAAGATTTCAAAAAACGGGATTGAGGTAGATAGAGCAAAAGTCGATGTTATTGCTAAATTGCCTCATCCTACTACCGTCAAAGGTATTAGGAGTTTTTTAGGTCATGCCGGTTTTATCGCATGATTCATACAAGATTTTTCTAAAATCTCCAGCCTATGACCCATCTTCTTGAAAAAGATGCTCCTTTTATCTTCTCACCTGAGTGCATCAAAGCTTTTGAAACATTAAAGAAAACGCTTACTGAAGCACCATTCTCGTTCTGCCCCGACTGGGACTTGCCTTTTGAACTCATGTGCGATGCAAGTGATTTTGCTATCGGTGCGATCTGGGGCAAGCGTATAACTAAGCATTTTCAGCCTATCCACTATGCGAGTAAGACTATGACTGAAGCTCAAACCCATTACACCACCACCGAAAAAGAGCTACTAGCCGTGGTGTATGCGTTTGAGAAGTTTCGGCCGTACTTAATCTTGACCAAATGCGTGGTGTATACGGATCACTCAGCTCTCAAATATCTCTTTGCAAAACAAGATGCAAAGCCGAGATTGCTCCGTTGGGTTCTCCTCCTGCAAGAATTTGATATCATTATACGTGATAAAAAAGGAGCCGAGAACCTAGCTGCTGATCATCTGTCCCGATTAGAAAACCCACACCAAGATGTTTTCGAGAAAAAGGAAATAAATGAAACATTTCCTCTCGAGACACTCAATGCGGTTAATTTTCGTGGAAACTCTACTACCCCATGGTTTGCTGACTTCGCAAATTACCATGCGGGTAACTTCATAATGAAAGGAATGTCGACCCAACAGAAGAACAAATTCTTCAAAGATGTTAAACACTACTTCTGGGACGACCCCTACTTATTCAAAATACGTGCGGATCAAGTCATCCGGCGGTGTGTTTATGGACAGGAAGCTATGGACATTCTCAAAGCTTGCCATGCTGGACCCACCGGGGCCATCATAGTCCAAATTACACCGCCAAAAAGGTGTTTGATTCCGGGTTTTATTGGACCACTATTAACAAGGATGCCCACAAATTTGTCAAAACTTGTGATGCTTGTCAACGTCACGGAAATATCTCTCAAAGAAATGAAATTCCGCAAAACGCCATTCAAGTGTGTGAGATCTTTGACATCTGGGGCATTGACTTTATGGGGCCATTTCCATCATCTCGAGGAAACAAATACATACTTGTGGCTGTTGACTATTTGTCAAAATGGGTTGAAGCAAAAGCTTTACCTACCAATGATGCCCGAGTTGTTGTGAAATTCTTAAAATCTCTTTTTGCTAGGTTTGGAACTCCACGAGCTATAATCAGTGATCGTGGTACACATTTCTGCAATGACCAGTTTGATAGAGTCATGCAAAAGTATGGTGTAACCACCGTCTCTCTACTGCGTACCACCCCCAAACAAGTGGGCAAGTGGAAGTTTCTAACCGAGGGATTAAAAGAATTCTGGAAAGGACAGTAGGCGAAAACCGTGCATCTTGGTCGGATAAACTGGATGGCGCACTCGGGCCTTCCGTGCAGCTTATAAAACACCCATCGGGTGTACTCCATACAAGCTTATGTACGGAAAGGCGTGTCATCTGCCGATTGAGCTTGAGCACAAAGCATACTGGGCCTTGAAACATGCAAACGTCGATATTCAGACAGCAGTGATCACCGGAAAGTTCAAATGAATGAATTAAATGAACTACGTGATCAAGCATACGAGAACTCTTTGATCTACAAACAAAAGACAAAGAAGATTCATGACTCCAAAATCAAGAACCGCGTTTTCAACGTCGGTGATCGAGTCCTTCTTTTCAATTCAAGATTGAAGATTTTCTCAGGAAAACTAAAATCCCGCTGGTCTGGACCATTCACCATCACTAAAGTATTTCCTTATGGAACCATTGAGTTATCTCAACCCGATGGTCCAAATTTTAAAGTGAATGGTCATCGATTGAAGCACTATTTTGGAGAGGACATTCCACCCATGGTTGTCCCAGATCTACAAACTTTCCCCATGAACCAATGAATGCGGGGATCGAGTCAAGCTAGTGACTCGGGAATCAAAACAGTAGCACACCATATGGGTTTTCACCCATATTTCTGACTTCTTTCTACTTTCTACCACCCTAGTGTGGGGGAGTTGCCCCTGCTGTTGTATATAAGTTTTCATAAAAAAAAATGAGTATATATCAAAAATAAAATAATGGCCGTAGTATTTCCCTTTTACGTTCTATGTTTTGGCATAACCGCCGGTACTTTGAATATTGAGGGCAATATTCATTTCTAGTGTGGAGGGAATTCTCACGAATTTTATCATGTAATTATACCACCCAATTCCCCATTTTTGGCCAAAATTGTTTTTTGGAGTAAGTGTTTTGCACTTACTCGAGCTTACGCTTATCATCCGCCATGTCTAATAAACTAAAGGATTGGCTAATCCAGGAGCAAGCGGCTCTTGGTAAAGATATCTCAAATCCGTTGACGGCTTGCAATTTGCCCAAAATTGTATGGTGTTCAACTCACCATATCTTTAATTAGTGAAAAGTTGGCTAGCCCGCAAGTTTATGGCTTGTGGTAAAGGAAGTTGGAAAACCATAATTGGTAATCGACTCACCAAAGATATTTTATCTAAAGAGTTGGCTAGTCCGAAGCAAAGCGGCTTCGGTAAAGACAAATCAAAACCGTTGAAGGCTGGTGATTTGCTCAAAATCATTTGGTTATCATTGTACCAAGGTTCTTACTTGAACTGAAACAATTGGCTACTCTAGAAGTAATGGCTTTTGGTAAAGAGATGAAATCCATTAAAGTTTCAAAAAGATTGCTAGGGACTAGCAATATCTTAGTGTGGGGGATTGATGAGTATGCAAATACTCATCATTTTTGTACCTTTTAGACTGCAAAAACATCTGAAAACACTCAGAAATGCATCAAAATGATAAAAATATCACAAATAAGTGTTTTATGTGTTTCAAATGCAAAAATACCAAAATCAGGTAAAAAAACGTATCAAGTTTGCATAATTGGCAGTTTTAGTCCCCCAAGTTTTAAAAGTTGTCAAATCTAGTCCCTGGTCATTCCAAAACTTATAAAAGTCATAAAAGGTCCTTGGGATTCACAAGTTGTAAGAAATTGTCCTTTGAAATTTAAAAATCACAATTTACAACTTTGGTCCCTTAACTTTACAAAAGTATCAAAATCAGTCCCTAGGTGTTTAAAAATGGAAATTATTCAAACTACACCCTTGTACTATTCATATATGGCATAATTGGTCCTTTTGATAAGTTTGGAAACTTGCCAAATCAGGCCCTTATACTTTCAGAAATTACATAAATGGTCCATGTGATAAAACTACAACCAAACGGACCCTTTGTGCATTTTGAACCCCAGCCAAACCCATTTGAACCCTGCCAATATACCATTTTGAACCCCCAGCTTAATAATTAAAACGCGGTCAAATAGTCAAACGCGCCAAAACCAGCTCCACTGTTCATCGTCCTCTCCCACGCCTGCAATTCCAAAACCAGTGGTTTTACCACCACCTCACCACCTTTCCACCTCACTACCTACTCTCTCCAGCTCATTCCCCCTCCTCCTATACCAGCCCACAATCAATAAATGCTTCCCCACTATCAAACACTTCACCTCACTCACAAAACCTGTTTTTACTGCCAAATCACCCCTAGCTCCATATCTACTTCCCAACTTGTCCCCTCCACCTCCACAATCACCCAAAAAAATCCTTAATTGCTAAAACCTGCTCTAATCCACTCAAAATACTTTTTGGCGCCAAAAATGCCAAATGGACGATTATGATGATTTTGGAGGATCCAATGGTTGGAATGAAGTGGGAAAGTCTCAGAGGTCGACAAAGACTCTAAAAGATCTTTATAAAGAAGAAGAGAAGCAATGTGAAGACATATAGAGAGTAATTTAACTTAGCTTATGTCGTTTTAGTTAATTTTAAAATTCCAGTGTAATTTCAAGCTTTCAAGTACTGTATTTGTCAATTTCTGTGTATTATAAACCTTTTTCAATAATCAATTTCAAGTTTTAAGTACTAAATCAGTTTATGCATTTTCAAGCTTAAATTCTCAAAATGTTCTAATGTTGTTATTAGTTGTTTTTTTGGACTCATAAACCCATATAAGCTCCTATTAAAGCTTTTCTAAGCTATTAGAAACCATAAAACTCAGTTTAGAAGTAAAACTCAAAAATACAAAAAAATAGTAGAAAATAGTTGGAAAATCAAAAATCAATGGAAATGAAGATCACAGCTGGAGCAGGGTAAATTTTGGATTGCCCTTGGTTTAGAAGCTTCTTGGGAAGCTATAGGAAGTGTTTTCAGTCATTGGATCTCAGTTGTATGCTTGGAAGCAAGTTGTAAGCTTATTTCTTGATTTTGACCAATCACTGTAGAACTGCTTATCATTGCTTATCTCTGTGTTTTTTATGCTTATTTGGTGTATGTTAGTGATATTATTGCTTAATATTGCAAGCTTGTTCATTAATTTCCTTAGTTGCTTAATTTTCACTTTTTCACTTTTAATATTGCATAATAGTGATCTATAGGTCTTTGTTGTTACTGTTGGTATTTATGTGTTTAAATCAACTTTTTATATCATTAAATGTTTGTATGAATCAGTTGCATGGTCTTAAGTTATAAAATCCTTTGAAAATCACAAAAACAGTCTTTTAAAGGGTTGTTTGGATTTACTGTGTAAACTGTGTTAGAGGTTGTTAATGCTATTGTTCTTGGTTGATATATGCCACATTAGGTCCTAGTAGCTCAGTGAAACAAATAAAACCAGTGCTCACTTGATAAGAAAGTCAAAATAGCTTTTGATCACAACTTGTTAACTAACTGTTGGATTTTCATGTTCCATGATCATGTTTTCATGTTCATAAGTTGATAATATTGATCAAACCAGTCTTAATTCACCTTATTACAACATAAATAATAAGTAGGATTGATCCAAAGTTCATATAAGTCAACCTTTAGTGTAATTCAAAAAGTCAAAATTTTCAGTTTAGTAGTTTTTGAATAAATTAGATAATTTTATATAGGATTTAATATTAAGTTTCAAGATTTGAGCTTTTGGGATAATAATATTCAACTGCTCATCTTTATCATAGTATTTTTTATAATTTCTAGTTAGCTTATTTAACTGCTTATTTCTTATCTTCTTTTAAGCCCTTTTCTAAAAATGTGTCCTGTGCACAGTTGAGCTAGCTTCTTCATAAGCTTGTCAAAAGCTCATTAGTGAGTCCCAGCTTGTGTGCTTTAGCTGTTTGTGTAGCTTAACTTCCCATCTCTTTAGTCCAGTGCTTATTTTCTACTTTTTAGCTTATTTATTAGGGCTGCTTGTAGCTTTTAAGTTGTCCCATTCTTGTGTACACTAGATAACCAGTGTACTTAAGCCACTTTCACAAGCTCACACAGAGCTTAATAGTGGACCCCACCTTGTAAATTTTGGTTTTTTGAGAAGCTCACCAACCCATGACTTGTTTCCTTAGTGCTCATTTTGAGCTTTGGAGCTTTTGCCCCTAGCTTAATCTAGCCTATAAAAACTGTGCAGGCCTGTTTGGATAGTAGGTTTAGTGTAATTGCTTATTTGCTTATTTAAAGCTTATCAGTGTATTCCTTTGTATCTTTTAGCTTCATTTAAGTAACTTTAGCTTATTTGTATCTTATTTTACCTTTGGTTCCAGTTTGTAAGTTTATTCGAGCTTAAAAAATCAAAATAAGCCATAAGCTCAAACTGTTGAGCTCATAAGCTCATTCTCAGCTTATTTTTAAGTTCCAAAATTTTTTGTCTTTATTAAAGTTGCTTATAATCAGTAGTATAGTAGTTTTGAAAAAGAAAAATCACAAAAACATCATTTTAAAAATAGTGATAGCGTTTATTTAATATAAATTAGCTTTTTAATTTTCTTTTTCAACTTATTATTAAGCACTTTCTGTTTTTATAATTTTCTTAGTTTTCTGTCATCATAGGATATTTATAGAAAAAATTTCATAATTTTCTTAGTTTGTTTAGTATTTATTAGAATTTAAAATAGTTAAAAAGTATTAAATAATTAATAATAAACAAATAAAAAACATAAAAAATATCTTTTCAGTTTTAAAATTAGTTTTATAATATTTTAGATTTTTCTAAGTTAAAATTTCATTTTTCCAGGTTAATTTTATATTTTCTTGTATTTAAGTGTATTTTAAATAATTAATAAATAGGAATTAATTAATAATAAATAGATAAAAAGTGTAAAACAAATATTTTCAATTTTAAAATAAGTTTTATAATATTTTAGATTTTTCTAAGTCATAATTTTGCTTTTCTAGCTTTATTTAATATTTTCATATATTTTAGAGTATTATTAAATAGTTAAAAATAGTTTTTAAATAATAATAATTAAATAAATAGTTATAAAAATAATTTTAATTTTTTAATAATTTTCTTTTATTATTAGGATTGTAAAAATATCATTTTCATATCCATAGGTGTTTTATTCTTTTAAATTTACGTTTTATTTTGTACGTTTACGTAAAATTTAGTAAACGTACACGTTCAAGTTTGTTTAATCTGATTGTTGTGCTTTATAGTTCTGTATCCAAATACAATTCCAATCAATCAGTAGTGTAATTATAAACCAAAATCCTTACAGATCATTATCCTTAGTGATCATTCGACATCTGAACGATTTTAAGCACCATTCAACCTCCGTGGGACTTAACGATCCGGGAATCCACTAAATTCCAAGGGAAATTGCATTAGTTTTAGACTGTTTGAATTTTATTACGGTTGACCATTCACAAGTGGTTGACTTGTGTAATAAACTTGACAGTTTTGAACCGAATCAGTTAACAAACCGCAGCTTAATCTATTTCTACTTTTCTTGTCTTCATCAAATCGCTTCATTTTCAAAAGTGACAAACCGCATTTTCAACAAAACGCAGTTGACTTCAAGATTTGGTCAAACCGCATACTTTTGGTAACAAACCGCAGAATAGAAAAGCGTCAAAACGCACTTCCCAAGTCAAACTAGTTATCAAAACGCATCTTGTTTATGACAAACCGCTTACTTGTTTGAGTCAAACCGCTTCCAGTACATTGTACCTGGACAGGACATAACAAACCGCATATTATATCTGGACATCACAACAAACCGCACAACTAACATAGTCCACAAACCGCACTGAAGAGCAAGTGACAAACCGCAGCCACGAACTGTACTGTATAGCCCAGAAAACTGTAATGACGATTTGAGTACTAACCATCTTTTAACGACATATTCAGTTCTTGAAAACAACATGATAGAACCAGTAAAATCATATTCAAACCAACTTAAAATATGTTAAAAAAATTCTTAAAGCCAACTGATTTAAATAGAAACTACTTAAGACCAATCTTAAATAACGTCCATATCAAACATCACACATCACTCGACCATACAATCAGTAGCATACAATCAATAGCAAAAATCAGTAACAACAAGTATCACACATCACACGACCATGTCAAACCGCATCAAAAACAACACAAACCGCATACAAACATGCTTCAAAACCCATACGAAACATCAAAACAACAAAACCTAGGCTCTGATGCCAATTGTAGGATCATACATATTTTGTTGTTTGATGATTCGGGTGGTCTAGGGAGATGATTATACAAGTATGCCATGTTTAGAGAGTGAAAGAGTTGAAAGGGAATTCTTGAGAGAGAAAGTAAAGCAAAAAGAAGGTTAGATTAAGAAGCTCCACCCCTTCCAAGGATGAAAGGGGTATTTATAGTTACAACTACTACGTCCTCCTGTCGGACTGTGGATCAGGCATACAGTGGGTAAAGACCCGTCCTTCCTCCACATTAAATCCTTTGAAAATACCTTTTTCAACCACTCTTTTGATCATCGAATTCAACCATTCCGCTGCAAGAATGAACAAGAATGGCGATGGCGACAATGGATCCCCTTGCTTAACAGCGCGTTCCAAACCAAATTAGGTTGTCGGGGACCCATAACCAAAGTTGACATTGAAGATGATTTTAAGCAAACATCGATCCAAGAACGCCACTTTCCCTTGAATCCCATGCTCTTTCAAATATCACACATATATCTCCAATTGATACTATCATATGTCTTTTCGAAATCGACTTTAAATATCAAACCTTTACTCTTATTTTTTTTTCACAAAATTAACTGTCTCATTTGCTATTAGGATTCCATATATAATAAACCTGTCACTAATAAAAGCATTATGAACGTACCTCACCCGCAAGTTTTCTCATAACCAATTTAATTCTGTCTGCAATAATCTTTACTATAATTTTATAATAACATCCTATTAAACTAATTTGTCTATACTCACCAAGACCAATTAGATTCACCTCCTTAAGTATCGATGCTACAAATGACGAGTTACAACCTGTTGAAATTTCTTTTCTATCCCAAAACCATTTAATTGAATCTATCATATCTTTTTAAAAAACATCCCAAATCCACTTTATATAATTAAATTAAGAGAAAATTCGAAGAGTAGCCCAGTTGCCTATGGGTACTCCCTTTTCTAGACCATAAAAAAAATCCCAAAATAGCTCAGGGCAACCTGACAATTGGGCGAATCCACTAGATTTGTGACATGTGTCTCATGCATTACTATTTTGTCTTTATTATGTCTTTCTATAAATTACATATATAACATCTTCTTCATCCTCTTCTTCAACATTTCACTTAAATACCAAACCACTTCACCTTCTCTGACGACCACCACCAACCTCCGGCCACCACCACCACTAACCACCGGCCATCACAACTACCAACCTCCGACCACCACTAAAACACCGCCCCGAACGCCACTCGTATCAAGATTCGACCAAGAAAATTTTTTTTATCCACAAATTAAACATGAACGAGCGTGTATACTATCAATACGAGCATAACCCCCCTTATCAATTTTAATATACAATAACAAAAACTCAAAATTTATCCTATATCCATTCAAAACCCTATTTATTCAATTAGCAAATTATGGAATTGTTTTAGATGAAATTGAACATGGTAGAGTGTTTGTAACTGCTTTCCAAACAAATCCCCTCAATCAATTGATAAAAACAATCACTAAAACTCAAATACCCAATTTCTTGATATAAACCCTAGAAATCGATATAGCATTTTCTTTGGAATAGACAACGAAAATGTTGGTCCCGGTTTTTTGAGCACACGCGTTCATGCAAACCATGAAGGATAAGAACAACAGTTTTAGCAAGTGAGAAAAATCAATGAACATCAACATTAATGAGGTTGGGTTTGCTTGAGAACGACACAGACATGCTAATAACACCATTTGTATTTTTTCAACTTTATAAATCTTATTAGAAATGAAGCAGATATTTACAAGGGATAACCTATAGAAAACTACCCCAGTTGATGACATACTAACTCTCCAAACTCAAACAACAAGAGGCAGCTAGCTCTGCATTGTTGTTGCTAGGAGAGGAGAATCCTAACTATAATACATTGTATTGTTTTCTATGTTTGAATATATAGTTAATTCAATTACTACATTTGGTTTATATAGAGGGCGAAACAGTGGTTGCACATGGGTCCACAGTAAATTATTCATTTGCTATAGATAGGCACGTACCTAGTAGGCTAGTCTGAAGCGTACTTTCGGCTTTTCTGATTTAATAACTTATAGTTCCAATGCTTGTTTCTCGTATACCGATAAGTACTTGATCTTATCTTCTTAAGGAAGTTCCCGCCCATGCATTCAGAGGTTGAGGTTGTAAAGTTGAATCAAGTCTTCAGACTCATAGAGACATTTGTCAAATCCCAGTGACCCTGGTGTTGTTTGTTAGCTCCTTGTAAATGACTCCCTGAAACTGCATCAGTTTTTGAAATGTTTTCTTCAGTAGTATTTGGCGTCCCTGAAGCCGTATAGGTGTTTGAGCTTTATAAAACACTCACCGGTTTTACGTATCAGTGAATATCACTTTCTGAATAATAATCAGGGAGACATGTTCTATGATAACTATCAAGGAGTATCACACTTCTGATAACTATCAGGTTCACATCGATAGTTATGAAGTGACATTCTCTTTGATCGTTATCAGATGCTTTATGCTCACTGACCTTCAAAAGGTGTATTAGGCTATTTTATGTTTAGATACTTATCAGAGACAATTGGGTCGATTTTTTAGCCCAACAGAAACTGTTGTACTCCAGCCTTCCTAATACCTATCCAAATAAAACCCCTATGTCAATTCATAACAAACGCTAACAAATCACAAAAATCGTGCTAAATTCTTACTGAAACCCTAGAAGCTTAGAACACGAAATTTAGTGGATGAAAATGTGTAAAAATCAAGAGACATGCTCAGAAAGTAATGTAGAACAAGATATGAAATCACGTTTTCTTCAAGAGATATGGTCGGAGGTTGGTGGTGGTCGCCGCCTTGCCGGATTGGTCTTGATCTTCTGCTATTGTTGTTATTGTATTTATTATTTTTATTGATGTTTATAATTTTTGGTGATCTTTGAAGTGTCCTTAATGGTGGATAAAGGTGGTCGTGCAAAAGCTAAGGTTCCTGAAGTTAAGGCCATTTTTGTGTTTGTGGTTATTATGACTTTTACAAGTTTTGTTGGGTTTTATAAATAGTGTCAGAGTGATTTAGCCTTTATTATGACTCCTGCTACTGATATAATGAATTTAGTATATATATGTGTAGATGTTGCTGCAAAAGATAATAAGGGCGGTGGCAGTGGGCTCGGCATGGTCTCCGGCATGACCCATGCAGCAAATCAACACCGCTGCCACCCACGCGGCATCGGCTTGGCATGGATTGTCTCGGCATAGGTTGCCGTTGAAGCATGGGAGAGGCTTGAGGGATATAGCCATTGAGTTTGGAACGTTGGGCTTAAAAAATCCCACTTTTTTTATTTTTTACCTATTTAAACAATACTCATTTACCATATATTCACACAAACAAATCACCTACATTTTTACTCAAACAAATCACTACAATACTTTAAACAAAATGTCTTTATCCTCCTCTTCCTCATCCGAGGAGGAGTTAGTTTTTCCCTCCAACTCTTCCGAATTATTGTTATCCACAGGTAGTACCCTATCAACCGCCGTGTACGATTCCATTGAAGACATGGCAAGCTCAAGCACTACCGAAACCCGAGAGTATGTCACCCATTTTCGTGAAAAAGCTCTACAAACTCTAATGAATGACTATTTCGTCGAAGAAAACCCAAAGTTTCCCACCCATGTTTTTCGTGAAAGGTTTCGTATGAATAAAAGCTTGTTTTTAAAAATTGTTGGTGATATTGAAGAGAATTTCAAATGGTTTCAAGAGGGCGAAGACACGAGGGGAAAAATAAGTTTCACGGCGTTATGATAACATCAAATAGTCCTGATTATTAAGTGTCAATTTCCCCCGTTAATGCTCGTTATTTATATCATTTATACAGATTTACGCTTGTTTTCCATTGTTTTACACTTTCAGGTAAATTGCGAGCATTGGAGCTAAAGAGACGCATAAATGGAAACTTTACTAAGGATTTATCACAGTATGCTTATTTTGAAGAGGTTACGGCGTAACTCGTCTCTCACATTACGCCGTAACTATTGCGTGACCCTGAAGTCCAACTCATCAAGAGGTTACGGCGTAACTCCTTCCAAAGATTACGACGTAACTCCATTAGGTCAAATGAGGTTCCAAGCCGCTGATACTTACGCCGTAACTCTGCATCATTTACGCGTAACTTGGTTTATTGAAGACTACGGCGTAACCACTTACTAGATTACGCCGTAACTAGCAGATCTAGTGCATTTACGGAGGTTACGGCGTAACTCATCTTATTGGTTACGCCGTAACTTCGGACACTGCCTACAAATACCCCAGAATTCCAGCATTTCTATTCATTCCATTCCACACACAATACTCTGAGAATGTGGGAAAAATCTCTAGGGAGGTCTAGGGAAGCATACAGAGCTGTTTCCAAGGGAGAAGTCACACCATTACGATAAGCTTTAGCGTTTATTATTTCTTTTACTTTCAATTCATGTATTTCGTACCTTTGAATATTGAATTGATGTGCATGATTAATATGAGCGGCTAAGCACCCTTTGGTGCTAGCCTAATTATGATTCCTTAATTGTTTTGTTTACGTTTACCTTTACTTCCGTACAATTATTTCTAAGTGTATGCATGCATAGTTCTTTGGTAGTCACCCCTGGTTCGGTAGTTTTGAATGGCGGTAGAGGCCAATTGCCTAAGAGATATGACCAACTGACCCTAGGTGAGTGGACTGAGACGGGAAGGGTAAGATATGACCAACTAACGACCCTTTCTACTTGTGCGATTTGACCAACTGATCACCTATCGTTTAGATGAACTTAATAATTGGGGGGTGTAGTGTCTAAGTTCCTAACGGCCGGGCACTCACTATTTAGAATCTAGCATGTAGCGGTACTTAATGACTTGGCTTAGGGGACCGGGAACAAGGACTTATGGACGGTTTGATTTCTCCTGTGGTGGCATCTTTGCTGATAGGTTAGGGCGAATTGACCAAATGTTGTCCTCTCGAATTTGACCCCACCTGAAGCAATTGGAAGTAAGTAGACGTAGAGATAACTAGTTAGGAGGATTGACTAGGTTAGCACCACTATTCCTTTATTGATTTCCTTTCTACCATTTAATTGCTTTTATATATTCTGCTTTAGTAGTTTAATTAATTAAAACCATATCAAACCATTTATATTCTGTGACAATTAGACTTAGTAATTATCCGACACACATAGCTCTTGGGACGACCTCGGCTTTACCATTTACTACACTACACACGACCGGGTACACTGCCCGTTAGTGCATTAGGGTAGACCATAGGTATAGCGAGACACTATAAATATTAAGACCTGGTCAGTAAAACCTGCATCACGTTACAAAAATGCACATCGGGCATTCGGCAACTCGCAACGGGTGGACCTCCGGATAGATTTGATGACTATTTAAACATGGCACGAAGAACGTCAGGTTAACCTTGTCATTTTTATTTATTTAATTCGGTTTTTTTTATAAATTTTTCATTTTTTTTAATTTATTTACGATGCTTTTAGGTAATACTATTTAATATTTTGCAGGTGAATGCCTTGATCATTTTTGCAATGCGATGATTAAATTATATAGTCGAGAGTTCTTACGTAGGCCGACAACCCACAACGTTGCACGCTTATTCGAGGCACATGAAGAACAACATCACATTCCTGGAATGCTTGGTAGCATTGATTGTACACATTTCGTTTGGTGAAATTGTCCTAGACAGTTGATAGGCCAATATAAGAGAGGTGATCACCAATACCCGACTATTATGCTTGAAGCCGTCGCTTCAAATGATTTGTGGATTTGGCATGCGTTTTTTGGTCATCCCTGTTCAAACAACGTTATCAATGTTTTGAATCAGTCTCCATTGTATCTTACGGAGTGAAATGGAACGGTGCCAAACAGTTCATTTTTTTGTAAATGGACGGCTTTACAAACGTGGATATTATCTTACCGATGGAATCTATCCTAGGTATTCAACATTTGTTAAAGCATATTCGTATCCCACTGACCTGAAGGATAAGAGATTGAAGAAGCTACAAGAGTTTGCAAGAAAGGATGTCGAACGAGATTTTGGTCGTATTAAGGGAAAATGGATTATTCTCAGTCATCCTCTCTGGGCTATGTCCGTCGAAAAGATTCGAAAATCGTTTATATGTGTGTTATATTTCACAATATGATTTTAAAAGACGGAGGGAGGGAAATATCACCGGTTCATATAATGGATCAGTCGCTCGCGCCAGTTTATGACCCGAATGTACTACCAAAGTTACTCGACGAAGATATCAATCACCATCTCCGATATGATCTTACGGAGCACGTAGCGGCTCAAGACTTACCATACCTCGATGACTAGTGATTTCCTCTCTTTTTTCTAAAAATAAAATTAGGTGAGGCATGCAATCATGGTTGCCACTAAAAAGTATGGTGAGGCATGAAAGAGGCATGGAATGAGGTAGCAGGATATTATTGGTGGGTGGTGAGGTATTGATAACATCAAATAGTCCTGAATATTAAGTGTCAATTTCCCCCGATAATGCTCGTATTTTATATCATTTATATGGATTTACGCTTGTTTTCCTCTATATTTCACTTTCAGGTAAAATACGAGCATTGGAGCTAAAGAGACGCGGATTTGGAGAATTTATTGAAGATTTATCATAGTATGCTCACTTTGAAGAAGTTACGGCGTAACTCCTCTCTCACATTACGCCGTAACTAAAGCGTGGCTCAGAAAACC
Source organism: Chrysanthemum makinoi (assembly GCA_910596185.1). Lineage (NCBI taxonomy): Eukaryota > Viridiplantae > Streptophyta > Magnoliopsida > Asterales > Asteraceae > Chrysanthemum > Chrysanthemum makinoi. The sequence continues at coordinate 239,812,867 of OU343224.1, read as the reverse complement.
AACTCAACAGAAGATTACGGCGTAACTCCCCCAAAGATTACGACGTAACCAACTAGGTCAAATGAGGTTCCGCTCCGCTGCAAGCTACGCCGTAACTATTGTATCAATTACGGCGTAACCAAGAATTATTGAAGATACGGCGTAACTCCTTCCATGGTTAAACATTGAATTGATTTTTTTAGTTAATATGAGCGGCTAAGCACCTCTGGTGCTGGCCTAGTTATGATTCCTTAATTGTTTTGTTTGCGTTTACATTGCTTCCGTATAATTATTTCTAAGTGTATGCATGCATAGTTTGTTGGTAGCTACCCTTGTTTCAGTAGTTTTGAAAGGCGGTAGTGGCTAGTTACTTAGGAGATATGACCAACTGACCCAAAGTAGGTAGACTGAGTGGGAAGGGTAAGATATGACCAACTGGCGACCCTTTCTGCTTGTGCGATTTGACCAACTGATCACCTATCGTTTGGATGAACTTAAGAAGTAGGGGGTGAGTGTTTAAGTTGCTAGTGCCCGGGCACTCACTGTTATGAATCTAGCATGTGGCGGTACTTAATGACTTTGCTTAGGGGACTAAGAACAACTGGACTTATGACAGGTCACCTGATTTCTCCAGTGGGACCCTTTGCTGATAGGTTAAGACGAACTAACCAAATGTTGTCCTAGCGACTTTGACCTCACCTGAAATAATGGGAAGTAATTAGACGTGAACATTACTAATTAGGATGAATAACTAGGTTAGCATCCCTCTCCTCTATTGATCACAACCCTCGCCTTTATTTGCTTTAGTAGTTAATTATATCAAAATCATATTAAAATATGTGACACCTAAACTTATTTTAAATCTGCACACATAGCTCTTGGGACGACCTTGGTTTTACCGAATACTACACTACACACGATCGGGTACACTGCCCATTAGTGCATGAGGGTAGACCAGAGGTATAGCGAGTAATTATAAATATTAAAACCTAGTCAGTAAAACCTGCATCAAGTTTTTAGCGCCGTTGCCGGGGAGTTATATTAGGATTTCTATTAAGTCTTTCATTTATGTTTTGTTTTAAAAATTCTCACGATCTCTTTCTAGTTTCAGGTACCATGGAAGTTGTTAACATTGATGACCTCACTCTTGAGGAATATTTGGCGTTGACAAGAGAAGAACAAGGGTCGGGGCTCGTAAGACCGGCAATTGGAGCTAATGTCCGTTTCGAGATTAAAGATAAATTTATGAGGGAGCTTCGTACTAACCCTTTTTTGTCACACCTCGCCGAAGGCGGAAACACGAGGTGTAACTGAAAAGGGACACAAGCAAAAGATAATAGAACATACCAACGTTTAAGATTCAAAAGAAAAGATACATCATTACAATACCAGTTTAGCCGACATCGGCAAATATAATATAAAGTTTGATCCCAAAAGATTGCGTTTTATTACATAATGATTAGTAGTGACATGTTGTTAGGATTTAGTAAATCCAGTTATTAAAGAGTCGGTCACCTCAAGTATATGTAATCGTTAGAAAGCTCGTATTCGTAGATTATTACAAGTTAAGTAGTATTTAGTTAAGTAACACCGTGGAGGACGGACGAGTCTTTACCCACTGTATGCCTGATCCACAGCCCGTAGGTGGCGATTTATGTAAGAACTATAAATACTCTCTACCTCCCAAGGTAGAGAGTTGGAGCTCATAATAAGATTTTTCTTTCTCTCACTAAAGTTCCCAACCTCTAACTTTCTCTCTCTAAAACCATATTATACGCCTACTTTTGATTATGATCTAGTGTATTTGTGAAATCCAATATGTTACAAATGGTATCAAGAGCCATGATTAGATCATCTCCTACATATCCTTGGATTTCTAGTGGTTTTTAGGTGGTTTTTGAGTTTGAAAAAGTTTAGTGGTTTTTGCATCATTTGGATCATTTCTAGTGTTAAAGTTTGAATTTTGGGTGTATTTTTGTGTTTAGAATCATTGTATGTGCTTGGGTTTTGATTTGGTAAGCTTGAATCACTGTGGTTGAGCTTGTTTTGGATTGAAAAGTGTGTTTTTGAAGTTTTTCTTGGTAGCGACTTGGTTCTCGTAGTGAATTTCATCTTAGCGACTTGCTTGAGTAAAAAGTAGCGAGTTGTAGTGTTTTTTGGTAGCCACTTGGTCCTAGCGACTTGTCTTTTGAGACAAGCGACAAACATACACTTAGTGGATTCTCCACTACGGGTTAGCGACTTGGTGAAGGTAGCGACTTGCTTTCAATTTTGATAGCGACTTGTACTTAAGTTTCTTAGCGACTTGGTGTTAGCGACTTGGACCTTAGCGAGTTGCTATTTAGCGACTTGACGACTTAGCAACTTGTTGTCATAATTCTCAGCGACTTGGTGTTAGCGACTTGGATCACGGCGAGTTGTTCTTTAGCAACTTGTACGTGTCTTAGCGACTTGGAATTATAGCGACTTGATTTCATAATACTTAGCAACTTGGTGCTTAGCGACTTGGTTCAAGGTTTCTTAGCGACTTGGTTGAATTTTTGTTTGTAATACGGTTTTCTCTTGATTTAGTAAAATCCTGTGAAAGAATCTATATCCCGGTTTAATCATTGTGTTAAAAATGCCGTGTAATCTTTAAACATGTCTACCAACGTACCTACAATTATCTCCCATGTTGCTGAGGATGTTCAAGCAGTGGTTGAATACTCGTCCACCCATGCCTTGACAACTACGACTCTTGGGCTCAACGAATCAGATTGTACTGTCTTGGAAAGGAAAATGGGGTCAACATTCTCAAATCCATTGATGAAGGACCTTATCAGATTGAGACTATAAGAGACTTAATTGATACAGTTGCAGATGGAACAATGATCTATGGAATAGACAGACCAAAGACGTATGATGAGCTCAATGATAAGGTGAAAAAGAGATTCGATCGATATCGGGGCTTCTAACATTATACTTCAAGGTCTTCCAAAAGACATCTACAAGCGATCAATCACAACACGAAGCCAAGGCAGGTTTGAGATAATGTCAAGATGCTTCTCTCAGGTTCTGAATTGACCAAGGAAGACAGAGAATCACAACTGTATGATGAGTTTGAGCACTTCAAGATGAAGCCTGATGAGAGTATATATGAGTACTACGTGAGATTCCACAAGCTTGTGAATGACATGAGGAACATCAGAATGACTATGCCAAACATTCAGCTGAACTCAAAGTTTGTGAACAACATGAATCCCGAATGGCACAAGTTTGTTACCTCTGTGAAGCTAACCAAAGGATTGAAGGACACAAACTATGAGCAACTATATGCCTTCCTTCTTCAGAATGAGAGACATGCAACGTTTGAAAAAAGGATTCTTGAAGCAGTTCAAATCTAAGCGAGGAGAAACAAGTTAGTCAAATGACTCAACGCCTTCTACACCAATGTTGGTATTACTACCAAAGCATCTCAAGTCATACCCACGGGTAATGGTAATCACAAACTCATTCCCGATTCGAGGTTCAAGCAAGCGATGCTTGATGCAGTCATGGGACACTTCATTAATCAACTGGCTCTTATGGTTAAACAAAACCTGGCCCTCAGTCCACATACCAACAGTCTTCACACTAACAATGAGATCAGAACTGCATCCAATCTACACAATCATGTTGTTGTCAGAGATGGAAAGATTATGGGACAACCACTTCAAGAAAGGCAGCATGAACAGGGAAGAAGTGGAGTTGGTAGAGGATATGTGGTAAATCAGAATAGGGGAAGGAATGGGAATCAAGGTCAAGAAAAGCCAATTAAGTGCTACAACTGTGGTGGTGAGGGATATATTGCTAGAACGCACATCTCCTAAACGTCCTCGAATGCGAGAATACTTGAGACAAGATCTTTGCTTGTGCAAGCTCAAGATAATGGTGCAGCTTTGGATGAAGAGGAGTTGTTATTCCTTGCTGAGGAAATGCCGAACCTATGATGCTGATGTTGATGAACAACCAATTCAGGAGATAGGTAATAATCATCAAAATGCATTTCAAGTAGCTGACTGTGATGCATTTGACTCTGATGTCGATGATGAACCTACTGCCCAAACAATCTTCATGGCTAGCATCTCACCTATGGTCTCTCCAATGGTCTCTCCACCACAACAGGCTAATCCCTCCAAAGACAAAATCATTTCAGAGGTATTAAAACTATATGATGATGTTGATGAGCAAAAGATGCATAATAAAGTACAAAATCTTGAAACTTATGAATCAGATATTGATGATGAGGGTAATAGCAATATTGTCCCATATGATCAATATGTGACACAAAGTGAAAGTGAGGTTGTACCAAGTAATGCATCTTCCGATCAATGAGGACTATGTCTTTGATGAATACACTGCATGTGCCCCTGATGATTCTATTATCTCTGAACTGAATGCCTATAAAGAACAAGTTGCTATTTATGAACAACGTGCTAAGTTTGAGTTGACCACCCGTGAGCAGGAAATGGATGACCAAATGCATACAGTTATTAGAAAAAGTAACTTTAGAGAAGAAGTCTTAAAACAAGAGTTAAACTCCTTACAAGAAAAGCTTTCTAAAACTGCTAAGCAAAAACAAGAACTTCAAGAAAATGTTAAAATGCTTAAGCAAGAATTCAATTCTAAGGAATCAAAACTTTTGAATGATTTTTCCAATCTAAAAACTTTAAAAAACAAGCTTGAAAATAAGTTGTACGTACAAGGGAATACCATTCAGACTGCTCACTTGATCACTAAGCATAGAGTTTTAAGCGATAAGCATAGCATTCCCCTTGTTGTGGAACCTAATCCCGAGGTTGTTAAAAAGGCTAGAGCTGCCCATAATGTAATCTATGATGGTAATGAGATTCTTAAACCTAGACAGAAACCTAGTTGCGTTGAGTGCACCGAGGAAGATAGAAAATTAGATGATGCATCTAGGGAGAAAATGAATAAGAAGCTAGATGATCCTGAATGTAAAGAGAATAACATAACGATCAAACCCCATGATTACAAAAGGAAAATTGGATCTCCTTGAACAAGTTTAAGCCTCAAACGTTGTTAACACCCGAACAAGTGTTCGGGAAAAAGGATTTAGATAAGCAAAAAGAAGAGAATCTTGTTGTAACAAACCCTCCCCTTAGGAAAATACCTTCAGGCTGTGTATCCTCCAAATACACCAATGCATTTAGTTCCTAGAACTATTGCCACTAAAAACAAGACCTTAATCAGTCAATATGTTATCTTTCAATTATTTGTTGATTTTGAGAAAACTTGTAAGAAAAGGATCACACCCACTGGGATAACTGAAGGGAAAGGGGTTTTGAGAAAACTAAAGAATGCTATTTAACTGAGATCATGCCTTTCTTTAAACAATTAAAAGGTCAATTTGAGAGTCTTAAAAGGGGATGGACTTAGATATTAAAGAAATGGAAAAGGAATTTGATGCGATGATTGTTGAGGTTAGTGACTATGAGCGAGAATTAAAATATAATGAGATTGAGAGGAAGAACTTGAATACCTTGAATGAGAATCTTATTTCTGAATGTATTGCTCAAGATGTGTTTTACACTGCTACAAATTGTTCCATTAATGCTTCTCAATTTCATGAATTATCTGTTGCTCTAAAAGTCTCCCATGATCGTGTCATTGAGCTTGAAAAAACTAACTCTAAACTGCATGATAAAGTTGAACATGATGATCATCATAACCTGGTAAAACAGTTTTCTAAATTGGAAGTTGAGCATCTTGCTTTGCAAATAAAAAATCAACATCTGAAAGAAAATGTTAAAACCTCAAATATCAAGACATCCTTGGATGTTCCTGAATTTGATGCAGTTTTTGAAATTGGCAAATGTGATGAACAGATTCGAGCTCATTGTAACACGATCAGAAAGTTGAAAGCATAAATCTCTCAATTAAAGGGTGAAAAGAACAATGTGACTGGCTCCCAAATGCCTCCTCTTTTAGATTCTCAGTATTCTCAAACTTTTCATCTTCAAAACTTGGTTAATGCTTTACAAAAGGAAAACGAGAGTTTTCTAGAAGAAAATGAAAAGCTTAAACGACACTTTAAAGAGTTATATGATTCAATGAAAGTCACTCGTGACAAAAACAACAAAAAATGTCTTTACAAAAAGAAATTGAGAATCTGAGGAGTCAGGAAAAGGGAAATTGCCACTTGTTTTCAATGAGAATGTTGCATCAAAGTCATCCTCGATGCAAATATACTATGACTGTTAAATATATTCCTCCTCATCTTAGGAATAATGAACCTGTGTTTCATAAATATTGTGCTCACCTTAAGGATAGTCTAGAATGTCTCCGTGAGATTGTGGAAGAGGATTCCATTAATAAACCTCTTGATAGAGAAATTAGGTTTGCTTGCATTCAGGCCAAACGATCTCAAGAGCTGCTAGAATGTTTAATTGCAACATGTCCTAAATCCTTAGGTGCGAAAGGCAAAGCTGTGATGCCTTGTTCCATGCCTAGTGCCAAGCATTCAAATCATTCTATGCCCAGTTTTAAGAAAGTGAACACTAATGTGCCTTCAAGTAGTTCAGATCCCTGCACATCTAGTTCAGGAATGCAAAAAGTAGATCAACAAACTAATGTTCCCATAATTCCCTCTACAGGAGTAATCAATGACATTAAAGCAAGCGGGTCAAAGCCTCCAGGCAATACCAAGCATGATAAGACCTCGCAAGCTAAGAATGTGCATTGGAAGAGAGTAGAAGATCACCCTAGGAATATTAAGTTTGAGTTGAATAAAACGAATCGTGTTGATTCTAGTATTAGCTATAAGCGTACTATAATTAATTCGAATTCTGCTACTATTCGCAAACCATGTAATGATGACTGCTTGATTTCTGTTACTAATCATGAATGTGGTGTAAATGTTTTGTCTAATCTTTGTCAAATACCCGATAAAACTGTTAATGTTAGAATTCAAGCTAAGAAGGCTAAAAGGCAAAGGCGAAAGAAAGTTAGAAAACATTGGAAACCCACAGGAAGGAAATTTAGTAATATAGGTTATCAATGGATACCTACTGGCCGTAAGATTAATGAGATTTGCCCTAAAGTTGCTAAATCAATGCTCACTAGAAAATGGATGCCTACTGGTAGAACTATTCCCTTAAGAAGCGAACATACTTTGAATAGGTCAAATACAGACACTAGCACTACATCTATTTCTAATGAGTCCATTGTTTCTACCTATGATGTGGGTGTTCCAATCACTGTTACTAACCAAGTGGAACCCATTCTTACATGGGGATCCCAATTGTCGATTATCCATTCTTGTGCGTGTTCAACTGCAGATCGTTCAAATCGTTACTGTGGTACTGGACTCGGTACATTCCAAGCATATATGGAGACCGGTCGCGGTTCATGAACTTTGTGAGTAAATTCATCGGGACTGTTAGATTCGGGAACGACCATTTTGGAGCAATTATGGGTTATGGTGATTATGTAGTTGGCAAAACTGTAATCTCCAGAGTATATTATGTTGAAGGTTTTGGTCATAACTTGTTTTCTGTTGGTCAATTCTGTGATTCTGATCTAGAAGTGGCGTTTAGAAAACATACTTGTTTCGTTAGAGAACTCGATGGTGTGGAACTATTAAGAGGAACTCGTGGTTCAAACCTATACACCATCTTTATCGAAGATATGATGAAGTCTTCTCCAATCTGCTTACTGTCAAAGGCTTCTAAAACAAAGTCATGGTTATGGCATCGTCGTCTCAATCACTTGAACTTCGGCACCATTAATAACCTTTCCAGATGGATCTTGTGAGAGGCTTACCCATATTAAAATATGAAAAAGATCATCTTTGTTCAGCTTGCCAATTGGGTAAAAGCACGAAATATGCCCACAAACCAAAACCCACAAACTTGGTAATGGAAGTTCTTCATACCCTTCATATGGATGCATGCGGACCAATGAGAGTACAAGCGATAAATGGGAAGAAATACATTTTAGTCGTTGTGGATGACTACTCTCGATTTACTTGGGTAAAGTTTTTGAGGACAAAGGATGAAACTCCGGATGTCATCATCAAACTTATCAAACAGCTACAAGTTCGACTCAACAATACTGTTAGAATTGTTCGAATAGACAATGGCACGAGTTTGTTAACAAAGACTTAATTGATTTTATGAAAGTGTTGGAATCAGTCATCAAAGAAGTGTTCCACGAACTCCTCAACGAAGCGGTGTAGTTGAAAGATGAAATCGAACTCTTGTGGAAGCCGCAAGAACAATGCTAATTTATTCAAAGGTTCCAATGTTTCTATGGGGTGAAGCCATTGCACTTTGCTTGCTACACCCAAAATCGTTCCCTTATTCATACCTCTCATGGAAAAACTCCATATGAACTTGTTCATAAACGAAAACATGATCTCTCCTACCTTCGTGTGTTTGGTGCTTTGTGCTATCCAACGAATGACGGTCAATACTTAGGTAAATTAAGAGCAAAGGCAGATATTGGAGTTTTTGTTGGTTATGCACCAAACAAGAAGGGTTACCAAATCTACAACAAGAGAACCCGAAATATCATGGAAACAATTCACATTACGTTCGATGAGCTGACCGGTCAAATGGCTCCAGGACAAACCAGTTCTGGACCCGCAACTCAATTTCCATCAAGTAGTCCTATCAGTTCTACTCTTGTTTCTAATCCCTCTCCAACAACTCCTTATGTACCTCCATCAGAAGATGATTTAAAGAGATTGTTTGATCCAATGTTTGATGAACACTATGAACCAAATGCTGATGAAATGTCAACTCCATCAACAGAGGCTGCTCCTATCCCCGTGAATGAAGTCAACCCTTCAGTCTCAATATCATTAAGTCAAGAAGCGCTTGCTGCTGATCACTCTGTCTTATCAACAAATCATCAATCATCGAATGTACATCATGGAATTGTTTCTGGAATCAATGATGAAGTTAACCCCTTTGCTACTCCCGAAGATGCTCCATTTGAAAACATATTTGCTCCTGAATCATCATCAGAACCATCTTCATTAGGAGATATCGACTCTGCTACATCAGTCCCTCAACAACAGCCACATGAACACCTCAGAAAATGGACACATGATCATCCATTGGACAACATCATTGGAAACCCCTCTCGTCCAGTATCCACACAGAAACAACTTGCAACCGATGCCTTATGGTGCTTCTTCAACTCCGCACTCTCTAAGATCGAACCAAAAGACGTCAAAACTGCTATGAATGAAGACAGCTGGTTCAGTGCCATGCAAGAAGAAATTCATGAGTTTGATCGACTAGATGTATTGGAATTAGTACCTGCTCCTGACTGTGCCATGATCATTGCTCTAAAGTGGATCTTTAAAGTAAAACTTGATGAGCATGGTGATGTTTTAAAGAACAAGGCTCGATTGGTTGTAAAAGGATACCGTCAAGAAGAGGATATTGACTTTGAAGAATCATTTTCTCCAGTTGCTCGCATCGAGGCAATCAGAATCTTTTTGGCTAATGCTGCAAGTAAGAATGTGGCAGTCTATCAAATGGATGTAAAGACGGATTTTCTTAACGGAGATCTAAAAGAAGTCGTATACGTCAGCCAACCTGAAGGCTTTGTGAATCCAGAGCATCCTACTCACGTATATCGTTTGAAGAAGGCTCTTTACGGTTTGAAGCAAGCTCCAAGGGCATGGTATGATACGCTATCAAAGTTTCTTCTATCCACTGGATTCAGCAAAGGAGCAATTGATCCGACATTGTTCACCAGAAAGTCAGGCAAACATTTAATTCACGTCCAAATATATGTTGATGATATTATCTTTGCCTCGACTGACCCCAATGAGTGTGACCATTTTTCTAATGAAATGGGTTCTAAATTTCAAATGTCAATGATGGGACAAATGTCATTTTTCTTAGGATTACAAATTTCACAAAGTCCAGGAGGCATTTTTATAAATCAATCTAAATATGCAAATGAGATTTTAAAGAAATTTGGATTTGATTCTAGTGACCCTGTTGACACTCCCATGATAGAGCGTACTAAACTAGATGAGGACCACTCAGGGATCATGGTAGACCAAACGAAATATCGTAGTATGATTGGATCCCTGATGTACCTCACTGCTAGTAGACCGGACATCTTGTTATTTGTTTGCATGTGTGCTAGATATCAGGCTAAGCCTACCAAAAAGCACCTTGAAGTAGTTAAACGGGTCTTTCGGTATCTCCAAGGAACCATCAATATGGGACTTTGGTACTCGAAGGACACCTAGTATGTCACTAACGACCTATGCAGATCTTGATCATGCAGGATGTCAAGATACTCGTCGAAGTACGTCTGGAGGTGCTCAGGTTTTGGGTGATAAGCTTGTGAGCTGGTCTTCAAAGAAGCAAATGAGTACTTCTATTTCCTCTACAGAGGCTGAATACATATTCATGTCATCTTGTTGTGCTCAAATCCTTTGGATGAGATCCCAATTATCTATGGCTTTGAATTCAACAAAATCCCTCATCTTGTGATAATAAAAGTGCTATTGCTCTCTCATGCAACAACGTACAACACTCAAGAGCAAAGCACATCGACATACGACATCATTTCATCAGGGAGCAAGTAGAAAACGGTGTGGTGGAACTATACTTTGTGAGGACTGAATATCAGTTAGCAGACATCTTCACCAACGCCCTTCCTAGAGAACGTTTTGAGTTTATCCTTCCACGACTTGGTCTTAAGAGCCTACAACCGGAAACACTCAAACGTATTCAAGAGGAAGAAGTGGAGTAAAAGGTCTTTCTTCATCCATATCTTGTAAATATTTATTCGAAAAGCAAAATACAAAATTTCAAAACCTTCAAAAATCCATAAAAATCTGAAAAATCTTGAAAAATTTCAAAAAATATTGTCATTTTGTCATGTTTTTCTCAATTCGAAAATATCTACGGTCTTTGTGTTGTCATTCAAAGAATGACACGGGACTTTAGATATTGTTCGAATGTTCTCTAAATTAAAAAAAAATAATAAAAAAAAATAAAAAAAATTGGGAGAAAGTGAAACTATGGTTTATTGTCATTTCAGGCAGTAACCCGTTTTTCTAAAAAAGAACAGAGCCATGCTTTATCTTGGTTTTCAAATCTTATGCTCTGATTCTATCAACAATTACTTACTATCTTATGAACACTAATTGCTTTGAAAAATAACTCGAACTCTATTTTTGAAAATCATCTGGACTTATCGTTTGTCAAAATATATATCTCTCAATCAACAACTTATGTCATTGATTGAGGAGGAGAATGATTTCAATTAAATCAAAAGGTTATTTGTCATACAATTGCTTTCAAAAGATAATCATGCATGTTTAATCAATGGAGTTTAAAGTCTCAAAATCCGATCCTTATCAGTTAAAACGTTTTCATAATAAAGTCACAATTCTCCTTAAAAGCTTTCAAAATCAATTTAAATCTACAGAGATCACAAATCTCAAATGATTTGATAATTGTGATCGGGGGAGAATTTGTGATTTAAATAGGATTTAATCTGATAATTCGGTAAATGGTTTTATAAGAATGTACAAGCTCTCCTTCCCACATGTGCCAAACGATTTCAAATTTTCCATGCACATGTTGAGGGGGAGCATCTATCTTAAACCACTAAGATTTGAAACGTGATCAATTTATTTCAATGTGCAGTCTTTTCCTAATATGTGCAAAACATTTTCAAATTTCCATGCACATATTGAGGGGGAGCAACTATTTTGAAAACCACATTCTTCATATAACTACTCTTAGAGGCAAGCCAATCCCTCAAAGATGAAAATTATTTCTATTACAAAATGATGCATGATGCACATGTTGATGGGGAGCTCTTATTCTAAAAATATCAAAAACAATTCAGGTACAAAATGCTTTGATAATATATCACAAGTATTTGGATTGATTTTCAAATGGTTTTCGATTGGTTCCAATGGCAGATGAACAATACCAAATAGACCGACCAAATTTACTTTATGTATGGTGATATAAGGATGATAAGGTTAGGTATTTGTTCCCATGATCCGCCAGAACCGGAGGGATCTACCCAGGGACAATCTACTAGTTAGTGTAGAAGTCCTTAGGTTTGATGAAAAAAAAGGAGAAAAGTGAGATATGGGAAGAGTGCTGACTGAGACTGAGCTAGTACTGGAATAAACCCAACAAGGTTCTAGTTATGAAGTCTCGGTAAGCACTGAAGGGGTTGAAGAATGAAAAAGAATTGAATGTGAAAAGGGTGAAAATAAATAGCCCTCCAACAGTTCAACCTTAGGGCAGATACCGGGTTCAATGCATATGCTACTGGTGATTAGTAAGGTAACACTGGTATTGAAGACAAGACATCATGGACCCAGTGACGCACTGCACTACAACTTACCAAACCACTCAAGTTCCTCTTAAAAGGACTTGTTTCATTCTCACGGGGAACCGACATTATCTATCGACTTTCTCTTAGAGATTGTTAATATTAAAGAAGGAGACCCTCTCCCTAGTCTCCGGCATAGGAACCAAATATGCACAATTGAGTCTAGAGCCACGAGATCATCTATAAATCTCATTAGGACACTTTCAATGAAGACTCTCTGTTTCACACAATGTGGAAAGAGATATTATATCTTATGAGTCCTACGCATTATCCTTGTGGTATTGCCAGAACATCTGAGTGATATGCAAACATATTCACAATGAAGATGGAAAGCCTTCTGGAGCCAACATCAAACAAGCTCCTGGTGGGTGGCATGTGAGATCTATCCAATAGATCAAACATGTGACAACTGAACAGAAACAATGGGGCGATTCAATCTTTTGAATCAATCCTGGTTCAGGTTATGGATTGACGGATACCTTTGAAAAACGAGTCATTGTGCTTAAAAACTCTTTACTTTAGCACATCGACTGTGTACAGATATTTCAAATTAAAAGGTGTTTATGATTGATAATTAATTTTCATTAAAACCTTCGTTGTATTGCAAAAACAATTTCTATGGAGCAATACTCGATTTTTTTTCAAATCTCTTTTTATCAATCAGTGTATCTCAATTCGCTGGTTCACTCACTCCGTGTTGTCTTCTTTGAGACGTTCCAGTTTGAGAACAGCTAGAGCAGCTGCGAAACCCTGTCAAGGAAATTCTTCAGAATTTTACCTATTCACAGGCAGTACTTGTACTGATCAACGGGGAACCGTGCGCCGTGTACCTCAATTCAACGAAAGTGATCAAAGACACTTTCGTGCGCTCTATTGCTAACTGTTGTATGCAGGTACGCCCGACGTTTGCAGCTGATCAGAATGATGCGGTCAATCCATAGCCGCATGCTCACACAATACATTCATTTCTAAAGAAATCATGATTAGTGCATCAATGACTCTGATATTCTCACTCCATGCTTCTGCTACACTGCTGCCAATATCATGAATCAACAAAAGCTTCCGCTACTCTGATGAGAATATATCATGATCCAGAATGTGAGCATCTCGGTCCATAAGTCACAACATCACATAATACCAACACCACAATGGATGTGTCAGAGATTTATGATAGCTGATGATGTCAAAGCTGGCTCAAAACTCGTTATCACGTGGATCAGATAAAGACCTCCACTTGGATTAACCAAACATGCATCAATGATGAATCCATGACTACGAGCTTCAGAGCAAAGTACTACATCAAGAATGCAAGAACAATTTATAATGTAATATCTGTTTGTATTCAATGTAATTTTAATGTGTGTCTGAGGTGACCTCCCTTAGGGGGAGATTGTTAGGATTTAGTAAATCCAGTTATTAAAGAGTCGGTCACCTCAAGTATATGTAATCGTTAGAAAGCTCGTAGTCGTAGATTATTATAAGTTAAGTAGTATTTAGTTAAGTAACACCATGGAGGACGGACGGGTCTTTACCCACTGTATGCCTGATCCACAGCCCGTAGGTGGCAATTTATGTAAGAACTATAAATACTCTCTACCTCCCAAGGTAGAGAGTTGGAGCTCATAATAATATTTTTCTTTCTCTCACTAAAGTTCCCAACCTCTAACTTTCTCTCTCTAAAACCATATTATACGCCTAATTTTGATTATGATCTAGTGTGTTTGTGAAATCCAATATGTTGCACATGTGAAAACTTCATTATGCAAAGACCTTGAGGAAAAGCTTACAAACGATCACCTGAAATGCATGAGAGAAAATGGGTCAACTATGAAAATAGTTGGTGAGTACACACGTTTTATATAATAAGAAAACTCTTAAGAGAGGGAGTCAAAAGTTTCGGTCATCGAGAATAGTCCACAAAGCAAAGGCATTGTAAATCTACTCAGTTCCAAGTTCCGCCCATACAAAACTTACAACCTGTGTGTTCACAACCCATTGCACAAAATATAGTGTGTCTAGTAGTCAAGTATGCGTTGACATAATAGTTCACAATATAGCACCACGTATATAATAATGTATGCCAGGCAAAGCCCCTAGAATAAATAATATGCGTCCCGTAACATAGTAAACGAGAGGTTGGCCGACCTCTAATAGCGCTATCCATACTACCTACTAATAGGAGACTAACAATGCGAATGTACGAACGGTACATCATACAACTATTATATACAATTAAGAACACTCCGAACATGGGAGAATTTGCACGCTCCACCAATAAGGCGAGACTTTTAGGTCATAGCACGTACGGTTCAATAAGTTCAAACAAGTCATAAGTTCATAATTAAGTTCAAGGATTTGATTCAAGTTCAAATGTTCAAGTCAAAAGAGTTCACAAAAGTAGGAATCAAATTAGTTCAAGTATGGTTCATGCATTTCGCCCCAAAATTTAGTAAAACAGTAAAAAGGGGATCGTGAATACTCACTTGGTACAATGATGTGATGGAAAAAATGGATACACTGAAATGAAGCGCAACTCTCTAACCGTGACCTATTATGAATGATATGCTCTAATATAAGTTATGATGTAATGTTATGCATGCAACTCATATGATATCCATACCACTTGTGCATTTTTTAAAATAAAGTTTATCGTCGAAAAAATAAGTTTATAATGTCTTGACAAGTTATAAATTACTTTACTAGTACTTACGTTGAAATGATATCCTATGATAGTCATTTAGTGATTTATTATGAAATTATAGTTTTTCGTCGTAAAATAATACACTTTGACAATACATAAAAATGGCCAATTTTTGAGTGATCGTAAATTATTCATTATACCTCCGCTTGACAAACGGTTAAACATTTTGGAAAATAGACTAGGCGAACTCACTTTTACTTGAAGATATCATTTTTTCAAAACTATTCTATCGATATGAAAAATGGCTCCAAACACGGTCACTAGCGATGACCATTTTGGACTAGTAAAAATATATAAGTATTATACTTGTGTAAAATAGTTACGATATCCTTATTTAAAACGCGTATAACTTTGTCGTTATAAGTCCATTTTCTACGTTTTATATATCCTTAGCTTCGTGTTAAAGTATACTAATGTATTTTTGACAAAATGACTCATTTAGACAATGTTTAAAACTCATTTTTGCCCTTTAAATAACCCTTGACAGCTTACCATTGTTCAGAAAATATAGTTTTTACCGCTAAACTTGAAAATAGCGTATCTCCTTCGTTATAAATCCGTTTTAACCCGTTCAAGCGACCACGGTTTCGTTTTAAAGTATATTTTCTGGAAATATAACCCAAAATACTTCATGACCTGCTGAATTTTCCAGATTTTTCAAAAACGATCAGACCACAATCTAAAGTTGTCGAAAATGATTTTTCTTGCGTAATACTTGTTTCAATCACTTCAAATCAACACCAAATCTATTATAAACCTACCATACACCTTCTTAAGGTGTCATAGGTTCCTAAACATCATCAACAATGATATGTTCCAAGGGATTAATTATAGGATGATAATAACTTATAATATGTAATAAAAACAATTAAAAGTGGTATGAATCACATAATACTTGCATGTTTTTCTACTAAAATGATAAAAATAACTCAAGAATGATTATGAAAGATTAGTAAAGATCATGAAAAGCTTACTAGTTGTATGATGAGGTTTAAGGTAACTAGGTACTAATTACTCCTTGGTTTATATTGCAAAACCTTATATAGAAGTATACTAGGGATTATATAAGCACTTGATCTTTGAAAAACTCTTGATTTCTCCTTGGTTTCTTGCCTTGGCCGAACCTCTAATAGGAGATGAGAGGGTTTTGATTTTTCTTTCACCTTTTGGTTTGTGTTCTATGTGTTTTGATAGAAAAATATCTTGTAATATTACATGCTTAGTCATAGTTAAGAATATGTGTCCAATTATTTGATAAGATATTTTTATAAAATGGTGACTAGTATGGGGGAGGTCGGCCAAGGGGGGGAGGTGGGGGGAGTGAAATGGTTTTATGTATTTTGATAAGTTAAATGCATTTAAGTTTAAGTATAATGTATAATTGGTACATATAATTAATTATTAAGTGTAGCGTTAGCTAGAAATCGATTTTAGCGGAACAAAATAAAATATTTTGAAGTCATAAAAATTATAAAAATGTATTTTTCACAAGAATCGGGTGAATAAATAATTATCGAGTTGAATTTACGAAAACCGTCGTAAATATATATACATAACAATTTATATACAAAATAAATTCAAAACATCGGGTAAACTAATAATATAATTTTTATAGTCTTAAAATGAGTATAAAAATATATTAGGATAATTTTTGGAAGTGTCGGATCAATTATTCAAAATAAATGATTATGCGATAGCGTTTATTTAATAGGAAAATATACGTTTATGAAATATGCAAACCCATGCATGAACTAATATAAAAATGACGTTACTAATGATATGTAGACTAAATCTAGTCTATATGAAGTGTTCTCAATGATGTTTCATGAATACACAGCTAAACCCTTACGGTTACGCGAATTTGATACTCGTAAACCTAGTTTACGAAAAATGATGAATAGTGAACCATGAATATAAATTTTTCTCCGGGAATAAATAGTGTTTTGTAAATAGTAAAATTTTGAAATAACCTCTCAAAGTATCGACTCGACTTCAAAAACGATAAATAGTAAAATGATGAATAGTAACCAGTGAATAGTAAATTTTCGGGATGAATAGTAAATTTGAGAAATGACCGGAAATTGAGAATTGTGACATTCTTCCCATGTCAGAGGAATCACGTCCTCGTGATTCAATTTTTGATACTATAGTCCGAACCGCAACAAGGGTTCTAAAAGTTCATGCTCGTACGAATAGTCTAAATGATCATGTCAATGCTCATGTATATGGGTTCCTCATCCAACTAAGTACGTTCTCGTGATCAGACTTGATGGTGTAAACTTACCCAATATCGAACGTAGCCCTCAAAAGACCTTTAGGTATTCGATTCTAATTTAATCTCACAACTCATCAAACAAGAACTGTCATAAGATTAAACTAAATCGACTTGAGTAAACTTGATTCTTAGCTTGATTTTCGCAACTCATCAAACAAGAACTGTCACTAGATCAAGCTAGGAAACAAGTCTTTTGAATGAAGTCTTTTGAAAGATTCGCTCGATATTGGAATTGCTTACACAAATCAAATCAAATCAACAAAATAAATTGCAACTAAGGTCGATATCGTAGGTCTCAAATTAATCAATGTAGTGAACGCGGTAAAAATTGGAAGGAAGCAATGCACTCAAAATCATGTTGTACAGAAACAAGGTGGTTGTTCAAAAGAATGTACCCGTTACGCGTTGCGGGCTTCATCAGTACCCAAATAGAATGCTCGACCACGTGCGGGGGAAACATCAATGTTCTGATCTGGTGGACCTTCTATTGCCAACGCCAGGTTTGGACGATTTCCTCCTTGGTTGGGAGTTCTTTTCAACTTTGGACAGGTATTCCGAAGGTGATCTAGACTTCCACACTTGTAACATGATTTTCTTTGTCCTAGGTTCCCGGTCCTGTTCGAGCAATTCCGCACGAAGTGGCCAGTCCGTCCACATTTGTTGCACTTTGTTCAGTCTCCTGAATGGTGATATTTACATCGAGTACACATAGGATGTGGACCTGCATATCCTTTGCGCTCCTGAGTCGTCGCTCCATAGTTCCTGGTTATTCGCTGCCTCTTGTCTTGCTGGTCCTGGTCTCGGTTTCCCTGGTGATCCTCCTGTCGCTTTCGTCCATTGTCGTTTGCTTTTGTTAGTCCTCCAGACCTGATCACATCATTTGTCAAGCGGTACGCCATACCCATAGCGGCTTGCAAAGTGGTTGGGTTTGATGAGGTGACATCCCTCCTAATTTCTGGTATCAATCCCCATATATATCGGTCGATCAACTTCTCCACAGTGGAAACCATGTGAGGAACCATTCTAGTCAACTCGTGGAAATTGATCGTGTATTTGTCGACTTCTACTCCTACCATCAAATGGTTCCAAAATTCTGCTTCCAGCTTCTGCACTTCATCTTTTCTACAGTACTCATCAGTTAGTAGTTTCTTGAATGCTGCCCATGATAACGCATTTGTAGCCCCTATTCCTCTGTAGTTGGTTGTTCCACCATGTCAATGCTCGACCCTGCAGTAGACCAGCAGAGAACTCAACCTTGTTTCCTTCAGTACATTTCGTGATACTAATTTTTGACTCAACATTCTCGAACCATGTTAGCAGTCCAATGGCACCCTCGGTACCATAAAATTCCATTGGCTTGCATGTCATGAAAGTCTTGTAGCTGCATCCATGACCAGTTTTTGAAGTACCTTCTCCAACGTTGGTTCGTTTAGCATCGAGGTGCGTCACTGATCTCGTGTGTATGAGTGTGGTGAAATAAACACAATATCAATATATCAAATTAAACGCAAGATTCGACAAATCAACCTTTTAGGAAAAGGGTTAACGTGCCAAAGCTCGCGAATGTGATAAAAGTGATACCGGGAAAGTGATTTCCCCGGGTCGTGTCCCAACGAGGTGTGAATGGAAGGTTTCGTTGAGTTTCGTGATTAGGACTTGAATTGGTTTGATGAATTTGGATTTGTGATTACGTTATTCTACAAATTAAAGAACTGGAATAAAAATAAAGCATGTAAAACAATCTAAACACTAAATAAACTACTACTAAGTCTAAGGAACAATAAAACTAAGCTAAACTACATCCTACGGTGTTAAAAGGAAAAAACGCGAGAACCCGAGCTAATCCCAAGCCTCGACAGAGAAAAATATGCAATTTAAGTCCTACGAGTGCAAAACTAATTTTCCTACATTCTACATGACTAAAAATGATTTTAGGAAAAAGCCGGGTATTTTTCGACTTTTAATTTAATTACTATGAATTAAAACCTAATTAACACTAATTAATTAATTAAAAATACTAAGCTATTTTAGAAAAATATGAAAAATTACAGAAACTACTTCGAGTTGAATACTATCTAGGAAAAATAAAATGGGAAAGCTACCTAATCTAAATAAGCAGAGAATAAGCTAGCTAAATAATAAGCTAAAAAGAGATAAACTTGGTTAAAAGGATTGGGCCCTAAGGACTTAACAAGAAAAGTCCCTAGGGCAGTTGGTGTTGTATCGTTGTGTTGTGTCGTGGACTCTGTTGTGGGGAGGTCAGGGGGTCGAATCCCACCCCTGTCCTTTTTGTTCACTTTATTTTTTGATTTATTTTTTCTTACAACTTGAAAATAACACTTTTATACAAAAAACAAAAACCACTAAACTTGGAACTAGGCTATTAGGAAAAGAAAAACAGCAGAAGCAATATCAATCCTACGTGCAATTTGGGACAGGAAAAAGAAAGCAACAAAAAGCTTGCAAAAAGCTAATCAAAAGACTAGAAACTAAGCTCCTAATCTACTCAACCTAAAGAGCACTAAGGGGGGACAAAATAGCAAACAAAGTAAACATCAATAAGCTAAAATAAACACAATCCTAATTCTACCTAATATAAATATCCAAAAACAACTAAGGGTCATCAAAATAAGCACATGATTAGTCCAATAAGCCAACAAAAAGAACCTGGTCTGCTGTTGCTGCACTACTGCTGTTGTTGCAGTCCCGAACAGTCCAAAGTGGTGCTTTTGAGCTTATTAATAAGCCACTTAGAGAATACTTTAGCACCTGAGCTTATGGGGAGATGAAATCCACCTACCTACCTACCATTTGCCCCTATAGCTGTCCGATGGGGAGCTTATACAAGCTCATTAGGAGCGGTTGAAACACCTCTTGCTGGCAGAAGGGCTGCTGATGCAGATCAGTTTTGACAGTAAACAGAAAGAAAACTCTTTTGGAAATCTGATTCTATGACTGAAACCTTAAACAAATAACTTGAAAAAGACCTTAAAACTGATTTGAGAATAAAAATGGGTCAAACTATGAATTTTTGACCCATAAACAAGACTATTCCAAACACCTTTTTAAGGGCAGTAAAACATGATTTTTTTATATATTTTTTTTTGAAGCAGAAAGATTTAAAAACTAAAATGAACTGATTTTTTTTTCTTAACAAAAGAAACTTCAAACATGACCTTTAATCAAAATGCAGAATACCATAGATAAATAAACATGAACAAGAAGTTAAACTACTTAAACTGAAGTGAACTGGGATTAAGAAAGAAAACAGAATTCAACTTGTATTGACTGAAATCAAAAGTACATTTAAATTAAATTGCAGGAAAAGTAAAACGGGACTAGAACAATGAAAATTCTAGACAAATGTACAAGTCTTTTTACTGCCTATATATACAAAGTATGAAAAAAGTCTTCTTGCTTCTCTTTCTTGTGTTTGTGCTTTCTTTGTGAGATGAACCAAGCAAAAACCATTTTGTGCTTCATGAAACCAATCTGAGCCTTTGATTTCTCCTTAGTGCCCATTCCATTTTATGACAGCCATTGGATGGTTGCTTTTGTGCCTTGGATTGCCAACGTGGAGATGAAGGTAAAGGGAAACATGTGATTCTGATTACTTGGATTCTGGGATTTGAGAGTGACAGGAAAAAAAAAAGTGGGAAAAGGATTTGGGCGCCAAGGTGAATTCCTTGGTTTTATCTTTTGTGTTTTTTTTCTGTGTTCTGAGTTGGGATTTGGGAAGACTGGGTGAAACAGAAAATGGGGAAGTGTTTTGGGTGAATGGGTCAAGAGGGAAGGGGGGTCCAAAAGAAGGTAAAGGGTTATTTACTACGTATTTAAAGTTTTGTTAAAAAGTTTTTTTTTTAGAGAGAAAAGTATTTTTAATAAAAATTGGTTTTAATAAAAAATAATTGTTGTAAAATAAAAACGGTTTTACATAATTGTTTTTAGTGAAAAACGTTTTTAAGGGTAAAATGGTAAATTGGGTTCGGGTAAAGGGTATAAAGGTAATTTTGGGTTGAGGGTTTGGTTTCGGGTTAGGTTTTTGGTTGTTTTCCCCCTGATCACTCTCAAAACACGTTTCGGGCTCTGAAAATGTAGAAAATCCACTCTCGGCTCCGTCTGTTTCAGCACAATTCTGATTTCGGCTCGTTTTTGCCAGTTTTCGCACTGTTTTCAATCCTTTTGTACCTGCAAGACACAAAACACACTCCGAGGATATTTTTAACATATTTTGATCATATTTGGGTGTTTTTGGTCGTTTTTGTGGTCTTAGGTGGGTAAAAACGATGAGTGAATAAGCACTCATCAGTCACAATTTGGGCGAGTAGGTCCGCTATTCCAGCAGCGTTGTTGTTTGGATTGTCATTGTTGTTTGGGTTGGCATTGTTGTTTAGGTTGACATTGTTGTTTGGATTGACGTTGTTGTTGACTCCTGAGCGTGTGTTTCTGGCAGCCATGATCCTGCAATGGACCAAAACATCTGGTTGAGTAAATGACACTCGAACGAAGGCAGATGAGGTGCGGAACGGCGGTAATATCTGTTATAGTGATTGAAATATGACAGGAACAAAGACATGCTATGTCTAACAAGTCGAAAGATGGAAAAGAGAAGGTATAAACAAGGTACGGTAACGTAAACGTGAATATAAATACATGCTATGCGTACCCACCCGACCAATGCAGTTTCAGGTGACCAGACTCTTAAGACTCGACTAAACATGATTCAAAACTACACCTCTTATCATTGCATGGTTCTTCATAAATTAGACTTAGGTGATCAGGCTATGTATAATTTAGGATTAAAGATGCAACGATAGGACCAGTTGACTCGTATGATGTTCGATGTTTAATAAAAATTTATTTCGGTTATAGTTGCGATTTTTATTTTTGAAAAATCGGCATTCTCTATAACCTTTGGCTCTGGTATCAATCTGCCACACCCCGCCGAAGGCGGAAACACGAGTTGTAACTGAAAAGGGACACAAGCAAAAGATAATAGAACATACCAACGTTTAAGATTCAAAAGAAAAGATACATCATTACAATACCAGTTTAGCCGACATCGGCAAATATAATATAAAGTTTGATCCCAAAAGATTGCGTTTTATTACATAATGATTAGTAGTGACATGTGAAAACTTCATTATGCAAAGACCTTGAGGAAAAGCTTACAAACGATCACCTGAAATGCATAAGAGAAAACGGGTCAACTATGAAAACAGTTTGTGAGTACACACGTTTTATATAATAAGAAAACTCTTAAGAGAGGGAGTCAAAAGTTTCGGTCATCAAGAATAGTCCACAAAGCAAAGTGTAAATCCACTCAGTTCCAAGTTCCGCCCATAAAAAACTTGCAACCTATGTATTCACAACCCATTGCACAAAATATAGTGTGTCTAGTAGTCAAGTATGCGTTGACATAATAGTTCACAATATAGCACCACGTATATAATAATGTATGCCAGGCAAAGCCCCCAGAATAAATAATATGCGTCCCGTAACATAGTGAACGAGAGGTTGGCCGACCTCTAATAGCGCTATCCATACTACCTACTAATAGGAGACTAACAATGCGAATGTACGAACGCTACATCATACAACTATTATATACAATTAAGAACACTCCGAACATGGGAGAATTTGCACGCTCCACCAATAAGGAGAGAATTTTAGGTCATAGCACGTACGGTTCAATAAGTTCAAACAAGTCATAAGTTCATAATTAAGTTCAAGGATTTGATTCAAGTTCAAATGTTCAAGTCAAAAGGGTTCACAAAAGTAGGGATCAATTTAGTTCAAGTATGGTTCATGCATTTCGCCCCAAAATATAGTAAAACGGTAAAAAGGGGATCGTGAATACTCACTTGGTACAATGATGTGATGGAAAAAATGGATACACTGAAATGAAGCGCAACTCTCTAACCGCGACCTATTATGAATGATATGCTCTAATATAAGTTATGATGTAATGTTATGCATGCAACTCATATGATATCCATACCACTTGTGCATTTTTTAAAATAAAGTTTATCGTCGAAAAAATAAGTTTATAACATCTTGACAAGTTATAAATACTTTACTAGTACTTACGTTGAAATGATATCCAATGATAGTCATTTAGTGATTTATTATGAAATTATAGTCGTAAAATAATACACTTTGACAATACATAAAAATGACCAATTTTGAGTGATCGTAAATTATTCATTATACCTCCGCTTGACAAACGGTTAAACATTTTGGAAAATAGACTAGGCGAACTCACTTTTACTTGAAGACATCGTTTTCTAAAAACTATTATATCGATATGAAAAATGGCTCCAAACACGGTCACTAGCGATGACCATTTTGGACTAGTAAAAATATATAAGTATTATACTTGTGTAAAATAGTTACGATATCCTTATTTAAAACGCGTATAACTTAGTTGTTATAAGTCCATTTTCTACGTTTTATATATCCTTAGCTTCGTGTTAAAGTATACTAATATACTTTTGACAAAACGACTCATTTAGACAATGTTTAATACTCATTTTTGCCCTTTAAATAACCCTTGACAACTTACCATTTTTCAGAAAATATAGTTTTTGCCGCTAAAATTGAAAATAGCGTATCTCATTCGTTATAAATCCGTTTTAACCCGTTCAAGCGACCACGGTTTCGTTTTAAAGTATATTTTCTGGAAATATAACCCAAAATACTTCATGACCTGCTGAATTTTCCAGATATTTCAAAAACGATCAGACCACAATCTAAAGTTGTCGAAAATGATTTTTCTTGCGTAATACTTGTTTCAATCACTTCAAATCAACACCAAATCTATTCTAAACCTACCATACACCTTCTTAGGGTGTCACGGGTTCCTAAACATCATCAACAATGATATGTTCGAAGGGATTAATTATAGGATGATAATAACTTATAATATGTAATAAAAACAATTAAAAGTGGTATGAATCACATAATACTTGCATGTTTTTCTACTAAAATGATAAAAATAACTCAAGAATGATTATGAAAGATTAGTAAAGATCATGAAAAGCTTACTAGTTGTATGATGAGGTTTAAGGTAACTAGGTACTAATTACTCCTTGGTTTTTATTGCAAAACCTTATATAGAAGTATACTAGGGATTATATAAGCACTTGATCTTTGAAAAACTCTTGATTTCTCCTTGGTTTCTTGCCTTGGCTGAACCTCTAATAGGAGATGAGAGGGTTTTGATTTTTCTTTCACCTTTTGGTTTGTGTTCTATGTGTTTTGATAGAAAAATATCTTGTAATATTACATGCTTAGTCATAGTTAAGAGTATGTGTCCAATTATTTGATAAGATATTTTTACAAAATGGTGACTAGTATGAGGGAGGTCGGCCAAGGGGGGGGGGGGGTGAAAGGGTTTTATGTATTTTGATAAGTTAAATGCATTTAAGTTTAAGTATAATGTATAATTGGTACATATAATTAATTATTAAGTGTAGCGTTAGCTAGAAATCGATTTTAGCGAAACAAAATAAAATATTTCGAAGTCATAAAAATTATAAAAATGTATTTTTCACAAGAGTCGGGTGAATAAATAATTATCGAGTTGAATTTACGAAAACTGTCGTAAATATATATACATAACAATTTATATACAAAATAAATTCAAAACATCGGGTAAAATAATAATATAATTTTTATAGTTTTTAAAATGAGTATAAAAATATATTAGGATAATTTTTGGAAGTGTCGGATCAATTATTAAAAATAAATAATTATGCGATAGCGTTTATTTAATAGGAAAATATACGTTTATGAAATATGCAAACCCATGCATGAACTAATATAAAAATGACGTTATTAATGATATGTAGACTAACTCTAGTCTATATGAAGTGTTCTCAATAATGTTTCATGAATACACAGCTAAACCCTTACGGTTACGCGAATTTGATACTCGTAAACCTAGTTTACGAAAAATGATGAATAGCGAACCATGAATATAAATTTTTCTCCGGGAATGAATAGTGTTTTGTGAATAGTAAAGTTTTGAAATAACCTCTCAAAGTATCTACTCGACTTCAAAAACGATGAATAGTAAAATGATGAATAGTAACCAGTGAATAGTAAATTCCCGTGATGAATAGTAAATTTGAGAAATGACCGGAAATTGAGAATTGTGACATTTTTCAGGAAACAGGGACGAAGATGCGTATGAGCACGTTGAGAATGTCTTTTACATCGCAAGCCTTTTAAACATTTCGGTGGTGTCTCATGATGTTGTTATGCTAAGGGTGTTCCCCATGACTCTTATTGGCGCTGCAAGAAGATGGATCGAAAGATTGCCGGGCAGTTGATACATGGGCTCTGCCTCTACTAAAGAAGCACTTCATCCAGAGGTATTGTCCTCCGTCGAAGATATCTAACCAGCTCTTGGAGATCCATAATTTCAAGCAAGAAGACGATGAAACGTTGTATCAAGCCTGGGATAGATACAACGATCTCCTCTACAAGTGTCCTACACATGATCTAAACAACCAGCAAAAGGTCAACATCTTATACAAAGGAATCAACGTGAATACAAGACAGATGTTGGACTATCAAGGACCAATTCCGATGACTCCTACTCTCGTAATTGAAGCCATCCAAAAAATGGATGTTCATTCCCAGAAATGGCACGATGGAGGAAGCAAAAGGAACCAAGGCGGAAGTCTTGATGGAATTGCCGCCATCACTAACAAGCTAGAAAATCTCGGTCGGGAAATGCTCAAGATCAGAGAAATTGTTCATGCCATCCAAGTAGGTTGCGAAAGCTGTGGAGGAGGACATCTTACCAAGAATTGTCCTCACATTAACGAAGATAGTGCAGACGGGTTAGTCGTTCTATGTTCAGTTGGGAATCATAAAGTCTTGGGGGTAGTGGATTTTGGGTCTAGCATAAACATCATGCCACTTTTCATATTCTTAAAACTCAAATTGATCCATCTTTGGAAAACAGATATAGTGATTGAGATGGCCAATTTGACCAAGGCTATTCCCTTAGGAATTACAGGTGGTACGTGTATTAAGGTCTATAGGTTTGTTTCAGCCTCGAAATTTGTGGTTATGGACATGGAGAAAAACACGAAGGAACGTTTGATTCTTGGCAAACCGTTCCTTGACTATGGTGATAGAGTAGAATTTAAAATGGATAAAACTTTATACCATGAGCAGGATGAAATAATGACAAACAAGGAACCAAAGGATATTCAAGTGGATTATTCTGATAGGTTCCCTCCTTCACATTTTGGCCATTTACAGGAGACCGAGTCAAGTGATGATGACAACAGCAAGGGAGAAGATGATGATGTCCGGCCTTCGGTAACGAGTTATGTTGTAACTGGTAAACTTCACTGTTGTAATCCTGAGAGTTCTTTGATTGATGGTTCTAGAGTTACATTGCCTACGTGTTCTCCTTCTCAAAAACGATGTAATGGGGGAGGAGAGTTTCTCATTCGAAGGATAAAAAAAGTGGCAGAAGTTTGGTGGTGTTGGGAAGACGAAAAATTAATCAGAAATTGGTGGATTCAAGGACACGATATTATGAACGATTGGTTCACTGAGGTAGATTGGACTATTCATTTTTGCGAACCGGCTATGATGTCTAATGATTTCACCAGAGCATGGCCTACGTGCGACCCCAACCGAAAGATCTGCGATGGAGGAGAATTCCTCGATCCTAATTGGCTCAAACGCAAGGAATCGGCATGCTTCGACGAGGAAAGAAGAATGGAAATTGGATACAAGGGAATCTCATTTGAAAATTGGTTAAAAGTAAAATCTAGAGCTGTCAAGCTAAAATGGGAAAATGAGGCTAAATTTCGCTACGAATGGGCGAAGGCTAACTTTCTGCAAGAAAATCGATATTCCTTGACTCCGATTGTTCCTCCATGTGTCTGGGACCAACCGTCTTCAAACAAAAAATCAGACATGGAGGAAGTTGGCCAAGTTCAAAGGCCACCATAAAGCCCCGAGGCTCTGAGTCTAACTTAAAGACTCGTAAATAAAGAAAGTGCTCTTTCGGGAGACAACCCGAATTATCCCTTTCATTTGTTTTATTTCCTTTCTGTTGGGTTTTGTGTTTTTAACCATTTTTGCAGGGAAACAAAGAAAAATTGTTGCTGCATCATGCTGATCCGACCAGAGTTACGGCGTAACTCACTATCTTGGTTACGCCGTAACAGGCCTTTGTGCAGCAGAACTTTTTAGAAGCATTATCAATTACGGCGTAACCCCGGCTATGGTTACGCCGTAGCCACCCCTGTCAGGTTTTGCTTAATTACGGCGTAACTACCCTTTGTAACACTTCTTTCATTTTAAACACAATAACCTTGTATTAGTTTTCAAATGAACTTTGTGGGTATGTTCCCTGTAAGCCCTCACGAGACCACACTCGTCCACTTGGGACACCAAGTGGTTTAAAAGGCTTGTTGCATACGCTAAATGCAACCGTGATTCCTACGAAAGTGTGTTAGATTTCTTTTTCAATTTTTATTTTTTCTTTTTCGGAATTATGCTTGACGGTAGTGAGATTTCAGGGATTGAAGTTTTCTCATGGATGCTTATGCGAAGGCACGACTCTTTTCGTGGGCCTTCTTTCTTTTTGGAGCAAATTTCAGGGACGTTCTCGCTCTAATTCTACTTTTCTCTTCACCTTTATTTAACGCTTAGTAAAAAAGGGAATTTGTACAATTCAAGTGAGGGGACGGGAGTAGAATTATCTTTTGAACTTTATTTCGCCCTCGTTTTTCTAGTTTATTTTGAAAAATTATGCCATTTTTAAAATTTTGACATATTTTTTCTTAACCTAACTTGATTAGACCTTAGCCGAGCACATTATAACCCTTGATATTATATGGTGAGATTAGCTTTATCAGTTTCCAAATTTTTACCCCTAATCCACCAAATTAGTGTGTCGGTAGCTTGTAAACTTTAGAACTTGACCTTTACATCATTTCGAGACCATAGACAAGGTATGTTGAGTTAGCTTGATGTATTTGGACTTTCAGTTTAAGAAGGCAGTATTATAGGATTATCACCCAAATACCCTATCATTGTGTGTCTATCGATTAGTCACCTCGACTTCTCGACCCCCATGTTAAACCCTTTTGTTGCACTCTCCTTTAGTGTAAGGCACCCCTAGATACACCCTTCTGAGCCATTCCTTTCATTTTGTTCACCCAACATATTGTTTCGATACACCATTACACCTTAGCCTACCCTGTAGTCTTTATTTGTAATTAGAAAGTCATTATTTGCCTAAGTTCAAGGTTCAAGTGGAAAGGTTCGGGAATCACGCTCTCGTCAACGACATATCCTTAAAGATCATTGAAGACCCCCCAAATTCTCATATTGTTCATCTCAAGTGGGGGGATGTTATGTTATTATGTTATCTTATAAAAAAAATAGTTCGGCAAAAAATAGTTATAATTATTGTTATTTAGTGATTGTAAAAGTGCGATGTTATAAGCACTATTGTTATGAGTTTAATATAGATTTAGTATCGAGGAGGCCACCTCGGTCACATTTGAAGAATGAAATTGGAAGTGTGCCCATCATGACGTCCTCTAATGGCACATCTACCTGATTATATCATGATCCGGTTTCTTGACTTCGAAACTTGAACTTTGGGCGAACGGTAAGTGGTGATGACTTAGTTGTAGATTTAGACTATTCGCTTGATTTTATTTTACACCAATTTTATCCCATGTCTTATCCTACCCTTAGTCATGAAGCGTGTCTAGGTGATGCAGCGAGCAATCTTTGGTGTCTTGGCCATGGATTTTGGTCATGTATCATTGATTTTGTCCACTTCGCCGTGACATGTTAGTAATGACAAATCAACCTTAACGTTTGTCGTGTCTACCCATATTGCCTTCAAGAATTGTTTAGTCCTTAACTCTAGTGGTGGAGATTTGTGTAACTGCCAAGCTTATGATAGAATACATGCTATGACTGTGCAATGAGTGATCACCCCGAAATTGACACTTAGAATAGTTGAGAGATTTGAGTGTTTTGTTCCCATTTCGTGAGGTGTTCGGCTTTGTTTTATTCTAGCATAAGGGATTAGTAAATTTATATTTTCCAGGTAATGGGAGATATCTTTTTAGGAATCTTTCTAATAAGGTCTACTTGAGGGCAAGTAGAGTTCAAGTGAGGGGATATTTGATAACATCAAATAGTCCTGAATATTAAGTGTTAATTTCCCCCGATAATGCTCGTATTTTATATCATTTATATGGATTTACGCTTGTTTTCCTCTATATTTCACTTTTAGGTAAAATACGAGCATTGGAGCTAAAGAGACGCGGATTTGGAGAATTTATTGAAGATTTGTCATAGTATGCTCACTTTGAAGAAATTACGGCGTAACTTCTCTCTCACATTACGCTGTAACTAAAGCGTGGCTCAGAAAACCAACTCAACAGAAGATTACGGCGTAACTCCCCCAAAGATTACGACATAACCAACTAGGTCAAATGAGGTTCCGCGCCGCTGCAAGCTACGCCGTAACTATTGTATCAATTACGGCGTAACCAAGAATTATTGAAGATACGGCGAAACTCCTTCCATGGTTACGCCGTAACCAGCATTTTTAGTGCAAAATACGAAGAATTGGATGTTACGGCGTAACTCTTATAATTAGTTACGCCATAACCAGATCTGGCCTATAAATACCCCACGATTTCCAGCATTTCAAATCATCCCATTTCACACACAACATTCAGTAAACGTGAGAAGAAGTCAAAGGCAGATCTAGAGGAGCATACAGAGCTATCTCTAAGGGAGAAATCACTCCCCTACGATAAGCATTAGTTTTTTATCCTTTTTTTACTTTCAATTCATGTATTTCATAATGTTAAACATTAAATCGATTGTTTTAGTTAATATGAGCGGCTAAGCACCTCTGGTGCTGGCCTAGTTATGATTCCTTAATTGTTTTGTTTGTGTTTACATTGCTTCCGTATAATTATTTCTAAGTGTATGCATGCGTAGTTTGTTGGTAGCTACCCTTGTTTCGGTAGTTTTGAATGGCGGTAGTGGCTAGTTACTTAGGAGATATGACCAACTGACCCTAAGTAGGTAGACTGACTGGTAAGGGTAAGATATGACCAACTGACGACCGTTTCTGCTTGTGTGATTTGACCAACTGATCACCTATCGTTTGGATGAACTTAAGAAGTAGGGGGTGAGTGTTTAAGTTGCTAGAGCCCGGGCACTCACTGTTATGAATATAGCATGTAGCGGTACTTAATGACTTGGCTTAGGGGTCTAAGAACAACTGGACTTATGACGGGTCACCTGATTTCTCCAGTGGGACCCTTTGCTGATAGGTTATGACGAACTGACCAAATGATGTCCTAGCGACTTTGACCCCACCTGAAGTAATTGGAAGTAATTAGACGTGAACATTACTAATTAGGATAAATAACTAGGTTAGCACCCCTATCCTCTATTGATCACAACCCTCGCCTTTATTTGCTTTAGTAGTTAATTATATCGAAATCATATTAAAATCTGTGACACCTAAACTTAGTTTAAATCCGCACACATAGCTCTTGGGATGACCTCGGTTTTACCGAATACTACACTACACACGACCGGGTACACTGCCCATTAGTGCATTAGGTAGACCATAGGTATAACGAGTAATTATTAATATTAAAACCTGGTCAGTAAAACCTGCATCAGGTATGGAATCATGACTGCCACCCCCCTAACAAATGAAGAGGAGGGTATATATGTAATAACAAATGAATAAAATGGTATATATGTAACTTGTAGCAAGACATAGTGAAGACAAAATAGTACTACATGTGAAAAATGTAACAATCTAGTGGAGTCGCCCAATTGCTAGGTCGCCCTGGGCTATTTTAGATTTTTTTTTCTGGTTTAGAAAAGGGAGTACCCGTAGGCTACTAGGCTACTTTTTGAATTAGCTCTTAAATTAAACCCATCCGGTCCGGGAGCCTTATCCCCACGACAACTATTTCAGCTTTCGATACCTCTTTCTCCTCAAATGGTTTTCCCTGTACGTTTACATCATCACTCGAGAGTTGAGCTAATCCATTACAAGACAATCGAGGTCTTGAAACCACATGTCCTGAAAATATACATTTACAAAATCTATGCGTCTTTTCTTTAATTTTATTAGGTCTTCGCACCATAAACCATCAACCATTTGCCCTCTAGTATTCTTCTTATTATTCTCCATTTTCACAAAATAATGAAAGAATTTGAAATTCTCGTCCCCATTTATGTCCAATCTCACTATTATGTAAGTCTTTTACCTCTTTTTAAAGATCAACAAACGCCTTGCGTACATCCCTTTAAGCCTTTCTTCATCATCAAGGGGCCTTAAGTTTGCTTCTAGTTCCCATCTCATGTCTTCCCTACTATATTAATTTACTTTCTCATTCAATCCATCAAACCTCTTCCTACTTCACTCTTTTCATTCTAAAACACTTTTAAGCTCATCATAAAACCATCAACATGCATATTTGTAACACCCCCAAATCTCGGTACAGCGGAAGACTTAATCAAGTTTTCGGGGCGTTACGGTTGGATTGTTATCTCGCACAAGTATAGCAAAAAGATAGTCATTTAACAATCAAAACCAATCCCAAATTTAAGTATTCAAAACATTTAATCCAAAAGTATAAATATTAGGCCCAAAACATGATTTAATAAAATAGGTCCCCCAAAGTTTATCAGAGTCAAATATGATCCTTGAACCCCGCCTTCTTGCCAAGCTTCCACCGATCACGTATTCCAAACATCATTTAAATACCTGAGAAAACATGCTAAAAGGTCAGCTTACGCTGGTGAGTTCATAGGTTTAAATTCAATAAAATCATAGTGGACCTGTAGGAGTCGATTTGCTATGCAAGACCTAAGATAGATAAATACCGTTTGCACACCGATCCTACCCGGATCACCAACCATATCCCGCATCCAGGGAGTACTCGGGCCCAGCGACTCTAGTCCAGCACTGTCGTGGCAAAATCTAGAACAATTGCCAACCCCGAACTAGGTCGAGGTAGAAGTCTATTCTTAGCTACGCAGCGGTTTAACCTAGTCTAAGGCAACAACTACCGCACATCTATCTAAACAGTCAAGCATATAAGCAAATCCAAATAGTTTTAAAGGTCCAAAAATAGTAGCATGATTCTCACCCCAATTTAGTTAAAAACGTAGATAAAAGTGGGGCTATGAAACTCACCTCAAGCAAGCAACGTACGAATAAACACTAGCAGAAGATAACAGGTAATCACGGCACAACAACTATCGACTCGGCACAACCTATTAATGTAAACCAATTTTAATATATAATTCCCAAAATCAACGTTATCTACCCCAATGTATTCCATTTTGTTATTTCCAAAAATGTCTCATTTCACCATTTAATCCTAGTGTTTGGTATCCTCATATGGGTGTATCGACTCAATATGATTCTATGAATGCACTCAAACAACCAATATGTGACTCAATGCAACACCATGAGACATCTAAGCGATAAGCTCCATAGTCCAATAAGTTTCGAAATAAATGTAGATCTTATCGAATTCGTCAACTTGATAAACTCAATTATCTATTCGTGTCGCTTATTATCCCATAAATCAGTCGCATCCTAAAGAGTCATAAGGATAATTTATCCATTAATAAGGTCACCCAACGTACCAAGCGGGCTCTTATTAGATTCGTCAACCTAATAAGTCCGCTACCCACGTGGATCAACTCTATTAATGTTAGGTTATCCGTAACCCATGCACACAACGTAAGTAAATAAATACTTGAAACTAGTATTAAATGCCCATAATTGGCATAATTCGATAAACGTGTACTCGAAACATTAATTACTTATTTATTATAAAACATTTCCATTTTTAGTCGTTAGTTTCCATTTAAAAATAGTAAATAACAAGATAAGTCTTGTTATCGATATTTTTAGTATAAAAGCCCTTTTATTATTTATATTTCATAGTCTATTAGCATTTTCATACATATATATTTCATCAATTTTTAATATTAGTTTCGTATCGTTATTCGTTTCGAGTCCACAAGCACGAGTCATGACTTCTCGGCTTTTAATCAATCAATAGCCCAAACTATACTAAAGTCCATGTTACGGCGTTGTCGGGGTCAACTATTGACTAAAAAGTCAAAGTAACACCGACGTTGCTCAAAGTTGACAATTTATATATCAAGTCCAAATTAAAAGTCATAATAGCGCAATTCAATCCCAAATCAACTCAAAACAATCTCGCCAACCAATCAACCAACCAAATATACCCGAAACCAATGTTATGACCCTAATGGTCATGACACGGTCACGGTTAAGACCACGTGAACCAAACAAGCTCTAGAAGCTTTTCGGCTCCACGCGTCTCATCGAAACACCAACAACAACAACCAACAAGCTAACAAAATGACCCGACCCGGACCCAAGGTCCAAGTGGGTCACGTACGCAACCCAAGGTGCACGTACGCCCCCTAGGTGGCTCGTACACCATTTCTTTCCCAACCAAACACTACCAAATCACTTCCAATACATCCAAACACAATCAATCATCAACCAAACATCAAACTCAACATCTATTCTAACCAAAAACATGAAACTAGACCTAAAATGCAAAGACCCAACAATATGATACACCACATGATTCCAAAACACTAGCTACATGTTTATTTAAGTGTTAATTAGATTTAATCCCATGTTTAGACCAAAAGCCCTAAAAATTTCAATATGGTCGAACCATATTTAAGCCATACGTGGCTTATTAATGCTCAAACAAGTGTTACCCATGTTCCATTTACCTTATTCAAGCCCGATCTACAATATTTGATGAAAACCCTAAAAGTACGAATCTTAATCTTAAGATTTGAAGGTGTTAATGAAGGTTTTAGTGAGAGTATTATATATGGATAGAAAGAGGATGAAAAGATCTACAAGATGGTGGTAGAGGTGTAGTACCACTCGCCGTAAAATGGCCAGATTTTGGCCGGAGAGGGGCGGCGGTGGTGGGTGGTTGGTGTTAGGGTTTATGTAATTTGGGGGAGAGAGAGAGTAGAGAGAGAAAGTGTGTTTGTGTGTGTTTTTAGTGAGAGAAACAAATGTAGCAAATGAGGGAGGGTGAGGGGTATATATACTTGGGACTTAGGGACTAGAAAATAAAGAGAGGGGAGGGGAGGGTGAGAGGTTTATATACTTGCCATTTTTCGTAAAACGTCCCGTTTACCCATTCCCGAGCTCATATATTGTCCCCCGAGTGTCCCACGACGTTCATTCGACTTCCTATTATCGTTATTTATGTTTTTCCACGAGTTTTGACTATTTATTTGTAAATTTTCGAGTTACAGTCTAAAAGTTATGTTATTTCTCGTTTTAGGCTTTTCTAGTGCCGAATCGAATAGTGCATACCAAAAAGAGTTAAAACTCACACGATAACTCGTTAAATAATGAAATAAACCATAAAAACCAATAGATGATATAAAAATAAAGTCATGGTTGATAAAAATAGTGTTAAAGGCAAAACTCGGTTTAGTTTAACGTAATGCAGTTACCTAAAATAGACTCCCTAAATTGTCAGTTGTCACAATATCCTTGATTGATTTTGATTAAAAAAAATTACTGTAAAATATTTAAAAAAGATAATACCTTTAAAAAGCATTATACTTGTCCAAAAATATTCTTCTTAGTAGCGAACAAAACAAAATACTCTTGTGACTATGAATGTTGATACTTTTGTCGTTATGTGTGTTGTTTGACCATTTTACCCTTCTAAATTACATAAATGATTCTTATGGGTTTGTGAAATTGCAGCTACCGTTCCTAGGGTAAATTACATAAATGGACCTTTAAAAAAAAGAATTTCCAGAATTTTATTTCAGAATTTTTTAAGAAATTCTTTAAAAAAAATCAGATGTTTTTTTTCCGAATTCTCTTTGCAATTTTTTTTTCAATTTTTTTTTCGGAATTTTTTTTTCCGAACTTTTTTTCCAATTTTTTTTGAAATTCTTTTTCAGTTTTTTTTCGAGATTTTTATGTTGTAAAACTTTTTTTCTAAAATATGTTTTTATAAATTTTTTTCGTCACATGTGAAAAAAAACTCTGGTTTTTTTTGTCACATGTGAAAACATATAAAATCGGATGAAAATGCATAAAAACGGACAAATAAAGTGGACGAAAACTTAATAAAACGTATAAAATCGGATGACAGTGAATAAAAACGGGCGAAAACGTATATAAAAGCATCATACGGGTCAAAACCATAAGGAGTGGATCCAAAAAATATATATATTTGTGACTGTGGATGCAATTTCCGCTAAACCACATGGACTATTTATGTAATTTTCCCTAGGGATGGTGGATGCAATTTTTATAAATCCATAGCGTAAAATGGTCATCACAGGTTTTGACTACTCACATAAAGACAAAAGTGTAAACATTAGTACTAACAAAAGTTTTTTTTTTGTTCGCTACTCAGAAGAGTATTTTTGAACAAATATGATGCTTTTTAAAGGTATTATCACTATTTAAAAGGTAAGGTCTTGTTTCTCTTTTGTGTTAGTGAAGGGATTAGACCCACAAAACATAATTTAATATATTTTTTTGCATTGGGGCCTACTCATTTTCACTAATTCATCTATATCTAGTGGGTGTAAAATATGAACTCCTCTCCATTAAGAGGAAGCAAGAGATGTGGGACCCATATATCCCTTGGTGAAGAAAAAAAAACGGCCCCTAAGGTTATTATAAGGTCGAATATACTCGAGGCATTTTAGGTCAGCTTACACGCTATGCCGCTGTCGGATGGTATGACTATGATCTACATGAAGCCTAGCATAATATATAGATATATGACTCGTTGGCTAACTTAGTGACTCAAAGACTTGATTATAAGATCTACATAATATCATATAGCGTGATGTTTTGTGTCCTGTGGTTTGCGTTGACTTACGCTTTTAGTCTTTTTCTTTTTTTTTGCACATATGGTCCTTAACTCCAAAACCCTAAACCCTCATAGTCCTTTGAACAAAAAATGTTAAGTTTGACCGTTAAAAACCCCTCATGTGACTTGCACATGAGGGTAAATTCGTCATTTTATATTTTTTAGCCCACCACCACTACCCTCCTTCATATTTGATAAACTCCCCACCACTAACAATCAAACCACAACTTTTACCTTTTTCATATTCAACAACAAACACCCCACTCCCACCATCATTATTTTCAGCCATCAATTTTTTCGGCCACCTCCATCAAATTCCGACCACCTCAATCAAACACCCATATTCTTTTTATATCGTACCTTCATATTTGTACTTAAATTTACACTTCAAAACGCATAAATGTTTCAAAACTAAACACAATGCAAATAACCTAGTTTATCTTGAACAAAATCATCATCATCACTGTAACACCAGCTGTGATTCTTAATACCAAATCACTACATCAATTCTCATCTAAAAGACCAAGATTACTAAAAAAATCACAATTATACCCTTCAATAACTTTTCTATAACTTGCCATATGTTTGGGCCAATATGTCTATTTCATCTCCTCTAAAAGCCCATGAGCTTCATCCAAAAGACCCGAAGCACAACAATGCTTAATCAAACCCTATACATGACATAATTTGGAGCACAACTTTTACTACTCATTTTCTTAAATAGTTCAAGACTTCTTTCCACTTTACCAACTATTCCAAATCCATTAATCATAGACGTATACGTTACAACATACGGTTTACGTCCTTTTTCCTCCATCATCTCCATGAGCGGATAAGCTTCATCTGTCTTTCCAACTTTACAAAGCCCATCAACCATATATGTATAAATTAAAACATTAGGTGGGCAAGAATTTTTAAGCATATTTGATGATACCCGCGAAGCTAGATCCAAACGATTATCCTTAAACATCCTATCAATTAAAGCCCCGTATGTATATATATTTGGATTATGCCCACTTTCACACATTCTTGTATACACGCCTTCTGCTTCCTCTACCTTCCCATCTTTTAACAACCCATCAATAAGAGCATCATAAACAATACTATTAGGCTCACAACCTTCACTAACCATCACATCCAAAAGTTTGACCGCTTGGTCAACTTTGTGTGAGACACTCGTCTAAGATCTTTGACAAGGTCTAATTATAGGTTTCGGTTTAAAGATCAAGTTAAGGGTCTTGGGTAATTTTTTTTATCAACATGAGATCTTGTTTATTGTGAAAGGTGTAGATAATTGTAACACCCCCAAAATACCGCAGCGGAAGATTGTGTCATTGGGGTGCTACTTCATAATACAAAGTACAAGTTATATAAAACGACCTCTAAATGAGACGTTTTGAAAAGTTACCATTCGATTAATGAAATCAGAGTTACAAACAATGAGGTCCCAAAGTATAATATATAAATGTTTACAAAATGTTTCGAATGGTAAATTATAAAAGCGCAAGTCTCCAAAATATGTCGTGCGACTCTAAGTTCTATGCAACAGCTATCGCCTTATTGACCTGAGATAAACATGCTAAAGTGTCAACACAATGTTTGGTGAGTTCATAGAGTTTGTTTAACATGTAAAGCCTTTAAAGAATGTTCACACAGCAAAGGCATTGTAAATCCACTCAGCTCCAAGTTCCGCCCATACAAAACTTGCAACCTGTGTGTTTACAACCCACTGCTTAAATGTAGTACATTTTATAGTTAAGCACACATACAGACATAATAGTTCACATTATTGCACATAGTGTTGCTCGGTCTATATTGGGAGACTTTCAAGTTGTACTGCTCCGTTTATGTTGGGAGACTTATCAAGTTTTGTGTAGGGGACTTATCATCTGTGTATGTTGGGAGACTTATCATCCGAACAAGGGGACTGCTCCGTGTATGTTGGGAGACTTATCATCCGAACAAGGGGACTTTCAAACTTAAGTATAACACAATCAAGTATAACGCAATCAATTATAATGCAATCAATTATAATGCAATCATGTAAAATGCAATCAAGTATAATGTTTTGAGTATTTTTAAAAGTAAAAGCAAGTAGTTGAGCATGTATCTCCCCCAAAATTTTCAAACGAGTATAAAAACGGGGATAATCAGTAAAAGTTTAGAGTACTTGTGAAAGTAAATGAAAATAGTTGAGCATGTATCTCCCCCAAAGAGTTTATAAAGTAATTAAACGAGTAAAAGTGGGGCTACGAACTCACCTTAATAAATGTCATATCCAATGTATAACGAATCGATGGATAAGCCGAGAAACCTCTACGCGCAACCTAGAATATGTGTTGAGTCTTAGGTTCTAAAACAACGAAGTGAATGTATAAACATGCCTTATATAGTTATTACATCAATTATGCTTGGATACTTAACATTTGTGAAGTCGTATAAGTGTTTACGTTTCTTATATTTAAGTTTCCCTGTCTAATTCTACCCGTTACTTCTAAACCGTAATTGATCACGACTCGGTTTTTATGTCCTCGAAAAGGTAATTGATAGTACTAAACAGATTAGTGGGCCCTACTTCCCTATAAATTATTTAACTAATGTGAAATTACCAATTTACCCTTGAATGTACTAGTTATTTCAATCAGCAGCAAACTGTCTCACGGTTTTGGTCACAAGTCGAGTTCTACAACTCTTTTTAACGCAAACTGTCTCATGCTTTAGCTTCTCATGTAAGCTTCATCTATCTTATCTAGTGACTAGGAAATGTCTATGAGGCTTAGGAGATAAGATTTGTGAGTTTTTGATGTTATCTTGCTTTTACGGAGTGAGTTTTGGTCCCGTTAATCGCTAACTGTAAGTCGTAAAGTCACAAAACTTAAAACTGGGTATCCTAAAAATATGTATCTTATAAATATGTTAAAACTTATCAATATACTCAATATAAGAATATTAAATGAGTTATAAGTTCTATCGGGTTGCTTAAACGCTGCTAAAACTCGAAACGCGGGTCTAAAACGCGTAAAATGCAATTTATCAGAAAAGAACGAGATTTCAGGGAAATGACCGTGGATTTATTTAGAGTAGACTAAAATTAGTCTAAAAGTGATAAGAGATGTCAAAATTTGGTTTTCGTCGTACGTGGGATAACTTAACAGTTATACGTGAAGTCTAAAACTTACGCGATTTAAGCAAAAATGTAGAACGTACAAGGTTAATTTCTTCATGGTCAAAGGAGGAGGGAAATATGTTTGACTTTTCCAAAAATGTAAAAGTTTCAAAATATATTAGGAAATACAGTGCAGGAATGGTTAAGTCTGGGTCTACGTAGATTTGTTTAAAACGTAAGTTTAGTCTCGTACGGCTCAGGGTTTGTTTGGTAATATTTAAAAGAAATTTTAAAAATTCTCTAATTAATTATGAGTAATCTAAAAATTAATCTTATGTGGGGAAAATTGTCAGAGGCGGTTTTCGTTATGCGCGGGATGTTGAAATGGTGTTTCGACCAAAATGAAACTTTAAGACGATGTTTTCTTAATAACTTTTGCGAAAATGATCTAACGATTGTCGAACTCACAGGTCATTACTAAAATAATTTATCTTACGAGAATGTGAAATAAAAATTTTACGAGGATGAATAGTGAAAGTGAATAGTAAAAGTGAATAGTAAATTCTCGAAAATGTGGATTGTTACAGTACCTACCCCTTAAAGGGAACTTCGTCCCGAAGTTCTGTTGATGTTCACTACTTAGAGTGTGGATAGTCTAAGGGATTACGTCAAAGCTCAAGTATATGGGTTTCTTATCTAATTAGGTACGTTCTTGTGACTATCGCGATTATTGCCCGTTCTAAAGACATACTCTCTTATAGCTAGGTTTGATGAGGCAAACTTTCCCATTCTCGAGCAAAACCCTCAAAAGACTTTTAGGTAACCGATTTTTACTTAATCTCACAACTCATCAAACAAGAACTATCATGAGATTAGGCTAAATCGGTTTGAGTAACAACTTGATTCTAGCTTGGTCTTTGCAACTCATCAAACAAGAACTGTCACTCAGATTAAACTGGAAACAAGTGGTTTTGAAGAAAGTCTTTTGAAAATTTTGCTCAATTATGGAGTTGCTTACACATATGAGAATAATACTCCCTTCATTGCATGATTCTTCCTGGATTAGACATAGGTGATCAGGCTATGTATAATTTAGGAGTAACTATGCAATGCTTAGACTAATCGACTCATATGATGTTCGGTGTTTCAGTCAGTTCATAGAAATCTCTCTTAGGTGCTTAAATTACGAAAAAGTCTAAAGTGTGCAAGGCGATAGGGAGGAAGGTAACGTATATAGTAGTTATAGTCTAGGCTCTAAATGCAACCTAGTTCTCTATAACCAATGCTCTGATACCAATCTGTAACACCCCCAAAATACTGCAGCGGAAGATTGTGTCATTGGGGTGCTACTTCATAATACAAAGTGCTAGTTATAGAAAACGACCTCTAAATGAGACGTTTTGAAAAGTTACCATTCGATTAATGAAATCAGAGTTACAAACAATGAGGTCCCAAAGTATAATATATAAATGTTTACAAAATGTTTCGAATGGTAAATTATAAAAGCGCAAGTCTCCAAAATATGTCGTGCGACTTTAAGTTCCATGCAACAGCTATCGCCTTATTGACCTGAGATAAACATGCTAAAGTTTCAGCACAATGGTTGGTGAGTTCATAGAGTTTGTTTAACATGTAAGGCCTTTAAAGAAATTTCACACAACAAAGGCATTGTAAATCCACTCAGTTCCAAGTTCTGCCCATACAAAACTTGCAACCTGTGTGTTTACAACCCACTGCTAAAATATAGTACATTTTATAGTTAAGCACACATACAGACATAATAGTTCACATTATTGCACTTAGTGTTGCTCGGTCTATATTGGGAGACTTTCAAGTTGTACTGCTTCGTTTATGTTGGGAGACTTATCAAGTTTACGAGGGGACTGCTCCGTGTATGTTGGGAGACTTATCATCCGAACGAGGGGACTTTCAAACTTAAGTATAACACAATCAAGTATATCGCTATCAAATATAACGTAATCAATTATAATGCAATCATGTATAATGCAATCAAGTATAATGTTTTGAGTATTTGTAAAAGTAAAAGCAAGTAGTTGAGCATGTATCTCCCCCAAAAGTTTCAAACGAGTATAAAAACGGGGCTAAGAACTCA
The DNA here is from genome assembly GCA_910596185.1 of Chrysanthemum makinoi. Lineage (NCBI taxonomy): Eukaryota > Viridiplantae > Streptophyta > Magnoliopsida > Asterales > Asteraceae > Chrysanthemum > Chrysanthemum makinoi. Next base: position 239,771,347 of record OU343224.1, on the reverse strand, counting down.
CGATAATCAGTAAAAGTTTAGAGTACTTGTAAAAGTAAATGAAAATAGTTGAGCATGTATCTCCCCCAATGAGTTTATAAAGTAATTAAACGAGTAAAAGTGGGGCTACGAACTCAACTTAATAAATGTGATATCCAATGTATAACGAATCGATGGATAAGCCGAGAAACCTCTACCCGCAACCTAGAATAGGTGTTGAGTCTTAGGTTCTAAAACAACGAAGTGAATGTATAAACATTCCTTATATAGTTATTACATCAATTATGCTTGGATACTTAACATTTGTGAAGTCGTATAAGTGTTTACGTTTCTTATATTTAAGTTTTTCCTGTCTAAATCTACCCGTTACTTTTAAACCGTAATTGATCACGACTCGATTTTTATGTCCTCGGAAAGGTAATTGATAGTACTAAACAGATTAGTGGGCCCTACTTCCCCAGAAATTATTTAACTAATGTGAAATTACCAATTTACCCTTGAATGTACTAGTTATTTCAATCAGCAGCAAACTGTCTCACGGTTTTGGTCACAAGTCGAGTTCTACAACTCCGTTTAACGCACGGCCAGCGGCCACGTTCAAGTTAGGGTGTTAGCTACAACTTTTGTTATTTGACCAATAGTTGGTTATATGCAAGTTTTATGAGTTTTACCCGTTTGAAATCTGTTACTCAGTTTTGGACATGTTTAGCCGTTTTGGCTCTAGTTTATTCATCGGGATGAGTTACGACACGAGCCACCCGGAAAAATGACCAAAAGACATCTATCTATAATCCTATGTTATTACCTAAGTTTCTCAGTCCACGAATTTACCCAGTAACTACGTTTACAGCCCCTGTCCAGTTTCTGTTTTGCAAAACTAGTCCTTTTGACAATTTCTAGTGGTTTAGTCCATTTATCCAAGCACAATCAACCATAATAAGCATATAGAACACATTAAATACGTGTAATACTAGTATTTACAGAAATCAAAGGTAAATATAGGAGTTTGCTTACAATCCTTGTGATGAAATTTAACTAGAACCATGAATCAAGATCACTAAACCTATGATTGTAACACAAAACGCTAGCTTCCAATTCATTAATTGTTGGTTATTGGATTTCACTTACATATCATAACATTAACACAATGAGCATGTAGATGATTTTTAGAGAGAGAGAAAGTGGGATATTCTAGTAAGAGAAACTTGTAGAATATTAGATTATCAAAGAACATCCAACCCTCTACCTTGCAAGGTAGAGGGTATTTATAGGTTACAGACTAAGCGACCTGACGGCGACGTGGATCGGGGATACAGATGGGTAAAGACCGTCCTTCCTCCACGGAGTTGCTCTAAACAATATTATGCTCTTGACTAACTAATAAACTACTAAATAGAAACGTAAATAACGACAAGTCTACGAGCTAACTTATGCTAGATAATAGTCGGGGTGACCGACTCTTCAATACTGGAATTTTCTAATTCCTAACAATCTCCCCCTAAAGGAGGTCACCCCATGTTATACATTTCAACTCCTAGCATTCTATTCTTGACCTTGTTCTTGGGCTCGTAGACTTTGATATTTCAACTTCGCAATCTTTGTGCATATGCAGTGCAACTTCAAAGTCTGCATAGATTTGTACTTTAAAGTGGAGGTCATTCATGATCCATGAGATAATAATTATGAGCCATCTTTCGAGATCATCAGCAATGAAAAATCTCTGACACATCCTTTGTGGTGTTGGAATAATGTGATGTTGTGACTTTAGGACCGACATGCTCACATTCTGGATTATGATATCTTCTCATCAGAGTAGAGGAAGCTTTAGTTGATTCATGATATTGGCAGCAGCGTAGCAGAAGCATGGAGTTAGAATATCAGAGTCATTGATGCACCAATCATGATATCTTTTGATATGAATGTGTTGTGTGAGCATGCGGTTAGGGATTGACCGCTTCATTCGATCATTTGCAAGCGTCGGGGTGTACCTGCATAAGACAGTTAGCAATAAAGCGCACGAAAGTGTCTTTGAACACTTTCGATGAATTGAGGTACACGGCCCACGGTTCCCCGTTGATCGGTACAAGTCTTGCCTATGATCGGTATAATTCGAAGAATTTCCTTGACAGGGTTTTCGCAGTGCTCTAGCTGTTCTCAAACCGGAACGTCTCAAAGAAGACAACACGGAGTGAGTGAACCGGTAATTTACGTCCACGATTGATGAAAAGAGATTTGAAAAACAATCGTGTATTGCTCAATAGAAATTGTTTTTGCAAAATAACGAAGGTTTTAATGAAAATCAATTATCAATCATAAAACACCTTTTGATTTGAAAAATTAGCACACGGTCGACGTGCTAATGAAAAGAGTTTTAAAGCACAAAGACCGGTTTTCAAAGGTATCCGTCAATCCATAACCTGAACCGGGATTGATTCAAAAGATTGAATCGCCCCATTGTTTCTGTTCAGTTGTCACATGGTTGATCTGTATAATAGATCACACATTGCCACCTACCGGGAGCTTGATAGATGTTGGCTCCAGAAGGCTTTCCATCTTCACAGTGAATATGTAAACACATCACTCGGATGTTACGGCAATACCACAAGGATAATGCGTAGGACTCAAGATATAATCTCTCTTTCCACATTGTGTGAAACAGAGAGTCTTCAATGAAAGTGTCCTAATGAGATTTATTGATGATCTCGTGGCTCTAGACTCAATTTGTGCATTTTTGGATCCTATATCGGAGACTAGGGAGAGGGTCTCCTTCTTCAATATCAACAAACTCTAAGAGAAAGTTGATAAATAATGTTGGTTCCCGTGAGAGTGAAACAAGTCCTTTTAAGAGGAACTTGAGTGGTTTGGGAAGTTGAAGTGCGGTCGTCCTTTGGGTCCATGACGTCTTGTCTTCAATACCGATGTTACCATCAGTAGCATATGAATTGAACCGGTTTCTGCCCTAAGGTTGAATAAATGGAGGGCTATTTGTTTTCACCCTTTTCTCATTCAATTCTTTTTAATTCTTCAACCCCTTCAGAGCTTACCGAGACTTCATAGCTAGAACCTTGTTGGGTTTATTCCGATTACTAGCTAGTCTTAGTCCGCACTCTTCCCATATCTCATTTTTCTCCTTTTATCATCATACCTAAGAACTCTACACAAACTAGTGGATAGTCCACTGGGTAGATCCCCTCGGTTCTGGCGGATCATGGGAACACATACCTAACCTTATCGTCCTTATATCACCATACATAATGTAAAGTTGGTCGGTCTTTTTGGTATTGTTCATCCGCCATAGGAACCAATTGAAAACCATTTGAAAATCAATCCAGATACTTATGATATTTTATCAAAGCATTTTGTACCTGAATTGTTTTTGATATTTTTAGAAGAAGAACTCCCCCTCAACATGTGCATCAAGTATTTGAAATAGTTTTCCACACGGAGGCAAGAGAAAGAATTAACTTCTTTGATTACCATTTTCTAAAAATATCAACATCACTTCCCTAATCGAATCAAGTAGATAAAGCATTTCCAGGAAGGATGAGGTTTTCATAAGATTGCTCCCCCTCAATATGTGCCTCGAGATTTGAAAAGAGTGTTTTGCACATACTGGAGGGAACCCTTAAAGAAGAGCATACATGATCACCAAAGGATTAGAAGCCATACAATCAAGGTACCTTAGAAAGATTTGAAGTTGTGTACCACGATGACTTTGAATTTGCAAAGAGAACTCTCCCCTTAATATATGCTTCGAGATTCGAAAATTGTTTAGCACATATTAGAGAGAAGTATGCACAAAAATTGGTCATCTTTTAACATCTTTCATATTTATATCACATTTTCTCCCCCGATCAAAAATCTTAAATCCTTTGAGATTTTGGATCTCAAGTGATTTAAATATGTATGAAGGAAAATATTTGTAGGAGAAAGATGTGTCCGGTTTTATATGATCAGAAGTGGACAACACAGATGTTTCCCTTTTTTTCAAGGGGAAACCACAGTACAAATCCTAGCACTATTACATGTTTTACAGTTGTTCATAATTAGTACACCACATATAAAAAAAAACAACATAAACTGCTTCCCGAAGATGTCTTCATTCAGTCCTCTGAAGAAGTTTGTAGTGACCATCACGAAGCCTTCCACCAACAAAACTTTCAAGGCTGCGGAAGATCCTTCGTGTCTTGAGTCTTCGTCTGATTGCAACAATGAAGTGTTCACACCTCTTTAAGTCATCATCAGTCCAAAACATAGTTTTAACCCAAGATTTCATATCAATTTTGGCTTCTTTCACTCTGGTGTCCAGTTCTTCTTCGACCAATTTGAGAGTACCATCACTAAACTTGTAGAGCTCACATAGACGCATAAGCATGCGAGATCCATATCTGTCGGAGAAGATGACGGCTCTAGGGGTGTCAAGGACTTTGTATTCTCGATGAAATTCATGCCCAGTTGCATTCCATTGAGGACTTGTAAGATTGATCCTGGTTTGGTAGCTTTCTATGCCAAGCTGAAAGTCCTCAACTCGTTTTTGAATGACTAAGCCCCTGATCCAAAGAGTGACAGCTGCAGAGAGGGCCTTTTTCTCACGAACAGGTAAATGCTCAAGGTGTCCTTGAAGATTCAAGAGATAAAGATCTTTGAAATCATTTGGCGAAGATGTTTGAAGTCGTTTTCTTCAATAGTATACTCTTTGAGTTCGCTCTTTTAAGGACTATCTTCTTCAAATACTCATATCCATAGATAGGGAAGATCTCTACTTGAACAACACTTAAGATTTGCGGCTTTGATCGACATCATTGCGTCTTTTATCAGCACCATGTCTTTCGATGTAGAACTTCTTCTTTTTGAACCACCAGTGAGAAATACCATAAGAGGCGGCAATATCATACTTTTGTTCTTCATCAGCCCAGAATTGATCAAGAACCATCTGTTCAAGCCCACGATCGAGTAGGTTGCGCTTTCATCTTTGATATTGATAGAGCGGGTCTTCTTTCACAGAGCGAGCACACAGATAGTCCAAGTCGTGATTGAAGAAGAATTCAGCCTGAATGGTCATCGACCAGTTCACCACCAAGAGGAAGAGATTTGTTGACATTGAAGCGTGATTTGCTCACGACTTGGTCATTCAGCATCTTATGGCATTCTTCCATCTGATATTGAAGATGATTTGCATCTGAGTGGAAGACTTTGACAATTTCGTAAGCTTGTCCTTCAAGATCTCTTGGAGTTATGGATGAGATGCTCTTCCGTTCACAAAACCATCTAATAAAACTTCCCATATCACCAGTGTAGTGTAGAAGAGAGTCTTCATCTGGAACTTCATAATTATTGGTGATGACTGATGCCCAATTGTTGTCGGGAATCATAGAGTCGGACTCGGGATGGTCCATGTGGGTTCGGAGAAGGAGGTCTATCTTCCACAATGCGGCTTTGAATTGTGTCTCTTGAAGGTGCAACTCGGATGTACTAGTGCGATTCCGACCATGTAAGTATCGAACCAGTCTTCTGATGGCTTAGGAATATGCTTTGTAGATGCATCATCTTCATCCAGTTCGAGTCCGCCATGACATGAGACTCTTCGTGAACCATTTGATCATCGAGAATAGAGGAGGATGTGGATGTGAACCTTGAATCAACAGTTGTCCAAGCCGCAGATTTCTTCTTAGTACTCTGTTCTTTTGTAGAATCTGATCGATTGGAAGGTTTTGGCGGTGATGATGGTGGTTGTGGTGGAGGTGTGTTGGTTGTTGTAGAAGGATCACCAGCTCAGAGGTTCCGCTCCCCAGTAGGTGGTGGAGGTGGAGGAGGATCTCTACGGTCTTTCATCAAGGATTCCATCACAATTGTTCTCCTTTTCTTTTTAGCTTCCTTTTCCCTGATGTCAATCATATACTGCTCATAATTGTCGAACTTAATGGATTCTTCAAGTGCCTCATAGAGTTTCTTGTGAACCTCATGCTTGTTCTCTTCAACATCAAACATCTTTTCAAGCAGAGCTGCTCTCATGTCGGTGATGGGTAGGTCCTTGAATCGTCTGAGAAGTGGAGCCTCCATAGCCCATTCCACAGCATCCTTGACTTCTCCTTCAATAGCGGCAGTAACCCCTTCATCGAAGTTTAGGTGCTCCAATCTATAGACACGATCCACAAGAGAATCAACAGATTTGGGAAGTTGCCTTTCCAGAGCTTCTATCCTTTTCTTGCTTTGTCCAGTAGTTGATCAGACGTGAGGATCAGTGGTGGGGAAGCTGGTGGAGCATCCTCAACTGCAACTGTAATGACAGGTTCAAGGGTTGGTGGACGATGTTGGTGGTGTTTGTCAGATTGATTGAGTAGGTATAGGTGGTGGAAGTGCAGTTGACAGTGAAGATGCTGACATCGGAGGAATAGTTGGCGTATCTTCTTTGAATGTCTACAGTATACATGGATTGAGCAGTATCTAAGGGTTTGTCATTAATGTAATGATCTCCAAAAGAGAAATGTCGAGATCCTTAAGTGAGGACAGAGAATTAGTAGACAAATTTGGTTCATCCATCTTCAAGGTCTCATCAGATCTTGTCTCAAGGTTCTCCCGCGAGCCTTTTTGCACCGGCGTCAACATTCAAGTCGATTGAGTCTCACTAAGTGTAGGAGTTTCCTTAAGCGTTTGGGCACTTTGTCCACTCCAGTTGTTCTTTTGCATGAGATGATTACGTTCTTCTCTTCACTCATATTGATTGGTGGTGCTTGATGGAGATGATGAGATAGTTAAAAGCATGTAAGCTGCTTGTTCAGTTTCAACACTTGCAACCCCTTTTCCTTTGTCATGTGTAATTTGGGTTGATTGTCGTGGAAGTTGGATAGGTTCTCTTAACACAACTCCTCCTACTGGTGCTTTAACATTCTGACTTTCTAGGCTTTGTTGGATTCCAAGTTGTAGATCAGCATCATCTTCATCAGTCAACCTTGTAATATTCCTTGATACCTCAGTATTTTCACCACTTTCCTTTTCCACTTTCTTCCTTTTTACTTTCAGCTTCTTGGATGAGGTGTCAGATTGTTGTGACCTTTCAAGTCTCTTTTTAGGAAGAGAGGCATAGGATGCTTGAGAGGCTGACTTGGACATGGGAGCATTGGGTTGAGGAGGAGAGGGTGTGACATTAGCAGAAGAACTGGTAGCTCTTTTCTTGTATTGTTTGAAGTAGTCCTTCTTTTTGATATCTTCTGTGAGAAGACAATCAGGAATTGGCAATCCAAAAAGTTCTTTATCCATACCTCTAGGAACATATTTCAGGTTTCCCAAAACATATTCATCTTCTGCATTATGTAAAGTTGATTCACTCCTAGGATTGAATTTGTGAGTTTGTTGCAAGTCTTGGATAACAAGCTTAGAAAATCGATCTTTGGGAATCACAAGCTTGTTTTGTTTCTTTCGGCCTTGAGCTTTGTTCTGGAAATTGGTTCTATCAGCTATGAATGTGTGCATTGATAAAGAGAACTCTTCCCAAATACGATATGAGACACTCACATCAACCCTATTAACAATTCCCCATAGGATTTGCAAGATAGGGATTCTCACTTTATCGAACCTTGATGTTTTGCCGGATAAGCACAAGTTAAGAATAGTTGTAATAGCTCTCGGGGTTGATACATGTGTCCGATGATGATGTCGGATGCTCTTAAAATCTTTGCTCGATAACCCAACCCAATTAGAAAGACAATCGGATCGTCAGCACCGGTGGAGATTGAGCGAAGATTTGGGTCACATGGGGTGATTCAAGAGCCTTGCTCGGAATAGCGAATCAATCGTGAACTCCACTGTCATCCGGTTTGCACGAGTATTGAGTGTGATATTGTCCCATTGAGCGGTGTTCCATATTGAATGTAAATGGTGGGAATTGAGCATTGCTTGGTAATAGCTCAGAAGAAGTTTGTGTTTTGAGGATGTCAATAGAAACTTTGAGTATCGGATTTTGTTGAAGCCTTTGTAGGTCCACATAACAGTTGCTTTTTACAATAACAGCCCATTGACTCACGGGAAGGATTTCTTCGTCTGAGAGAACTTTGGATGATGCCGAAGGGGTAGCGCTCTTTTACGGGATTGAACTTGCCATTGATGGTGCGAGTAATCATACAATCAACAGATAATGATTGAGAACGAGGTTAGATGATAAATGATAAGTGAGACAACATTGAGAGCACCCTTATGACATAGACACATAGAAGTAGTAACTTCGGAAGGAGTCCCCAAAACACATCTGAGAGAAAGATTGAGTGGCATAAGTTTCAAATATATGACAACTTTCAAATATATGACAACTTTCATAAGTGAGATATTTCAATGAAGTATAATCTTACAGATAAATATTCACATGACGAGCTGATAAGGGATTAACAGGGAAAAGAGTGCATTGCAAAGGGATCATGTCATGAGCCAAGATACAAATGTAGAAGTGATATAACAAGTATGCATGAGTAGAAAGTAACATTTGGTTGTCGTAAGAGAAACCAAGTACCTTTTACCTAAACAGAAGTGTCATATCATATTACATAGGGTATGTTGACTCAACAAGTTGAATTAGGGGATCCTGAGTATTGTGAGAATGAGATCCACTTTAGCAATAAACCTCTTGAACATTTTAATAACCCTCGACCCTAAGACTAATTCTCAACATGAAAGGGAACAATGTTGCTAACTTGTAAAGACAAGTCGCCATGGACATTAACAAAACCAATTTGCTACAAATATGTTAACTAAGTCGCTATGGTTACTAATTCGCTAACTTGTGAAGACAAGTCGCCATGAACAGTAACACAACCAAGTCGCTACAAATCTGTTAACTAAGTCGCTAAGGTTACTAATTCTCTAACTTGTGAAGACAAGTCGCCATGAACAGTAACACAACCAAGTCGCTACAAATTTGTTAACTAAGTCTCTAATGTTACTAATTCGCTAACTTGTGAAGACAAGTCGCCATGAACAGTAACACAACCAAGTCGCTACAAATTTGTTAACTAAGTCGCTAATGTTACTAATTCGCTAACTTGTAAAGACAAGTCGCTAACAACTAACTCGCTACCCAAGTCGCCAGAATAAAATAAACTAATTTGCTACAGAAACATAATCGCTAAGTTGAACGCTAACTTCGCTATGAAGATCATTCAAGCTAAGTCGCTACCAAGAACATGTTAAGTCGCCATCAAGAACATTCATAAATCCACCGGACAAACCACCAAATCCACCAAACAATCATCATCCTTACATGGTAACACATTACACAGCAATCACAATAGAATATACCAACACTGAGTATACTTGCAACATAATAATCAACAAATCAACACGATTAAATGAACCATCGAACCTAAGAGGGAATCAAGCAGTCCGCGATACGACGCGTGCGGATCTGGTTAAAGTGACAAGTTAGAAACTTAACACAAATGCTTAAAAGAACTAAGATAATAGAGATTCGAGACATACCACTATGCTAAGTCGCTAGGAAGAACGAGAGAAAAAAAACTTATTAGTGAAAAGAAATGGTAATTCGCTAGGGGTATAAAAACTATCTTTGGCAGTATGACACATTTGGTCCTTGTGGTTAAAATGAGATGAGGTAAGTCGCTAGTGCAACACAACTTTCACATATATGACAAGTTTGGTCCCTATGGTTTTGAGGAACAAGTGGTAAGTCGCTAACACAGATTATAGACTAAGTCGCTAGCATAGATTATCACAATGATCACCATAAATCAATTAATCATTTAGTCAAATACGCATTTAATGCTAGGCACTTAATACATAGGCACACAATGATAATCACATGAGCAAAATACGACCACAACCTACAAAAACCATAACCAGATAGTTACAAAGGCAAAACGAGCAAGCATTATAACCAACCACGAAGCCAAAGGCATAGATAGTCAAGAAAAAAAAACATATACACAATCTCCCCCTCAATCATTGTCATCAAAGAACATTGATTGACATTAATCAACCCCGTTATAAAGAAACAAGAATATTTCAATTGTTCGAACTTCATATATGATCCCGTGCCATTATTGAATGACATTTCTAGGACCGTAGATGTTATCGATAACAATGAATGTATTCTTTATTAGATTGGGAAAATTGTAAATTTAAAAGAATGACATATATAAAAAATATTAATTGTTTTTAATTTACTAGAATTTTTTTTTTTTTTTTTTTTTTTACACAGATATAGAAGAGCGAGTCCTGATTCAAGATGAATAGGAGTCAACGTAAGAAGTACATCAACTCTGGCATGCTATAGCTCCTGAATGAGCTATGTTCATTTCTGATGGGAACCAAGTCATGAAGTTCTTGATTGAGTTGAGCATTGTACACTGAAAAAGCGAGAGCACATTGTCTGGAAGCACATGTAGACTTGTACATAGAAGGGTTAGTGACATGTTTAATCTCACATTTGGATGCATCACAGTATAACACAGACGTATCATTAATAGGGATCCTATTAGGTTCTACATTCTTGAAAAATTTACCTGTGGGAATCCACTTGAGGCATGATCTAGGAATGTAAGTTCGTTTAAGTCCTGTAAACTTAAACAATCTGCCAGTGGGAATCCATTTGAAACCACAATTAGTTGAACTAAATGAGTGCATAGCCTTGTTTTGACTATTTATCCTTTTGTGATCGAGAATTTCTTGGGGATTGATCTTTCAAATGATGTTTTGCATGAGAGCTAGTTAAACTTATTGCATTTTTGATCTGTGAGTGTTGACCATAAGTCCTATGTTTGAGATTCATCATACCTGAATTAGGCAATGAAGTGTGGTTTTGACAAAAGCAGACATATTATCAACTTGGGATGTAAGCTTAGATTTCAATGGTTTAACTCTTTCAGACCTAAAGGCATTAGGTTGTTTAATAACTGTTCGTTTCAAGTGGTTCTGAACATTTGACTTTCCCAAAGTTGAAGGTTTTGCAAACTTAGTGTTCATCCTATTTCCAACAGACTTCCCGAGCTCATTTTTTAGGGCAACAATATTGAAGCTCTTATCTTGAATTTGTGCTTTGAGGTCATCAATGTCTTTCATCAAGAGGTTAGATTGATTGACTAACTTAGAGTTTGTTACCTCAAGGTTCTTTCTTAAATGCTCATTTTCTCTTAGAAGGTTGGATACACATAGAGCTAGTTCAGAATTTCTAGATTCTAGTGCATTACTCATATCATGACAGTCATATTTCGGGCTTCGAAAGAAGTGATTTGAATTGCCTATGGTCGAATCTTTGTCTGAATGGATTTTAACGATTAATTTCAAAAATTCTCTAAATTCTGGAAGTTCCTGATTAGTACACGGTTTTTTTGCATAAAACATTTCATCCTTTTGTTGTATTACAATTTGCAAAGAGATACGTGTGTTTTCAAGAATTGAAAATTTGTTTGAAAGCTCATCATATACCCTTTTTTCAATCACGTTACTTGCATTAGATTGAGCAAAACAAAGATTGATTCCACATTGTTATGTTGAGTAAGAGTCATGTACCTTTTATGAGAGTTTGTGTGATCGATAAGTGTACCTTATTGATTGATGCCTTTTCGACTCGAGAATTTGAGATCGATCTTTGTTCTCTTCATCCCTTTTCATTACAAGCGAGATTCTGCAATCAATGTCATCTGGCAGTTCAACTGGAATGTAGCATGTCATGTCTCCATTGCTCCATGGAATCTCTTGGCACTCATTCAATTCATTCAGCTTGTTATTCTCTTTAGCAGCTTCCTTGATGTATGTTTCCATATTACTCATAAGTTGAATAAATGAGTCTCTGAACTCATGAATTTCCATTCCCGTGTGTTTCTTGAAAGATATTCCAGTCCTGATATCATCAAAATCGAGGAGTATTCTTCGGATAAGTGGTGAAATTGATTGAGGATGGTTTGGAGAGCGACATGAGAATCATCGGTTGAGAACTTTTCTTTGGTAATTTGAAACCTCAGTCGTTCTAAGTTAAGTAAAGCAGTTCTTGTCAAAGTGGGAAAATCCTGACGAAGGATGGCACAACTTGTTCGATCCATGGTTGTAGATAGGAGTAATTTGAGAAGGCGAGATGTTGAAGCGGCTCACTAGTGCATTCCATATTCTTAGCATCATTTGCAGACATTAAGAGTGACTTATTTGAGCTGTTTTGATTAATCGTTCTTTGAATCATTAAGTGTATGGCATTGAGATAAGCATTTTGTTTCACTATTACGTGTTGTGTCATAGAGAGCAAGTACTTTGGTGATTAAAGGATCCGTGATGACTGACATTGTGTTATTATTAATTACTCCCAAGTCTCTAGAGAATTTGAACCAACTCGCTAGCAACTAAATAGCAATAATCCCAAGTCGTTAGATCAACATCCAAGTCGCTAAGTACAATTCGCTAATCCTCTAATTCGCTATACCACCAAGTCGCTAAACAATTTCAAGTCGCTAAGTAGTAACTCGCTAAGCATTAAGTTGCTAGCAAAATTTTGGACAATTAGCTACACAAGTAAGCTAAAGATACAAGTCGCTAAATAGCAACTCATACAAACCAAGTCGCTACCTCCAAGTCGCTACCTGTGGTGGAAAGTCCACTACTTGTACTTTAAGTCGCTAGTTCTAAGTCGCTAGGTCTAAAGCTGTAACTCGCTACAAATTTGTAAAGCAAGTAGCTACGAAGAAAGTAATCCGTGAGTTAAGTCGCTAGCAAGAAAAACCACATAAACATCACTTTTCAATCCAAAAACAACCCAACCAAGATGATTCAAGCTTACCAAATGAATACCTACACACTTGTGATGATTCTAAACATAAAAGTACTAACAAAATCCAAACTTTAACACAAGAAATCAACCAAATGATGCAAAAACCACTAAACTTTTTCAAACCCAAAAACCACCTAAAAACCACTAGAAATCCAAAGATGTGCAAGATATGATCTAACCTTGGCTCTTGATACCAATTGTTGGTTATTGGATTTCACTTACATATCATAACATTAACACAATGAGCATGTAGATGATTTTTAGAGAGAGAGAAAGTGGGATATTCTAGTAAGAGAAACTTGTAGAATATTAGATTATCAAAGAACATCCAACCCTCTACCTTGCAAGGTAGAGGGTATTTATAGGTTACAGACTAAAAGACCTCCTGACGGCCGTGGATCGGGGATACAGATGGGTAAAGACCCGTCCTTCCTCCACGGAGTTGCTCTAAACAATATTATGCTACTGACTAACTAATAAACTACTAAATAGAAACGTAAATAACGACAAGTCTACGAGCTAACTTATGCTAGATAATAGTCGGGGTGACCGACTCTTCAATACTGGAATTTTCTAATTCCTAACATTAATACACCTTGCTAACCCTTGCTAGGCTTGATCTAACCTTGTAAGAATACTTCTACCTCAGCCCTTAGACCCTTGTGTAGCTCTTAATTCATCCATGGAATCACCAAACAAACTAGAGATTCATGTAGTGAATAACTATGCCTTCAACTTTGGTATGTAACTTGGAACTTGGAAATCAAAGGATCAAGGGTTTATGAAATTGAAGTTGGGCGTTTATGGTGATGAAGAAAAGAAAGAGATGAAGTGTTGTATTTATAGTGTGTTGAGGAGGTGTAAGGAAGGTGCTAGGAAGGTGTGATGAGGAGGTTAAGAGTTGTAAGATTTTAGAAGTCTTTTATGTTAAGTAAACTTAGCACATGCTTTAGCTTCTCATGTAAGCTTCATCTATCTTATCTAGTGACTAGGAAACGTCTAGGAGGCTTAGGAGATAATATTTGTGAGTTTTTAATGTTATCTTGCTTTTACGGAGTGAGTTTTGGTCCCGTTAATCGCTAACTGTAAGTCGTAAAGTCACAAAACTTAAAACTGGGTATCTTAAAAATACGTATCTTATAAATATGTTAAAACTCATTAATATACTCAATATAAGAATATTAAATGAGTGATAAGTTCTATCGGGTTGCTTATTTGCTAAAAGCTGGAAAGCGGGTCTAAAAGCGCGTAAAATGCAATTTATCGAAAGAAGCGAGATTTGGAAAATGACCGTGGATTTATTTAGAGTAGACTAAAATTAGTCTAAAAGTGATATGAGGTATCAAAATGTGGTTTTAAATGACGTGGGATAACTTAACAGTTATTCGTGAAGTCTAAAAGTTACGCGATTTAAGCAAAAATGTAGAACGTACAAGGTTAATTTCTTTATGGTCAAAGGAGGAGGGAAATATGTTTGACTTTCCAAAAATGTAAAAGTTTCAAAATATATTAGGAAATACAGTGCATGAATGGTTAAGTCGGGTCTCACGTAGATTTGTTTAAAATGTAAGTTTAGTCTCGTCGGCATTTCAGGGTTTGTTTGGTAATATTTAAAAGAAATCTTAAAAATTCTCTAATTAATTATGAGTAATCTAAAAATTAATCTGATGTGGGGAAAATTGTCGAGGCGGTTTTCAGTTATGCGGGATGTTGAAATGGTGTTCCGACCAAAATGAAACTTTAAGACGATGTTTTCTTAATAACTTTTGCGAAAATGATCTAACTATTGCCGAAATCTCAGGTCATTACTAAAATAATTTATCTTACGAGAATGTGAAATAAAAATTTTACGGGATGAATAGTGAAAGTGAATAGTAAAATTGAATAGTAAATTCTCGAAAATAAGAATTGTTACAGTACCTACCCCTTAAAGGGAACTTCGTCCCGAAGTTCTGTTGATGTTCACTACTTACAGTGTGGATAGTCTAAGGGATTACGTCAAAGCTCAAGTATATGGGTTTCTTATCTAATTAGGTACATTCTTGTGACTATCGCGATTATTGCCCGTTCTAAAGACATACTCTCTTATAGCTAGGTTTGATGAGGCAAACTTTCCCATTCTCGAGCAAAACCCTCAAAAGACTTTTAGGTAACCGATTTTTACTTAATCTCACAACTCATCAAACAAGAACTGTCATGAGATTAGGCTAAATCGGTTTGAGTAACAACTTGATTCTAGCTTGGTCTTTACAACTCATCAAACAAGAACTTTCACTCAGATTAAACTGGAAACAAGTGGTTTTGAAGAAAGTCTTTTGAAAATTTGGCTCAATTATGGAGTTGCTTACACATATGAGACTAATACTCCCTTCATTGCATGATTCTTCCTGAATTAGACAAAGGCGATCAGGCTATATATAATTTAGGAGTAACTATGCAATGCTTAGACTAATCGACTCATATGATGTTCGGTGTTTCAGTCAGTTCATAGAAATCTCTCTTAGGTGCTTAAATTACGAAAAAGTCTAAAGTGTGCAAGGCGATAGGGAGGAAGGTAACGTATATAGTAGTTATAGTCTAGGCTCTAAATGCAACCTAGTCCTCTATAACCAATGCTCACGATACTGTAACACCCCCAAAATACGCAGGAAGATTGTGTCATTGGGGTGCTACTTCATAATACAAAGTACAAGTTATAGAAAACGACCTCTAAATGAGACGTTTTGAAAAGTTACCATTCGATTAATGAAATCCGAGTTACAAACAATGAGGTCCCAAAGTATAATATATAAATGTTTACAAAATGTTTCGAATGGTAAATTATAAAAGCGCAAGTCTCCAAAATATGTCGTGCGACTCTAAGTTCTATGCAAACTATCGCCTTATTGACCTGAGATAAACATGCTAAAGTGTCAACACAATGTTTGGTGAGTTCATAGAGTTTGTTTAACATGTAAAGCCTTTAAAGAATGTTCACACAGCAAAGGTATTGTAAATCCACTCAGTTCGGGTTCCCCATACAAAACTTGCAACTTGTGTGTTTACAACCCACTGCTAAAATATAGTACATTTTATAGTTAAGCACACATACTGACATAATAGTTCACATTATTGCACTTAGTGTTGCTCGGTCTATATTGGGAGACTTTCAAGTTGTACTGCTCCGTTTATGTTGGGAGACTTATCAAGTTTACGAGGGTATCGTGTATGTTGGGAGACTTATCATCCGAACGAGGGGACTGCTCCGTGTATGTTGGGAGACTTATCATCCGAACAAGGGGACTTTCAAACTTAAGTATAACACAATCAAGTATATCGCTATCAAGTATAATGAAATCAATTATAATGCAATCATGTATAATGCAATCAAGTATAATGTTTTGAGTATTTGTAAAAGTAAAAGCAAGTAGTTGAGCATGTATCTCCCCCAAAAGTTTCAAACGAGTATAAAAACGAGGCTAAGAACTCACGATAATAGTAAAGTTTAGAGTACTTGTGAAAGTAAATGAAAATAGTTGAGCATGTATCTCCCCAAAGAGTTTATAAAGTAATTAAGCGAGTAAAGTGGGCTACGAACTCACCTTAATAAATGTGATATCCAATGTATAACGAATCGATGGATAAGCCAGAAACCTCTACATAACCTAGAATATGTGTTGAGTCTTAGGTTCTAAAACAACGAAGTGAATGTATAAACATGCCTTATATAGTTATTACATCAATTATGCTTGGATACTTAACATTTGTGAAGTCGTATAAGTGTTTACGTTTCTTATATTTAAGTTTTCCCTGTCTAAATCTACCCGTTACTTCTAAACCGTAATTGATCACAACTCGGTTTTTATGTCCTCGGAAAGGTAACTGATAGTACTAAATAGATTAGTGGGCCCTACTTCCCCAGAAATTATTTAACTAATGTGAAATTACCAATTTACCCTTGAATGTACTAGTTATTTCAATCAGCAGCAAACTGTCTCACGGTTTTGGTCATAAGTCAAGTTCTACAACTCCGTTTAATGCACGTCCAGCGGCCACGTTCAAGTTAGGGTGTTAGCTACAACTTTTATTCTTTGACCAACAGTTGGTTATATGCAAGTTTTATGAGTGTTACCCGTTTGAAATCTGTTACTCAGTTTTGGACATGTTTAGCCGTTTTGGCTCTAGTTTATTCATCGGGATGAGTTACGACACGAGCCACCCGTAAAAATGACCAAAAGACATCTATATATAATCCTATGTTATTACCTAAGTTTCTCAGTCCACAAATTTACCCAGTAACTACGTTTACAGCCCCTGTCCAGTTTCTGTTTTGCAAAACTAGTCCTTTTGACAATTTCTAGTGGTTTAGTCCATTTATCCAAGCACAATCAACCATAATAAGCATATAGAACATATTAAATACATGTAATACTAATATTTACAGAAATCAAAGGTAAATATAGGATTTTGCTTACAATCCTTGTGATGAAATTTAACTAGAACCATGAATCAAGATCACTAAACCTGTGATTGTAAAACAAAACCCTAGCTTCCAATTCCTTAATACACCTTGCTAACCCTTGCTAGGCTTGATCTAACCTTGTAAGAATACTTCTACCTCAGCCCTTAGACCCTTGTGTAGCTCTTAATTCATCCATGGAATTACCAAACAAACTAGAGATTCATGTAGGGAATAACTATGCCTTCAACTTTGGTATGTAACTTGGAACTTGGAAATCAAAGGATCAAGGGTTTATGAAATTGAAGTTGGGCGTTTATGGTGATGAAGAAATGAAATAGATGAAGTGTTGTATTTATAGTGTGTTGAGGAGGTGTAAGTAAGGTGCTAGGAAGGTGTGATGAGGAGGTTAAGAGTTGTAAGATTTTAGAAGTCTTTTATGTTAAGTAAACTTAGCACATGCTTTAGCTTCTCATGTAAGCTTCGTCTATCTTATCTAGTGACTAGGAAACGTCTAGGAGGCTTAGGAGATAAGATTTGTGAGTTTATGATGTTATCTTGCTTTTACGGAGTGAGTTTTGGTCCCGTTAATCGCTAACTGTAAGTCGTAAAGTCACAAAACTTAAAACTGGGTATCCTAAAAAATTATCTTATAAATATGTTAAAACTTATTAATATACTCAATATAAGAATATTAAATGAGTGATAAGTTCTATCGGGTTGCTTAAACCCTGCTAAAACTGGAAACGCGGGTCTAAAACGCGTAAAATGCAATTTATCAGAAAAGAACGAGATTTCAGGGAAATGACCTTGGATTTATTTAGAGTAGACTAAAATTAGTCTAAAAGTGATATGAGATGTCAAAATGTGCTTTTCGTCGTATGTGGGATAACTTAACAGTTATACGTGAAGTCTAAAAGTTACGCGATTTAAGCAAAAATGTAGAACGTACAAGGTTAATTTCTTCATGGTCAAAGGAGGAGGGAAATATGTTTGACTTTTCCAAAAATGTAAAAGTTTCAAAATATCTTAGGAAATACAGTGCAGGAATGGTTAAGTCTGGGCCTACGTAGATTTGTTTAAAACGTATGTTTAGTCTCGTACGGCTCAGGGTTTGTTTGGTAATATTTAAAAGAAATCTTAAAAATTCTCTAATTAATTATGAGTAATCTAAAAATTAATCTTATGTGGGGAAAATTGTCAGAGACGGTTTTCGTTATGCGCGGGATGATGAAATGGTGTTCCGACCAAAATGAAACTTTAAGACGATGTTTTCTTAATAACTTTTGCGAAAATGATCTAATGATTGTCGAACTCTCAGGTCATTACTAAAATAATTTATCTTACGATAATGTGAAATAAAAATTTTACGGGATGAATAGTAAAAGTGAATAGTAAATTCTCGAAAATGCGAATTGTTACAATAATGGGGTTTAGATCTTTAAAGATCTGTAGATAAATTGTTGTAATTGTTGACTTTTAAAAAATGATAGAGGAGAGATGTGTATGTGATATTAAAAGAGTATAATGAAAGAGATGATGAAGTGACAATTATACCCTCATGTGCAAGTCACATGAGGGGTGTTTAACGGTCAAAGCTGACGCCGTTTGGTCACGGGACCGTGAGTGTTAAGGGTTTCAGAGTTGGTGACTATACGTGCAAAAAAAAGTCAAAGGATCAAAAATGAAAATCAACGCAAACCAAAGGGACCATCTTTGTAATTTCCTTTTTGTGTTATGTTGTATGTATTATAGGTTATATTAACAGAGGCACTTTATTTTGCATACTCAAAAATCTTTGCATACTAAGGGATAAATCATCACCTTCCATCTAGTTTGATCTAATGGTGGTGATTAATCTAAAATTTAATATGTCTAAACCTAAGTCCATGTTTTTTTCCTGTCTTTTTCTTTTCTTTTTATCTTTCTTATTTATTTTCTCATTATTTGTATTTTTTTAATTTAACCTTTTTTTTTCTCGTTTTCGTCAGTTTTCATACGTTTTGTACGTTTTTTCTGCTTTTTATACGTTTTCGTCCGTTTTCATATGTTTTCGTCCGTTTTGTTACGTTTTTGTCTCAGTCTTGTTACGTTTTCGACTGTTTTCTTACGTTTTCGTCCGATTTCTTACGTTATTGTCCGTTTTCATACGTTTTCATCCGTTTTCATATGTTTGCGTCCGTTTTCATACGTTTTCGTCTGTTTTCTTACATTTTCGTCCATTTTCATATGTTTTTGTCTGCTTTCTTACGTTTTCATTCGTTTTCTTACGTTTTCGTCTGTTTTCTTACCTTTTCTTCTGTTTTCTTACGTTTTCGTCCGTTTTCATACGTTTTCTTCAGTTTTCTTATGTTTTTGTCCGTTTTCATACGTTTTCGTCCGTTTTCTTACGTTTTCGCCTGATTTCTTACATTTTCGTCCGTTTTCCTATGTTTTCGTCTGTTTCTTACATTTTCGTCCGTTTTCTTACGTTTTTGTCCGTTTTCTTACATTTTTGTCCGTTTTCATACCTTTTCGTCTATTTTATTACGTTTTCATCCGTTTTAATACGTTTTCGTCTGTTTTCTTACGTTTTTGTCCGTTTACTTAAGTTTTCATATGTTTATACGCTTTCGTCCGTTTTCAGACGCTTTTTTCCCGTTTTCATACGTTTATATACGCTTTTCATTCGTTTTTATATGTTTTTGTCCGTTTTTTGCAGTTTTTATACGTTTTCGTCTATTTTCATATGTTTTCATGTTTATTATTAAACTTTATTATATTACATGTCTAATATCAATTGTGATATTTTATTATAAAAAAGTTAATGTCTAATATCACTTGTAATATTTAAAAAAAAAGTATATTTTTTAACCTTTAATATCACCTAAGATATTTCATTGCTCTGTATATTTTTATATATTATCACCTATGTGTTTTCTAATATTTTTATAATTTTCAGTTACAAGATAGTTTTTGTGCCTTTCATTGCAATTGACAAGCGCATATTTTTTTAATGCAACCAATGTTATCTATCACTTGTGATATTATACTCTTAGTAGAAATAAAATGGTTAAAGTCTCTTTAGGTGAATTCTTATTTTGTTTAAAAAAAATGCTAATTTAATGCAACTCTTGTTTGATTTTAAGAATATGTCAAGTCTCTATTTTCATAGTTTGCTTCCTTTTTATTCATTTTGATATTTTTAAGCGACACTTATTTATCTCTTGTGATATAACACTGTAAGAAAGATGAAGAGTATTACACTCTTCATCATATATGTGTTATCAGTTGTGATACTCAACTAAAAATGTGAAGTATTAAATTCATACCAAATGTGAAATATTATTGTGATGATTCTGTTTATTTTTCTTATTTGTGTTTTTGAAAATATTTAGGAAGATTTTTGTGTTTCATGATAATATGCAATATTAGAAAAGGTGTTTAACTGAAAACAAAATATGTTATGAAACTTTTGTTAGACTTGTGGTGGATTTTTCTATTTAATGGATACATTGTGCATGTTTCGATAGGTTTTATAGCAGAATTTTAAAATATTTATGGTTGAATCAGCAAACTAAAGAAGTTATGGTTAAAGAAAGCACACATCTTTATAAACAAACTGAGTAAGCTCAAACACCTGTGATATCACACATGATATAACAGGTGATATCACCTCACTTGTGATATCACATGATATCACATGTGATATCACAAGTGATATAAACTATGATATCACACATGCTATCACCGGTAATATCACAGGTGATATCACCTGTGATATCACAAGTGTTTGAGCTTCCTCAGTTTGTTTATAAAGATGTGTGCTATCTTCAACCATAGCTTATTTAGTTTACTGATTCAACCATAGATATTTTCAAATCCCGCTATAAAACCTATCGAAACATGTACAATGTATCCATTAAATAGAAAAATCCACCACAAGTCTAACAAAAGTATCATAACATCTCTTGTTTTCAATTGAACAACTTTTCTAATATTTCATGTTGGAATCACTCCTAATCTAGAATTCAAGTGTTAGTAATTAATATGTAATAGTTAGCTTAATATGGCTTTTATGTTAGTAATCATGCCAAGGCTTATGTAGAAAGCCCATGAGCCTTGGCCCAAGTCTAATAAGGAAAGGAAGGGACTAGGAGTGTTGCCCTAGCTCCCTCTCCTATAAATACCTTTGTAATACCCTCACTTGAGGGTTGGTTGTTCAATTTATCCTTTCATACTCAACGCATAACTATTCATATTATTCATACGTATGTTTGGTATTGTTCAACCGATCTATCTCTACTCTGTTTCTTCTATTGATGCTTGTGTTACTAAAATGGGAACCTAACAGTGGTATCATTCGCCAAATAGTTAGGTGAAAAGCTTTTGTTTTTGAAGTTTTTGTGGTTTACGCGTAATACGGGTTACAACTTTATCACGCTTAAAAACTGATTTTTTACACTTTTTAATCCAAGATTCTTGTTCTTTCAACGTTTTTCGGTGTTAAAATATCTGTTTTTAGCAAAAAGTTTCAAACTTTACGTGTGGATCATTGTTTTTAAGCTTGGTTTTGTACATGAGAGTTGTTCTACGCGTAACGTGTTTATAAGCTTTGGATCATCAAGTTTCACAATTTTGTGTTATTTTGGTGATATTGAAGCTATTTCATCACAAAAATCTGGTTTGGAAACATCAGTTGGCAGAAATCAGTTTTGGCTACTTTCTACGCGTAAGAAAACCCTAATCTTACGCGTAACTTATCCGTGGTTCGATCTTCAGTTTTCGTGGCTTACTCAGTGTTTTCTTGCTTGGATAAGCCTGAAAACACTTCGACTTTGGATATCCTTTACACTGTGATAGTGTAAAAGATCTTTTGGGTGAAACCCTAATTTTACGCATAAGCTTAAGCTTACGCGTAGAACTCGTTACGCATAAGATTATTCTTACGTCTAAGCTCTGTCTTACGCATAAGTTAATCCTACGCCTAAGTTTTCTACGCTTAACTTTCTGTTTACGCATAACTTTAGTGTTTTCTCATTTCTTACGCGTAAGCTAATCCTACGCGTAACTATTGCTGTTACGCGTATCTTTGGTGTTTTTACGCATAAGTGTTACTTTGCCTTTACGTGATTTCTACGCCTAAGGATACTTCATCAACAACGCTTCATTCGACTACAAAGATCCATTTAACAACACAAGTTTTCAACATGTCACAACCACCATACTCTAGCTATTTTCCTTACACTTATAATCAACAACAACAACAACTAAGTCCACAACATCAACAATTTAATCATCAACAACAAATTTATCAACAACAATTTAATCAACAACATACTCCACAACTTGGAGCAATTCCACAACCACAAATGGTTCAACCACCACCTAGTCTTCAAGTACAACCTTACACAAACTTCTACAATCAACATCCATCCAGGAGTACTATGAAGGAACCGACATGGTTTGGCAAGATGTGTGAAGCCTTAAGTAGCCAACAATCAATTCATGAAGCTGGCTCACTTGATAGACCTCCAATGCTCACTCCCGAAAATTATGATCAATGGGTGATAAGGTTCTTTAGATTTTGTGATCTAAAGAAGCCACATGGAAAGTTCTTAAAGAAGGTCATTATGGAAGGTCCATTTCAGATGCCTACAATTGTCACACCCGCAGATCCTAATGCAAATCCACCAAGAGATGCTGTCACCAACATTGCAACTGTCTCAGACCTCACAGGTGATGAACTTCTACATTTTGAAGACGATGAACTAGCAATGCAATACATCCTTTTGGGATTACCCAATTCGATCCTTCGAAGTGTTGATGCTCAAAAGACTGCTAAAGCAATGTGGGAACATATTCATCTTCTTATGGAAGGCACATCACTCAATCAGGAAGACATGGAATCCAAAATCTGCTTGGCTTATGAACACCGTGATTGAACCGGGAGAGACATTAGAGTCATATCATCATCGCTTTTCGGACATCATCAATGATTTGGACAAACACAACATCATCATGCCACAAATTGCTGTCAACACTAAGTTCCTAAGTAGTCTTGGTCCGGAATGGGAGAAGTATGTTATTTTTCTCCGTCAAGCTAAGAATCTTCATCATGCTACATACGGATTGTTGTACGACTATTTGAAGCCTCACCAAAAAGAAGTTGACAAAGAAAGGGCTATCTGTGGACTCCCGGCTCCACAGTCTCTTCCGGACAATCAACAACTTGCTTTGTGGGCTCAAACTAGTGTTCTTCCTCAACCCGCTCCTCAACCAACTGCAACAATTACACCATATAATCCATCACAGCAACAATCTCAAGAAACTCAATTGGTTCCATATAACAACAACACTGATCAAGCACTTTACAGTGAATCCAATGAGGATACTGAAGCTTTTGATGCCCTGCTGCAAGGATTTGTCATGATTGCTAGAGCCTTCGGCCGATATTCCAACAAATCCAACAATCGCATTCGTACCTCATCCAACACAAGGAATCAGGCTGTGGTTAACAATGGAAGAGTTGAAGTTCAGAATCGTGGTAATGTTCATCAGATGGGAGGTGGTCCAGGGTTTAATGCTATGGGTAGGAATAACATAGGTGCTCCACAACAACAGAGAGCTCAAGTGGTTGAACAAGGGAATGCTTAGAATGGGGTTAATGGTCTTCGTTGTTATAACTGTAATGAGAAGGGTCATCTGGCTAATGCATGCCCTAAACCGAGGACAAGAGGAAGTGCTTATTTCAAAGAGGCTTTACTCTTGGCTCTCAAGGATGAAGCTAGTGGAACTCTTACCAACAAGGAACAGAGCTTTATGGCAGATGCAGATTCTGATGATGATATGGAGGACTTGCAGGCCAACGCAGCAGTGATGTTGATGGCACAAATGCAAGCACTACACATGAGTAACACAGGCCTAGTGTATTCTCAGGTACCCGAACAAACTATATTCATCACTGATCTAATATCTCAGCCAACATCTGAATCCGACGAGGCTCATAATGTTCAAAATGAGTCGTCCACATCTCAGTCTGACGATTCTCAACTAGACCCCGTAGTTACATTTGACGATCAAGATGATCTTATGGTTACCTTTGATACTCAAATTGACTCCGTGGTTATACTTGAGGATCTGAATAGTGATCATGTTGTGACTCACGTTGAACACGCTAAACTTTTGCCTAGTCCAGATATTGATCTCTTACTTAAAGACCAACAATCCCCGAATGGATGAATGTTATGCATTAAATCAGAAACTACACAGTAAAAATGCACTGTTAACCAGGGACATTGAATGCTTAAAACGACAACTCAATTTTTTCAAAACTCAAGAAAACCGTGAAAAAGGTTTTGAAGCCGCTTTTGCTAAATCTCATCAAAACGAACAATCTTTAGAAAGACAGATTCGTGATCTAGCCGCTTCAAAGAATGCTTTGTTGTCTCAAATAGAACAACTAAAACATGAACATAAACAACAAATTAACGCTCTTACTTTGGAAACTAATAAAAGCCAAGGCTGAGTTGTTAACTTGTCAAAAACAGTTCTCTGAGTACAAAAAGCATTCCACGAAACGAATAGATAACTATCTTGAAGAAATTGTCGACTTACAAAACAAAATCAAAGAGTTTCGAAATGTTGTTTATAAACATGGTGAGTCAATCACAACTATTCAAAAGTTTACTTTTAAACCAAATCCAAATGGATATGGACCGATTCTTGCTTATTACAAACCTAAGTTTTCAAACAGAGCATTCAAACCAAATCCTGAAGTTTACAGTGCAGAACATAGAATTGATGATTCAATTATGACTGTTGTTGAATATAATTGAATGGAGGAATTAGATCTTTGATGAGAGTCGGTCAAAAATGGAAAATGTCGTTTTTAACAAACCATTTAACTATTCAAAAGCCGTAACTTTTGTCACACAACAAGATACTTCTAACCAACTTTTGGTTATCACACCGTTTCGAACTTAGTCCCCAACACAATGGTTCACAAATTAATGGTCCTTTACCTTCACTTAGTGAAGTAAAAACTAAAGTCGAAAGTTGTCGCGTTATCAAATATTTTGACACTTTCTTATCTGACCTCAAAATTTTGGAACGTGAGATTGAATTTCATTCCGAAATAAAAGTTCAACATTTTCAATCGCCAATGGCGCGAGAACATAGAGATATTCTTGAGAAAAGAATTTTACCCCATGTCAAAAATTTGAAAACTTGTGCACTATATTGGGAAAGGGATTTTCACAAGGAACTTGGTCTCATGAAAGCAGTTTTGAGAAAAGCGAAATATCGATTTCAAATACTAAACGTAAAAAGAAACTGTTGAGAAAAGATGTTGATCGACTCTTGGAAGATGTTATCTGTGCTGATATCAATAATCTTGTGTTATTACAATATGTTGCATATGCATCTGATTAGATCTCTGCTGATACTGTTGATTCTAAAGGTTACCGGATCTGGAATCGTCATACAAAGCAGGTTATGGAAACGATTGATGCTAATTTTGATGAGCTTACTAAAATGGCTTCTGAGCATAACAGCTTGGAACCCGGTCATAACCGTTTAAATTTCCCTTACACCCCATCATCAGCTGATACAAGCCCCCAGCTTACTCGTCAACAAATAGAAAAGCTATTTGCTCCTCTGTTTAGTGATGACATTGATGAACGTGCTCCAGGTGTATCCAATGTTTCCACTGCTCAACCTGATCAAATTTCAATACCGATACACGGCTACAACAACTACGTTGATGAAGCACCACCGATTGACTCTACTACAACAGTTGAACAAACTGCATCCAACGACGAACCGGTGATGATGTTCTTAATGAAGTACCCCCACCTGCAAATTTTGATCCAAATGCATTCTTTAACCCGTTTGCTAATGAAAGCTTTTGATGTTGCGGAATCATCTACAAGCCATTTGAATCCTCAAAATTTGCACAATGTATACCAACATCAACCCTCTACACATCGCTGGACAAAAGACCATCCTCTTGAGAATATTATTGGCAACCCAAATCAACCAGTCGTCACAAGACAACGTCTTCACACAAATGGTGAACATTGCATTTATGCACTCACTGTCTGCCAATCTGAACCTAAAAACATTAAGGACGCAATGACAAAAGACAGCTGGATCGAATCCATGCAAGAAGAACTCAACCAATTCAAACGTCTTAAAGTATGGGAACTGGTTGAAAGACCAACAGGGGTCTACGTCATTGGTCTCAAATGGATTTGGAAGAACAAATTGGATGTTGAAGGGAACGTAATCAGAAACAAGTCACGTCTGGTGGCTAAGGGTTATAGACAGGAAGAGGGTATTGACTTTGAAGAATCATTCACTCCGGTTTCTCGTCTTGAGGCTGTTCGGATATTTCTCGCGTTCGCGGCTCATATGAATATAACGGTCTTTCAGATGGACGTCAAAACTGCTTTTCTGAATAGGCAACTGAGAAAGCGGTTTATGTCAGCCAGCCAGAAGGATTTGTTGATCCCGCGTTCCCGAACCATGTCTACAAACTGAACAAAGCTCTCTACGGTCTCAAACAAGCTCCTCGGGCGTGGTACGATAAGTTATCATCGTTCCTCATTGCCAATAATTTTACCAAAGGTTCGGTCGACCCAAATCTCTTCATACAATATCACGGGGCACATATCTTAATTGTTCAAATTTACGTGGATGACATCATTTTTGGGTCAACACATAAAAAGTATTCAATCGCTTTTGCAAAACTAATGAAAAAACATTTTGAAATGTCTATGATGGGTGAACTTACGTTCTTTCTAGGACTACAAGTTCATCAATCACCCCGTGGTATTTTCTTGAGTCGGTCCAAATATGCCCTTGAAATTCTTCACAAATTTGGAATGCAAACCTGTGACACCTATGCCACACCAATGGCTCATACCAAGAAGCTAGATGCTGATTTACATGGGAAATTGGTGCACCCTACCAAATACCGTAGTATCATTGGGTCTCTCATGTATCTAACAGCTAGGGCCGATATTGTTTTTGGTATATCTCTGCTCCCATTATCGATCACGACCAACTGAAACCCACCTCTCTGAGGCTAAAAGAATCCTCCGATACATCAAGGGAACCATTAATTTGGGGATCTGGTATCCGAAGGATTCTGGCTATGAACTAATCGCTTTTGAGACTGACCACACAGGATGCTTAGATTCACGGAAAAGTACTTCAGGAGCATTACAATTTCTTGGTGATAAACTGGTGTTATGGCAATCGAAGAAGCAGGATTGTACATCGTTGTCCTCAACAGAAGAAGAATATGTATCCATGTCGGTGTGTTATGCTCAAATCATTTGGATGAGAACACAACTCAAAGACTATGGTTATGTATTTGAGAATCCCGATGTCTTCTGCGACAATCGGAGTGCTATTGCGATCTCGTGCAACTCAGTACAACATTCGAAATCAAAGCACATCGATCTTCGATATCATTTCAACAAGGACCACGTGGAGCAGTACTTTGTTGAATTATACTTTGTGGGTACAGAATACCAATTGGCAGATCTCCTCACCAAAGCCTTAGCTCCTGCTAAGTTTAATGAGTTGGTCCACAGGATTGGTATGCGGTGTTTGACTCAAGAGGAACTGGATGAACTCTTAAAACATTCTTAAAACAAGTCAAACACCAAAACCTCCTTTGTAAATATTTTTCAAAAACAAAATACAAAATTATAAAATCAGATAAAAACAGCAAAAATATTCTTCTATCTATATTTTTTTTAACATGGCAAGTACATATTCTTCAGTCAACACTCTAATCTTTCAAAATTCATTATTTTTTCGATCAAGTGTTGAGGGGGAGAAAGCAAATATTTTTCGGTTTCATAAAACCTTGTACTTGCATGTTACCTATATTATGTTGTTTCTTTTAAAATGGTGGATACGTTTCTTGTCAAATACTCTCCTCGGACTCAAATGGTTTTTCAAAATTCATTATTTCAAAAGTCAAGGGGGAGTATCGTTAAGTTTCTTGCCTTACAAGTGTTTTGTCTTACCTAAACGGTAGTTAATGGATCTTGGTTGGAACCTATTTGAGGTTGAGGGACTGAATGTGTCAACTTAGCAAATTAATTTTAACAAAATCATTTACTCCTAAACCACCAAGATCAAACGGCCCAAATCAAATCTTCTAAATCCGTTCAAGCTGTTCATAATCTGTAAGTTCTAAATTGTTTTTATCAAGATTCTAAACAAGGATTTCAAAAATCTTTCAAATCCAACGGTTAAAACTCTTTAAACTGATTTTGGAAAATTGTTCACTCGAACGAATTGGGTGTTTATACATAAAAGTGTTTGGATTGAAATGAGTTGTGTTAAAACCTTTCTTAGTGTCTATTAAACTTGTTTCAATCGTCCAAAACCATCCTGAATCTTAAATTTCATTAATTTGAATTCTAGGGTTCTTGCGCTCATCTAGGGTTTTTCTATTCTGTGATATGTTATTAGGTAGTCAAGAAAGTGTTAGAATAAGTTTATATGCATGTTTTTGAACCTTTAAATTAGCCCAGAAACATCTAAACTGTATGAATTTAAGTTTTAGGTTTTTTAGGGTTCATCTCCCATAAATATTCAGATTTTGTGGTGGAAATGTGTTAAATCTTGTTCCATTGCACTCATATGACATCTAGGACACTCCATAAACATTATTGTTTGATTTGTGTAGCTATATCTCTTACACGTAGATTAAGGGTTTAGGGTTTAAGTAATTTTACGCCTAAGTCTTTCGTGTGTATCGATATGTTCTTATGCTTGTTTTGTGTTCTAAAAGATGTTTGGAATTAACTGCAATCAAGTTTTCATGTTTATAGTTAACAGATTAATTATTCGTAATGTCGAGAATCTTGGTGTTCAAAGTTACGTTTAAAGAATACTTTTATGCGTAAAGGTGACGCCTAAGAGAAATCTTACGCGTAACTCTTACGCATAAGAGGTCTACAGTGGATTACGCGTATCTTGGAAAGATATTCGTAAACAAGGCTTGCTACGCATAAGCTTTATTCTTACGAGTAAACTTTACGCGTAACATCTTGCTTATTCCTACGATTAAGCCTAAAGCCTTTGAACTTGTCTTACACGTAAGAAACTCTTACGCATAAGCTTGGTCTTACGCTTTAGCTTACTCTTACGCATAAGCTCCTTTCTTACGCATAAGGATCCTTGTTACACCAAAACCACTGTTCACTACATTTTGGCCTATTACGCATATTTTACTTGTTAAATGTTACTCATAAGTCACTAATATCTAATGTTACATTTATGCTTACAAAAGTTAATATGTTATGTGTTAAGTGAAGATTTGGACTTTGAAATTTCAAAATTAACACGTTCACGTAACTTATCACTTCAACTTCAAACAATTGGACAAATGTGACTTAGGACTTGTAACTAACATAAACATGTTACCATCAAACAAGGAATTAGATAATAAATCAGACTAAATCAAACACATTGTGTTTCCATATGTCTGTCTTTTTTTCTAATGTCTTTCAAATCACAAAACGGCTGCAAATCAAGCAAACATCAATGCCCCAGCTGAGCTGTTGATGGCAAACACATTCCCAGCTGGATACGACAAAACAATTGGCAAGAACAATCTCCGTGTCATCTTCAACAACTTCATATGCTCATAATCATCTTGCAGAATTGATGTGGACATCCTTCTGCAACATCCATTCAAATTCATGCTCACAAAGTCATCCTGATGATGAGTATGATTCAATGGAAGAGGAAATAAAATTTCATAAAACATTAAAGCAGAAAAGGATGGAATACCATGCTTCAACCTTTCCGGTTAATCCACCCGGTGGGGCAAGAGGGTCAAGTAGTAGTCCTCCACTTATGGAAGATCCATTGCAAACATCTCTTACCCCATTCGATCTGGTTAATCAACCCGGTAAGGATCAGGGTGTCACTAAAACATCCGCAAGAAGAAAATCATGGTGAAGATGTGGAAATATATGACGAAGGAGATTACGATCATGACAAGGATGAAAGATTCCCTGATGATGATAATTTGGCGGCCGAAGAGGAAATGATTCGAAAAGAGGCAAAAGAAGCTGCTAGAGCTGAGAAGGAAAAGTTTAAGAAGGAATTAGACAACTACATAGTTGACAATCCAATACACAAACTCAACAGTCTTCTGAAACACCTCTTGACACTTCCACCAAACCCAAATCATCATCTCAATCATCACCTCCATCAACATAAGAAACACCTATGTCAACAACAAAATCTATTAAGAAGGCAACTCCATCCAATGATTCGACAAATGGTTAAGCAGGTTATCACCACTACACAACAAGCTACACAGCCACCACCATTTGATCAACCAAGGGATTCAGAAACCACACCACCAATGGAAAACCGTTGATTACTTTACATACACGGTGGTGAGGATCACGACATACCGAGCCCCAACCGAACCTCAACCGAAATTTACATCAAGTACATTACTGCACTCCTTGTTTTCATACACATCAAATCAAAGAGCGTGTTGAAGTTCTCCACCTCGGGGTCGAATCTTACCTAAATTCTACACTTCATCGAAATCAATCAAGAACCTTAGTACAAAATCGTTCATAAACAAAAGTTTGGGTTTGTCTACCAAAGTGAAAATCATCATACTTGCTTCATGGCTTTCGATGAAATTCACTAAGTTCTATGACGCCAACCTGGAGATGGTTCGAGATGGATTGGCATATCGATTGAAGGACATTGAGTTGGGTATAATTCAGACGAAGAGATGGAATTCAAAGGATCGCAAGGATGTTCGTTGATTTATCACTAGGATTGATGAATGTTTGATTCATCGGGATCAGATGCAACGGTTGGAGAGCTATGTGGGAGGATGACCAAACTTTCCGATTCTGACTTTCCAACGTCCTCAGAAAGTAGTTGATCGCCTGTAATCATTGGGTACTCTCTTGATTGTGATTTTGTTTGTTTGATTATCTAACAATGGCTTGTGCACATATAACAGTGTACAACCCGTTCTTATAATGAAAGGACCCTGTGGTACGCTTCAGTGCCACAATCCTTATAAAAGGAGCGAAAGCTTCTTACTTTTGAGTAAAACCTATCAAACCTTTCAATGTTAAAAGGTTTTGCTCAAAAGAACAAGTACTTCCCCTTATGTTTTTTCTAAAACTCAACCGTTAATATCACTTGTTGAGGGGGAGTATTTGATTAAAAACTTTGTTCACAAATTGTTCTTCGTGTAGTCTTCCCACAAAACTCAAAATGGTCATATTTATTCTCAACATTTCTTCAAAAATAACATATTTATATGCCATTTTTGAGGGGGAGAAAAATTATGTGATAAGAAATATGTTGTGTTTTGCTATTGAATCCTCGTGTGAAAAGACTTCAACCCATGAATTGACGGGATCTGAACAGTCATATATTGAAAAGATTTGTCTTCCAAGACTTATCCAAGTAAATTGTACCCATTCGAGAAGCTCTTGATAGACATGAACTTTGATGGGTTTGACAACCTTTCGGGGTTGTCCACATCTTCAAGGTAGTTATTAGAGCTAGTTGTCACCTAAAAGCTGACAATGTATCTCTTTAACTATGCAACGTAATCGTGTCTCGCAAGGAATTGTCTATCTTGAGTCGATCAATTCAAAAAGTGCGCGCTCTTCTCTCACTGTGCAGATTTCTGTTAAAAACTCTTAAGCACATGTGGAGGGGGAGTATTTCTGAAAATCCAAAACTCTTGAAGTGTACAAACATGATTTTCATTCACAAACACTTTAAGAGATTTTCATGAAAATGGTTTTATGGCAATGGAGTTATAAGGTGATTAAGGTTAGGAATAACCGTCATATGATCCGCCAGAGCCGGAGGGATCTACCCAAGGACACTACCAATAGTTAGAATTAGAAGTCCTCATGTATGATTATAAAAAGGAGAAAATGAGAATCGTAGAAAGAAGGAGTTGAAGAATTAAAAAGAAAAGCAAAGAAAATGGTGAAAAGAAATAGCCCTCTAGATTATTCAACTTAGGGCAGACACCGAGTTCAATTCATATACTACTGGTTGTAACTTGATGACGCCGGTATTTAAGATTAAAAGTCGTCATGGACCCAGTGACGCATGCACTAAACCTTCTTAGCCACTCAAGTTTCTCTCAACAGAAGCTTGTTTCATTCTCACAGGGAACCCTACGTAAACTATCGGCTTTCTCTTAGAGATTGCTGGTATTGAAGAAGGAGACCTTCTCCCTAGTCTCCGCTCAGGAAAACCAAAACGCACTATTGAGTCTAGAGCCACGAGATTCATCAAAAGATCTAGGTACACTTGACATTTCATCATTTGTTGTTCAACAATAAGAACAACAGTGGTACGTTATCGAGTCCTACACAGATCCTAGCAATCTGTCGGGAACATTTATGAGAGGTTCACACATGTGATCCTCAGTGATTGAATGGAAACTCTGCCGGGTCAACATCAAACGACCACGGCGGTCACTTCGGTAACCCCCGTGGATTACGCAGGTGTGTCTCAAACGCTCCACAGTCGTGAGGTGATGCTTCGGTGTACCTCAGCGACTCATCTGAACTGTAGGTGTACTTTGGTACATCGCGTTATCTCACTTGTGGGACTCCAGTTCAGGAACGGCCTTTGTGAAAATTAGAGTTGTGTTTTCACACTATGCTGTTAACACTCTCGAAGTTCAAACTTGTAAGTGCCGGAAACCGCTTATTACTAAGCTTTCTTATGTTTTCTTCTTATGGAAGCTCTGGAGCGGACAGATCGTGCATATTCTTCACATGCTCATACCAACAACATCGCTAATGGAAGTTCTCTTAAAAGGCAACACAAAAGTCAGAATGATTCTTCGTCAAGTCAAAGAATCTACAAAGTTTAAAGACTAAGAGAACTTCATCAGCACTGAAATCCAACGTCAAAAAGTGTGTGAGCATGTTGAAGAAAGACGTGGAGACACTGGAACAACGAAGCTGACCTGATGCAGACAACAACAACATACTATCACTACCATCACAAAGAACAAAGAAAATGATGACGTCAAAGCAGAACTTTTCAAAGGAAATAATTTCTCTACACTGGGAGATTGTTCGAATCAAGGCAATTCTTCTCACAAGAAAGAAGAATGTCAGAAGACGTCAAAGATACTATTACATCAACACCTTCACCGTTCACATCATCAATCACTAACACTTAGGGGGAGAATGTTGGAATCACTCCTAATCTAGAATTCAAGTGTTAGTAATTAATATGTAATAGTTAGCTTAATATGGCTTTTATGTTAGTAATCATGCCAAGGCTTATGTAGAAAGCCCATGAGCCTTGGCATAAGTTTAATAAGGAAAGGAAGGGACTAGGAGTGTTGCCCTAGCTCCCTCTCCTATAAATACATTTGTAATACCCTCACTTGAGGGTTGGTTGTTCAATTTATCCTTTCATACTCAACGCATAACTATTCATATTATTCATACGTGTGTTTGTTATTGTTCAACCGATCTATCTCTACTCTATTTCTTCTATTGATGCTTGTGTTACTAATATGGGAACCTAACATTTCATAATATCATAAAACACAAAAAACTTCCTAAATATTTTCAAAAACACAACCATCACATTCTTACTTGAGTATCACAACTGATAACACATACATGATGAAGAATGTAATACTTTTCATCTTCCTTACAGTGTTATATCACAAGAGATAAATAAGCGTCACTTACAAATATCAAAATGAAAACGTCTGAAAACGGACAAAAACATATAAAATCGAATGCAAAACGTATAAAATCGTATGAAAACGGACAAAAACGTCTGAAAACGAACAAAAACGTATAATAACAGACAAAAACGTATAAAAACGGATGAAAACGTTTGAAAACTGACGAAAACGTATAAAAACGGATGAAAATGTCTTAAAACATACGAAAAGGTCTAAAAATGGATGAAAACGTAAAAAAAGGGATGACAACGTCTGAAAACGGACGAAAACGTATAAAAACGGACGAAAATACATGAAAACGTAGAAATACAGATGAAAACGTCTAAAAACGGACGAAAATGCATGAAAACTTAAAAAAACAAACAAAAACGTATGAAAATGGATGAAAATGGCCGAAAATGGCCGAAAACGTAAGAAAACGGACAAAAACGTAAGAAAACAGACGAAAACGTATGAAAGCATAAAAACACGTCTGAAAACGTATGAAAAATGGATGAAAACGAAAGAAAACGGACGAAAATGTATGAAAACGAACGAAAACGTAAGAAAATGGACAAAAACGTATGAAAACAAACGAAAACGTAAGAAAACAGATGAAAATGGACGTAAACGGGTGAAAACGTATGAAAACAGACGATAACGTATGAAAACAGACGATAACGTATAAAAACGGACGAAAACGTCTAAAAACAAACGAAAATGTCTAAAAATGGACGAAAACGTAAATATGGACGAAAACGGACAAAAACGTCTAAAAACAGACAAAAACGTATATAAACGTATGAAAACATACAAAAACGTACGAAAACGTCAGAAAACGGATGTAAACGTACGAAAACGGATGAAAACACGAAGCGTAAAAAGGACGAAAACATATGAACACGGATGAAAACGTATAAAAACGAACGAAAACGTATGAATACAGATGAAAACGTATGAAAGCGGAAAAAAAAACTTGAATAAAAAACGTTGGTTAAAAAAAAATGAATTTGAAATAAAAACGTGAATTCCAAAAAAAAGAAAAAAATGTTAATAAATAAGAAAGACAAAAAGATAAAGAAAAAGGAGAAAAAAAATTATGTACTTAGGTTTACATATTAAATCTTAGGTTTATCTCCAATTAGATCAAACTAGATGGATGGTGAGGATTTGTCCCTTAATAAGCACCAAAATAAGAGTAAACATTTGAAAATTTTTCTATATTAACAAGGTTCAACTTTTCCAGAAGATGTGAAGATATGGTAAAATGGGGAAGGGATGATAAGAAGAAAAACTAAAATGAAAAGAGTAAGAAGGATTTATAGCCACACATTTCAAATAGAAGGGAGAATTTTAAGGGGAGATGCATCCATTGTTGTAGATGCATCTGAAATGAGTGGTTGTGGTTTCTTCTTATCATTCTTATTTTAATTTTTCTTCTTATTTGATCTTAACTCTGATAAAATGAATGAATTATTGGTAGTTATTTCAAATTCATGCAACATGACACAAACAAACAAACAACGACATGCACCAAATTTTTCACAATTGAGGCGTCACTCATGATGGTAGCATGAAAGCAACATCAGGTGTTTAGCATAAATATTGTTCATTTTGAAACACTTAACTTCTAAATACTGTTTGTAAATGTGTTCCTTTTAACAATTTGTTATGTGAAACTTGTATAATGGCAAACCAACCCATAAGAAGAAATGATGTGCATGTTAAAATAGAATGTTGGTGAAGCATGTCTAGAGCGTTGGATCAGTGAACTTTTAGAGATCATGATGGTACACTAGATTATCAAGGTGAAATGGGACTTTATCAGTGAGAAGTGTCATTGAGCACCGCAAGTATGATGATGTTTGATGTCCTTGTCGAAGACTTTTAGCAGGCCCTTACGTTAAAGGCAACACTTTAAGTAGGTGTATTGTTTTCTCAACCGTCATCGCACAATAATCAGCATAGCAGTATCCTTCTAAACTTGACCATGTAATCATTCCATTTGTATAGACAAGGTTCTCGCATTTCAGTTATTCACCAACTGCAAATTAAAAAATCATAATAGAATTTACGAGAGCAAGTTTTTTGTGAAACTAGAGCCAATATGAACTTTTAAATTTTATTTAAACACACTTGAAATGATCTCAATGTTAGAACATTGAAAAACCCCGTAGGTATAACTTTATTAATAACCACTGTATATAATAGTGAAACCCTAATACCCAAAACCACAAACCGGGCTTGGGCCTAATGATCCATTAATACTCCCCCGCAGTTCGAGCGGCAAAATCGCGAAAGCTCGAACTGAAGTAGAAACTAAGAAAGCAAAGTAAAACAATAAACCAAAATAAACTAAGAAAGCAAATTTGACACCAACAAAAAGTCATCTCGGGAATTAATACCCTTGATTCGACACCGCAAAAGTCGTCTCGGGAATTGATACCATAGATTCGACACCAACAAAAGTCGTCTCGGGAATTGATACCCTGGGTTCGACACCAACAAACGTCGTCTCGGGAATTGATACCCTAGATTCGACACTAACAAAAGTCGTCTCGAGAATTGATACCATGGGTTTGACACCAACAAACGTCGTCTCGGGAATTGATACCCTGAATTCGACACCAACAAAAGTCGTCTCGAGAATTGATACCCTGGATTCGACACCAACAAAAGTCGTCTTGAGAATTGATACCCTTGGGTTTGAAAAAAGCAGTTGAATTTTACTGCTTGTACATCGTGTAAACAAGGTGCACATTCATCTTTGAGAATTCATAAGAAACGTTCGGGCCTTCTTTGGGGAATGAAAGTGACGGCTGTCTTGTGGTGAATTTATTATTTTTTTATTTTATTTTTATTATTATTATTATTTCAAAAAGATAAATTGCGGCCGCTAGAGTTTGACGGGTGCAATAAAGGAGGTGGCTCAACTTAGCCATCTAGGTCTGAGGATCAGACCCGCTCCGATACCATGTTAGAATATTGAAAATCCCGTAGGTATAACTTTATTAATAACCAATATATATAATAGTGAAACCCTAATACCCAAAACCACAAACCGGGCTTGGGCCTAATTATCCATTAATACTCAAAAACCTCACTCTTAATAGCCTAAATGCCAAAACAAAACACAAGTAAAATTGTCAAAGAAGCAGCTAACAAGAAATAAGGGTTCTTTTCCACTTCACATTGACAGATTATAATAAGAGCAGATATTTAGGGTGCGTTTAGTTGGAGAAAAAATTCCTTTGTTTTCTATCTCTAGTTTTGTAAAAATTTGGATGATAAATTTATCTTAGTGAAACCCTAATACCCAAAACCACAAACCGAGCTTGGGCCTAATTATACATTAATACTCAAAAACCTCACTTCTTAATAGCCTAAATGCCAAAACAAAACACAAGTAAAATTGTCAAAGAAGCAGCTAACTAGAAATAAGGGTTCTTTTCCACTTCACATTGACAGATTATAATAAGAGCAGATATTTAGGGTGCGTTTAGTTGGAGAAAAAACTCATTTGTTTTCTATCTCTAGTTTTGTAAAAATTTGGATGAGAAATTTATCTCCACAAAACACGTGAAAATATAGAAAATGCATTTAGTTGATATTTGTATTTTCTATTTTGAAGAAGGGGAGGGAGGGCTGGGGGTTACAAAGGAAAACAAAGAAAACAACTAAAATTTGTTTTCTAATTTTCCTTGTTAGATTAGGAATAGGAGATTGTGTTTTGCAAAACATTTTGTTGGAAAATGATAATTTGAACGCGATCTCTATTTTCCCTGTTTTCCACAAAATTTCCACAAAACATTTTTTGAAAAACAGGGATGTTTTCTCCCAACTAAACGCACCCTTACATTCTGCAGAATATGAAAATTAATTTAAAAGATTAAAGCATTCCATGAATTTATCTATCCACGCCTTGAAAATTTTACTCAACTTTGTAAAAGGATTGGTCTGAGGATACAATATGGCCAAATTTTTAAACCATACTTGTGGACGTATAGTCCGGACTTGGCCAGGAATAGGTCAGGCCCGGAAGAAAGCGGCCCACTCTACGCCTAAACCCTAATCCATCTCCTATAAATATAGGGTTGGATCTTCTTCTCAAGAACGGATGACAGGTTACCCTAATCCTAACTCATCACATCACAACGATACTAACTTGACCGTCGGAAGTGGACCCCGAGGCTACGGCCTCGGGTCCACTCCTAACGGGTTCTCTTTGTTGACAGGTCTACTTAGGGCTCGAGAGGCGACGAACGGCCGGGGAGAGTCGTCAAATCCCCAGCGCCAGATTATGCATCAACAAGTTGGCGCCATCCGTGGGACCACGAATAAACTATGTTTTGTGTTCTCATATTACCGAAAAGCAGAAATCAATTTCTAAAGTCGGTAACTCTAAAACCAAAGACTCTTTCTCGAAATTATGGTACGTAAACGCAATTTAATGCTCCTACATGGTACGGTAACGTGAGTTAGCCAATAAACTATGGTACGTAATCATATTTTCTCATTATTACGTTTGGTTTACGTAATAAAATAACTTAAATAAAGTCCCTTTCTTATTGGCTTATTTTAAATTAAATACGTTTGGTTTACGTAATAATCATACAAATAACTGTATACGAATTACAATATTTCTTTACATAAGATACAAGAAAAGAAAAGTCCACACGATCGGACCTATTTTATATTTTAGTCCGCACGATCGGATCTAAGAAAATATCTGCACGATCGGAGCTATTTTATTTTTTTAGCCGCGAATTAATTCGCGCAGATACTGTTTTTACGGTTGGTAGGCCTGTTTGCGCTCGAACAACGCTTGATCATGATAAATCTACCCGCATTAGGCCGTGCGTTCGGACATCTTCGCAGATTAGCTACGAGCAAACACCACGATGCTAGTCTATCGCCACGAGCGCACTGGACCAAAGGCCGTGGTCATGTTATGTTCATCTGCGATCATCCACAAACGTTCGAGTCCATGCGGTCACGATATATCCATCTGCGTCCATTAGTCGCGGTCACGGTACGTCCATCCGGGTTTTTTTTTTATATATTAAAAAAAACAATTAATTACTTTTTGTAAAACCTCGCGATAGGGGTAATTCGCACTGCTACTTCTCTTATGTGTTCAGCTCATATGCTATGTGCTATATATTGCTTCACTTTATTAGGTTTTATATGTTGCGATTCGCAGCATATACTTTTAATGTTTCATTAAGTGTTTTACGCAGGCATAAATAAGTTTAATGCTCCTACACGAGTAGCACCACCAAACTTGGGGGGCTACCAGGGTATATAGTACCACTGTTTCCGTGCAGCGTCACGCAGGTATATTTGGAAGCGGTCATTATGTAAGAGGTATTGCAAGCGGTACAAAGACGGATTTAAATATTCGCACCATCTTGCCGCAGGGGAGACGTCCTCTGTCAGTTGTAAAGACGAATGTAATGCGCGCAGAAGCACGTCTTCTGTCGCACCTCTTTGTCGCGCCGCGCGCGCCACTTCTACGAAGCACGTCTTTTGTCGCACCCTTTGTCGCGCCAGCGCCACTCTGAAGCACGTCTTCTGTCGCACCCTTTGTCGCGCCTGCGCGCTTCTACTAAGGCACGTCTTCGTCGCACCTCTTTGTCGCGCACAGTAGCGCCACTTACTGAAGCACGTCTTCTGTCGCACCATCTTCGCGTCGCTCTTGGTACAAAAGATGCGCCCTCATCCAGGATGCAGCATACGGAATCCACTCTCACAATCGCAATGCCATGATTGATTAGGCCTACGCGGCCATGAACAGAACTTAAGTCTAGCATAACATAGCCATGCGCTATCTCATTCTAAACTTGGGGGGCTTGTGGACGTATAGTCCGGACTGGGCCAGGAATGGGTCAGGCCCGGAAGACAGCGGCCCACTCTACGCCTAAACCCTAATCCACCTCCTATAAATATAGGGTTGGATCTTCTTCTCAAGAACGGGTGACAGGTTACCCTAACCCTAACTCATCACATCACAACGATACTAACTTGACCGTCGGAGGTGGACCCGGCTCGAGAAGACGACGAACGACCCAGGGAGAGTCGTCAAATTCAGCCCGCGACAGATTATGCATCAACAATACTAGTTCCTTTGAAGAAATAAACTAAACCACCAAATTATCTTATAAAACTGAAAATTTCAAGTCATGAGTGCAACGTACATGAATCCACATTAAGCTACATAGAAAAAGCAAAACCAAGAAACCTCCAAAATAACTCTTGAAATCCACGAAGTAGAGCACACCATCTTCAAGTACGTATAGGAGCTGGACCTGCAGCACCACCTGGATGAGGACCCTGACCAGGCTTTGGAGCATCATCCTGAAACAAATACAAACATTTAGCTAATTACTAAATACTAATAATACAGAAGACATCAGTAATTGGTGTAAAGTGAAAGAGAAGACAAATGTTGTACCCTTGGACGAGAGAATCTCTTTGGTGGCTCACGGTTCCTCCTGTCAGTCCGTGAACGGATCCTAACAACTTTGGAGTGAATAGCACATGAAACACAGTATTGCATCTTCACGTACAGCTTGGGAAGGGTGTACTCTACATTAATAAAACAAGTCATAAAATTTCAATCAGATGTATAACAATGGCTTACATAAAGATTAAAGAAGAAGTGTGAAGCACTCGAAGAAGTCTTACGATCAAAAGCACAAGCTTCTTGAACATCCCTAACGGCAGCTTGTTCAACAATGTTCCTCACAAGAAATCTCTTGATAGCCTTGTCCTGATAGCAACAATAATAAACAGTTAATCTCGCCAGCCCCTCAAATTGCAGAAGCTGATAGTACGATTTTTTAAGCTTGACTACTGGTTGAATACACTTAAACTATCACTCAGAAGTCAGAACTGTAATAGCTTTATGATTAACATAACGGAAAAAGCACACACATCCTTCCTACCAGCCTACTATAATGCCTTAAACTTTACTTTACTTCCAAAACATTGCATCATCAAAGCATAAACTAAAAGCAAATACTTGAGATACCTCATACTACATTCAGCTAAACATGTGCATTATTTAAACAAAATACAAAATAAAACGTACAATCAAGCACTATCCAATTCTCCAAAAATAACCGACAGGATTAAAATCCTTTAAACTAGAGCTACTAACAGTCTAACAGCAACGTTTGTAATGGCAAATGTAAACAAACTACGGATAAATCTATAAAAACAAACAAGAAATAAAGTAACATCTATTCTAAAACATATGAATTACATGACTAGAAAGTAGAAACAGCTCACACTCCACAATCATTAAAACAAATTTAAACCAATATAAACATTTCAAATAGCATAATTCTGCAAATTTCTATCCAGCCTCAATCTAGTACCTAATAAATAATCCTCATATCCTATAACCGTTAAACAACATGAAGAAGTAAAAAATATATACCTTGGGGCAACATTTACCGCAGTTGGAGCAGCGAATGGGTTTGACGTGACCACGACCATGCTTGTTCCTTCCTCCATTTCTTCTCTTGAACGTCTACAAAACAAACATATATTTCTATATAAACATTAGAATCGATTTATAAATATATATATAAACCCGGAAACAAAAACGTGTATTACCATGTTGCTGGTGTCTTGCTCTGCGCCGTCAGCTGTGGTTGGTTTTTATATCTAGGTTTTCTGTAACCCTAGTGAGAATAATATCTAGCCCAATAGTCAATTTTGGGCTTATTTTATGTGAATGGGCTATTATGGGTCCATCGGGGTGTTCATCGGTTCGGTTATTGGGTTATTCGGTTTATTCGGTTCGGTTACTTCGGTTACTTTTTTTTCTGGATATAACCGAAAACCGAACCGAACCGAACCGAAATTAAATTTGATTCAACCGAACCGAAAATCAAAAACCGAACCCCTATAACCGAAAACCGAACCGAATAAGCCAAATTACATAATTTTAATTATTTTTTTATTTAATTATTTAAATTTTTAGCACAAAATATTTTTTTCAAGCTTAAATCATGTTATATTTATACTAAAAAAGATTTTTAGTGATTTTTTTTCATATATATACATAGAAAAAATATATATTTTGTATGAATTCGGTTTTCGGTTCGATTTTCGGTTTTCATTGCCAAAACCATATCCAACCCGATAACCAAATATTTAGTTTGGTTCGGTTCGGTTTTGACCAATTCGGTTCGGTCATAAATTCGGTTCAATTATTTTCAGTTCGGTTCGGTTTCGGTTTTCGATTACTATGGATATTACCCAATCCGTGAACACCTAGTCCATTGTCTTACGAATATCTTTTTTGTGAAAAGCATCTTACGAGTATCTTGTATATCTCGACCATCTTTTTAGTTTTGGTTTTTTTCTACGTTTTGTAAAATCTTGTTA
Organism: Chrysanthemum makinoi; assembly: GCA_910596185.1. Taxonomy (NCBI): domain Eukaryota; kingdom Viridiplantae; phylum Streptophyta; class Magnoliopsida; order Asterales; family Asteraceae; genus Chrysanthemum; species Chrysanthemum makinoi. Next base: position 239,729,053 of record OU343224.1, on the reverse strand, counting down.
GAAAATGAATTATCACATGAACGGTTAGGTTGCGTTTTGTTTTCTACAAAATGATTTGTAAAAAACAAGAAAAATAGAAATTGCGTTCAAATCAACATTTTTCAACAAAATATTTTGTAAAACATAAAATTCCTATTTCCTAATTTAACAAGGAAAAATTACAAAACAAATTTTAGGAGTGCGTTTAGTTGATGGAAAACACCCTTGTTTTTCCACAAAATATTTTGTGGAAAACAAAGAAAATAAACATCGCGTTCAAATTAGTGTTTTCCAATAAAATTCTCTACAAAACACAAAATTCATATTTCCAACTTTAATACATAAAACTACAAAACATTTTTTTTTTTCACCTATTTTCCTTTAAAATACCCCTAATTCGTTTTCGTCGGTTTTTAACACTTTTAAACGTTTTTGTACGTTTTTTTTTTTTCATTTTTGTCCGTTTTCATCTGTTTTTTACGTTTTCGTCTGATTTTTTACGTTTTCTTCAGATATTTTACGTTTTCGTCGTTTTTGCCGTTTTTGTCCGTACTTTTACGTTTTCGTCTGTTTTTTTACGTTTTCGTCCGATTTTTTTTACGTATTTGTCCGTTTTTTATGTTTTCGTCCGTTTCCTTACGTTGTCGTCCATTTTCATCAATTTTTTACGTTTTCGTTCGTTTTTTTATGTTTTCGTCTGTTTTTTTATGATTTCGTCCGATTTTTTACGCTTTCGTCCGTTTTCGTTTGATTTTTAACTTTTTGTCCATTTTTACGTTTTCGTCCGATTTTTTTTTGCGTTTTTTATCGTTTTTTTACGATTTCGACCCTTTTTTACGTTTATGTCTTTTTTTATGTCTTCGTCCATTTTTTTACATTTTCGTCTGTTCTTTTACGTTTTCTTCTATATTTTTACGTTTTAGTCTGTTTTTTACGTTTTCGTCCAATTTTTTACGTTTTCGTCTATTTTTTTACATTTTCGTCCGACGTTTTCGTCTGTTTTTTTACGTTTTTGTCTCAATTTTTACTTTTCGTCTTTTTTTATGTTCTCGTCCATTTTTTACGTTTTTGTCTGTTTTTTACGTTTTCATCCGTTTTTTACGTAAAAAAAGGGGCGAAAACGTAAGAAAATTGACGAAAACGTAAAAAAACTGACGAAAACGTAAAACACCGACGAAAACGTAATAAAACGGACGAAAACATGAAAAAGCGGACGAAAACGTGAAAAACAGACGAAAGAGTAAAAAACAATCAAATACGTAAAAAAACGGATGAAAACACTATAATTTAGTGGGTCGACCCGACCCAAACCATCTGACCCATGACCCGTTAGACCCATTTTTAAAACAGGACATGTATGACCCATGACCCATTTGACCTAGGACCCAAACCAACCCAACCCAACCTGACCCGTTTCCCACCTCTAATAAAACGTATAATAATGTTCAAAAACATATAAAAACGTACAAAATGGATAAAAACATACAAAAACGGATAAAAACGTATAAAACGGATGAAATAGGAAATTTTACTTTATGTCGAATTTAATGTTTTTATGTCGAATTGTAGTCGCTCGAAGATTTTTTCATGTTATTTGATGTTATATCTTACTTTTTTAATTCTTTATTTTCTCGTATTAGATTTTTTTAGTTATTTTATAATTTAGTTTGTAAGTTTATAATATTTGTTTTTGTGTTTCGAAGATGTTTTTATAATATTACAAAGGTGAATAGGGATTTGAGATAGAAAACAACAACACTTAAACATGTTTTTTAGTTTTGCAAAATGGAAAACACAAACACATGTTTCTCAAACTAAACACGTTTTCTAAATTTTTCATTGTTTTGTAGAAATAAAACTCCTCTCCCTTTTCCTACAAAACAAGAAATAAGAAATGAAAGAAAATGTTTTCCAACTAAACGCCACCTAGGTGTTTTCCTTGTTTTCCCTTATAACCAACAATCCTCCCTCCCCTTCTTCAAAATAGAAAATACAAACACAACTAAACGCGTTTTCTATATTTTTAAGTGTTTTGTAAAGATAAATTTTCCTTCCAAATTTTTACAAAACTATAGATAGAAAACTTATACCCTTAATATCTATATGAATTTGCATGAAAAGATGTTTGTAGAATAAGAGCAAGTTGTGGTCGGTGTTATATCAATAAGTTTTGTCACTTCAGCTATAACTCAAAACTTATAATTTAAACACTCTTCGTTCATCACTAAAGTTATATGACACCCTTGTGTTCACTGTTTTTAAAATAAAACACAAAAAACAAAAAACAAAAAATGAGTAAAAAGTTACTTGGTTGTTGAATTTGACGCCGAGCCTTATAACTTAGGGTATGGTATGGGTTAATGCCATAGGGTCGTGCTATAAGGCAATAACATGTCCTATGACATTCGGTGCCGAGTGTTCTTAACAATGATATGTGGTAATGTACTTGTGTGAATTTATTGTTACGATTGTTTCTAATAAAAGTTTGTTTAGGACTCGTGGTCATTGGCAACACCTCTTTAATAATTGCCTAGAGTATAAGAAACATGCAGCGGTATGTCACGTTATGCCATTACCTACATTGAACCTCAGATAGTGAAATTGACTTACCAGGAGATATGTCACCGGTTTGTAGCGACCAATAACTAGTAGCTACAAATTAAGGGACTTGTAATGAACTGAAACAAAATACATAGATTGTTACAGATTTGCTATTCTCGCTATGTGTTGGGAATTATAGATTTGATGATTACAAAACCACAAGCAAGAATGAAGAAAGAAGAAACAATGAGGGCCAAATATGTAATAGTTAGCTTTCTAGTAAGCTAATGAAGAAAGAAGAAACAATGAGGGCCAAATATGTAATAGTTAGCTTTCTAGTAAGCTAGGGTTTGTAACCTCCCTGTAATATATAAAGAGGGATGGAGGCTAGGGTTTCTCAATCATCTCTAACACATCCTTTCATCTTATATTCATAGCCGAAATCTCCTAATGAGAGTCTAGCAAACGCATAGAGCGTGTTGTAGTAGTAGTAGTATTAGTTTCTTTATGTTTTAATAAAGAAAACCTTATTAGTGATATTGATTGTGTTCTTATTATTCCACTGTGCAATCATTCAATCAATATTGCTTATACCCTAGTTGAGTCCGGATCTTAGGATTTTACAATTGGTTTCAGAGCGGGTGGCTCTCGATCTAGGGTTTATAAGGTTTTCATGTCATTAGGGTTTATATTCTTCTGTAGCAGCAGTTGTAAAATGAAGCAGCAGGCAAAAGGGTCAGCAGATCTGGGTGTTTTAATTGGCTGCGGTGTCTGTTTGGTTATCTCAGTCTGTTCGTACCTTTAATCGGAGTAATGCAAGGTGAGGTCTGCATATTTAATTCGTTTATTGGATTATACTGATTGCTGGTCTTTGCTTTATCTCATGATGATATTATATTGTTCGTATATTTTGATGGGGATGTTTCGTCTTTTAATTGGTTCATAGTTTCATACTATTAGCATATTTATTCTGCTACTGTCTCATGGTCCCACGGTATATTTTATTGGTTATTGGCTTGATATGGTCCCTCGGTTAAAATTTGTTGAGAATGGTTTGTACGGCGGCTGTTTTGACTTGTTTGGTTTTAATTGGTCCAAGATTACCACTGGTTGGTTTATTAGCTGTCACATGGCTGGTCCTTCACTCGGTTAATGATTCAAGTGGATACGTGGCTATATGTCTACTGACATGTTGGGATGGTGCTGCTGATGGTACAAGGGACGCACGCGTGTAACGTTTTTAATCATTCATTGGTCTTCACTATTCTCTTGTTGCTACTGATTATGGTATAGTAGTATTCATGGTCTTGTGGGATGTGATTCAGTGTGGTGCAACACATGGTTGATATGGTGCTCTCTTCTTTTGATTGGCCAAAGTATTTAAGAGGCCACGTGATTAGATGTGTGGCATTTATTTGTACCGGTTCCTGCTGAATGTATTGAGACATGTTTGGTACGGGTCACATGGGTATGATTTTTGGTCTATGATATCACGTGGTACAACTGCTTATTTTTACTGGTTGATAAGTCAGTACCTAATATGAGGCGCAAATGTACTGTTAGTGATGGGTTGCAGCGTGTCAGTACTGATTTCATGGGATACTGTTTGGTTTAATTTTTTTTTAGCGTGTTTCTGCTGAAGGTACCGGTTTCTGCTGAAGGTTTTTGTTTCTGCTGACCGGTTTCTGCTGAAGGTGCGTGTCTTATCATATCTCAAAGTGAATGAGGCACTTTTGACATAACTTGTTTGTACGTTAATGATGTGACAAAGACTTGATGATTCTAGTGAAGGGGTGAGATCTACAAAAAGTACTTAATGCTCGCATTTGCTATCACTTTAAGGAATTACGTTGTAGTGCTCGAGTTAGTGAAGGCGAGATCTATAGAAAATGTGCTTAATGCTCACATTTGCTAGTGCCTCATCTGAGTTTGGAGTCACATGGATAGTGCAAGATATAAGACGCATACGTTGATGTTTCTCTTGGTTTGGTTTCTGCTGACGTCGATTTCTCTGTTATGCTTTATTTCTTTTGTTTTGTTTAAAAAAAATAATAAAAATTGAGATGGTTAGTATAATTTTAAGGGGAAGCTTATGGTTTATATACTTACCATCTACATGCATCACTTGAGGGGAAGCGTCTACGAGTTGCACAAGACCCCTATTAGATGATTACAAAAAGGGGAAGAAGATTCATGGTGTGCAGCTTATTATTTGTGATGGCATGTTTTAGCATTGTTTCTTATACAGGTTGTTTTGTAATATCAAACAGGGGAAGATTGTTGGGAATTATAGATTTGATGCTTACAAAACCACAAGCAAGAATGAAGAAAGAAGAAACAATGAGGGCCAAATATGTAATAGTTAGCTTTCTAGTAAGCTAATGAAGAAAGAAGAAACAATGAGGGCCAAATATGTAATAGTTAGCTTTCTAGTAAGCTAGGGTTTGTAACCTCCCTCTATTATATAAAGAGGGATGGAGGCTAGGGTTTCTCAATCATCTCTAACACATCCTTTCATCTTATATTCATAGCCGACATCTCCTAATGAGAGTTTAGCAAACGCATAGAGCGTGTTGTAGTAGTAGTAGTAGTATTAGTTTCTTTATGTTTTAATAAAGAAAACCTTATTAGTGATATTGATTGTGTTCTTATTATTCCACTGTGCAATCATTCAATCAATATTGCTTATACCCTAGTTGAGTCTGGATCTTAGGATTTTACACTATGTATGAAACATCACCCTCCATGGGCGATATAGGAAAGGGCCAGGCTCGGCACATTGCTACATCTAGCGAAAATTTTGTAAAAATATATGGCTATTGTAAACATGAACCTAAAAGATATATTTTTCTCAATGGTTATAACATTTATGTGATAGTTAAACTAGACTATTGTAAACACAAGTCAAATAAGAAACATAACATGTCATATACAAATGCAACATGCTAAGAGAAATCATTCTAATATAGAAACTTTTACATGGCTTAGAGGACACACACTAATGTAAAACTGATCTACAAGTTACAAGATATGTGGTATGTCGGGTTGACTAAAAGCCTAAAACATGTGGCCAAATTAAATCAAAACAAGTACAAGTAATTTCTTTAACGCATATCATAATAGGCTGGATCAATACTTTTCTGAACATTTTCTTGAATGTTTTAAGAACATGATTATCTAAATTTTTACGCTAGTGGTAATAGTGACAACCGCCAACTCAGAGGCACGTCAGCTTTAATCTGCACAACAAACATCACCACGAGCTAGTTTAATAACACAGCAAACATCACCACTAAAACATACATCACTTAAACACAAATATATCTAATAAAAACCAAAATCACACATAAACACATACAACCATACCTTCCACAAGTCATTCTTCACCACGACCGGCTCTTCCTCCCCCCCCCCCTCTAAAAAAACACCTAAAACGCGTTGTGTTTGGGGGTTACTACTAAGCTAAGACGTGTGGTATATGGGGGAAGAAGTGTCCTACCCCCTTATTACCAGTAGTCTTATATGTTAACATGAAATATTCATCAAGTGATTAATTATGATCACCTATGACTCAATATATCTACTAATGACTAAACCTAAGACTTGTGTTTAGGCTTAAACAATATAAATACAAATACAAATCTAGCCCAAATACAAGTCCACCAACAGCCATCGCAGTTGGTGTGAGAGTAGAACGAACACTCAAACTATCTCGAAACTCTGAGAACAAAGCAGATGGAATACTTTTGGTGAATATGTCATCAAATTGATAACACGATGGAACATGCAAAACACGCACATGTCCAACAACAACCAAATCATAAATGAAATGAATGTGAGTCTTAAGGTGCTTTGTGCATTGATGTTGCGCGGGATTAGAAGACAAATAAAGTGCACCAACATTATCCCAATAGACAAGCGTAGCAGAAGACACCGACGTGTGAAGCTCACGCAAAAGATTACACAACCAATAAGTCTCAGTAACAGCATTGCCAACATCATGATGATACTCAACCTCATCATTGGAATGAGAAAGTGTAAACTGATGCTTAGAGGACCAGGAGAGAAGGTTGTTGCCAGGAAGGCATAATATCCAAAAGTAGACTGCCTAGTAGTAGGGCTACAAGTCCAATCAGCATCAGAATATGCATAAGAAATATAGGGACGACTAAACGTAAGATACTTCCGCAATTGGTTCACCATCATCACCCATCTTAGAATCAGTGACAACTGGAGTAGTACAGGGAATACTGTTGAGCATATGTGCATGCACGAGGACCTCATAAGCATATTTCTCCTAAGACAAGAACATTTCTTCAGAAAAACAAACAACAGAAATCCTGAGAAATTAATTAAGCGAGCCAATTTCAGTCATAGAAAACTTCTTATAAAGATAAGCAATAACACGATGTAACAATGTTGTAAAAGAGGTAGTCAAGACAATATCATCAACATATAACAATTAGTAAGCAATATCAGTTCCATGGCGGTATTTAAATAATGACGAGTTACAACAACTATGATGAAAGCCAGCACAAGTAACATAACCTGCAAATCTCTGAAAACAGGCATGACGAGCTTACTTCAGACCATTAAGAGATCTCTATAAATGACAAACATGATTCGAATGTGGTGGATCCTGGTAACCAAGTGGCTGATGCGTATAATAGTCTTAGATAAACTACCATGAAGTAAAGCATTATTTATATCAAGTTGATGAACATGACAATGTCGAGAAACTATAAGAATGAGAACAATATGAATAGTGGCCGGCTTAACAACCGAACTAAATTTCTCATTAACATCCATCCCAAACTGTTGCGAACTACCATTTGCCACAATACGAGCCTTGTAGCGACCAAGAGAACCATCTGCTAAATACTTATGCTTGAACAACCATATGGAATGAACAATGTTAGCACCAAAGGATGAGGAACAAGAATCCAAGTATCTTAACTACTTATAAAGAGCCAATAAAAACTCTTAATCTTTTAATTTTCCTAATTTGCTCTATACCAATTATACCCTTTTAAACTTTATGGAAGTCAAATACGTATACAACCATGGTGAAAGAAAAGAAAACACGATTCATGGAAAGTCAAATATATATACAAGTGTACATCCACATACATTGTTTACATTACTATAAGAATTATTCTCTTTTAATATACAATACTTTCCAAATTAATAGGACTAAACACAACTATATAAACACCATAACTTTTTTGTTACTCTTATAACAATTTATAGTTAAGTTGAAAGTTGATATTTTCATTGATAAAAAAGAAATGAATGATCAAAACAATGTTAATGTTGATGTTGATGTTAACGTTCAGGTTAGTACATTGTCATAAGTTTATTTTTTTTCTTTTAATTTTTTTTGTTGCAACTACAAATATTTGCCGCTAGAAAATTTCGTTGCTATGTACGGATACTCGCATAGTTTTTTTTATAACTAATGCCTTATATTCATCGAACATTGCCTTTTGCCTATTATGATCATTAAAACCCGCACTATAAGACTTAGGAAGAGGATTAACATTAGACACATTTAAAGTAAAACATTGAGTTGGCCTATTAGAGCCAACACGAAACCTAGTGTTCATGAGGTAAATAGATGAGGGATTCGAGGTTACACATACGGATACTCGCATAGTTTTTTTTTATAACTAATGCCTTATATTCATCGAACATTGCCTTTTGCCTATTATGATCATTAAAACCTACACTATAAGACTTAGGAAGAGGATTAACATTAGACACATATAAAGTAAAACATTGAGTTGGCCTATTAGAGCCAACACGACATGAGGTGAATAGATGAGGGATTCGAGGTTACACATACGGGCTCAGAATTGGTTGGGCCGAACTAGCAGTGGAGTGGGCTGAAGTAAAGCATGTTGGACTGAGAGAGACGACGCAGTGTATGATTCAGCTGACTGGGCTGTAGTTAGACCCGACAAAGGCGACATAGGAACCTGTTGGGTTTGTGTAGAGGGCGGAGAGCTTGACTCGGTTGTAGATGTGGATTGAGCCGGTGTATAAGGTTTAGAAGTAGTGGGTTGGACCGGTTGGATTATGGATTGGATTGGTTGAAGTAAAATGATGTTTGATAGAGTGTCCAAACACGTGTACGGGGGAGGGTTATGAGGAGTCATTGGACCGTAGGGAAACATTGACTCATCAAAGGTGACTTGACGAGAAATGATTTTCTTGTTTGTATTCAAGTAGAGACAACGATACCCACATTGACTAATGGGATAACCAAGAAATATAGAAAGACCGGCACGAGGCTCGAGTTTGTTGTTGGTGAAAAGTTAAGGATAACATAGACACCTAAAAACACGAAGGGTGGAATAATCGGGGTGAGTCTTATATAAGCGAAAGTAAAGGGTATCATTATGAATGGGATGAACCGAACTAGTTGCACTAGAAGACGTACCCGTGATGTGTTAACATATTGAAATTTTCACAATGATTTTTTAAGAAGTAGCACCACGCAACATAGTTTGCTTAGTCCAGATCAAGTTTAATTGGAATTTGATTAGTGATTGAGTTAACGACATAAAGTTTAACAACGAAGGTTAGGGAGTCGACTTTTAGTCGACTAAAAGAGACCGAAAAAAACAATCGACTTTAGTCGACTAAAAGAGAACGGGAAAAACAACAATCGACTTTAGGTTTTTAGGATCTTAGGCTCGATACCATCTTAACGCGAGATATTCAATAAGTGATTACATATGACCCAATCTATACTACATGTAAAACATGCATGTTTTTCCTTAAAACTTAAAAAAGTTAAAAGTGAGTAATGTTTAATCCTCAAAATATCCTTTCAAACTTAAATTACCACATAAAAATTCAAATAGTGTTTCCTTAATAAAATAATTACGTTAACAATTCCTATCCAAATTTCAAAAAAATGTATGATAACTTTTGACAACTTTTTTTAATGTAGTTTCTTAGAAAAAAGGACGTATTTTTTTATTTAACCCTAACACTAATAATTTTTAAAAATAAGACACCGTATTGCAATTTTTTTTAATTATTATTATGTTGTTCGTAGTTGATAAAATAAATAATCACTTAACTATAAAGTTTATCGCTATAAAATCTCGTTACTATATATACATAAATAGTCGTCTAGTATATATATTAACGACTAAACCTAATGTTGATACAAAAGTTGGGCGTTCCTTGTTTGGTGCTCCGGTTCTCATACCAATTGGATATTGCTGCTAGAGACCTGCGCATTAAGAGACAGAAAACAGCGTTAGGCTTATCGTGGGATTGTCTCCCACGATTATCCTCCGGCGTGAGAGTAAGTAATCGGTTTTTAGGGTTATGGAGAGTTAAAGTTTTAGATCGTACCTTTAATGAGGGATGGGATCCCCTTATATACACGCGAAATCCTTGTTGGTTTCGTGTTCTTCAAGCATAGGCGTATCCCGCCTAAATCGGTGTGTGAATGATTATCTCTAAAGTTAGGAGATATCCAATATCCAATGCCCTTAATAACTTTGGGTTTGGGCTTTTGTGGGCCCAAACTGTTATTGGATTAGCCCATGCGTACTGGGCCTGCTAGTAGCAGTCATGGGTCGGGTTTGTGACCCGAATATAGACTATACGTCATCATGTCTCCCCAGTCTAGTATGCTTGCATGACTAGTCTGCGGATGCTAGACTATTAACTGCAGCCAATATATAACTGCGAAGCGTATCAAGGAAGCTAAACAGACTTCCCGCCATGAAAAATACACGGTGTATCTAGACATAAAATTTAAAATGGACACCTCGTAAATCGGGGGAAAGTAACTGTCAACACGTCACCTCAGTAGATCCTAACCACTCAAATAGAGATAGTGGAATCCACGTGTCAGCCATCGCGTAGTTGTAGAAATGTATATAACCTACCGCTTCTTATTACTGTGTTTCTCACCGTAAAAACATTTCCACCATTAGTAAAAAAGCTTCAATCTATCCAGCAAGAAAACCTTAATACACCAAAGGTAACCGCGCGTGCGTCGTTAGAAAGTACACCATGGTCCGGGGACAATCCGACTTTACCTCCGAGTTGACCGAGGATGATCTCTGTGAGTTCACCTCGGATTATTATATTCCGATGGCGCTGCATCCGGTAGTTCCAAATGCGGAAGCGTCCATTGCGGATTTCCCTGAAGGGAAGGTTGGGGTATACACACGCTTCTTCGAATTTGCGAACCAGCGTGTGCCCATGTCCTTATTCCTGTGCGACGTGTTAAATTATTACCGTCTACACATATCCGTACCTTTGCATAGGTGCAGCCAAAATAACAAACTTCGAGGTGAATTGCCAACTACTGGCAATTAACCCCACTATTCAACTGTTTCGCACCTTTTACCATACCACATGGTCAAATGGATGGGTCTCGTTTGCTAAGCGTCTTTGGAAGATTGCAAGTGTTACATCGAAAAGTTAGGCGCGCTTAGGAACTGGAGAGAAGCGTTTTTCGGGTGGATGAAGCGCTTTTCCCATGGCGCCGATTTTTACACCGTGGTTCCTGCCGAAGGATGGCGCCCACTCCTGGAACCTACGAGGACGCTGGATACAATAAATACCAACCGTATTCCCATCATTTCTTATCCAGAGGAGTTTTTAGTACACATCGCCATAAGCCGTAATTATTTTGGTAGTCCTGATGAGGTACCAATCTTCTTAGGCGCGGATGGCCAGGGTGGGTGCTCATTCTATCGCAACCCTTGTGTTTTACTAATGTGAGCCTTTTCTTTCCTTTTCATAATTTTTGTAACCTGTGTGTAGAAAACTAGAAGGGGGGGTTGAATAGTTTACCAATTAAAAACTTTGTTTTGAAACTTATTGTAAAGATCAATTGATATTGATCTTAGATATGTTAATGAAATATGCAAGCAATATGTAAGAAGTAAATAAGGAAAGAAATGATCAAACCACAACAAGTTGTTTATAGTGGTTCGGTCTACAAGGACTCTTTTTCCTTGCCCTACTCCACTCCTCGAGTCTCACACTCGAGAGTTTAACTTCACTAGTCAACAAGCTCCTTTCACCGGCGGGGAAAACCTTTACACTTTGCTTACACTATTTCCGACACTAAGCTAGATGTCGAGTTCTTTCCAAGGGTACAACCACTCCCACACACAACGTATTTTGAGGACTAAAATACTAACCACTCACACTCACAAGATTATGATGGTTTAATACAACAATGAAGTATGAATCAACACAAGATCATACAACACTAAACAAACAAGACTTCCAACTTCTCGTTTGAAGCTTGAATGTGACTTGATCTTCTTTGCTACAAAAGAGATCACTAATATGATATGAAACCGAGTTAGAAAGGTTAGAGAGAAGATATGTATGAGAGTATGTTAGAAAGGGATGAGAAACTACTTGGCTTGGCATTGTTATTTATAGCCAAAGTGGGACGACGCGGAACCCAGGGTTCCGCCGTGTACCAAATTGGTACCGCCGGTCCGACATCAAGATATCAAATCTTTGCTAAAGTCAACTCTATCTAAGTGAGATTGTGCAAGATATGAAGAGTACAAATCCACACAAAATATCTAATGAAATCTTCCAATGATTTCCATGATGCATCACATGATGTCATATGTTGTATTTCTATTTTTAGAAATATGCAAGTACTTAAGTAGTGTTTGGTTTTAAGAACCTAACACATTCTAAAAACTACTATCATACATAATGATTAGAGTTATATCAAGATGTTACTAATCATAAATGTAAATGCTTGAATGATGAATATATTGTTTGAAAAAGCTTGTTTTAATATCTATTAAACTTGACAAGCTTTAAGCTTTTATACAAATTAAATTTACTTTTGTCGTTAACAAAACTTAGGTAAAGATCAAAAATATAAATAACGTTTAATGACGATATTTGTATTAACAATCTCCCCTTTTGTTGAGGACAAAATATAAATTTTATTTTTATAAAAGATACAAAGTTTGTGCAAGAGTTATAAAAATATTAGTTTTAGAACTTGAAAAGAGAAAGATAATGCAAGTGTATGATGTTTGACTATTTATGAAAGTCAAAGTGTTCACTAGTTGATGTATGATGTTGACTTTTTCAGAAAGTCAAAGTATGCAGTTGACTTTTAAGAAAAGTCAAAATGTAATCAAGTTCTATATTTTCTCCCTCTTTTTGTCTCAACAAAAGTAGAGGCGATGCGGAATGTAATGAGCCCGAGCCATTATCTCCCCTTGATCAAAGCTCCCCCTAAATTGGGTGCATAATGGGAAGATACATGGATTGTGAAAGTAAAAGCTACAAAAAAAGTGTTAGTAATAATGATCATTCACAAGCATTTCCAAACACTATGTAAAAGGACCAAGACTATAATAAAAACACCATTCATTAGTTAAAAATGTTCATGAATAAAGATCATGAAATGGGAACACAATGATGTGTTTTAGTACAAGAAGAAAAGAAAAGAAAATAATCCTAAGAAGAGAAAACTAGAAATGCTAAACTATAACCATCCTAATTTGATGGTGGATGAGAAAGAGCGTTGAGACGCTCAAGGATATGATTGAGGATGAACCTCATTTCTTCTTGAAAGTCAAGGACCATAACCCGGGTCCTATCAACGGTTTGGCCCGTTTGCTCACAAGTGGAGCAACCATGCCTAGGGGGTAGTATGTTTGGGGAGGTTGTGGTGGTGGAATGGTAGATGTGTTGGTGTTGGTGGAAATGTTTGGGGTGGTCATGATGGAGGCAAGCAAAGCACTTTGCATTTGCATTGTCTCACTCAAGTGAGAGTCCACCATGCCTTTGATTTGGTGGAGGTTGTGGAGTTCCGTTTGAATCTCCTCTCTAGTGGGATTGGCATCCCACATACACTCCTCAATGTCCTCAAGATGATGTGACATTGATGTGGGAGTGAATGATCCCCATACAAAGGACCATGAATGTCTTTGTGAATGGGGTGGAAGAGAAGAGGTTTAGGCCCTAATGGGGCGTTTGGGTCAAAGGATGACCGAGGTGACTCATGAGCCATCCGCTCAATTGAGCCAAATGATGGCAATGGTGGTGGATGATTTGGCCTAGGAGGCAAGTCATCCAAGTCCTCCAAGAAAGGATTTGGTGAAGTAGGTGGAGTGGAAAATAACTCCATAGGAATGAGAGTTGGAGACCTTGGTGAAGGTGGTGAGGGTGTTTTTGATGTTTGGATGGGTGCCGGTGGAGGTGAAGTTGGTGTTTTTGTTGGTGGTGGAGTGGTGATCACAATGTGTGATTGAGTAGGTGTGGCTAAGGTGAGGTTTGTATCATCTCGGATGGGAGATGAGATTGTGAGTGGAGAAGACTCGGATGAGGAGCTAAGGTGAACGAAGCAACAAGGCCTCACACTAATTCTAGCGGTCTTCTTGCAAGGTTTTGGAGATGATTTTGTCATTTTGACTTTGGTTTGTCTTTGCTAGATGATAGTAAGAATGAAGAAGGTGTGAGGATGATCATGGTAAAACCTCTCAATTTATAGAAGTGAAAAATCATGGAGAGATGTGTTTGATTTGATGTTAAGCCATTGAAGAGATGAGGTTCCTAATGATTTGGAAGTGGGTTGAATGCTAGTCATATCACCCAAGTCAAGCCATTCAAGAGAGATGGAGTGAAGAAGAAAAGATTTGCAATAAATGTGTTCTAGTGAGTGGAATTTCCTAATATTCAGATCACCCACGGATTTGAAGGTACCAAAAATTTGGTTCCTTCCTTTATGCAAAAGGGCTCCTTGGGTGGATTTTTCAAATTTTTGAATTTTGGTGGGAAATGGATTTTTTATATTCCTAAGTGAATTATACTAGTTCTAATAAGAGTATAAGCAATTTAGGATTGATTTATAAACATTGGATGGTAGTTTGGAATCACGAAATAGTCGAAATTCAGAAAGTTACCTGAAGGATCCACGGCACCAAAACTTACAGCGGAACCCTAAAAAGGGTGCCGTCGGTCCGCACTGCATGTACGGCGGTACCAATTTACATAACGGACGGTACCAAATTTATGGTGCCGTCGATCCGTGAAGTCTTGAGAAAAATGGACGAGTTCGTTTTTAGGTGTCGGGACTTTTCGAAACCTGAAATTCTTCTCAAAACATGTTATACTAAACATTTCTAGTTAGGAAAAGCAGATAACATATATATAAACATAGTGGAACATGTATTTTGAGCAAGGCTTATTGATTTTCACATTATAGTGAAAATGGGTAAAATTTGATAGCATACTTGCGCTATCCCCTGCATGAAATTGTTAGCATTCACCATTGTTTCAGGTTATATTATCATCCTACATAATAAAAACAACGAAATTGTATCAAACATTAATGATAATGTATTGTTCCAAACGCTCCTTAAAAGTACCCTTATTTGTCCAACTTTTTGTAAATCTTGTTCATCATCCTACCAAGGCACTTGAACATTCCCTTAGTTTGCTTGAACTCAGTGATTCATTCTCTATTTCGGGAAGAGACGCATAATACTCATGAGGCGGAAGACGAGAGCTTGGAAGACCATCCTCGGAGCTATTTGATGATGATGATGATGGAGTTGGAGGTTTTGCTCTCTTGCCTTTTGTCTTAGCAACTCGTGCATCACTCAAAGGTACAAAGATGTGAGGGATGAGCTCATAGTGAAGGTGCATCCCTTTTGGTGTTGGTGGAATTGGTGCAAAGTTTCTATAGAGACGGGTGAGGAGCATCCCGTATGGAAGAGCAACCGATCCTTGAGTTGGAATATCAATCATTCTCCTAGCGATGTAGTAAGCTAAATTGAATGGTTGACGGGTGGACAAGTTGTAGAGCATATGACAAAGGCAAGCGTTAATGTGATCCCTATTTCCTATGGTGCTAATGACGTTGGCTCTAAGTAGCTCCTCCCATTTCTTAAATTCGGGCTTAAGTTCATTTAGCTCCATTCCATATGGATCTCGGTTTACCTCCTTTCCCTTTCGGGTAACTCGGGTTGTATCACCCTTTGGGTTAAAAAGGTGTTCACGGATGACATCCTTGTCGGCCAAACGGGTTAGGTAGGGTAGAGAGCGGTCATTGATAGCATCAAGAGCGGTGAGTGACCATTTATCCGAGTAGAGACAAGTTCCTCGGTTGGGAATTCCTAGCACTTGAGCAAAGTTGGCTAAGGTGATGGTGTAGTCGTTTTGATTAATTCTAAACCTAAGACAAAATTCATCATCGTCTTCATCATTAAAGCCGGTCACACTAGCATAGAATTCTAACACAAACCTAGGACAAATTGGTTCATCGATGTCAAGAAGACAATCGAATTGAATGGCGGCTAGTTCTTCACGAAGGTTGGTGTTTTCAAGGAAGGATGAGTGAATGGTTCTACCCTCATGGAAATACCTTGATTCTAGACCCCTAAATATTTCTACTTGTTCTTTGGTAAGTCCTTTGGTTTTGTGGTGTTTGGGAATGTAGTTAAGGGTGTCTTTGTGATCATAGAATCTTGCGGCTACCATGGTTATTCCTAAGGACAAGAGTTAATATGTTAAAAAATGAGAATAAGTTTTAACGTTTTTGGTTCTAGTGTGTGCCTATATGAAAACAATTTGGAGTTGCGGTTATCTCGACTCATTTTATGCACAAAGATGGTTTTAGTGGGGTGTTTGGCAAATACCATGAGATAACCCAAATGCTCCTAATTCAATGTGGCTTCATTTGAATATACCCAGGAATGCATATTAGTTATGCAATACCTTTAGTATTCAAGAGCATGCAAGTGATGAAAATTTAACGTTTCTATTTGTATTAGCAATGAAAAAATTGTTTTCCTACAAGTGAGAAGCTTTTCAAAACTTTTGACATGGGGTGTTTGGTTGTTTGAATAGGGCCTTATATTCATTATCTATCAATTAGTGGGAAGCATGATTTGTTTATGCAATATGATAATGTAGTACCTAATTTCAATGACTAGTTATGCAATTTGCCAATTGAATTCATATTTGGTATAAAAGCATACATAAAACCCCATGTAATGATTTGTGATAGTTTTGTGCATAAATAAGAATCCTAGACTCCGAATTAAGAGATGAAATGTAGTTAGGATACTTACAATGATGTTATCTTCAGTGATTAGTGAGTTGGAAGATGACAATAATGAGCTTGGTTTAAGTTATACACGTTTTGGTAAAGTGGGTTTTGAGGAAGAGGATGATTTGTATATAGCAGTTTTGCTTCTGTAGACACCACGGACCGACGGTACCAAAAATTTGGTTCCGTCTTTGTTATCGTTTGGTGCCGTGGCTACAGTAGCAGGTACAAGACAAATTTGTTTAGTTTTGACTATTCTAATGTTTTGGGCTATGTTTATCCTACATGTTTGGTTCCATTAACCCTAAACCAAGTCTAAGAAGATTAAAAGGTTCTCGTTTAAGAGGCTTAGTTAAGATGTCGGCAATGTTGTCTTCGGAGGATACTTTCTCGATTGAAATGTTTCCTTTTTGAACATTGTCGCGAAGAAAGTGATGGCGGATTTCAATATGCTTTGTACGAGCATGTTGAACGGGATTCTTGCTGAGATCGATGGCTCCTTTGTTGTCGCAAAGTATCACAATGTTGTTGAGATGAATTCCGTAATCTACAAGAGCTTGCTTCATCCAAAGAGCTTGTTGACATGCTTTTCCGGCTGAGACGCACTCGGCTTCAAGAGTTGAGATGGCCAAGGCCGTTTGCTTCTTTGCAAACCATGAGGTGAGACAATGTCCAACAAAAGTGCAAATACCACTTGTACTTTTTCTATCGACATAGTCACCGGCATGATCCGAGTCGGCATACACTATGGTTTCTACACCCGTTCCTTTGGGATACCATAATCCTAAACACGTTGTTCCCTTAATGTATCTAAAAATCCTTTTAAGGCTTCTAAGTGTGATGCCTTTGGGTTTTCTTGAAAGCGAGCACATAGACAAACACTAAACATAATGTCGGGTCTACTAGCCGTAAGATAGAGTAGGCTACCAATCATTCCTCTATATTTAGTGTTATCTACGGATTCACCTTCCTCATCCTTGGTTAGTTTAGTGTCCGAGGACATGGGTGTCTTAGTTGGTTTGGAATCTTCAAGACCAAATTTCCTAAGCATGTCTTTTATATATTTAGATTGGTTAAAGAATATGCCATCTTCTAGTTGTTTTATTTGAAGTCCTAGAAAGAAATTTAACTCACCCATCATACTCATTTCAAACTCGTCGTGCATGATTTTAGAGAAATCATCACATAATTCTTGACAAGTTGATCCGAATATAATGTCATCAACGTATATTTGAACAATGATAATATGTGATTCCTTTTTCTTGGTAAAAAGAGTATTATCTACTAATCCCATAGTATATTTGTTATCAATAAGGAAAGTCTTAAGTCGGTCGTACCAAGCTTTTGGTGCTTGCTTAAGACCATACAATGCTTTCTTGAGTTTGAAGACATGATGTGGTTTCTCAAAGTCGGTGAAACCGGGAGGTTGAGCAACATACACTTCTTCGTTAATAAACCCATTAAGAAAGGCACTTTTAACATCCATTTGAAATAATTTAAAATCATAGGCACATGCATAAGCAAGCAATATTCTAATAGACTCAAGCCTAGCTACCGGTGCATAAGTTTCATCATAATCAATCCCTCTTGTTGATTATAACCTTGTGCTACAAGCCTAGCTTTGTTTCTAGATACTATCCCATTTTCATCCATCTTATTTTGAAAAACCCATTTTGTTCCAATTATAGTTTGATCTTTAGGTTTTGGAACTAATTTCCAAACATCATTTCTAACTAATTGGTTTAATTCTTCTTGCATGGCAATAACCCATGATTCATCTTTTATTGCTTCATTTATGGTTTTTGGTTCAATGGTGGATACAAAGCAAAAATAATTACTTTGATTTTGGGCTTGTGACCTTAAGGTTCTTTGATTGAGTTGTCCTATGACCTTTTCTAAAGGATGACTTTTAGATTCTTTGATGTTGACAATTTCTTTATTTAATGGTTCATCTTCCTTGTTATTATTAATTATTTCTTGACCTTCTATCATTTGACTTTCAACTAAGTCATCATCTACCAAAGGTGATGTCTTAGAGGGAGGTGGACTTTCGTCGAATGTTATGTTCAACGATTCCTCGACTATCATTGTTTCTTTGTTTAGGACAATGTAAGCTTTACTAGTTTGAGAGTAACCAAGAAATACACCTTCATAAGACTTTGGGTCAAACTTGGTGAGATAATCCTTAGTATTAAGAATAAAGCATTTACAACCAAAGACTCTAAAATATCCTAACGTTGGCTTTTTACCTTTATAGAGTTCATATGGTGTTTTGTTTAAGAAAGGACGTATTAAGACTCTATTCAAAATATATGTAGAAGTGTCAACGGCGTTACACCAAAACTTTTGAGGAATGTTTTGTTCATTAAGCATTGTTCTACTCATTTCTTGAATTGTTCTATTTTTACGTTCTACTACTCCATTAGATTGAGGTGTTCGTGGAGCGGAAAAGTTATGTGTTATACCATTTGTATCACAAAAGTTTCCAAATTGAGTTTCGTTGTCAAATTCACGACCATGATCCGTTCGGATCGACACAATTTTGATACCTAGAAGATTTTGAATTTTCTTGCTAAGTATTTCAAATTTATCAAAAGCTTCATTTTGGTTTTCAAAAACAACGTCCAAGTAAACCTTGAATAATCATCTACTATGACCAAAGTGTATAAGTTGCCTCCATAGCTTCTTATAGCGGATGGTCCAAACAAGTCCATATGTAATAATTCTAGACACTTAGATGTGGACACCATATTTTTAGATTTGTGACTACTATGTGTTTGTTTACCAATTTTGCAAGCGTCGCAAAAGTGTTGGTCATATTTAAGTTTTGGTAAATTCCTAACCAATTCTTTTGAAGATAGGTTTTGTATAAGTCTCATATTAGCGTGACCTAAGCGTCTATGCCAAAGAGATGAGCTATCATCTAATGTTGTTAGGCAAAGTTTGTCATTATATGTTTTATCTATTTTCATGACATATATGTTATTTTTCCTAACTCCTTTAGCTATGGTGATACCATCTTTTAGTATTTTACTACCATTTTCATCAAATAGTACTTTATACTTTTTATCACATAGTTGGCTAATACTAAGTAGATTAAATCCTAACCTATCCACATGAGCAACATTTTCAATAGTTAGGGAGTTATGAGCGATCGTACCTTTGCCAATAATTTTGCTTTTGAGATTGCTACCAAAGGTGACATTACCTCCGTCATACTCTTGGTATGATGAGAAGAGACTTTGTTGCCCGTCATGTGTCGTGAGCAACCACTATCTTTTATCCATTCATCCGGTTCCAATCCAACTTTCAAGCATACCTAAGAAGCAAATAACTCAAGCATTTGGTCCCCAATATCTCATGGGTCCATTTGGGTTACACATACCATTTATTTGATTCATGTATGGAAACGATGGGTAAGAGTTCCATGGCATGTAATCTGGAGTTTGATATGGTCTAGGAAAGTTTTGATTCCAACCATTGTGTTGGTAGTTGGGTTGTACGTTGTGGTTGCTCTTAGGAAAGGGGCGTTTGGCAAAAGGAGTTTTATATCGTTGTTGAGTAGTTTTTATCTAAATTCATTTTTGACAAGTCCTACTCCAAGTAACGGTGGTTTTAGTTTAATACTATTATTGGTTTTCTTTGTTATTTTAACAAATTCAATACGGTCCGTATTGCGAACATTCTTTCTTTGAAGTACCCACGACACCATTTTGCACAACGGACGGAACCCTTATTTTGGTTCCGTCGGTCCGCGGCTGTATCGCAGCAATTTTGACAGAATGTTCGTCCTTTTCGGCCGTTTTATTTTGACTCTTTGGAATTAATACTTCATTAAAACCTAGCCCATTCATGTCTCCCGGTGTTTTATGAATTTTAACTATTTCATCGGCAAGAGCGATGTTCTTGTTAAACCTTTTAAATTTAGAATTGTTTTCTATTAAAACATCTTGTGTGAGCTTTAGTTTTTCTATTTCAAGTTTAAGCTCTTGACATGATTTACAATCATCGTCATTTGCTTTTCCTTTTTCTAGTCGTTTTGCTTTTTCTTTTAACTCATAAACTTCATTTTCCAAAAATTCCTTTTTGGTTTTTAAAATTTATTTTTAGTTATGATTTTTAGACTTAGCTCACACAATTGATTATATTGTTTTTGCAAAGTGTCATCATCAATAGAAGAATAAGAAGAGTCGGAAAGTACCTCATTTGACTCATGTGCCATTAGAGCGATCTCTTCCTTGCTTGATTCTTCATCGTCTTCACTATCACTCCAAGCACCACTTACAAAAGCTCGTTGAGTTTTGCTTTTAGGTGGCTTGGGACATTCTCCTATGAGGTGACTTGCATCACCACATCTAAAACATTTTCTTTCACCTTTACCCTTCTTTTCATCCCGATCCTTTCGAATGGCTTCTTTTCTTCTCGAGGTTGTCTTACGAACTTTCCTCTTCTTCTAAAGAACTTCTTAAAATCTCTAACGGCCATGGCATATTCCTCATCTTCGCTACGGAGCAAGATTCGTCATCATCACTTGATTCCGCTTTTGCTTTTAGAGCAACGGATTTGATCTTCTCCCTTTTTCCTTTGATGATCTCCGAATCTTTCTCCATCACCATTTCGTGTACTTTGAGGTTACCGATCAACTCGTCTAGTGACATTATTGAGAGATCTTTTGATTCCTCAATGGCGGTCACTTTAGCTCTCCATTTGGGATGGAGTGCTCTAAGAAATTTCCCGACAAAGTTCTTACTACGAAAAGATTCATCAAGTGCTTTAAGTGATGTAATAATAGTGTTAAAGCGAGCAAAGCCACAATCAATGGTTTCATCTTCGGGAATAACAAATTGTTCATATTGTTGAACAAGAAGATCAATTTTGTTATCCTTGACTTGTGAATTACCTTGATGTGTAACAATTAAAGATTCCCAAATATCTTTGGCGGTTTCACACATAAAAATTCTTTCATATTCTTTTCTAGGTAAAGCATTATAAAGCATCATTTTAGCTTCATTATTTTTAGCAACTAGTTTCTTTTGTTCATCAACGGAAATATCCTTTGTTGTAGAACTAAAATCCCCTTTAACAATAATAAACCAAAGATCTATATCTTTTGATTTTACATATGTTTCAAAACGGTTTTTCCAATAGATAAATCCATTGGTTTCAAAGAGTGGTGGTCTTTGCATAGATTGCCCTTCTTTAAAGTTTTCAGAATCCATGGATCGTTTCAAGTTTATAAAATACAAGTTATTTTAGAAATTCTTGAGCAACGAGGCTCTGGTACCAATTGTAGAAAACTAGAAGGGGGTTGAATAGTTTACCAATTAAAAACTTTGTTTTGAAACTTATTGTAAAGATCAATTGATATTGATCTTAGATATGTTAATGAAATATGCAAGCAATATGTAAGAAGTAAATAAGGAAAGAAATGATCAAACCACAACAAGTTGTTTATAGTGGTTCGGTCTACAAGGACTCTTTTTCCTTGCCCTACTCCACTCCTCGAGTCTCACACTCGAGAGTTTAACTTCACTAGTCAACAAGCTCCTTTCACCGGCGGAGAAAACCTTTACACTTCGCTTACACTATTTCCGACACTAAGCTAGATGTCGAGTTCTTTCCAAGGGTACAACCACTCCCACACACAACGTATTTTGAGGACTAAAATACTAACCACTCACACTCACAAGATTATGATGGTTTAATACAACAATGAAGTATGAATCAACACAAGATCATACAACACTAAACAAACAAGACTTCCAACTTCTCGTTTGAAGCTTGAATGTGACTTGATCTTCTTTGCTACAAAAGAGATCACTAATATGATATGAAAACGAGTTAGAAAGGTTAGAGAGAAGATATGTATGAGAGTATGTTAGAAAGGGATGAAAACTACTTGGCTTGGCATTGCTATTTATAGCCAAAATGGACAAGAGCGTCCACGGACCGCGGAACCTTTAAAAGGGTTCCGCCCGTGTACCAAATTGGTACCGCCGGTCTGACAATCAAGATATCAAATCTTTGCTAAAGTCAACTCTATCTAAGTGAGATTGTGCAAGATATGAAGAGTACAAATCCACACAAAATATCTAATGAAATCTTCCAATGATTTCCATGATGCATCACATGATGTCATATGTTGTATTTCTATTTTTAGAAATATGCAAGTACTTAAGTAGTGTTTGGTTTTAAGAACCTAACACATTCTAAAAACTACTATCATACATAATGATTAGAGTTATATGAAGATGTTACTAATCATAAATGTAAATGCTTGAATGATGAATATATTGTTTGAAAAAGCTTGTTTTAATATCTATTAAACTTGACAAGCTTTAAGCTTTTATACAAATTAAATTTACTTTTGTCGTTAACAAAACTTAGGTAAAGATCAAAAATATAAATAACGTTTAATGAAGATATTTGTATTAACACTGTGTATTGTGTGTCTTTTTGTTGCGCAGAGATGGATCTGTTCGGGGTTGTTCGGTTAACAAAGCCGCCAGTCGCAGAGGAACGCCGTGAGGGAAGGGAAGAGCCCGCTCGGAGGCTGGGCGTGTCATGGAACTGAACCTAGAGGAAGTTGAGAGCAGTGGTCCCACTGCGTTGGAGGCCATTCCTCTACAGAGTGTGCCTAACCCTCAGGCATCTTCTCCATTGGTGCAGTGTCAAAAGTAGGAGTGGCGGAGCATATGGAAGAAGAGGAAGAGGATCCAAGTACTGAAGCGCAAGAGGTCACCTGGCGCGAGCTCCTCTAGGAAGAAGCGGCCTGTCCACATTACTGTGGAATCGTCATCCAGCAATGTCGCATCACCTCCTCCTTCCACTGATAATACTACTCCTCAATAAGTGTTAATTTGCAAAGTCCTTGTCGCGTTCCGTCTCTCATTATGGAACAATTGCTAATCCGTTTGTATGTGTGAAGGTTGGAGCATTCTGCGGAGTCGCCTCCCAAGGAAAGTCCTGTATGTGCTGAATCCTCTGAGCCGAAGAGTCAAGGCTCTGAGCCAGAGTCTTCTGGGAACGCGCCAATGAGGCAACTTATTGATGATTTGGTTCTGGCTGCTGCGCAAAGAAGCTTCGTTGGCTGCACAGCTAAAGGCTAGGTATGATGGTGAAAGTTCCCATAGTGCGTGAAGGATGAGCAGATAGCTATCGAGGCACAACCGCTGCCAAGGCGAAGTAGGTGCTATGAGCTCATACGCCCAAGGACTAGCCGACGAAAAATGTTACCTGAGCCAAATTAATCAGAGCGCATGCGGCAATTACAAGGCTTCATGTATATGGGCTGAAATATCTTGAGAAAAGTAAGGACACGTTGACCTCAAGTAGTTGGAAGATTTTGGTGTCACCGTGAGCGTGCTCTGGAAACACAAGAGATGAAGTTGCGCAAACTAAGCTTGGAGTATGATGAGGAGTTGTATCCCCAACTTCTGTCATCAATCGCTGCAGTGGCTCATTAGTCAGGCCTTCGACTTGCAAGGCCAAGACTTTGGAGTCGCAGGAAGTCGTGGATGCCTTCGGGGGAGTGGTTCAGTGTGCACTGGCGCGGGGTAAATCAGAGGCTATTGAGGAGCTTAATGAGGCTAAGTTGTTGAACGTGCCCGTAGATAAAGTACCTGGATACAATGCGCAGTCCTATGATGAGCTGGTGGCTGCTATAGAGAAGATGAAGTCATTGGAGCTTCCCATGATCTATGAGTTAGAGCGCGACCGTGATTTCCCATAGGGGTCATTATGGAAGGACTAACCTTAGCTCGGCATCGCGAGAATCTTTGAAGCGCAAGCCGATTATTTTTTGAAGCCTGATGAATCCCAACTGCAAGTTCCTGTTTTTGCTCGTCCACGTGATATCTTGAATCCCTTTGCTCTAGAAAAGGAAGTGTCTTTGAAGAAAGTGCTGGAAGCGCATCTCACCAGGCTTGCGAAGAAGGAAGGGATTAAAGGGAAGGCAGTTTTGTGCGGCGTTGGTGCAGCTCATCTTCCCAAATCCGACGGGATACCAGTTAGTGTTGCCACGGTGTCTCGCCAAGACTCTAATCTATTGAAGAAGTTGGATGAGGTTAGAGACACTGCCAGCTGTGCGGGTAGTTCATCTTTGAGACATTGCCATAGTTTGTGATGTGTAGACTTTATCTGATGTTGTAAATAATATTTTGTAAGGACGTATGGTACTTAATAAAATATTACTTTTTGTTGTGGCGACTTATCGTATTTGTACTTAGTTACTTGCCTTTCCATGAAAAACATGCGTACTATCTAAGAAACAAACCGTTTGTATAAGCGCGAGTAATCGTTGTTGTTCATAATTATGTATGAACTATCATACTTATAAAATATTAAGTATTGCGAATATAGTCGTGTATGTTGGTATACGCAGCGTACTGCGAATAGTAAGGAGCCAAGTGTCTTGATTCCTAATTTGTTAAACGCGCATTGTATGCATTGTTGCGCATTCATCGTGGGATGCGCACATAACTTATTCCAACGTCTTGAGAATAAGGTGTTTAACAAGGATTCGTGATCCGCTGTTGATGGGTTTGCAACCCTCTTACTCAACGAGTTATTTAGTAGGTTTACTCATCCTTTTACCATCGTGGGTTTTGTAGGTGCATGCACGCCATGTAGGCAAAAGATAAAAAAGTGTTAAGACATAAGGTATATGGAAATAACAAATTAAAAATGTGTCGCGGAGTTAGCTAGAAACCGCGACGTTTTATTAATACTTGCAAGTTTTTACGAAAGAAAATAAATAAAACATATGCCTAGGTAAAACAAAATGTAGATACACGGATAATTATTGAGCATTTCACTAAAGTGCGGGGACGTCCGTGTGCTGGGCCGTATCCAGTACTAGAGGTAGCATCGCTTGATATTGCAAATGTTCCATGTACGCGGTAGTTCGTGACCATCTATGTCTCGTAGCTTGTACGCGCATGTTCCTAGTGCTTCGGTAACCTCATAGGGTCCTTCCCACTTTGGTCCAAGTTTACCTATGTCTTCTGCGTGGCTCGCGTCGTTGGCGCGGTATACGAAATCACCTGGTCTGAATGAAACACTTCGTACTTTAGCGTCATAGTATCCCTTCATCTTTGACTTTGATTTTGCTTCACATATAGCTGCGCGTTCGCGCCTTTCTTCTAGCAGGTCTAAGTCGATACGCCGCTCGTCATCGTTGGTTGCCACGTTGATTTCAAAGAAGGCGTAATTGTTGGCATCCCACTTGGTATGACGCCTCGTCCCATAGACTAGAGAAAAGGGGGTGTCCCCCGTACTTGTTTTGATGGAGGTGCGGTGCGCCCATAGGACATGGGACAATTCTTCCACCCAGCGTCCTTTGTGTTTGTCAAGGGCGTGCTTTAATTCCTTCACCTAGGCTTCGATTTGCGCGCTTTACTAACCCATTGGATTGTGGATGTTTAACCGATGCGAAGTCGCGTGATATTCAACTTTTCGCACCGGTCCTTGAAGGGATTGTCGCGAATTGTTTCCCGTTGTCCGAGATGATTTCCCGTGTAAGCGGCATACAATATTATCCCAAACAAAGCGCTTGACCGATTGCCGAATTGTCACCACGCTTTTGCTTCAATCCACTTGGTGAAATAGTCTATTGCCACTATTAGAAACTTCATCCTCTAAACGGAAAGGGTCATGCTATGTCGATACCCCACTTGTAGAATGACCATGGTGCCGTAATGGGTGTCAGCTCTGCTGTGGTTGGCGCTGAATGGGTCGATGAACGCGGTCGCCAAACTTTTTATTAATTCCGGCGTCACGGTGCATGGTGGGCCAAGAGTACCCGACCTTAAAGCGCACCACCACGGATCGTGGTCCGAATGCATGCCGCATGAGCCGCCGTGTATTTCCCCGAGCACATAATTTACTTGTAGGGGACCAACGAAGCCATGGTTGCGGAAAGAGCGTCGATAGAGCACACCGTCTCTAAGTTCAAACCTCGGTATGCCGTATTCTTCGGCTTCCGCTCTTGGGTTAATACACCCTTGCTTATGAACTCCATTATTGGGGTCATCCACGTAGGACCTTCTTCTTCTATTACCGTTGATATTTCCATCTCCGAGATGGACTTGTTCTTCAACGTTTCCACCAACACCTGTTTGGATAGGTGTGCAAAGCTTGTGGATGCAATTTTGCTTAGTGCATCCGCCTTTCGGTTTTCTCCTCTAGGAACCTGTTTGATGGAAAACCTGTCAAAGCCTTGGATTAGTGCCTTGGTTTTGTTGAGGTACTGAATCATGTTTTCCTCCTTGGCCACGTACTCTCCCAACACGTGGTTGGCTACAAGCCTGGAATCTACATTCACTTCCAGGTTACGTACACCCATTCGAGCTACAATGCGTAGTCCGGCTATTAGGGCTTCATACTCTGCCTCATTATTCGTTCTTTGTGAATTGAAACGCGCGTAAGTGAATTCCATTCCTTCCGGCTTGTGAGGATGAGGCCTCGCTCCGACCCATCCACGCATGAGGATCCGTTCGTGAACAAGATCCATGGATCTTGTAGTTCCTTTTGCTCGGTAAGGGTGCATCATCGGTGTCTGGTTTTTCAATTATGAAATCTGCGAGTATCCGCCTTTTACCGCGTGGTATGTAGGAGATGTTGTGCTCACCGAGCAACACACTCCACTTTTTGTAGTCGCCCGATGCGTCGCTTGGAGATGATTTGCTTGATCGGTTGGTCCGTGATTACCGCTATTGCGCAGTACTGCGTAGCCGCTTAGCGTAATACTAATGCCGCAACCAATTTCTCCATGGCTATAGTTCATCTCCGTCTTCTTGAGCGCTTTGCTTACAAAATAGGCAGTGTTTGTCGAAGTTCCTATCCGTCAAGTAACACTATCTTGCTCCACGGGTTGTGGATAGGTACATAATCAACTCTTCCCCGGTCGGGTGCTACAAGTGTGGGGAGTGTTGCCGGTGTTGCTTAAGTTGTGTAAAGGCCTCTTCGCCTCCGTAGTCCATCGAAAATCTCCTTTTTTATACACTTCTTGAGTGTTTTGAAAAGAGGTAGTGATTTGTCTGCTGACTTGGACAGGAATCTATTTAAACCGGCCAGCTTTCCATTGAGAGATTGGACTTCCTTCAACGTGCGTGGTGAAGGAAGTTCAATGACAGCCTTAGTCTTCTCTGGACATGGTTTTATGCCATCCGGTTCTATCAGGTATCCAAGAAACATGCCTTCCGTAGCGCCAAAGATGCATTTTTTAGGATTGAGCTTCATGTTGATCTCCCTGAGTGTCTTAAATGTTTCCTCGATGTCGCGCACCAACTCATCTTCGTGATTATGACTTTTTATGACCAGGTCATCAACGTAAACCTCTAAGTTGCGGCCCACCTATTTTTCGAATGCATTATCTACTAATCGTTGATAGGTGGCGCCTGCATTTTTCAAGCCAAAGGCCATTTTGGTGTAGCAATAGACGCCTTGGCTTGTATGAAAGGTTGTTTTTTCCTCGTCCTCCTTAGCCATCTGGATCTGATGGTATCCTTTGTATGCATCGAGGAAGCATTTTAGTGGTATCCACACGAGATTCTACCTTCCAGCCTATCTCCGGTAGGGTAGCGGTCTTGTGGACATGCCTTATTGAGGTCATGAAGTCCACGCACATTCGCCGCTACCGTCGCTCTTCTTGACCATTCGGGTTAGAAAGCCATCATGGTAGTAGACTTCTCGCATGATTCTGCCTCTACTAGCTTGTATACCTCTGCCAGATTGCTTGAGGCCTGGAGCTTGGCCACGCTTCTTCTGGCGTATTGGTGAGTATCCTTGTCGGATTCTCAACTTATGTTCTGTGATTGAACGTGGTACCCCGGTCATTTGCTTTGGCTCCCATGCAAAAATGTCCAAGTTCTTTTGCAAGAGTACCGCTTCCGTTGTCCGACAAATGATCCTCCTATTGATATTTCCTGTTATGGGTAATCAGGATGAATTGCGACCTTCAGGTTTGGAACTTTGGTCGCGCGCTGTTAAATTATGAACAGCGATCCTCCAAAGATCTAGTAAGAGATCTACCTAAGTTAAAATATGAACATCATTTTTGTGATGCTTGTAATATAGGAAAACAAGCTCATTCGAGTCATAAAGCTAAAAACATGATGTCCACAACTAGGTGTCTAGAATTACTACATATGGATTTATTTGGTCCATCCGCTATCCAAAGTTTTGGAGGCAACTACTACACTTTCGTAATAGTGGATGACTACTCTAGGTATACATGGACAAAATTTTTAAAGAACAAAATGGAAACCTTTAACTATTTTGAAATATTAAGCAAAAAGATCCAAAGACAACTAGGAAGTCCCATAGTGTCTATTAGGACGGATCATGGTAGGAATTCGATAATGAAGTGCAATTCGGAGCTTTTTGTGACGCTAATGGTATTACTCACAACTTCTGGCCCACGACTCCACAATCGAATGGGGTAGTAGAAATAAAGAATAGAACTCTACAAGAAATGAGTCGAACCATGCTTAATGAACAATCCATACCTCAAAAATTTTGGTGTAATGCCGTTGATACTTCAACGTATATACTCAATCGAGTCTTGATTAGACCAATCTTAGGAAAAACTCCATATGAGTTACTTCGAGGCAAAAAGCCTACGTTAAATCATTTTAGAGTCTTTGGTAGTAAATGTTTTATTCTTAACACTAAAGATTACCTTACAAAATTTGATCCTAAATCAACCGAAGGTATCTTTTTAGGTTATTCGCCAAATAGCAAAGCTTACGTCATATTAAACAAAGAAACAATGAAGGTAGAAGAGTCATTAAATATAAAATTTGATGAAAGTCCACCCAAACCCTCTCCACCTCTTGTTGATGACGAGATTATAGAAAGTGAAGCCATAGTAATAAAGAAAAAGATAAGTGAAGAAGAAGAACCTCTAAGTGATGAAATAGTAAACATTAAAGAGTCCAAAGATCACCCCATAGATAAAGTCATAGGAAAACTAAATAAAGCGAACATTAAGATCTCAAGTTCAAAACCAAAGTAGCTTGTTTTGTTTCGTTTCAACCTTAGAACCTAAGAATACACAAGAAGCCATAAAAGACGAAAGTTGGGTAATGGCTATGCAAGAAGAACTAAATCAATTTGTTTCTAATGATGTTTGGACACTTGTCCCTCCACCTAGTAATCAAACCATAATAGGAACCAAATGGGTTTATAAAACAAATTAGATGCAAACAGAATAGTGTCTAGGAACAAGGCTAGACTCGTTGCTCAAGGGTATAACCAACAAGAGGGAATAGACTTTGATGAGACCTACGCCCCATGGCTAGATTAGAGTCTATAAGAATACTTCTTGCGTATGCTTGTGCTAATGATCTAAAGCTTTATCAAATGGATGTCAAAAGCGCTTTTCTAAATGGTGTCATAAATGAAGAAGTATATGTAGCTCAACCTCAGGGCTTCATTGATTTTGAAAAACCCAAACATGTGTATAAATTAAAGAAAGCCCTTTACGGTCTTAAACAAGCTCCAAAAGCTTGGTATGATAGACTCAAGTCATTTCTAGTTAAACACAACTACACCATGGGGTTAGTTGACAACACACTTTTACTAAGAAAAGAGAGTCACATATAATCATAGTACAAATATATGTAGATGATATTATATTCGGATCCACTTGTCAAGACATGTGTGATGATTTCTCTAAAATCATGCATGACGAGTTCGAGATGAGTATGATGGGAGAACTTAGTTTCTTTCTTGGTCTACAAATAAAACAAGTAGAAGATGGTATCTTCTTTAATCAATCTAAGTACATCAAGGAGATGTTAAAGAAATTCGGTCTAGAAGAGTCAAAACCAATTAGGACTCCAATGTCATCCGACACCAAACTCAAAAAAGACGAGGACGGAGAATCCGTAGATAATACTAAATATCGTGGCATGATAGGTAGCCTTCTCTACCTCACGGCAAGTAGGCCGGATATCATGTTTAGTGTTTGCTTATGTGCTAGGTTTCAAGAAGACCCCAAAATATCACACCTAGAAGCCGTAAAAAGGATATTTATATATATTAAGGGTACAACACAATTAGGATTATGGTATCCTAAGGGCACGGGAGTAGAAACAATTGTATATGCAGATTCTGACCATGCAGGTGATTACGTTGATAGAAAAAGTACAAGTGGGTATGTACTTTTATGGGATGTTGTTTAACATCATGGTTTTCTAAGAAACAAACGGCACTTGCTATATCAACAACCGAAGTCTCGCTCCGGCAAAGCATGCCAACAAGCACTATGGATGAAACAAGCGTTAGTAGACTACGACATCCATCTAAGCAACATAGCCATCCTATGTGACAACAAAGGTGCAATCGATCTAAGCAAGAATCCAGTATTACATTCTCGCACAAAGCATATAGAGATTCGTCATCACT
This sequence comes from Chrysanthemum makinoi, assembly GCA_910596185.1. Taxonomy (NCBI): domain Eukaryota; kingdom Viridiplantae; phylum Streptophyta; class Magnoliopsida; order Asterales; family Asteraceae; genus Chrysanthemum; species Chrysanthemum makinoi. Next base: position 239,698,041 of record OU343224.1, on the reverse strand, counting down.
TCCTAATGTTCAAAAGGGGAACATCTCTATGTTCCAAGACAAAAGGTTGAAGGAACAATTCAACCTACTTCGCCTTGGTCTTGGTCTAATGGAACAAACGTCGTAATTTAATTGACTCTACAAGGTATGTAAACACTAGCCTTCTTCTTTCTGAGTCTAGGATTTCTATTTCACGCACAACTCACAAACAATACTGGAATTTTCAAAACCCAAGATGAGTTTTCCACTTATAGCTTTCTTATTTTTTCATATACACATTTTCAAAGAAAACCTACTTTCACAATGTTTTCTAAAAGGATGATACCTTCCAGTATCAATTTCACAAAAGCAATTTCTCACGTCTAGGACAAATCGCTTTTCATTATTAATACAAAGTAAAAACCCGTTTTCATTGCATCTCATGTCTTTTGAATGCTGAAGGGGACACATAACTAATATGTGTTTTCGGGTACATTCATTTAAGCAATAATGAAATAGGAGCATTGATAACACAAAATTACGTACTCATGTACTAAGTATGTGTTTCCGGGTTATCTCAATAGGATGGTTTTATACTTCTAGTTTATTTTCTATTTCTTTTTAGGAGTCGAGATAACCGAAACTCCAAATAGTTTGTATATAGGCACACACTAGGCAAAAATGTTTCCCAAAAGGAAAATTTGTGTCAGCTGAATCACCAAACCCACGGATCCCCTTTATGCCGGCGGATCCTCAAGGGAAGGATCCGTGGGATCCGTGTAACAAGCTATTTTCAACTTCTATTTTTCACTTTGGATGAAAAATCCACATTTGCTTCATTTTTGGGAGTATGCTCTTTAATGCTTGTGTTCTCATAATCACATGCCTTGAATTCATATCTAATCATTAGATTTTAATCCACATTTTGGGTCAAGCATTCATTACAATGCTTTGTTTTTCTATATATATATAACTCCCAAAATGCTTGCATACTCCATCTCCTTCTCACAAACACACTTCATCATGTCATCCAAAAACCCTTTTAGGAGAATCATCTAGTACAAACAATCATGATATCCAAACCTTTGTACTTCCACCATCCAAAATACCACAATCATATGCTAGGATATCCGCGACGGATTAGTATCCCGATCTTGTTGTTTAGCAAAACCAACCTCAAATGGTTCATCCTCAACAAATAATTCACCACAAGATGCTTCCATTATAGCACCACCCTCATCACCAACAAGTACACCAACTTCATCACCACCTAAAATAACTCTTTTGGAACTCCTTAAGACTCCAACAAGATCTAACCAACCTAAAGAAAAGAATTAGTCTTTTCAACATCCCCCACATCTCCAAATACTATCTTTCAAGATCATGAAAACATCACCACCATTAGCTCCCATCACATTACAAGAACATCTAGGTTTTTTTCCACCACCACTTATTAACATTTCGGATTGTGATCCATATTTTCCTATTTTTCCACCACAACTTCCGCAAAACTCAAATCAAAACAACCCGGAAAACCTCCGCACTCATTACCCACATCATTTACATTGTGAACATTGCCAATCCACTAAGGAAATTGCAATAGAAGTTAGGGAAGAAATGCGTTTCAAACTCAACCTCATCCTTGATCGCATCAATACCATTACTCATCAAAATCTCCATCCATAACCTTATGCAAGCATGGAAGGAATCACTACTACTACTTTTTCTACCTTTAGTATTATTTTTCTTTTGAAGTCATTTTCAAGAACAAGTCTTGTTCTTATTTTTACATGCTTGTAAGTGGCATACATACCACTACAATTTGTTGTTTTATTACAAGGCCTTGTTTACATACCTTGGCTCCTAATCTTGATTCTCGACAACCACAAGATTATATAAGCATGTTACTAACCTTTCTTTTTATAGGAATTTTTTTTCTTCTCTTGACGCCCCAAACAAGGGGAGCTACCGTCAAGGGGAGTTAGGAGTTTGTTTATTTCTTCCAAGGGTTAACTTTTTGTTTCGACAAAAAGGGGAGAAGAAGTAAAACTTAGGGGCTTTCAAAACTTACATCTAATTTTAAGTTTTACTCATCATAACATTATGTTTTGTCATCAACAAAAAGGGGGAGATTGTTAATACAAATAAACCGTAAAAACGTTTATTAATATTTTTGCGATCTCTTTGTGTTTTGTTGATAACAAATATAATGTTATCTTAAGTAAAATTATAAGGATACATGTTATTTTTGTAAAGCATTTACATATAGCCATTTAAATACAAAATGTAATAATTAAGCATTTGTTGTAATAGTTTATTAGGATGGGTAAAACCATAACCCATGGACCATAACCCATGGATCTTAAACCCATACCAATGAAGACTTGATACAATGTATACTTAGATACATTGAATCTAGAGAAAACCCATGGACCAACCCATAACCCATGACCCATAACCAAAAAACCCATGGGCAAAGAGGAGTGTACCACAGATCCCTAGCTTTGTGCTAGCCGGATCCCTTGTGGTAGGGATCCGTGGGATCCGTGGAACATAGGAGAAATTTGCCTATAAATAGAGAGCCATTTCTTCATTCTAACTCACCCCTCTTCTTACTAAATCTCTCATACACTCTCATTCTCTTCTAACATATAGATCACTTGATCTAGAGAGTTGTTCTTCTTTCTTTCTATTTGTGATCCTCATATAGGTCCTCTCTAAGGCGAGATCACGAGCATTCTACAAGTCATCCAAGCAAGGGGTCCTTGATTGATTTGTCACTCCGCAAGATTTCTGAGCGAAGATCTTGTATTTGATATTTCACATATTTGTTGTGTAATAGTTGTGTTGGTTTGGTCCACCGTGCTACGGACTCGGTATCTAGCTTTGTATCGGAAAAAGTGTAAGCAACGTTGTGAAGGCTTCTCCGCCAAGTGAAGGAGTTTGTTGACATAGTGCTTGAACTCTCGAGTAGGTGACTCGGGGAGTGGAGTAGGGCAAGGAAGGTGACCTTGTAGCCGAACCACTATAAATCGGTTGTGTCATTTCTATCCCTTAACTTTTTCTATTTGCTTGCATTATCATTAGATCTATACGTTCTCAACATCCATACGATTTCACATAATATCGAATCTAAAAGTTTTTGAAATCAACTTAAAATCGGCAAAACTATTCAACCCCCCCTTCTAGTTTTCCACAATTGGCATCAAGAGCTAAGTTTATAAAAGTTTTAAAATAAAATTGTATTTTAAAAACTTTTCGATCACTATGGGTTTCGAAAATTATAAGGAAGGGCAATCTATGCAACGACCACCACTACTTGAAACTAATGGTTTTATATATTGGAAAAATAGATTCGAAACATATGTGAAGTCTAAAGATATTGATCTTTGGTACATTATTGTTGAAGGTGATTTTGAGGCTACCTCAAATGATGATAAAGGAAATTTAGTTCACATACCTCATGATAAACTAAATAATGAAATGAAGAAAAAGCTTTCTAAAAATAGTGAAGCAAAAATGGTTTTATATAATGCTTTACCCAAAAAGGAAATTGAAAGAATTTCTATGCTTAAAACCTCTAAAGAAATTTGGAATTCTTTAGTTGTAACTCATCAAGGCAACCAACAAGTTAAAAATAATAAAATTGATTTATTTGTTCAACAATATGAACAATTTTCAATATCGGATGAGGAAACTATAGATCATTCATTTGCTAACTTTAATACTATTATTACATCTTTACAAGCACTTGATGAATCTTTTCTAGCCGTAACCATGTTAGGAGATATCTAAGGGCACTTCCATCGAAGTGGAGATCCAAGGTGACGGCAATCGAAGAGTCAAAAGATTTGACAATCCTCACCCTCGATGAACTCATAGGCAACCTAAAAGTCTACGAGCTTGTCCTTGCTAAAGATTCCGAAGCCTCAAAGGTGAAAGAGAAACACAAATCTCTTGCCCTTAAAGCCAAAAGGCTTCGAGCGATGAGGAGAACTCATCTTCGAGTAGTGACGACGAAGAGTACGCTATGGCGGTAAGGGACTTTAAAAGTTCTTTAGAAGAAAGGGTAGATACGTCAAACAACCGTATGATGATAAGAAAGGCTTTCGGAAAAGCAAAGAGGATGAAAAGCCAAAGGATGATCGTACTTGCTTTAAGTGTGGGGACCCAAACCACTTTATTAGTAAGTGTCCCAAACGGAATGATCAAAAGGCGTCGTGGCGGCACGTGGGGAATGAGCGGCGAGGAGGACGAAGAAATTTGTCTCATGGCAAATGACGAGGTATGTCACGAATACTATAGTAGTTCATCACTTGATGACGACTCATTGCATAATGAATATGACAAACTATGCAATATTAGCTTAAAACTAATTAACAAAACAAGCTTTTAAAGAGTCAAAATCAACGTTTAGATAAAGAAGTCATAGAATTAAAAGCAAAACTAAAATGTTTAGAAAAGAGTAAAATAGCAAGTGGTGAATGTGAACTTTGCGTTCAACTTCAAACACTAGTTGATCAACTAGATTATAAGATTGCTAGAATGAGCACGAACTTTAAATACAATGCTAGATAGTATTAAAACCGAGGACAACCGAGAAGGTTTAGGGTTCCAAAAACTTGATCCACTAACTAGTGAAAATAAAGAAACAAACTTTGTTAAAACACAAGAAAAACAAACCACTGTTGTGGCGGATCCCCTAAAAAGGGAACCGACTAATGTACAGAAAGGGATCCGTGGATCTGCTGTAGCAAACATTAGCAATAATGTAGCTTCTTCATCTAGAACTGAGTTTGTCATAGTTAATAGGAAGAAACCAAATCATGTCACCACTAGACAACCACCTCCAAAATATAATCCTACTTTTGCAAGAAACAAAGCTCCATCTTTTTCAAAACCTAATTCATTTAGGAGACCTAATAGCGTTTACCCGAAAAGTAACCATCAAATGGGATGGAATCAAAACATGCAAAACGGTTTTTCTTTTCAAAACTTTGCTCCATGGAATGCATACTCATCTTATCCATACATGTCTAACATGAATGGAATGTTTAACACTAATGGACCCATGAACAAATGGGGACCAAACTTTTGAGTTTATTATTGTTTTAGGTGTGCTTAAAGGTCGACCTAGACCCCGATGAATGGGTCAAGGATAGCGGGTGCACAAGGCACATGACCGCGAATAGGGATCTATTCTCCACATATGAATCCATTAATGGAGGTAATGTGGTGTTTGGAAATAGCAAAAGTAGAATCATCGGTAAAGGTACGATTTCTAACAAATCTCTAACCATTAACGATGTGTGTCACGTAGAAAACCTAAACTTTAATCTCTTAAGTATAGGACAAATATGTGATAAAAAGTGCAATGTACTTTTTACCGAAACCTGTAGTAAGATACTTAAAAATGGCATAACCATAGGAAGAGGAATTAGGAAACATGGAGTCTATGTCATTAAAATCGGTAATGAACCTAAAGACAAATTATGTCTTACCTCTATGGATGATACTTTGACCTTATGGCATCGAAGATTGGGTCACGCCAACATGCGACTTCTTCAATCGCTATCATCCAAAGATCTAGTAAGAGATCTACCTAAGTTAAAATATGAACATCATTTTTGTGATGCTTGTAATATAGGAAAACAAGCTCATTCGAGTCATAAAGCTAAAAACATGGTGTCCACAACTAGGTGTCTAGAATTACTACATATGGATTTATTTGGTCCATCCGCTATCCAAAGTTATGGAGGCAACTACTACACTTTGGTAATAGTGGATGACTACTCTAGGTATACATGGACAAAATTTTTAAAGAACAAAATGGAAACCTTTAACTATTTTGAAATATTAAGCAAAAAGATCCAAAGACAACTAGGAAGTCCCATAGTGTCTATTAGGACGGATCATGGTAGGGAATTCGATAATGAAGTGCAATTCAGAGCTTTTGTGACGCTAATGGTATTACTCACAACTTCTCCGCTCCACGCACTCCACAATCGAATGGGGTAGTAGAAAGAAAGAATAGAACTCTACAAGAAATGAGTCGAACCATGCTTAATGAACAATCCATACCTCAAAAATTTTGGTGTAATGCCGTTGATACTTCAACGTATATACTCAATCGAGTCTTGATTAGACCAATCTTAGGAAAAACTCCATATGAGTTACTTTGAGGCAAAAAGCCTACGTTAAATCATTTTAGAGTCTTTGGTAGTAAATGTTTTATTCTTAACACTAAAGATTACCTTACAAAATTTGATCCTAAATCAACCGAAGGTATCTTTTTAGGTTATTCGCCAAATAGCAAAGCTTACGTCATATTAAACAAAGAAACAATGAAGGTAGAAGAGTCATTAAATATAAAATTTGATGAAAGTCCACCCAAACCCTTTCCACCTCTTGTCGATGACGAGATTATAGAAAGTGAAGCCATAGTAATAAAGAAAAAGATAAGTGAAGAAGAAGAACCTCTAAGTGATGAAATAGTAAACATTAAAGAGTCCAAAGATCACCCCGTAGATAAAGTCATAGGAAAACTAAACGAACGAACATTAAGATCTCAAGTTCAAAACCAAAGTAGCTTGTTTTGTTTCGTTTCAACCTTAGAACCTAAGAATACACAAGAAGCCATAAAAGATGAAAGTTGGGTAATGGCTATGCAAGAAGAACTAAATCAATTTGTTTCCAATGATGTTTGGACACTTGTCCCTCCACCTAGTAATCAAACCATAATAGGAACCAAATGGGTTTATAAAAACAAATTAGATGCAAACGGAGTAGTGTCTAGGAACAAGGCTAGACTCGTTGCTCAAGGGTATAACCAACAAGAGGGAATAGACTTTGATGAGACCTATGCCCCGTGGCTAGATTAGAGTCTATAAGAATACTTCTTGCGTATGCTTGTGCTAATGATCTAAAGCTTTATCAAATGGATGTCAAAAGCGCTTTTCTAAATGGTGTCATAAATGAAGAAGTATATGTAGCTCAACCTCGGGCTTCATTGATTTTGAAAAACCCAAACATGTGTATAAATTAAAGAAAGCCCTTTACGGTCTTAAACAAGCTCCAAAAGCTTGGTATGATAGACTCAAGTCATTTCTAGTTAAACACAACTACACCATGGGGTTAGTTGACAACACACTTTTACTAAGAAAAGAGAGTCACATATAATCATAGTACAAATATATGTAGATGATATTATATTCGGATCCACTTGTCAAGACATGTGTGATGATTTCTCTAAAATCATGCATGACGAGTTCGAGATGAGTATGATGGGAGAACTTAGTTTCTTTCTTGGTCTACAAATAAAACATGTAGAAGATGGTATCTTCTTTAATCAATCTAAGTACATCAAGGAGATGTTAAAGAAATTCGGTCTAGAAGAGTCAAAACCAATTAGGACTCCAATGTCATCCAACACCAAACTCAAAAAAGACGAGGACGGAGAATCCGTAGATAATACTAAATATCGTGGCATGATAGGTAGCCTTCTCTACCTCACGGCAAGTAGGCCGGATATCATGTTTAGTGTTTGCTTATGTGCTAGGTTTCAAGAAGACCCCAAAATATCACACCTAGAAGCCGTAAAAGGATATTTAGATATATTAAGGGTACAACACAATTAGGATTATGGTATCCTAAGGGCACGGGAGTAGAAACAATTGTATATGCAGATTCCGACCATGCAGGTGATTACGTTGATAGAAAAAGTACAAGTGGGGTATGTAATTTTATGGGATGTTGTTTAACATCATGGTTTTCTAAGAAACAAACGGCACTTGCAATATCAACAACCGAAGCCGAATGCGTCTCCGCCGGCAAAGCATGCCAACAAGCACTATGGATGAAACAAGCGTTAGTAGACTACGACATCCATCTAAGCAACATAGCCATCCTATGTGACAACAAAGGTGCAATCGATCTAAGCAAGAATCCGGTATTGCATTCTCGCACAAAGCATATAGAGATTCGTCATCACTTCCTAAGAGACAATGTTCAAAAGGGAACATCTCTATTGAGAAGGTAGCATCCGAAGACAACATAGCCGACGTCCTCACCAAACCGTCGAAACGGGAACAATTCAACCTACTTCATCTTGGTCTTGGTCTAATGGAACAAACGTCGTAATTTAATTAACTCTACAAGGTATGTAAACACTAGCCTTTTTCTTTCTGAGTCTAGGATTTCTATTTCACGCACAACTCACAAACAATACTGGAATTTTCAAAACCCAAGATGAGTTTTCCACTTATAGCTTTCTTATTTTTTTTCATATACACATTTTCAAAGAAAACCTACTTTCACAATGTTTTCTAAAAGGATGATACCTTCCCGTATCAATTTCACAAAAGCAATTTCTCACGTCTAGGACAAATCGCTTTTTCATTATTAATACAAAGTAAAAACCCGTTTTCATTGCATCTCATGTCTTTTGAATGCTAAAGGGGACACATAACTAATATGTGTTTTCGGGTACATTCATTTAAGCAATAATGAATTAGGAGCATTGATAACATAAAATTACGTACTCATGTACTAAGTATGTGTTTTCGGGTTATCTCAATAGGATGGTTTTATACTTCTAGTTTATTTTCTATTTCTTTTTAGGAGTCGAGATAACCGAAACTCCAAATAGTTTGCATATAGGCACACACTAGGCAAAAATGTTTCCAAAAGGAAAATTTTGTACTGCCTGAATCACCAGTTCCACGGATCCCAGCCTTTATCTTTGGGACGGATCCCTCAAGGGAAGGATCCGTGGGATCCGTGGAAGCTGTTTTCAACTTCTATTTTTTCACTTTGGATGAAAAATCCACATTTGCTTCATTTTTGGGAGTATGCTCTTTAATGCTTGTGTTCTCATAATCACATGCCTTGAATTCATATCTAATCATTAGATTTTAATCCACATTTTGGGTCAAGCATTCATTACAATGCTTTGTTTTTCTATATATATATAACTCCCAAAATGCTTGCATACTCCATCTCCTTCTCACAAACACACTTCATCATGTCATCCAAAAACCCTTTAGGAGAATCATCTAGTACAAACAATCATGATATCCAAACCTTTGTACTTCCACCATCCAAAATACCACAATCAAATGCTAGGATATCCGCACGGATTAGTATCCGATCTTGTTGTTTAGCAAAACCAACCTCAAATGGTTCATCCTCAACAAATAATTCACCACAAGATGCTTCCATTATAGCACCACCCTCATCACCAACAAGTACACCAACTTCATCACCACCTAAAATAACTCTTTTGGAACTCCTTAAGACTCCAACAAGATCTAACCAACCTAAAGAAAAAGAATTAGTCTTTTCAACATCCCCCACATCTCCAAATACTATCTTTCAAGATCATGAAAACATCACCACCATTAGCTCCCATCACATTACAAGAACATCTAGGTTCTTTTCCACCACCACTTATTAACATTCCGGATTGTGATCCATATTTTCCTATTTTTCCACCACAACTTCCGCAAAACTCAAATCAAAACAACCCGGAAAACTTCCGCACTCATTACCCACATCATTTACATTGTGAACATTGCCAATCCACTAAGGAAATTGCAATAGAAGTTAGGGAAGAAATGCGTTTCAAACTCAACCTCATCCTTGATCGCATCAATACCATTACTCATCAAAATCTCCATCCATAACCTTATGCAAGCATGGAAGGAATCACTACTACTACTTTTTTCTACCTTTAGTATTATTTTTCTTTTGAAGTCATTTTCAAGAACAAGTCTTGTTCTTATTTTTACATGCTTGTAAGTGGCATACATACCACTACAATTTGTTGTTTTATTACAAGGCCTTGTTTACATACCTTGGCTCCTAATCTTGATTCTCGACAACCACAAGATTATATAAGCATGTTACTAACCTTTCTTTTTTATAGGAATTTTTTATTTTTTTCTTCTCTTGAAGCCCCAAACAAGGGGGAGCTACCGTCAAGGGGGAGTTAGGAGTTTGTTTATTTCTTCCAAGGGTTAACTTTTTGTTTCGACAAAAAGGGGGAGAAGAAGTAAAACTTATGGGCTTTCAAAACTTACATCTAATTTTAAGTTTTACTCATCATAACATTATGTTTTGTCATCAACAAAAAGGGGAGATTGTTAATACAAATAAACCGTAAAACGTTTATTAATATTTTGCGATCTCTTTGTGTTTTGTTGATAACAAATGTAATGTTATCTTAAGTAAAAATTTAAGGATACATGTTATTTTTGTAAAGCATTTACATATAGCCATTTAAATACAAAAATGTAATAATTAAGCATTTGTTGTAATAGTTTATTAGGATGGGTAAAAACCATAACCCATGGATCTTAAACCCATACCAATGAAGACTTGATACAATGTATACTTAGATACATTGAATCTAGAGAAAACCCATGGACCAACCCATAACCAAAAAACCCATGGGCAAAGAGGAGCGTACCACGGATCCCTAGCTTTGTGCTAGCCGGATCCCTTGTGGTAGGGATCCGTGGGATCCGTGGAACAGAGGAGAAATTTGCCTATAAATAGAGAGTCATTTCTTCATTCTAACTCACCCCTCTTCTTACTAAATCTCTCATACACTCTCATTCTCTTCTAACATATAGATCACTTGATCTAGAGAGTTGTTCTTCTTTCTTTCTATTTGTGATCCTCATATAGGTCCTTCTCTAAGGCGAGATCACGAGCATTCTACAAGTCATCCAAGCAAGGGGTCCTTGATTGATTTGTCACTCCGCAAGATTTCTGTAGCGAAGATCTTGTATTTGATATTTCACATATTTGTTGTGTAATAGTTGTGTTGGTTTGGTCCACCGTGCTACGGACTCGGTATCTAGCTTTGTACCGGAAAAAGTGTAAGAAACGTTGTGAAGGCTTCTCCGCCAAGTGAAGGAGTTTGTTGACATAGTGCTTGAACTCTCGAGTAGGTGACTCGGGGAGTGGAGTAGGGCAAGGAAGGTGACCTTGTAGCCGAACCACTATAAATCGGTTGTGTCATTTCTATCCCTTAACTTTTTCTATTTGCTTGCATTATCATTAGATCTATACGTTCTCAACATCCATACGATTTCACATAATATCGAATCTAAAAGTTTTTGAAATCAACTTAAAATCGGCAAAACTATTCAAACCCCCCTTCTAGTTTTCCACACGGTGGATGTCGTGACCCCCCGCATTAATTTCAATGATGAGCGGCTCTACCACTGCGTTGTACGTCGCTAAGGTAAGGAAAGTGATCGCACTTCCGTGGGAAAATTTAAGGTGACCTTACGCTGGTTATTGTACCATGGTATCATGTAAATGGTGTCGACCTTATCTTTGGGTCCTTCCTTCTTATTCCAGTCTTACGTTATCTTTCCCTTCTTTGATGTTCTTGACCAAATGGTCCAGTCTACCTTCCTTGACTAGTTTGTCTATGGTGGCTTGTTGGACACATTCATTAGTAGTGTGGCCCTTACGTAAAGTGATAGTCGCAGTACCCACCTCCTACGCCTGGCGATCCTCAGGGTAGCATTGGTGGAGGTCTTGGGAAATTCGCGCCTTACATTTGCGAGTATCTCCTTTGGAGTCTTTGTCGTGAGGGTATACTTGTCGTTGTCCCTCCGCTCCCACGGCTGCGATAATTCTGTTATTCGGTTACTACTGGATTCGGTGGATTGTTTCCCGAGGTTGTTCTGTGACCGGTAGTTCGAGTAGCTTTTCTTGCTATCCGCCGTGTAGCGACACTCCTTGGATGAAGGACCGTGTGCGTTTCATGAGTTCATAAAAGGTTTGGGGAATCTTGTCGTTCAACCTTTTGATGAGTTCTGGGTTGTTAATCCCATTCATGAACCACGAGATTTTCGACTTCGGGGCATGCCTTAACTTGTATGCACTCATCTTTGGGCGCTCCATGTATGCGCTTGTAGATTCCCCTTTTTACCCTGGCGAGTTCGAAAGGGTTTTAGCGCACTTCTTCCGTTGAGTGAAGTTTAGGCGGGCGCCTTTCTCAACTCTTCAAAGCCATTGATGCTTCTGCGTGGAAGCTTGCTGAACCAATTTCAGCGTTTCCAACCCGGTGTGGAATTGAACATGTGGCACCACACGAGGTTGTGGCCAATTTTCGATTGTATGGCGGTGATTCAAATTTTTTAGGTGATCGTCCGGATCACCTGTTCCATCATAAGTTTTCACGTTGGCGGGCATGTGCCTTCTTTTGTTTTAGAAATGTTGATGCGCGAAGCGCATCCACCTTTTGGCGCCATGGGAGGACATGTCCTCCTCCTCTTGATCGCGATAGTTCTTCCCGGACTTCCGGTGTCGGTTTTGATGTCCCCATTATCGAGGAATTACCAGAGGATGAGTTTTCCTGTTTAAACTGCTTTGGCTATCCTCGAGTTTTGCTTGAAGGGCTTTCACTTGGAGAGTACCTTCGCCCAAGTGCATCACGAACTCTGCGGCTACCAAACTGGCGTGGGCATTGATGCGCCGTTCATCCCTCTCACTTCCTTACGAATGCTGCGAGTTAGATGTCTCATCATTCTCAACTCTCCTCCCAATTCTTTAAATCTGGGGGTCGTGACTATCCCTCCCGCTTCTCCTTCTGACGGACGCGATGGGGATGTTTCCTTATTCTGAGTCGAAGTTTAGTCCGGGCATGCAGGGGCTCCGACTTGACCTCTTTTTGCTTCCTCTTGCATGAGAGCGGCCAAGGTTTGTAATTTTGCGATACAAAATCTTAGGTGTTAGTTAGGTCGACTCCTTCTAGAGCAAGGGTGCCTGTTTCTACCACTGGGCCCTTGTTTCTATCAGGTGCATCTGGTGCCTTTGAGAGGTCAGTCTCTAGCACCGAGTGGAGATGAGTAGCAAAAAGGGTGCTCCGCGTAGTAGTGCTTCTGGCTGGTGGTGGTTGTAGTGGTTTGGGTTGTCCCGGCGTTGCTCCACCGTAGGGAGGACTAGGTGCGGGCCCGATCCGATTTTAGCGACACTGGTTGTCCCATGATGCAGCTTAGAAAGGCGATCCGCTTTGCGGCTTCTTTCCGTAAGGTTTAACTTGCGTCGGTGATTTCCGTTAGCCGTCATTCTAGTTCTTAGTTCTTAGTTCTTAGTGATGGTCCCACGGATGGCGTCACTTGTTGATACAAAAGTTGGGCGTTCCTTGTTTGGTGCTCGGTTCTCATTACCAATTGGATATTGCGCTAGAGACCTGGCACTAAGAGACGAAACACCGTTAGGCTTATCGTGGGATTGTCTCCCACGATTATCCTCCGGCGTGAGAGTAAATGTCGGTTTTAGGGTTATGGAGAGTTAGGGTTTTAGATCGTACCTTTAATGAGGGATGGGATCCCCTTATATACACGCGAAATCCTTGTTGGTTTCGTGTTCTTCAAGCATAAGCGTATCCCGCCTAAATCGGTGTGTGAATGATTATCTTTAAAGTTAGGAGATATCCAATATCCAATGCCCTTAATAACTTTGGGTTTGGGCTTTCGTGGGCCCAAACTGTTATTGGATTAGCCCATGCGTACTGGTCCTGCTAGTAGCAGTCATAGGTCGGGTTTGTGACCCGAATATAGACTATACGTCATCACCTACCATTTGGGCTTAGCTTAAACAATATAAATACAAATACAAGTCTAACTCAATTACCTCCACATTAGAAGAATATAAATAAAGTATGAATGTCGAGCCTTAAACGACAGCATTTTCTCTCTTAATACTCGTAATGTATATTAGAGTAATGTGTAACCAAATTGACTAGGTAGATACAAGTAGGGTTGTCAAAAGGGTTGACCCGACCCGACCCGAACCCGATAAAGCCTTATAGGGTCGGGTTCATTCGGGTTCAACTCGGCTTATCGGGTCAATCGGGTCAACCCGACCAACCCGATAACTTTATAGGGTCGGGTTAGGGTTATATTTTTCATAGTTATCGGGTTCGGGTTCAACCCGATAACCCGATAAATGTATAAGCCTTCCTTGTACTTTTTTTCATTTTAAGCCTAATAACACTTCAAACCCCTACATGATATCAGTGTAGCCTGATATGTACATATGTCAATGTTTTTTTTATTCTAAGCCTACTGTACTCTAATGCTCATGTAAATATGTTAACGTTTTTTTTGTTTTTTTTGTTTTTGTTTTTTGTTTTTTTTTTAAACCTACTGCTCATGTAGATATGTTAATGTCAAAATTGCACAGATTTGTTTTTAAAGCCTATTGCACTCTAATGACTAATGAGTCAGCCTACATGATTACTACATTTAGGACTAAGCGGCGAGAAAATTTTTCTAAAGTGAGTCTTGAATTGTGCCATGTGAGTACGCGCTTATATGTTCTATAATGAAATGATTTTGATTGAAAGTGAATTTTTTTGTATTTGTTTGCATCGAGAACCAAAACAAGAATTGGAATGATATGCACAATGTTAACATATACTTGGCCCATCTTTTCGTAGTTAAACAGATGGATAACAATAATTTACAAAAAAGTACAAAGAATGACAAGAATAACGAAGTAAATTCATATCTCCGCGAAAGTGCAAATGTCAGGTATGATTGACAATTTTATAAATATTCACCATTATACTATTTACCCATTTATGGAAGCAATAAAAAATCTTGATTCTGAGTACGAGTGACTTTGTGGCGTTCTTACTTACATACTTGCTAATGGTACCGCCCACGCGAGCGAGTTGTAGCGATCGTGGCCGGGTACCACTGTGACTCGACAATGTAATGTTATGCGGCCATACTTTTATTAAACAATTAAATTACAAATATGATAACTTTAGTTATGGCCGTGGAAATAATTCATCTCTGATAATTTCTGTAAACAAAATCTTGATTATTTCCTTCAGCACAATCACCCTTCGTCAATTTTGGAGTCGACCGACCCAGTTCGACCCTTTTGTTGCAATGGTGGCGATTTGGTCGACTGGCGGAACAGTCGACCGACCACTACGGGCAGCCTAATGGCTTTATTTTTAAATGCTTGGCTTAGCAGTTTGATTAGATTGTACATTGTGGTTAAATGGTTGTATATTTTAGTGAAGGGGTAAATTAAATAGTGTATTAATTGTATGTGTTGAATAATGTTTTTTAGTTGTATTTGTGCTTCAAATAGTTTGTACATTGTGTTTTATAAATTATACTTTTTATCAAATGGGTGTTTTAAATATGACATTAATTGTTTATGCATAAAGTAATTGTACATATAGCTTAAATGGGTGTTTTAAATATGACATTAATTGTTTATGCATAAAGTAATTGTACATATAGCTTAAGTAGTTGTATTTGCTTAAAATCTATATATGAAAATCTTAAAAAATTAAAAAAGAGAAGTCATTCATCCATAATAAGTAGTATATATATGCAAATATCAACTTTCTTTTAGATTCAACACCCTAACTGAAATTAACAATTTTCGCTGATATCACCATATCACATATAAATTGTGTAGACCGTAGAAGATATAAATTTTAACCGCACCACTTAGTTACCTAAACTTGTATAAAAGTTTTGTTTGTTTTTAACGTGGGCTTATTTAAAGGAAAAAGAAAGATTAATTAGTTTTAAGGATAGTATGTTAAAGTAATCTTGTACTACGTAATATTAATTTCACCAATTCAAAATTGTGTTTTGTGAAACAACAGGAAAGTCAACTCACCGCAGCCCGATAACAACCAGACAACCCAACCCGAATCAACCCGACCCGTTTGGACCCGAAACCTGATAACCCGATAGCTTACTCCAAAACCCGAATCAACCCGATAACCCGACAACCCGACCCGATAACACCCCTAGATACAAGTGACTGAAATTTACAATACAAGTTTTAGAAATTAAAACTAAAGAAAGTAAAAAGAGAAGACCATGAAGTATAATCACAATTAATAGGTTGCACTTTGCAACAAACTTAACAAGCCATGAACAAAAGAAGACTAATCAAAAGGGAGCCGGAGCCGGTTCGGTCAAAGAATCACTAAAACCCGGCAACCAACAAGGAAGGTAATGATATGTATGCATATACGAACAATATCGTGGTTTTGCAAAGAATGCTGCACACTCGACCACTGATCTTTGTCCAGGCAGTCCGGGAATACAGTTTTTCGACACATCAAGCACGCCTTTCGTAATCAAACCTCTACAAATCGGACCAACGTGAATGAAATAGTTATCGGATAACGACAAGTTAGCCAGATTACCCATAGCACACACCACCTCAGGTACAACACCATACAACATGTTCCCAGCAAAGTTGACCACTTCTGCCTGCTTTAAACACCCGATAGAATATGGTATTGGGCCGGTTAAGAGGTTGTTCCCAGCGTCGAAAACCACTGTATCTTTTAACAAACCGAGCTCATATGGAAGGCAGCCACTTAACATGTTGTTCAGTAGCAAAACTTCTGATGTACCTGATAAGTATTTAGCAATGGAATGAGGAATTGGGCCAAAGAACTTGTTGTTGGCTAAGGTGAGGTAAAGAAGATGAGAGTTTCCTAGAATTTCGGCTAGTTTTTGGATGAAATTGTTGTTGTTTATGAACAAGATGTCCAAGTCTTTTGTGAAGAGCTGAGGTGGGATTGAACCTGAAAAGTGATTAAACCGAATATCAAGAAATGACAAGCCGGTCATTGCAAGTATCGAGTTTGGAAATGGTCCGGAAAATAAGTTGTTGCTAATGTCAAATTCATAAAGGTAAGGGAGTTTAGCTATGTTTGGAGAGATTGTGCCTGAAAAGAAGTTTGAATTGGCGTGGAAGAGCGCAAGGTCAGGTAACTGGTCAAGAAAGCCATCAAGACTTGGTGCCATGAGTTGGAATCCGTTGAAGTCAATAGAGGCAAGAGTCGTGGCCGTTAGATTGTTAGGAGGGTTGTCACAATAGAACCCTTTGTAACTGCATATATCCGACCCCACCCAAGACCCAGTGATGTTGAGTGGGTCGGATGTGATGGTATTCTTGAAATTCTTTATCAACGGGTAGACAATAGCAAGTCGTTGGTCGATGAAAGTTAGCCCATCAAGTTCATCTTTGATTGCTTTAAGAGGATCATCCAGGATGGAAGTTATTCCTCCGACGTTTCTATCAACAAGAAAGGTGACCAAAAGTATGAGGTTGAAAACGAAAATGACCATTCGCATTATGCGTGAGTTCTTTCCAAGCTCAAAGAGACAAATGTGAGATAGATTTGATCTAAGTAACCAATAAATACTAGTCATTAAAAGGGACCACTTCATCTTTTTTAAGGTTATAATTGTTAGCCCGTATTATGTAACGAGAATCTAGAATATTACTGTGTGTAGTACTTATTTATAATTCTACGATGTAATTATGTCGAAGGTCAATCATTCAATCATATTCTTACATGGTTTCAGAGAAATAAACAATCCTATCCCTAAACTCTAAAACAGCCGCTACTCACCCTAAACAGCCGCCATTTTAATTTTTCCGGCCGTCGGCTTCGGCCGGCGGTCCGGATCACTTATATCCTTATTAGCCATTGTAGATCCACAACCTTAAAATCACAAAAACTTCCGCTCCCTAATCCTCTTAACCTGCCACTGTTCAATCGCTTCTACCAAACCCAAACACCCCTTCTCTGTTTACTCTTTATTTCGGTTTGTTCTTACCGATAGCAGCCGTCGACTATATCTTTGTTCAATTGTGAAGATTTATTATTATATGGTTGTAGTGCTTTATCATTTTGTCCTTTGTGGGATCTGGTACTTCGAAGCAACCAGAGAAAAGAATTAATTTACTTACTCATTTGGTCACTTTGGTGGCTGTGTGGGACGCAAGCAGGAGAAGACAACATATACTCCTCATTCGATTGAGAATAAATATAATAATACTAAGTTAACATAAAATATCATATAAAAAAATGGTTGGATCTTTATGTTTTACAGAAAAACAGCGGATTTGTTAGGAAGGTTAACAGGGGTTGAAGTTTTAGAACCATTTTCGTTTCATCTCTCTTTTTGATGTTAGTGCATAGTCTTGGTTTGTAATTTCCTTTGTTTAGTTATAGAAGGGATACTGGGTTTATCCTGTTTGTTTTAGTTGTAGGGATCTTTGGGTTATGTCAGATTTGGTAAGAATCTTTGGTTTTATCCTATTTGGTAAGGAATCTTTTGGTTTATCGTAATGTGTTTGAATCTTTGGTTTATCGCATTTGTTTGAGGATCTTTGGTTTATCAGGTTTGTTCTTTCTTGTTGAAGATGTGCTTCAGCTTCTTTGTGAATGTCTTCATCAAACAATTATTTATTTGCTTTACTTTATTGTTTTATTAGCTTTATCTTTGATCAGAACTTTATGATTTAAGCATTTCGGTAGCGTGTTAATATATGGCTGTGCGAATCTAGAATATTATGTGTAGTACTATTTATAGTTACGATGTAATTGTAATCAAGGAGTCAATCAAATCATTCAATCATATTCTTACAATAATCACCATGTTTATGGAATGTAATATGCAACACACTAGTTGGTACTTGTTAGTGTGGGACACTTGAAGTTGGATCACGAAGAATGGACACTGGTTGGGTCATTTCCTACCTCAAATTACACTCACTAATCATATTTGTTTACGACAAATAACATCTTATGGGCACGAAATGAAAGCAAACTTAAGGTAATAAATCAAGTAATTAACCTTTCGAGACTTTAATGTATCATTTTTTATATCTATAACTAAGCTAAAAAGAAATTCACAGAAAACAGAATTAGTTCGGCTAAAACGTGCATTATTATTTTATTTTTTTAATAAATTGTTTTTTATGGTATCGTTTGTCTTCCACTTAGAAAAGGAAACAGAAGAAGAATAAAGTAATTTGAATGCTTTTGATTCAAAAGGGCTCATGATTTGCTGTTGTATTAATATTTTTATTTGTTAATGGGGTAGATAGACTCCACCAATGGAGGTCCATAGAACTGGTGCATATGCTTATGACGCCGAATTTATGTCATGCCACACTTGATAATCACTTAACTTTGAGTTTTAAAATGTAAACTACCGACGGTGGTCTAAGGCCATCTCCAACTATATGTTTCAAAATTAAGAGAAAAAAAAAATTATATTTTCTACTTAAATTCATCTTTCGAATAATTGTTAATCTCCGATCACATACTTGAAGCTTAAACTTCAAAACTCTTTTATATTAAACTGGACGAGCATCTGTGTATAATAACGGTATTTTATATCGTTAAATAGTTATAGTTGTAATATTTTGATTAAGTGTTTTATGTAACGTTTATGCATATAATGTAAAATTATTAAAATTTGATTAAAAAATATTGTAACATACGATAATTTAAATAAATATTTTTTATAATTTATCACTAAACGTATAACAAGTGTTTATATTGTGAGTTGTAAACCTCAAACGAAATCATATATTCAAAAAGTCTTCTCATTTCATTCCATTCAAAGGGTAATTGTTAATAGTTTTCTAGATTACTATTAAATGTGTTTTTTTATTGACATATTGTTAATAATTTCCTAGATTAGTACACTAACTGAATATTTTTTTCTTGATTAGTACACGAAAATAGTTTTCTAGTTTTTGATTGGCATATGTTTAATACTTTCTTGATTAAGTTTTAAATTTTCAAGTCAACTATTAGAATTAGTTTCAACCGTGTTTCAGTTTTTGATATCATTCAATTCGTGTGTTTAATATGTTTTCTTAATTTGTTTTAAGTTTTCAAAATTCTTGAATTTTTAAGAAATGAGATACACCAATTATATGTAGTATAGATTATCTTTTCACTTAGTAAAAATAATTGATGCCGTTTGAGCTTTTTGATGCTTAATTTACCATACTTTGATCCTACAATATTTTTGTATATGTTATGTAATAGTTGATGAAAATTACATGATGAAAAAACGTTTAAAAGTCGATTCGTTTATATATTTTCATCAATTATTATATAATATAAATAAAATATTTAAAATCAAGTTGAGAAAATTAAGATTTTAAAAATTGGCGAGAATGATTAATTTGGAATGGGAGGGACATTTTTGCCCAATAGCAAAATTATTTGCTCTACTTTATGATATATATATAGAGGGAGGGAGGTGGAAGTTCGTCTTGCACAATCACTTGAGAGGTCTTGCATCAGCCTCTATCCGATAAAAGCGCCCTTTCAAGCTAAAATCACTACTTACACTGCTTATTTCTTGCTGCTTAAGTGGGAGTGGAACCTGTACAATTCAATTTTTTATTTTTAAATACATAAAATCACATACAATATTTATAATAAAACATATCATTTCATTAAAATAAAAAACATTACATATCTTTAAAAACTACAACTTTAAAATTGAAACTACAACAAAAACATTACATAAGTTGAGATTAAAATAACTTGAAACTCTGATTTAAAAATTACAAAATACATCCGGTGTTTGGGCTGCTGAGTTGGATTTGCGGGTAAGAACTAATTCAACATAGCGGGATGCGAATGTGATCAATGTGGCTCAAAAAACTTCAACTCCATTGTGTATTCTTAGAACCCTCGAGTTGTGTAGCCAACAATTGTTTACTTCATCTCGTTTTCTTTTAAATATTGTGTCTTGTGTTAATGCTTGGCGTTGATTTAAATCCATAGCGCTTGAGATAAGCGAGGAGGATGCATCTTGCTAACTGCTTCATTTTCTTGATTCAATTGGAGGGTGGGGTCTTCATTCAGTATGGGAATGGTGTTGCTTTGCAGGCGTCATACTCCCCGACCTCCTTTTTGAAGAATTGCTTGCGGCAGAGCAATATCTTGAAAACATTCTTACTCAGTCCATTTCTCATGACCTTCGACAACTTTCATACAGTATGAGTAAGAATTGTTTTTTCTTCTTTGTATAGAAATTACATTTAAACTGCTTTCCATGCGTCAAGTCGTTGCATCCACTAGCCTTATGCGTTTCTACATTATATACAAAATAATTTAATTGTAAATAAAAGTCACGGATTACGTAAAATAAAAAGTATAGCTAAAAACAAAATAATTTAATTGTAAATAAAAAGAAATGGATTTCACGTAAATAAAAAGTATAGCTAAAAGCAAAATAATTTAATTGTAAATAATAAAGTATAGATTAATGCTTGGAATACGGAGGTGGTAAAGTAGTTGAAAATACCCATAAGTGCGTGTTCATTGTTCTCGCTTGGTATTCAGCGCTGAAATTGCATTGAACTTCGAACCCAAAGTTGCCTAAATGTGCTTTCGAGAATCAGTTTCAAAAGCCGAGTCGGACTTTTGTTCATTACCGACTACACCACATCGGAGATTTGAACCCATGCTTTTAATAGCGCCTCTCTTGTGCATCCAAAGCTTCACGGGGCCTCTCGTGAAAGCTTTTTCTTCCTCTCGGATGCGACTTCTTGAACTTCCTCATCTTAGTCTTCTTAGTTTGGTAGTGGTTGTGTTTTGGTCACGTACTCGTCTTGACTAAAGGTTTTCGAGCGGGGAAAACTTCAAACTGTAGCGATGATGTTGTAGTGTTGTGGATTCATTAGGGAGGGCCAAATATTATCGGGAAAAAATTGTGGAGATGGGGTTGTGGAACATAAAATTGATTTGGGGATGGTTGAGAATAAAATTGGCTAAATCTACTTGAGGAGTTTGTTTTGGTTGATTAGGGGATGGTTGAGGCAAGCTTTGACCGCAGTGAAAGTTTTACCTCTCCTTGGATCCGTAGTTTGGGTGTTTTTGAAAGATTATTGTATGTTGTAATTTGTGTTGTGTGTTTTTATTTTGAGAATTGAGGTCTGAATTATAGTTTAAATAGGAGTGATTTTTTTTTTTTGGGTCACATAGCCGTTGGATACTTGGCTCAAACTTTATAGCGTATACATTTTGCAACGTTCACCTTCGGCCCTACTCGCAAATCCAACCCGCCCCCACTTACGAGCTACAGGAATATGAATTGTATGAGTCGTGAGTCGTGAACTTCGCCCCAACCGACTCCCACTCCGTCATGCCTTCACTCTATATAATAGACAAAACATGAAAGATGACATTGAACATTTTATTCCATATCAATATCATGTCACGCCTAAAATGTCAAGTCATCTCCACATTATCACAACCACATTTATTACATGGATTTCATCAAACTCAAATCACACCAAAAGTCACAACAACAATTCACGATTCTTGTTACAAAGAATTCATGAAAAAAAAACACATTCACCAATCTCATTATCTTCAATTGAATTTTGAAGTTTTCACCAGTTTTTGTATCATATTTTAATTGAAATTTTTTAAATGAAATTCAAAAACCACACAAAGATCTAACTGTATCATCCACCAACAAATTCTCGCTGGCTTCAGAATCATCTTTGCGGTAATCTTTTATCTAATTTGTTTAGTTGAATTGAGTTAGGTTAGTTGGTCAATTTTGATGGATTAATTTTGTATGCAATTATGAATTTTAGTTATTAATCAACCTTAAATCAACCATGCTTCGATACGAGGTGAGTATATCAACAGGTATTGACACTTTTGACTTCTTTTTTTTAATGAAATTCAGTCTCAGTTCCCGTATTTGTAACATAGTCTCAATTTTTAAAAAATGTGTTCAACAAAAAAGAACAATAAAGTATTTGAAGAATTTGCATATCAAGTGTTAGATGAAAGTCTTGAATAGATTTTTTTTTGAAGTTTAAATACCTGGTTACGAAAGATATATGAGATATATGTACGACGAAAGCTGTTAGATTCTTATGTAGTTGACCATTTTTTTAATACATATACTAGTTTAAAACTTGTGTAATATAGAGGCTCTCTAAGTCTGGTTTGAAAATAGAAGATATGTGTATTAAAATTTTCAAATTATTGTTTTGTGAACAGTTTGAACTTTAAAGTTAAATAGGGCATTGAAAAAACTAAATCGAATCAAGGACATATGATGTTGGGCCAATTCAGTGCTCAATGATTACTGACTAGATTTGAAGACAAATTAGACTAACGAATAACAACTGACCATATTTCAGCTGTCAAAGAAGTCTCGCTGAGGCATAACGTCAGCAAGCATCCTCAGAAAAAGTTCAAGTCATAAACATTGTCAAGGAAGTCGAAGACCACTTGAAGACATACTCATTGATGGATATCATCTAAGATGTAGAAGGGACTTGCTGAGGGTATAACGTGTATTAGATGATGAAAATACTATGAAACACTTGAATACTATTTGATGCAACCAACTGAGCATGGCTCTAAATCTCTAATAAGTTTAGGCGGGATTAATTTGATAAAGTAAAGACGCGGGACAAAAGGTCTTTCAAACTAAATCCTGTCTTAAGACGAGTTGGTGAAAAAAACTGTGAACAGTTGACAGAACTATTCACAAAAGGTGAGTTGACTTATGCCAAGTATAGAAGTACAGTAAATGCTTTTGTACTTCTCCACCAGATACTTGACACATTTCAACTACCCCATGATCAAGACAGCCTCGTACTACTATATAAGAGAATATTGGTCCGATGTAAATGCTGCTTGCTTTTATTCTCTTTGTTTCATTTATTGTTGCAAGAGCATTTACTCTCTAGTTCAAACTTCCAGGTAGCACAGCTGACTGAGTCAGCGAGTCTACATAAGTTTGCTTGTAAACTTGATATTCTTCAAGTTTACTTGTTCGTGGAGTATTTATTACATTTTCATTCAGCTAGTGTGATCCATAACACTTTGTTATTCTTTGACTCATAAACAATAAAGTTTTACACGTTTGAAAAGTTAAATTATTGTGTTATTGATACTTGTTTACTCAATGTGTTTGCATAATAGAAATATATTATGACAAACAATTGGTGTCAGAGCAAGTTTGATTACAAAATCTGTTTTTAAACAAACAAACTTGTTCAAAGATTTTTAAAATCAAGATCCAAATATGTTGACCAACAATGACAATGTTGATAACCTAAGTCCTATGTCTCCACCTCAAGCTTTTACTGCTTCAAATAATGACCTACCTCAACTCCTAAATTCAAGGGGAGGAGCTCATGTTACTCATGTCCTTTTACTAGAAGTGGACGATTTTCTAGACTAGAAGGATAGGTTCTTGGCCTACCTCAGTGGATTAGAACCCTTCCGTCTGAATGTTCTTGGAAATGGTCCATACATACCAGAAGAACTTGTATCTATACCTGAGAATTTCTTAGCTAAGCCACAAAAACAATGGTCACCTGAAGAAGCTAGGCTAGCTAATCAAGACAATTGGTTAAAATAAATTAGCATATAAGCTTTACCCAGAGATAAAATGAAATCTGTTGTTAGGTGCAAGACTTCCAAGGAAATGTGGACTGACCTAGTGTTAGACCATGAGGGACCCTCTAAAACCAGAGATACCAAAATTTCTGCCCTTAGATTGAAATTCAATGCCTTCAAGGCACTTGATGGTGAAAAGGTTGCTCAAACCTTTACCAAACTAAATAATATGTTAAATGACCTTTCTACCTAAGGTGTTGAAATTCCTCAAGCTGAGGTTAATGCCACCTTTGTTAACAACCTTCCCAGAAAATGGTTGAGTTACAACCATACTCAAAGGGCCAATAATTTCATAAAAAATGACACATTGGCCAAACTCTATGGGAAATACAACTATGAGGAGAAACTCATTGACTAAGTCTATGAACCTGAAAACAAAAGGGTTCTGACTTAGACCTCGATATCATCTACTTTTGTTTCTAACTCCAATGGTCAGGAACAAGAAGCAGTCAAGAGTTGACGAAGACACAAGATGTTGAAGAAGACACGAGAAGCAGTCAAGAGTTCATAGCTAACCTGACCGTTGAGTTTCAAGATAGGGCATTACTAGCTAATCAACGAAGGTTTTATAAAAGGTCATGGAGAATAGAGGGCAGCTAAGGCTCACAAGTCAAATGAAACATGTTTCCAATGTGGAAGACTTGGACACTTTCAAAAGGACTGTTGGGATTTATAATTTAAGTTGATAAGACAAAATACATGAAACATAAGGGACTGAAAGCGGCAAAGGGAGATTCTTCATTTAAATGAAGATTACAGAGATTACATGAAATATTATTATCCATTTAGAAGATTTATTTGTTTTTCCTATTAGTTAGCTTTTTAGTTAGCCTGTAACCCTAATCCTCTAATATATAAAGAGGATAGGGGCGTGAGTTTTTATGTGTGTCAAGAAAATGTAAACACCAAAGTGTGTGTGTTCCTAGGTGTAGGTCTTTGTAAATGCCTAGGGTTTGAGTTAGTTTGTTATGATGAATAGAGAAACCTTGTGGTAACTTTGATGTTATTGTTTATTTTTCGCTGTGTAAATCATTGTTACTATATCCTAGATGACTTAAACGCTCTTTTACAATTGGTATTGCTCGAGCGGGTGGCTCTTGATATATAAGATCTACAAGGTTTTTCGAAGAACAAGGAGAAAGTTCGGATCTTGAAATTATTTTTCGTATTTTTAGAGAACTGTTTTCAAGCAGCCATAACTGGATTAACCGTTGGATGAGATCGAAATTTTATCACAGAGCTTCTCTATATGTTGATCTAACTTTTCACCAGAGGGATCGTCGATCTAAGCATTCATTCAAAAGATATTGGCTGTCGAAATCTGCTGCAGAGGGAGGTTAAGGAATTCGCTTTTTAGGGTTTCTCCTTAAAAGTTATCTTAACATAGTATCATTAAAGTCTAAACCTTGTACATCTTTAATTGGTTCTATTCAATTGGTCGGTGGCATGATATTCTTGACCCAAGCTGGTGATGATCTATATTGGTCGACTATTTTGTCGTTTTCGGCATTCTTTTGCTTGATAGTATTTTATTTAATCCGTCGTGAATTATCATGGGTTGGTGCTTTGCATGAATTGGTTTCTTTGTGCTACTATTCGTTTGACGCTTATGCTTCCACAATTGTTACTTCGGCGTAGCGTTCATGAATCTTTGCTCATGTTATTTGTGGTGCTACCACTTTCGCGTGAACTTACTCTTTGTTCACGTTTTTGTATGTTCTTATTTTATCCCATATCGGTTTGTATTGCTGATTAAAGCTGATCGTTGGTATTTAATGCTCTTACGTTCTCGTGTTACTGTTGCTATGCGTGTTTCAGCCAATAAGCTTGGTTAATGCTGTTGTAAACAAGCTTAGTACTGCTCTTTGATCATTAATACTGCTCTTTGAGGTTAGTACTGGTTGCTTATACGGTTAATACTGTTGTCACATGGTTAAGCCTGCTTGTGGATATTAGTACTGTTCGAGTATATGGTTAATACTAATACTGCTCATTGTATTGTAGTACTGCTCGCTTTGAAAGTTAGTACCGCTACACTTTGGTGGTTAGTACTGCTCGATGCAGGTTTGTAGCCAATAAAGTTTCCATCGTACTGCTTTGCTTACGTGTGAATGAGTATACACAAGTATACTGGTATCTATCATGAGTTCTTTTATGATACAGTGCCTTCTCATTTTAATATTTTAAGTATTGTGTGTAATACTGTGGTGGGAAGTAGAGTATACGAAGATGGTAGATTGTGATTGGATGATGGGAGCACGACAATGTTGACTACATACCTTTATTGTCTTGTGACTACTAGCACTTCATGCATATTTTGTTACTTGGTTTGTGTTCGATGAGGCAGTAAATACGACATGGATGGTGCTGGTGATATGGAGTTGTTGACATACACACACGTTATGATTATTGGTTTGAGTGGAAGTTACTCGAGATTTGGTTCTCGATTTGGAACAGTTTGGTTCCGACACACACATATATTTATGGCTCGTATTTGAAGATGTGATTACGAAGAAGGTCGAATATTTCTTATTTGATGTTGTATTTGAGTTTCACAGGTGCGTGTCTTATCATACCTTTTGCCAGAAGGTAACTTGTTCGTGCTTTATAAAGATGTGACAACGACTTGACGAATCTAGCAAAAGTGTGTGATCTACAAACTAATGGTGCTTAATGCTCACATTTGCTATCACTTGAAGAAGTTACGTTATTGTGATCAGTGTCTCATATTGTTGAGGATTTGTCAAGAGGTTATAATCTGCTTATATTTTTGATCTTTGGTATAAGTTCGGAGTCACGTGGAATATAACTATGTGGGTTAGACATAGTTAGTACAAGACATAAGACACAAGTTTGGGAAATTCGACTTCTTCATCAAATTCGTTATACTCAGTTTTCTTCATCAGCAATCATTACATCGAGCCTATATGCATCATTTACTTCGAGTTCCC
Source organism: Chrysanthemum makinoi (assembly GCA_910596185.1). Lineage (NCBI taxonomy): Eukaryota > Viridiplantae > Streptophyta > Magnoliopsida > Asterales > Asteraceae > Chrysanthemum > Chrysanthemum makinoi. The sequence goes on along the minus strand of OU343224.1, from coordinate 239,670,858 downwards.
TAGTGGATAAGACAAAAAGGGGAAGAAGTAAATAGTTAGATCGTTGGTGGTGCATAGCTTAAGGGGAAGTCACATGTTTCATAACTTAAGAGGAAGTTCGTGCTTAATTGGTTTTGTCATATCAACTAGGGGAAGATTGTTGGGATTTATAATTTAAGTTGATAAGACAAAATACATGAAACATGAGGGACTGAAAGCGGCAAATGGAGATTCTTCATTTAAATGAAGATTACAGAGATTATAGGAAATATTATTATCCATTTAGAAGATTTATTTGTTTTTCCTGTTAGTTAGCTTTTTTTTATGTGTGTCAAGCAAATGTAAACACCAAAGTGTGTGTGTTCCTAGGTGTAGGTCTTTGTAAATGCCTAGGGTTTGAGTTAGTTTATTATGATGAATAGAGAAACCTTGTGGTAACTTTGATGTTATTGTTTATTTTCCGCTGTGCAAATCATTGTTACTATATCCGAGATGGCTTAAACGATCTTCTACAAGGACTGTCCAAACAACAAAACTTCCACTTCATTAGATCTATTTATAACATTCGAGTGTTTATCCCAATACACTCAGTTCCGACATGCTATATGTTTGCGCCGACCCATGCGGGCCACCGACAGAAGGAGTCACCCCAATAGATCTATTTATAACATTCACGCTTCCCAACAGGAATTGACGGTTCATGAAAAGGGCAATATGGGATCTAAGGACTTAGGCTAAGCTGCGTAATATTCTAAGTCAAACATTTTGTTATGGTCCATAAAACATCTATGTATGATGTATCTTAAAACATATCAATCAAAAGGCATAGTATGCATGGAAATGCACCATTAAAATCATTTAAGTAAAATGAGCATGTATCTTCCCCCAAAACAAGTATAAAACAGATTAAAAGTCGGGGCTATGAAACTCACCTTGGCAATTAGTAGTCCGAAGGGAATTAAATCAATTATTGGTAGTGCACGGCTCCGACACGCAACCTAATTATCGGAAATTTAGTCTTTTCTCATGTTTAAGACTCGATAAAGTTTAACTAACTTTACAAATTTTTAAATGTTTGTGTTGTTGTTGTTGTTGCTTATGTGGCATCATTTAAGTTATAACTGTGTGTATTGGCTTATGGAAGGGTAGAGTAGAAACTGGAAGAGCTCGGGGATGAACAAGGCTTGGTTAGACCGAAAGATAATGTACAGTATGTCATTTATTAAGACATCATCGGATTAAGTGGATATCATGAATGAAGGAAGTATATATATACCCATATAATTTATATATATATATATATATATATATATATATATATATATATATATATATATATATATATATATATATGTTTATGTCGTTACTAATAGGTATATAAGGAAAAGTCTTAGGTATAATTCAACTTGTACACATTTATAAGTTTTAAAATATATTTCATGTGACATTGATATGAATGTATATATTTTAAAAGAATAGTTATGCAAAATAAATTATCACGCTTGTACTTAGCAAAATGATGTAAGTATATACTTCATCTACCCAAAGCGACTAATGTCGAAAGTTGTATGACAATTTTTATTAAGTTTTTAACATCAAACATTTATAAGTGTTTACAAGTTTATATTTGAGCAAAATAATATGTAATTTATTGGGGTCAAAATGTAAATCTATATTATAAATGCATAGACTTTGAAATATGCTTTGAGTTTTATTTATACTTCATTACTTTCTGTGGTTTCTAATACATTTGTAATATGAAACATGTGCCCATGTATGCGTCGGTAGTCACACAAGACGAAGGTGAGCTAAAAGGGAAATCTTGGATTGACAGTATACTTGACCATATTTTAGTGGGGTTCGCAAAACTTTCGCCTAGGTGCGTTAACAAAACGGACCGTGGAAAAATCGGGCTTCGGCCCAGAATTATATTTCAAGGCAACTTTGGGCTAGGCATGTTTAAAATGACTCCAAACATCCTTCTGATTGGACTTAGGCCCAAATTACCAATTCAGTATATTCCTTTTTGAATGTACAAGTTTGTAGCTGAAATATTTGGACGGGTTTAGGCCTAGTAACAGAAGAGCAATCGAGCGTAACATGGTTCTTTCCCAACCATCTCGTGATTAGTGGCATTAATAAATACCTGCGTGGGTGTTTTTCCCTAGTTGGCTCGAAGTAAAACACAATGTACGGGGGAGTTCTTTTGTACACAACCTAGCCATAGTGCTAGTGCAAGTCATTTGACTAGCACTGTAACATCGACAGTATTAATCGGTATATAGAACCATGGCTTCCTTGTCGTGTGTCTATCGGGTACAACCCGACACGATCAAAGAGCTTGACACCAATCAACCTTACGGGTCTTGGGCTGTTTTTGAGTTGATCATAACGAGCAAAACAAGCACCTCTCGGGTGGTGTTTAGTCTCAGCTGAGACTAACCATTTGGGTGAACCAAGATTGTGAGTTGTATGCACTATAACAATAGGCCGAAGTCACAAGAACAATCGTATACCAACTAAACTAGACGTTATTATAAGCTGGTAAAAACCTCAAATGGCCGAGTACCCCTGTAGCTGTGTAGACTGGAAATCTAAACCGAGACAAAAAAGGGTCACCAGTGAACTAAGGGCCACGATAAGCCGAAACAAATGGGTCATAGATCAAGTAAACTGGAAACCTAAAACAATCCAATAGTTGGGTTTAAATCAAGCATTTAGAGATGTTCAATAATCTCGTCATAAAAAGACAAACGTATGGCCATTCCGGGTCCTTGACCCAACCACAAATCAGGTTCTACTTGAACCGTACGTGGGTAAATTCCCTGACCCGAGACTATAATCGGAATAAGTTCCTGGTGTCGAACAAACCGAGACCCTGTGGGTGTCTCTCTCGGTCCAATTACTACCAGGATCTCACGAACCTTGAGCCAATACCATGTTTTAGATTTTTCTATTTTACCACACATTGTCAGCAACAACAACAACAAGTAAGATTATTTTAACTGAATCAAATCAATATCAATTAATTCAATTATCACCTATATTAACCAATATCTCTTCTAATTTATTAATAACCTTCGGTACAAAAAAAATACATAATTCGAATTTTGATAAAGGAAATTACAACTTAATAGCTTCAAGAAAAAGAAATAATAAAAATTGCATGTTCTTACAATCAATTTTGTGGGTCGAATAGATGAACAGCGAAAACCAAAGAGCTTAATTGGAGGGGGTTTGGGACGAATTGGAACAATTACACTCTTGAGATAGCTTCCCTATGCATCAAATAACAAAACCCCCAACTCAATTTCAGGAAGCCCTTTGATTTATAGAAACCCTAATTATTAAGAACCCTAATTTTTGAATTTAATTGGAAGTGATGAAAATCAGTGATAAGCGCCCCTTTTTATAGCTGAAAGAATGGAAAAGTGATTGTGACACGTCCGAATCTCGTCTATTCATCTCTCACTACTCTTAGCTCGTGTTTTCTTCTCCACTAGCCACGTATGGAGGTCTTGTGTGACTCCAGGCTGTGCTCACCTTGTTATGGAATGGTGACAAATGTGTTTTTCATTAGAGGAGACAAGTTTAGGTCTAAATTGGTGAAAGGGTGGTTTTTGGTTTCCTGGTTTTATGGTGAAACGCAGAAACATAAAAGAAATGAGAGAGAAAGGAGAATAGGGTGGCTGTACTAGGAATAGCTTAGGTTTTAATTCTTGTTTTATTAATAATTGGTGTATTATTTGTACCCCGTGTTTTGTCGAATCTCCGTGTAATTATACCTTCCCGGTACTCGCAAAATATAACGATTGCGTTTTTGGAAACATTTTAACGAGCGTAATAATATGGTATTATTCTTACGTAGGATTTAGAATATAATTGTTTGCCGTAACTAATTTGGTGTCGGTATGCGTGCGGTGACATGACTTTCTAAATTCACGAGATAACCTCTCATTTTCTTCCATAAATTATCCTTGAATGATAAAATGTGTATATTTCACTTATCTCATTATTTATTTTTAGTCTTGTATGCTACTGCGCTGTAGTATGCGGAGTAACTTCCCGAAACATTGGATTAAGCTTATGTACGCTTAAATTTTAACTTGGACAATAATAAATTTCACATTTATTATACAGATACTTAGTGAATAAGTATCGTGTGTGCGGTGTCTTATTTCTAAGGAAACGAGGTGACCTCTCATTTTTAAATTTTAGATATTGGCATTCTGTCAGAAAATAATTGATTTGAATTTTTTGACGTGATAAATATTATTATAATAATCCAAAATTTACGGGTTGTTATAGTCTACCCACCTTACAGGAGATCCGTCCCGGATCTCAGTTTACGTTACCCGATAGGGTGTCGGGAACGAGGTGATGGTATTTGGAACAAGTTTTGAATTTTCCCTAGGTTGTTCTAGGGTTTCCTCTTTGGGTATGGGTACCTAGGTGTTATACGAGTAGCACATCCTCTATCATGATTTTCTGGGGTAGGTTCATTGAGTGAAAGTTCTAATTCTTGATGTTATGAGGTTTCACTATTTTGTTAGTGTGGGCACCTCTAACTTCTCAAGGTCTCATTAAAAGCGTACCCATTTCGGCGTTTCATGATTCTAAAGTATATGGGTTGATTCTTAAGGGATGAAGAAACATTTGTTTTCGAATTTCTCTTTGGACTAAATGTTTATACAAGTTTAACTAAGACTAGATTTCAAAATCGATAGTTGTGTAAAATGACACATTTTCACAAGATTTGTAAAACTGGTTCTTAATTATGGTATGTATACGGGAAATTTTATGAAACTTTTAGTGTTTCGACATTTTGTCTCATTTTAACGAGGGATTTGGAAAGTATTATTCTTGGATTTTGAAGGGGAATCCTCCAATTTGGAAACTATATTGTAGTAAGGATGTGTAGCAGGATATAATGTTTACCCATAGCTACGAGTAGAGTTTAGTTGGCTAAGTTGGGTAAGGTTAGGGATTTAATAGTTGATGAACCTCATGGTTATCTATGGTTTTAGGTAGAGGTGTAGGATACATCCTAAGGTCAGACTTAGCTACCAAGGGGAACATTGATCATTTTTGTTTATGAGGTATTAACTTAAAACGCTTTATTTTGGTAAGGTATGGGTAGAATTGTATTTTACTTTACGGTGTAATGGTAAGGTGGCAACTTGGTTTGTAGAATAATTCATGAAGTGATTCATGAAGTATTTTGATTATAATGGTCTGTGGGATAATCGGAAATAGTTTGTATGGCAAATTTTTTTTGTTTGTAGGAGGTTAACAAGGTAGGCACTGTTATTCTTAAGAGGTGGGTGGAGCTTCTAGGTATCAAATTTTCAAGGTAAAATTTTCAAGTTTTGTGGGATTATAGGTCATTTATCGTGTCTTTCTATATTTTTCCAGAGGTTTATTGTTCTTTTGGTTGCCTATCCCCACTAGGGAATCTTTCCCATAGGTGTTTTGGAAGGTTGCTCCTAGAATGGCTTGGTTTGTCCATGGAATGTAAGGTTTGGGGTAGGAGTGACTATAACATAACCCGATTGTGATATGGAAATATAGGGTTTATGACTAAGGAATGCCAGTGAGTGGCTTTTGATTAAGGAATGCCAGTGAGTGGCTTTTGATTAAGGAATGCCAATGAGTGGCTTATGATTAAGGAATGCCAATGAGTGGCTTATTACATGTTTATTAAAATATTAACATTAATCAAATTACACTAGACATAACGCTATTATAACTATCCTAAGTATTGCAAAATTCACCTCTGAGTCGGACATAGGTGATCAGGCTATGTCCCACTGTCCCTGGTTGAATATAGGTGATCAATCTATATTCAACCGAGGTTCAATAAATTTTGAAATACTTAGCTTAGTTACGTTAGTAATATGTCCCAATACTTTTAAAGGTTGTCTCGAAGGATTAGAACAATTATTCTCTTTATGTGAGGGAAAAGGTGTAGTGCCGTGATACGTAAGTATACGTATAGGGAAAATAATTATAACCTATAATGAAATTAGGTGAGCAGTGATAAAACATGTATCTTATCAAGTATGATCTCAACAAGATCATAAGTGAGGCATCGACTTGGCAGGCAGGCACGTGTCGGTCATAGGGTTTAGTTTTTGTAAAAGTAGTTATAGTCTAGGTTTTTTAAAAATACCCAGTTCTCTATAACCTAGGCTCTTATGGCAATCTGTAACACCCCCAAAATGGCTCAGCGGAGGCAAACAAGTATTGGGGTGCTACTAAATCGATATCACAACATAAGCATAGAACAACTGATTTTTATAAAAGAACTATTATTCATTATTGAATACAATGTTTACATTATTGATTTGTGCGGAAAAATGGCCCATTATAAAAAGGTGGTCCCTATACATAAATCAGAGTCGTCTATGACCATGCCATGTCTTTTCCTTGCGCCTCCAGAGATAAGCTATCACTTCAAAAACCTGAAGATGCATGCTAAAAGGTGTCAACACGAGGTTGGTGAGTTCATAGGTTTATTTAAAAGGCACTTCAGTATACCATTTATCACTTGGTTTTTGATGATCATTACGTCTTGCATAATGTCATAAAATTTATGATTACATTTCATAAAAGAATTTCATTATTGGACCTTAAGCAGGGTATATGCACATTACAACGAATATAATGCCATATATTATAAATCTATTACGCCAGCACTAAGTTCATGCAACCGAAGCTACGACAGTTTCTGTATGCAAAAAGAAGTCATACAAATAAGGAGCCCATGGCGAGTTTTTATCCCAATACACTCGGTTCCGAAATGCTATATGTTTCGCCTTGAGTCATGTGGGGCCAACCGAACAGAGGAGTCACCCCCAATAGATCTATTTGTAACATTCGCGCTTCCCAGCAGGAATTGACGGTTCATGAAAAGGGCAATATGGGATCTAAAGACTTAGGCTAAGCTGCGTAATATTCTAAGTCAAACATTTTGGTATGGTCCATAAAACATCTATGTATGATGTATCTTAAAACATATCAATCAAAAGGCATAGTATGCATGGAAATGCACCATTAAAATCATTTAAGTAAAATGAGCATGTATCTTCCCCCAAAACAAGTATAAAACAGATTAAAAGTAGGGGCTATGAAACTCACCTTGGCCATTAGTAGTCCGAAGGGAATTAAATCAATTATTGGTAGTGCACGGCTCCGACACGTAACCTAATTAATACGGAAATTTAGTATTTTCTCATGTTTAAGACTCGATAAAGTTTAACTAACTTTATAAATTTTTAAATGTTTGTGTTGTTGTTGTTGTTGCTTATGTGGCATCATTTAAGTTATAACTGTGTGTATTGGCTTATGGAAGGGTAGAGTAGAAACTGGAAGAGCTCGGGGATGAACAAGGCTTCGGTTAGACCGAACGATAATGTACGAAAAGTATGTACATTTATTAAGACATCATCGGATTAAGTGGATATCATGAATGAAGGAACTATATATATACCCATATAAATATATATATATATATATATATATATATATATATATATATATATTTATATATATATATATGTTTATGTCGTTACTAATAGGTATATAAGGAAAAGTCTTAGGTATAATTCAACTTGTACACATTTATAAGTTTTAAAATATATTTCATGTGACAATTATATAAATGTATATATTTTAAAAGAATGGTTACGCAAAATAAATTATCACGCTTGTACTTAGAAAAATGATGTAAGTATATACTTCATCTACCCAAAGCGACTAATGTCGAAAGTTGTATGACAATTTTTATTAAGTTTTTAACATCCAACATTTATAAGTGTTTACAAGTTTATATTTGAGCAAAATAATATGTAATTTATTGGGGTCAAAATGTATATCTATATTATAAATGCATAGACTTTGAAATATGCTTTCGAGTTTTATTTCCTATTTATACTTCATTACTCTGTGGTTTCCAATACATTTGTAATATGAAACATGTGCCCATGGTACATCGAGGCGAGTCAAACAAGAAGAAGGTGAGCTAAAAGGGAAATCTTGGATTGACAGTATACTTGACCATATTTTAGTGGGGTAGCCGCAAAAAACGCCGCCTAGGTGGGCGGTAAACAAAACGGACCTATGGAAAAATCTGGGCTTCGGCCCCAGAATTATATTTCAAGGCAACTTTGGGCTAGGCATGTTTAAAATTACTCCAAACATCCTTCTGATTGGACTTAGGCCCAAATTACCAATTCAGTATATTCTGTTGGGTTCAGTAAATACCCAAACCCCTTAATCTAGGATTTGAATAGAAAATAGCCCAAGTGTCTAGTCCATTAAACACTAACAGGTCACTGAGTGCATAGTATCTCAGTGAGCCATCTTCGAGATACTCAGACGTGGCAACAAGATAGTCTCTCCACTCCGCAAGGCGAAACTTAAAGGGTGAAGACCGAGTCAAGAAGAAGATGGTGGATTCAGTGAGTGATGACAATAACTCACTGAATCCCTAAGACTCCTCTCCAACTACTTACACTGAAGACAAACTGAAGTAGAAGACTGAAAGATATGAAGACTGAAGAATGAGCGGGACAAGGCGGGATAAGTTTGAATCAGATAAGACGAAGTCCTTATCAACCAAAGTCAACTTTCCCTGAATGGCTAAAGATCAGGCTTAGTGTCATCACTGACTTTAGGAAAGTAGTCTTGTCTCTTACCTAGAATAGTCTTTGTAAACAGAGACAAAATACATCAGGATTACTTTGTCTTCGTATGATGTCATTTGTCACTTAGGAAAGAGTTAAAACTCATACATGTATAAATAGCATAAGAGATGGAGTGAAAAGTTTACGCTTGTGAATTGTAAAAACACACACACGCAAGCCATCTTTTCACTCCTCCAAATACAACTTAGTTCCTGAGATAGCTCAGTGAGCTCTAAGGGTTGTGCTCAGACTTAGCCTGAGCTTAGAGAGGAGTCACCAAACTTTGTTATTTCAATCCCAAGTACTATTCCGCAAGTACTTGGGTAACATATTCTTTGTTGATTTATTTCTAATAAGAATATGATGTTGAAAATTTATAAGTGTGTTTTACTTATGTTAGTTTCAGTCATTGTTCACTATTAACTTGTTTTTGATTCTTAAACTGTTTTAAACGATAGTGAACGGGGAACAACAAGTGGTATCAAAGCAAGGCTAACTATAAAACTCGTTTTTTAGGCCGCTCTAAAAGTTTTTAAATTAGGATCCTAAATGGCTGAAATTGATGTACCCCAACTAGTCGATAAAAAGGGTGGAGCTTATTCAGTTGTTGCCCCTAGACTTGAAGTTGGCAAATTCAACAAATGGAAAAAGTGAATGCTTTGATATTTGATTGGGATGGAACCTTATTATATCAAGTGTATAAATGAAGGTCAATTTGTCCCAAAGATCTGTGAAGGGTTGCCCAAACCTGAAGCTCAGTGGACCCAGGATGAAAGGAGAGTGGTCAAACAGGACCAAAGACTCAAAAGTATCATAATATCTTGTCTTCCTGACGATATTATGGAGTCTGTTATAAGCTGTAGTACAGCAAAGCAAACCTGGGATGACCTATTTCATAGTCATGAAGGACCATCTGATACCAAGGAAAACAGGATAATGGACCCGAAACTTGAGTATAACACCTTCAGGGCTAAGGACTCAGAAACTCTCTCTCAAACTTACACCCGGTACAAAACTCTTTTAAATGAACTGTCAAATGATGGTGTTAAGTTGTCCAAACATGAAATCAATGTTGGTTTTGTCAACAGTCTCCCCGAGAAGTGGTTGAATTTCTCTCAGGGACTTAGGAATGCTAATCATATCCAAAATCTTGAGCTTCCTGAAATTTATGGGAAATTTGTCTATGAGGAAAACCTCATCAACAGACGATACCCTGACTTAAAGAAGTCTCGAGAAGTCAAGAAGTACCTGACCACCACCTCATCACCAATATCAACTGCTTTCTATTCTAACAATTTTGTTCAAGATTTTCAGGAAAATTATGATGATGAGCCTGATGAGAGATCAAGTGAGGAGTACCTAAATGACATGAACACTGAATTTCGTGAAAGGGCACTCCTTGCTAACTCTCGAAGGTTTATAAAAGAAACAAAGGTTTTTCAAATGCCAAAGCAAATGAGGACAGTGAATGCTTTAAGTGTCACAAAAGAGGTCATTTTGCAAAAGACTGTTTTTCAAAAACAATTTCTGAACCCTCTTATAAACCATCTAGATCAAATCAGTCCTCAGGTTTAGCAAATTTTAACCTAAAATCTATCAGTCTCATCAAAACTTTCAAAACAAATCTGATCAAAACAAAACTGTTGATTTTGAAGCTAAGTATAAGAAAGTCAAAGCTAAGCTTGCATTGCTCGAGGCCAGTCCCTCATAAACAACAAAAAGTGTTCAATCTGTGCAGGGTAAAAACAAAGGCCTTGTTGTTGAGACCTTCGACCGATGAAGAGCCGTGTCATCGATGATGAAATGGTGCATGTCACAGCACTGATGGCCCTCTCAGAAGAGGAGAATATGGAAAACTAGAAGGGGGGTTGAATAGTTTTACCAATTTAAAACTTCCTTTTAAATATTTAGATCGACTTATGTCAATCTATTTGGTTGTTTGTGTTGGACGTTGATAGATAGATATATATATAAACGTGTAATGAAAGATAAAGAGTAAAAAGAACATCACCACGACACAAGTATTTATAGTGGTTCGGCTACAAGGACACCTTCCTTGCCCTACTCCACTCCCCGAGTCACCTACTCAAGAGTTCGTAAGCACTACACCAACTCCTTATGGCGGAGAAGCCTTCACAACGTCGCTTAACCTTTTTCCGGTACAAAGCTAAATACCGAGTTCTTTCACACCAAGGTGAACCACACCTAACACAACGTCGCCTACACTTTATACGGTGCTAGGCTAACCACCGGGTTCTTTCACTCCAAGGTGAACCACACCTACACAACGTCGCCTACCCTTTATTAGGTACTAGGCTAAGCACCTAGTTCCATTACCATGGAGGAACTACTACCCATCACAACATAACACCTAATCTCAAGGAGATCTACTCCTTGTTACAACACCATCAAGGATATCACCATCCTTGGATCTAGTACTAGTCTATCTTGTACATCAAAACACACCATATCGATTGTACATCTAAGGCACCTTTCACTAATGCCTTTAGCTAGATCTTCAAGACACCTTTCACTAATGTCTTATGGCTAGATCTTCAAGACACCTTTCACTAATGTCTTGTAACTTGGCTTCTAGGCACCTTTCAATAATGCCTACAATATGGACGATCGACACCTTTCACTAATGTCTTCGTCTTGACCCTTGAGACATCTTTCACTAATGTCTTCAACACTACACCTCTTAGAAGAAAGAAAAGAATCATCACCAAGAAGACTTCAGTAGCCTTGATGATGAGGAAGCATGGCAACTCTTGGACTTGAGCTTGCTCGACTTCAAAGGTGGTGATCTTGCCTTTAAGAGGAACCTAGAAGATCACACAAAAACAAAAAACAAACTACATAGATCACTTAGATCTGAGGTTAGAGGGTTAGAATACTTGGGGAAGTATGTGTGTAAAAGTGGTGAGTGGAAAGGAAGAAATGGCTCTCTATTTATAGAGGAAATTCTCTATTGTTCCCCGGATCCCACGGATCCCTCCCACAAGGGATCCGGCTAGCACAAAGCCAGGGATCCGTGGAACGCTCCCTTTTACCCATGGGTATTTTGGTTATGGATCACGGGTCTTTAGCTAGATACAATGTATCTTAAGGATACAATGAACTTGGTTAAGTGGTATATATAAAACCATGGGTTATGGGTCAATACCATTTGCTAGTTTTTACCTTAGTATATACTTGTTTTTACCCATTTTAGTATACTTAGTTTAAGTATATGCTAACCCAATATGTAAACACTAGTTGTTGTACATATATATCTAAATCATAAAACCACTTATACTTGTTTTAGTGTTTTATGTGAAAATGTGAATATGTTAAAAACTATTAGTTCAAACCATTTACGTATTTTATTTGTTTCATTAAAATGATTTTACGTTTGTTATCGACAAAACATTAGAAGATCGTAAAATATAAATAAACGTTTTTACGGCTTATTTGTATTAACAATCTCCCCCTTTTTGTTGATGACAGAAGGTAAAATTATTTTAAGGAAAAAGCTAAAATTCGTAAAAGTTTGAATTTGTAGTTTTTACTTTCTTCTCCCCTTTTTTGTCGAAACAAAAAGAGCCTTGAAAGAAAGCAACACATTGTTTTTAAGAAAAACATGTGAAAGAAAAAAAGAGGTAGAGAGCAAGTAACGGGAAAGGATCTCGTCTTTACTCCCCCTTGACGAGTCCATCCCTATGTGAGGGCGTCAAGAAAGTAATACTAAGCTAGTTTGTTTGCAACTAAGTTTGCAAAAGATTTCGTCTAAGTGACGAATGTGCTCCCCCTTGATGATTGCAATTTTGCAAAGGGATGTCGAGAAATGTAATCCTAATATTGCAAGTAATTTGCAATGTATTGTTTTGACACAAAGCTCCCCCTAGCTTTAGGGTGTCAAAGGCTTCAAGTGTAGATGAATAACTACAAAACAAAGGTTAGAAAACAAGTATAATGCACAATCTCCTGCATATGTGATCCAAGTTAGTAGAAAAATAGTTTTATGTCTCACGGATCCCACGGTTCCCTCCTAGTAGGGATCCGTCTAGGCAATTTTGAGGGATCCGTATAGCTGATGATTAAATTCAGCAATGGTGATGTAACAAGTAATGTTAATCATCAAAATGAGATATGTATTCAACCAACAAACATATACTCAATGCAATATGGCAAGTAAAGCATCATTCAATAAAACATAAGAGATGATCAACAAATCTCTAAAAACTAAGAGAATGATTTAGCCATATTCTACTAAAACTAATAAGTGACCAAAGCTTAAGAAGCAACAATGTGCTTGAGTTTAGGGATGAGTAGACTTGTTGATTTGGTCCAATCTTTCAAGATGATTAAACATGAAATGCAACTCATTTCGTACTTCTTGAACAAGTCCTTGGGTGATTAGACAATTAGAGCAATTATTGTCTTGATTAGGAACAGGATGTTTTAAGGAGGTTCTACAAATGATGGTGGAGGTACATTGAGTAATTTAGGATGAGGTTCTACTAGGAATGAGAGTGGTGGTAATGGAAATTCCTCCATATGATCAAGTCCTTGGTGGTTCCTTGTTTCCAATGATGGACTAGTTGGTGATGTAGGTGGTTCCCATTTTAACGAGAATGTTGGTGAATGGGAAGTTCTTGGTGGTGAATGCTCTAATAAATAGAGATTTGGGTGAGAGAGAGGCTCGGTGAAGGAGTGTAATCCATGCTCTAAGAATGAAGGTTTAGACATTTTGCTAGAACTAGGTACGTTTGGTTTAGAGCTCGATGATCCCTTTTCTAACCTAAAAGGTTTAATACTAATTATTACGGTTCTCTTGGAAATTGTTGATTGGGTTTGTTGAGGTGAGATTCTAGCACTATTATCTCTTACGGATGATGATTCGGTGGATGGGAAATCCTACCATTTGTGGGTTTAACCGGAGATGATTCGGTTGAAGAAATTTCGTGTACAACACGAGCAAGTTTCTTTGGTGGTTCTTGGTTGGATGAGTTAGCACTAGGAGCTTTCCTCATGATGAAATGATTAAGGAAAAGGTTTCTAAATGTTGAGAATTATGTTGTGTTTGATGACTAATGGATTCTAGCAAGATGACTTATAAAGAGAAGGATTTGGCAAGTGCATTCAAGACTTAAGTCTCTAATATCCTTTGGAATGTGATGATTAGCATGCACAAGAGTCAACTTCAGAGTTTTACTGATCTATGGATTTAATTAGGATGAGGTGGAGCGTTCAAGTTAGCAAGATGAGCTTGAAATGATTGTTCGAGCAAGAGTTGACATAAATCTGTCACCCGGATCCTACGGTTCCCACCAATGGGGATCCGTCTAGGCTAATCCTAGGGATCCGGCTTTCAGCAGCTAGGAAAGGATAGAAGTGATGTTTGAAAGGTCTAAATCCTATACCTTTTTGAGTGTTTCAGTTCTCCTAAGTGTCTTAAATGAAGGGGTGCTTAAGTACTTGAAGGTAATGAGTGATGTAGCTAATGATTGGCTTTTATGGAAGGATTTGGAACTTTCGTGAGTACCAATAAATGAACAAAGATGACACTAAAATCTTGAGAGTGTCAAATGGAGCTAAATGATCCTAGTGATCAGATAGTGACTTAGGATAATGTCTTGGAGAAGATCCTAAGGTTTTAAGGTGAAAGAACTAGAATTTGATCCATTTCGACCAATTTTGAGGTGAGGATGATTATGATCAATTTTGCCATAATCGAGAGATTTCTAAGTCTAGATGTGAGGGATCATGTGAGAAAAAATGAGTGATCTAGAGAGCGGAAGAGTGATGAGTTTAGGTGAAATGATAGATCGAAAAGCACTTTGAGTGTGATCCTTAATGAGCTATGAGTGGGTGTGAAGCTTACAAAGCTTGAGAAGGACTTAAGTGATCCTAATGTATTAAGTTCAGCTATGTGAAGTAGTCTAGGAACATGAGTTGAGGTGTAAAGGATTGAAACTCCACATCTATTTTCCCGGATCCCATGGATCCTTCACTTGAGGGATCCGGCCAGTTACAAACTAGGGATCCGGCATCTGGGACCGTTTTACTTAACAGTGAGCATTTGTTCTAAGTACCGAACTTAGAAGCTAATGATCTCTACAGTAAGCATACATGTATACAAGTAAAACATACTAAGAGCATGTAGAAATAGCACATAAGCAATTAAATGAGATCTAGCTCACAAGTAACACATAGGTTTATCAAACCTAACAAGCTCTATTCAAGAAGCTCAAAATAGATTTACGATCTAGATTAGTAAATCATTTGTATTAACAATGGCGTGCAGATTAGATGATGGTTTTCAAGACGATAGGGTTGTTTTGGCCAACGGAAGCAATGAACTATGTATAGTCATTATGGATGGTGATTAGCATACAATGAACTTCGTCCATGAAGTCATGCAGCTCTTCTCGATCAAAGCAAGATAATCGCTTGATGAGGCAAGTGGTTGTGATTAATTAAAAGAAAAATCAATTTTACAACTTGGTTGATTAGTAATCCTAAGACAACGCAAAGTATTTCCATTGTAAACTTACTTTAGGAAAACATAGGAGTATAAATTTCTCAAGTGAGAGAATGAATATGAGACTATTACTAGCGGTGCTCAATTACGGCTAAACACGACCATTTTTTACGGGTGATTCCACATACCCAACTTCCATCAAGGAAGCAATTCAACCGTTAGGTCAAATTGAGTTTCTAGTGCAATAAGTTCTCCAGTATTCATTCTCAAGTTAGGAAAATTTATATTCCTACAATGGCCTATCGAAGAATAACAATGATGATACTTTGCTTCATTTTTATTAATATTATTCTTGAAACTACTATGGTGACGAAGGTGTCATGTTTAAAAATAAAAATCTAAAGTTGTCCATAAGGTGAACAAAAATGATTGTGTGAGCTACTTCAACATATGTTGTTGGAAAGCTCGAGTTTGGATTTTCGGATATGACCAATTATATTTGCGTTGCAAAATAATTTACTTGAGTATATCGGATGAGATAATCAAGTTGTCAATCCTACTATGAAGCTTGGAAAGCGATCATGAAACGGAAAACGGGAGAGTACATCATCAACACAAGTGTAGGTTATGATCCGATGTACATTCTTGTGGTTTTTAGAAAATGACACAAGAAATATGAAATCAAGAAATCATATAAGCACATAAAACATTTATGATGCAAATATGACAAACTTAACAAGAAGACTTTTAGTATATTACATGTTTTAAACATTTTTGAACTTATATGACTTATCTAAGTATTTAAACTAACATTTTTGACACACCTAGATGTTATCCCAAACACTCCTTCAAATAGCACATTGATTAATAAAATATTACTAAATCGACAAACAAGAGGATGAATAGCAAGGTGAGAAAACCACATATGTTATTCAAACAAACAAGCACAAAAACTATTTGAGATAAGCAAATAATCAAGTGATGCAAGGTAAGACAATTAATCATTTAGCATAGCAAACGAAAGTTCTTTTCATCGCTTTATGTTAAATATAAACATGTATACCAAGCTTGATTAGTTTCTTTTATGTTTATAAATATGATCAAAACCTTAATTTCAAAATAGGACACATTTTTATTCAAAGATGAAAACATCCGTCTCCAATTAGATCAAAGTTGTGCAAAAGTTATGACCAAAAAATGACTTTCTATTATAAATCAATGATTCTATAAATTTTTGTTTTGAATCAGTTTATGAAATCATTTTTAAATGAAAGTAGACTCAAATACCTTTAAAATGATAGGTGGCACGACTTCTAACGACTTACGGTTAAAAAGTTATGAATTTTTGAAATTCAGACAAAACTGTCTTCTGTACCACGGATCCCACGGATCCTTTGCTTGAGGATCCGTCCAGATGTAAACCGAGGGATCCGCGGATCTGACACGAAATACAAAATGTATGTTTTGACCCACGAAAAGGTTTAACCTTTGTAGACTTTTTAGTGAAGTTATATTACCCATTTTACCTTTATTCAAGCTTGATTAACAAGATATCTAACAACAAAACTTTTAAGAAAAAAATCAACAAAACACTTTTCATATTATGCTTATTATAAGAGAGAAGCATATATCACCATTTTATCCTCAAGCAATTAGCACGTTTTTTACCAACTAATTGTAACTAAGAGAACATACCTTTGCAATATTCTCTTTGTATGGTTTTAGAAACCATGGACGCGAAAAACTTCATGAGCTTTTAAAATACCCCAATCCTTTGATAAATATTCTTTTTAGGGAAAGAAATATTTAGAGAAATTCTTCATGATCTTCTTAGGATGCCCAAATCCAAGTATGGAGAATACTTAACAAGGAAAATGTTAGAACATTCTATCATTGTCCAACAATAAACATTATAATGATTTTTAAAACATGACTTGAAAATCCTTCTTTGTAGTTTTCAAACATACACGGATCGTATCAAGTTTTTAAAGTACAACATACTTTAAGAAACTTGGTAACGAAGCTCTGATGCCAATTGTGGAAAACTAGAAGGGGGGTTGAATAGTTTTACCAATTTAAAACTTCCTTTTAAATATTTAGATCGACTTATGTCAATCTATTTGGTTGTTTATGTTGGACGTTGATAGATAGATATATATAAACGTGTAATGAAAGATAAAGAGTAAAAAGCACATCACCACGACACAAGTATTTATAGTGGTTCGGCTACAAGGACACCTTCCTTGACCTACTCCACTCCCCGAGTCACCTACTCGAGAGTTCGTAAGCACTACACCAACTCCTTATGGCGGAGAAGCCTTCACAACGTCGCTTAACCTTTTTCCGGTACAAAGCTAAATACCGAGTTCTTTCACACCAAGGTGAACCACACCTAACACAACATCGCCTACACTTTATACGGTGCTAGGCTAACCACCGGGTTCTTTCACTCCAAGGTGAACCACACCTACACAACGTCGCCTACCCTTTATTAGGTACTAGGCTAAGCACCTAGTTCCATTACCATGGAGGAACTACTACCCATCACAACATAACACCTAATCTCAAGGAGATCTACTCCTTGTTACAACACCATCAAGGATATCACCATCCTTGGATCTAGTACTAGTCTATCTTGTACATCGAAACACACCATATCGATTGTACATCTAAGGCACCTTTCACTAATGCCTTTAGCTAGATCTTCAAGACACCTTTCACTAATGTCTTATGGCTAGATCTTCAAGACACCTTTCACTAATGTCTTGTAACTTGGCTTCTAGGCACCTTTCAATAATGCCTACAATATGGACGATCGACACCTTTCACTAATGTCTTCGTCTTGACCCTTGAGACATCTTTCACTAATGTCTTCAACACTACACTTCTTAGAAGAAAGAAAAGAATCATCAACAAGAAGACTTCAGTAGCCTTGAGGACGAGGAAGCATGGCAACTCTTGGACTTGAGCTTGCTCGACTTCAAAGGTGGTGATCTTACCTTTAAGAGGAACCTAGAAGATCATACAAAAACAAAAAACAAACTACATAGATCACTTAGATCTGAGGTTAGAGGGTTAGAATACTTGGGGAAGTATGTGTGTAAAAGTGGTGAATGGAAAGGAAGAAATGGCTCTCTATTTATAGAGGAAATTCTCTATTGTTCCCCGGATCCCACGGATCCCTCCCACAAGGGATCCGGCTAGCACAAAGCCAGGGATCCGTGGAACGCTCCCTTTTACCCATGGGTATTTTGGTTATGGGTCATGGGTCTTTAGCTAGATACAATGTATCTTAAGGATACAATGAACTTGGTTAAGTGGTATATATAAAACCATGGGTTATGGGTCAATACCATTTGCTAGTTTTTACCTTAGTATATACTTGTTTTTACCCATTTTAGTATATACTTGTTTTTACCCATTTTAGTATACTTAGTTTAAGTATATGCTAACCCAATATGTAAACACTAGTTGTTGTACATATATATCTAAATCATAAAACCACTTATACTTGTTTTAGTGTTTTATGTGAAAATGTGAATATGTTAAAAACTATTAGTTCAAACCATTTACGTATTTTATTTGTTTCATTAAAATGATTTTACGTTTGTTATCGACAAAACATTAGAAGATCGTAAAATATAAATAAACATTTTTACGGCTTATTTGTATTAACAGACAAGCTAGCTGTTGGAAAGAATCATGCCAGAAATGGAGAATGGGTCAATATCACAATGAAGAAGGTAAATATTCTACTTTCTATGGATGATGACTCTGATTGGCAGTCTTACATGAATTATCTTAATGTTGACCTTAAGTTCGTAGAGGAGCAAAGACTTAATCTTTTTTCAAAATACAACAAGCTAAGTTTTGAATTAAACAAGTGTAGGGATAAACTGCTTCTTTTAAAACAAGCTAAGCTTGAGGTCGTCACTTTGCAAATTCAAAACACTGAACTAGTTAAAAGAAATCAGGCTCTTCAAGACAAACTCAAAAGGTTCAAGATATTCTTGATAGTTGATGCCAAGAATCCCTGTGGTCTTTGATGCTGTGGGAGCCCCAAGTAGCAAGAAGAGAGTCTTAGGTGAAGATCATCTTCCTGACTCTCTCAACAAAGACCAGGGTCCTAAGCCATTTGTGTCCGGTGGTATGATTACCAACATGTTGACTACTCCCAAACCAAGTGATTGGATTGAAAGGGTCAATCCTGAGAGTAAGCTTCCAAATTTCGATTCTGGAAGGATTCTAGAGCCTGAAAGCCAAGCTCTAAAGAGCATGCTTGGACTCCCTGATGTACCAAGTAGTACTGAACACATCTCTGAGTCAGCGTAATCTCAAGCACCGCTTCCACCATCGAAACCTCTTGTGCCGCACCAACTCGAGCTTACTCCATTACAATTCAATCCTCACTCACCAAAAGAAAGGTCTGGACTTGGTAGAACCATCCTGAAAAGACCAACAAAACCAACTCAACAAGAGTCTACTCCTACTGAGACTTCAACATCCTCTGTTTCCACCGAAAGTGACCAAATTCAAAGAACTAATCGAGCTTGTGAGGAAGCTGATCGAAAAGATGGAAACCATCGAAAAGCTCCTGATTCAATCAAGGAAACTAAGTCACCTCGTCCTAGCTCATCAAAGTCAAAATCCACCAACAAACCCAAGCAAAAGTGTGAGCGTGGTCATTACACAGCCATACCACTAACAACAAACCCAGCCAAGCAAACTATACCAAAGTTGGTCATCAAGATATGCTTCATCCTCCAAACATGCTCCCAAGAATAGAGCAAAACCTTTTCCTCTCGTGTGCCCTCACGTGGGTTTAATGATCATCATCGGGATGATTGTCTCATGAACATCTTTGTGATATATGCGTAATCCAAACTCATGAGACATCCCAACATGACAGTGTCATTCATGCAAGGAGATGTACAAAACAACCCAAAATCACTGAGTCATCCTCAGTCTCTAAATGCAAAACCTGTGGTAGCACAATGCACTCAACCCCTGACCATGAGTCAATTACCAAATTCAAAGAGACCTTGAGACCCAAGCCCACTAGTAAGTGGGTCACTAAGAGAAACTAATTCATTTTACTACTTGTGCAGAGACACGCCGGGAGCCTATTCCATCTAGACATGTGGATGCTCAAGAAGCATGACTGGTGTAAAGGAGTATCTGCACAATTATATAGAGGAACCAGGACACAAAGTAGTGTTTGGTGATAACTCATCATGTCCCACTGAAGGTTACGGTTCAAGAACTGCAATGGAATAGTTTTCTCTAGAATAGCTTATGTCAATGGTCTAAAATACAATCTCATCATGTCATCAACTATGTGATGCTATATACATTGTGCAATTCAATGACAAACAAGGCACCATCTTCAATGCCAACAAGGAAGTGGTGTTGATAGCTCTAAGGAGAGATGATGTTTATGTGTTAGACATGTCAACACTCTCCCAAGATGGAACTTGTATTTTTGCTAAAGCCACTGAAACTATCAATTGGTCGTGGCATAAGAGACTCTCACACTTAAACTTCAAAAACCTCAACAATTTGGCAAAACAAAACAAGGTCCTCGGCTTACCATCACTGGTTTTTGCAAAAGACAAACCATGCTCTGCCTGTGAAAAAGGTAAACACCATAGAGCATCATTCAAAACCAAAAAAAATTTCTCCATCAAAAGTCGCTTCACCTCCTGCACATGGATCTCTTTGGACCCCGGATCAATCCAGATGAAGTATACACTTGTCATTGTTGATGAGTTCGCAGATACACTTGGGTATACTTTTTCTTCCAAAAGAGTCAGTAAATGATACAATAATGTCATTCATTAGGAAGATTGAAAACCAAATGACATTACTGTTAAAACAAATCAGAAGCCGACAATGGTAGTGAGTTCAGAAATCAAGAGCTTGAGAGTTTCTGTGATGAAAAAGGAATTTCTCAAAATTTCTCGTCTCCATATACCCCTGAACAAAATGGGGTTGCTGAAAGGAAAAACAGAACTCTCATTGAGGCCGCTAGAACCATGTTAAATGGCTCAGCCCTCTCAAAGCATTTTGACGGGTAGAAGCAAAAAACCGCCTGTTACACTCAAAACAAGTCAATCATTGTCAAAAGACATAATAAAACCCCATATGAGATCTTCAAAGGTAGACTTCCCGACATCGGCTATTTTCATGTGTTTGGATGTCCTATGTTCATTCATAACAACAAGGATCATCTAGGCAAGTTTGATGCAAAAGCTGATGATGGATACTTTAGGCTACTCATCGATCTCCAAAGCCTTCAGGTTTTAACACAAGGAGACAACAAGTGAGAAACGTTTCATGTCACCTTTGATGAAAGTGCTTAAAGCATCAGGTTTACCAACACCTCATTGGAGGAAATAGGAACTGATAACTCATCAAGATATCCTCCTGATGAGTACAACACTGAATTCAATTCCTCATATCAAGCTGATGCTGATATCTCATATTATGTCTTACCCCACAACCTACCTCAACCAACTATCGCTGAATTCATTGATAATCAATCAGTCCCTACTGGGATAGGTAATACTGAACCAAATGTTCAGAAACCTGTGATTCAAGAACCCAACCGAACAGGACATCTCAACAGATGCTCTAAATGATTCGTTGCTCCCTAAACCCAACTCACTCCTGAGCTTCCGGTGACCTCTTCAAGCTCAGATCCAAGACCACAAAGTAAGTGGACTAGATCTCTGGACATTGAGCTTGTAAAAATCATTGGTGAACCCATTGGGCATGCTTACTAGAAGCATGGCGCTTAGTTACCGCACTTCACCAATGAATGTCTATATGCCGATTACCTATCGAAATAGAACCCAAAGTGTCACTGAGGCTCTAAAGCACCCAAGCGGGTACATGCTATGCAAGAAGAATCTGCTTGAGTTAGATAAAAACAAGGTCATGACCTTGATCAAATGTCCTCAGGATGTCGTTGTCATAGAAATGAAGTGGGTTTTCAAAACAAAACTCATGAAAACGACAATGTCATTAAAAAACAAAGCCGACTTGTAGCCAAAGGTTACATTCAACAAGAAGGAATTGACTATGATGAGACATTTGCTCCTCGCAAGAATGGAAGCAATCATGATCTTCCTTGCATATGCAACATACATGAACTTCAGGGTCTACCAAATGGATGTCAAAAGTGCATTCTTAAATGGTGATCTAAAGGAAGATGTGTATGTTCAGCAACCTCCTGGCTTTGAGAGTAGTGAATTCCCCGACTATGTCTGCAAGCTTGACAAAGCCCTTTATGGTCTTAAACAAGCTCCAATGGCATGGTATGAAACTCTCAGCCATCCCGATACAAAACAAGTTTGTCAGAGGAAAGATAGACAATACACTGTTTTTCTATAGAACACAACAGGATGTGATACTGGTCCAAGTTTATGTTGATGACATCATCTTTGACTCAACAAACTACAAACTTTGCAAACAGTTTGAAAAACTGATGACAAAGAAGTTTGAAATGAGCATGATGGGTGAACTCACATACTTCCTTGGACTACAAATCAGGAAAACTGATAAAGGGATATCCATCAGTCAAGAGAAATACACCAGAAATCTCTTGAAGAAATATGAGATATCCGACTGCCTCGCTGAAGACTCCAATGGTCCCTCCTAACAACCTTGGACCCGATCTCACCTGGCAAATCAGTCAATCAAACCCATTTCAGAGGGATTGTTGGCTCACTGATGTATCCAACTGCTACTAGACCAGACATACAATTCTCAGTCTGCTTTAATAGCAGATATCAGTCCAATCCCAAAGAATCTCACCTCACAGCACCTAAAAAGAATACTCAAGTACCTTAAGGGAACCACAAACCTTGGACTCTATTATCCAAAATGCTTAGGGTTTGATCTCAAGGTTACTCGATTCGATTATGCTGGCCGCAACATGGACAAAAAAGTACCTCAAGGTCCTGTCAATTTCTTGGAGGAAAACTGGTTTGTTGGAGTGCTAAAAAGCAACAATCTGTGGCTATGTCCTCACCGGAATTTGAATATGTAGCTGCTAGCAGGATGTTGTGCCAATGTATTATGGATGAAAAGTCAACTCAGTGACTATGACATCCATAATAAAATGGTGCCCATCTTCGTGATAACACCAGTGCTATTGCAATCTCCAACAACCCTGTCCTCCACCAAAGAACCAAACACATTGATATCAGATATCACTTCATCAGGGATCACATAATGAAAGGAGACATTGAACTTCATTTCATCCCTAATGAATATCAACTGGCTGATATCTTCACCAAACCCTTGGATGAACCTACCTTCAGAGACCTGAAAGCTAAATTGGGAATGCTTGACATTGAAAGTCGTATCAAAACCAATCTCAAGATAAGTTCTCTGAAATGGTTCATCCTCCCTGACACCCAAAATAAACCTCTCACCTGAATGAGTTAAGACTCATTCATGGTCCTGACATTTGACAAAGAGCATTGAATGAGTAACTAAATGATCCAAGTATCAGTTACTTAAATGTCCTAGGTTGGTAACTAATGCCAATTTAATATAGAAATATATGTCTCTTTGTCTTACTGTCATCCCACTTGGCATTTAATGCCTCCTCTCACAAAAATATCAAATTGATATTTTACCTCTACAAAAGTGCACTTTTCGGTGCCTGCAACTGCCTGATAAACGGGATTTTATGCGTGTAATGGAGTGGTAGCATTAAATGTGGAAATTCTAACGTTTTCAAAAACCGACTCTTAATATTCCCATTTGTGCACAAACCACCCTTCTCACCACTCTATAAATACCCTCTTCCAAAACAAACAAACACACACAAATTATTTTATGCAACAAAACTCTGTCAAAATCATTTCTAAAATCCAGAAATATTTGTGTGTTCTCAAAAACTCTTCAAACCTCTTTTGGAAAACCCTTCTTGTAAACATTTACAAAAGTTTTTCATCACAAAACTTGAGAGATCTAAAAAACCTTGATTGTTCTAGTCAAAAGAAATTATTTTCAAAAAACCCTAAAATCTTTAATGGAAATGGCTAGAACACAATCTCTCCAGCATTTGCTTCGGTGGGTAGGGATCTTACAAATGTTGAGTTTAAAACAAATAATGTCATAGACAATTTTGAATATCCTCAAATGTCCCACCTATAAGGACATTATGAAATTTCTTTATAATCAGCCCATCTGAAAACGGCCTTTGTTCATGTCCCTCTACTATGTACCAAAACCTCCTCGGGAGTTTTGGGCTACGCCAAGGCCTTTGACCCGACACATTCTAATGATGAGAACAACCTTAGACCTCAGAATATCTCATCAGTTCACTCAACTGGGGGCAACCATTCACCCTGGATTATAAAACTTTTGCACATCCACAGGGGTTAGATTACAACAAAGGTGTATATGTAGCCCATCCTGAACCCTCCACAGTGAAGGATAGGTTAAAACAAATTGTTTTAGATCCAACGTTTTTGGACAAGACCCCATCACCAAAGTTCATTTCCGTGGCTTGGAGGATCCTATTCACATTTGTGATTCAGGTCCTCGGCGGGAACCACTCATCCACTGAACAAGTTAACTCTATTCAGTTGATGTGATGAATGGGTCACCATTGTCGACATATGGGGAGATCATTTATAGTGATCTCAGTAACCAAGCTACAGAGCAAAACTAGGACTCGAAATACATTTTCGTATCCTAGGTTTGTCTCTTGTGCTTTGCAAGTGTTACTGGGAACAAATTATCCTCAGGAAGAAAAATTTTGTGCTTTACTTGGCATCCTGAGCCAATCAAATTTTCAAAAGGACCCATCCCTTGTCACAAACATTGAATTGATTTGCCCATATGGTTGCTGTGTAAAAACCAAAGGGAATCGCTGTCTCCTACCCTGCTCCTTTAAAGAAAAGGGGGAAGTCTCGGTGAGGACTAAGACCAAACCTAAGTCTCGGGCCCCTGAGGCTTCGAGCACTAACCAAAAGGCAAAGAAGGCCTAAGACTCGATTTGACACCCATTGGTGACCAGCAACATCCACCCTCGTGACAACGAAGGACACTGACATACATCACAGTCGGTGCCCTTGGTCACAACCACTACTCCCAAAGATCCAGAGGGAAACATACAACCCGCTGGTAGGGGAGCACCTTCCACAACGCCAAGGATGACATTAGCAAATCATAGCCTTTGTCCGAGGGCACACCTTGATCGATCCCAAAGACTCGAGGGAACCAAAACCCGGCGATAGGATATAAGCTTTCATGACTCTGCTAAAGGCACTGGGAAACACCCACCGTGTCTCGTGGGTCAGGGACAAAGACTCAGAGGGAAAGGAACAACCCGCCGATACGGAACCCACAACCAATCCTGATTCCAAATGAGGCATCGGAAACGCCCACCAAGTGTCCGAGGGGTCAGCAGGGACAAAGACTCTGAGGCAAACATACCACCCCGATATGGAACCCATCACCAACCCCTTGTTAACCGTTGTCGATGTTACTGGAATACTCTTTTTGGAAGATGAGCTTGCTGAAACTCGATGATGAAGTTTTATCACTGGGGAAGAAGTGGACGCCGAGGTTCAAGTTTAACAAGAGCCTCAGCCTGATCCACGTGAGAGCATACCGAATCACCATTCCAAAGATGAAAATGATGACTCATCTTCCTCCATCGATGAATTTGAAAGATTTGATAATGTTCTCCCACTTACTGAAAGGCAGCTTGTTCAGTGGATCATCAAAGCTTCAAGAAGGTTATACTCTGGGGTCATGAAACACCGAGGGAACAACACACCGAGGTGCTGCGAGTTATGCTGATCTAAAGGCTTAGGTACAAGGCTTTGATGAAAATGTTCATGAGCACGTGGATCCGATGTATGACAACCTTCACCGGGATGACAACTGGCTAAATTCCTCAGGCACCTTTAGGGTGTAGGTACAAAGGTAGATGAAATCAGGGAATTTGTCAAAGACGACCCGGACCTCAACTCTAAAGTGCTAAAGGTTACTGAGGCGTTCTTGAAACAATCCTCAAGCCTCACTGAACTTTGCTTTCGATATGCTCAAATCTTGCAAATGTTCAGGGTCTTCCATCCTCAGTCCAGTCTCTTCAAGCTACATTGGACTCCTTGAATACGCATGTGGCTACTTTGGCTCAAGCATCCTCATCTATGGCCTGGAATCTTGGGCCCAAATGATCTGCCTGGAAGTTTCTCGGCTAATTTAGAAGCAAAGGTCACGGTATTCAAACCGACACATCGCACATCAAGGCTATGATCTCCAAAATTTATCAGGCCTTCAAGGGTTAAGCGGCTCCGTCCCCTCAAGACCAACTCCAACTCTTGCCCTCACCGACGCCCTCCGACAGCAGTTGAGGGGAGAATATTGTGAAGAACCTCCTTCACACCTGAGGGGAGCCAACACCATCGCATCAAGAGCTCAAATCTCATCATCATCACCAGTCGCCAGAATACCTATCTCATCAATCCCACCACCAACATCAACAACAACAACACTGATAGTAATCACACCAATAACAACAACAACACCACCCCGGTAGCGGCTTCATCTTCCTCGGGCCAGGACAAAGGAAAGGAAAATGACAACTCCTAAGCCCTGAGAAGATTCCCTACAAAATCGGCGACAGGAATACCTTCTCACACCTGAACAGCTAAGTAAATATCTTGCTAAAGAAGAAAAGAGATTGAAACAAGCTGAAGATGATAAGAAGAATAGAGAAGACCGGCAAAGGTAGTCGCTGAAGAAGCCGAGAACATGGGAATTGATCCTAAGAAACTCCAAAAAGGTCAGGCAGGACAAAAGTTCAAGGAAGCTCGCTGCTCGGATGGTGAAATGAGAAAACAGTTGAAGAAAAGAAGAAGAAAACTGAAGCCATCAGGCAAAGCAGAATTGAGCATTACAACTGGACAATGACAAGTCGAAGGCTTCCTGAAAAGATCACAGATGTCAGAATCATCCCCAATATCAAACCACTGGCCATGAACGCGTTTACAAGAGGGGTTGATAAAAGACACTTCGAGGTTCATGATCCCCTCAAATTCACCGACTTTGGGATCACTGAACTCGATGAGCTTGGTCCAATTATTGAAAAGAAGAAGAAGAATGCGTGGTTAAGGACCGATGAAGATGCTCGATAAAAGATATGAAAGATCGAGGATTGTCCAGCCCCAAATTAACTGGGAATTCATTACCCCCTTAATCGCACCTCAAGGATCTCAACCACAATCATCCACTGGCAAAAGGAAGAGAGTTGAGTTCCAACCTGAGATTAAAGTGTCTGGACTGGAGTGTAATAGGGAGCTGCTCAAGGAGTGAAATTTGTGAACTGTCTAGTGATTGAAAAGCCTGAAAGAGGGCTATTTTTTATTGATGTCTATGGAAACCCAACATTCCAAAGGTGGAATGATATCGATAAGGCGTGAGTGGCTACAATGATCGGCTATATTCCGGTGGCCTCTTAAATTCGGACTCCTGCGAATATCAGGTTCTGCACTGACTTAAACGCAAAGATAAGAGACCATCCTGACAAGGAAACACTCATCACCAAGAAAGTCAAGCTTGAAGCTCTGGGAATCCATCTGGACTGACATCATTTTGAATTATATTTTGTACTAGTAATAGGAACCTTGTAATTTGATCAATAAACGATGTATGTTTTGTTAAAATATTCAATGTTCCTTATTGTATCCATTAGTACATTCAGTGTAAGAAGAAGCCATTTGCTCACTTACATTGATCAAACACTTAGGCTATTTGTATATCCAAATTGGGGGAGACTGTTGGTTCAGATAAATACCTAAACCCCTTAATCTAGGATTTGAATAGAAAATAGCCCAAGTGTCTAGTCCATTAAACACTAACAGGTCACTGAGTGCATAGTATCTCAGTGAGCCATCTTCAAGATACTCAAGACGAGGCAACAAGATAGTCTCTCCACTCCGCAAGGCGGAACTTAAAGGGTGAAGACTGAGTCAAGAAGAAGATGGTGGATTCTGTGAGTGATGACAATAACTCACTGAATCCCTAAGACTCCTCTCCAACTACTTACACTGAAGACAAATCAAGTAGAAGACTGAAGAATGAGCGGGACAAGGCGGGATAAGTTTGAATCAGATAAGACGAAGTCCCTATCAACCAAAGTCAACTTTCCCTGAATGGCTAAAGATCGCTCTGTCATCATGACTTTAGGAAAGTAGTCTTGTCTCTTACCTAGAATAGTCTTTGCAAACAGAGGCAAAATACATCAGTACTTTGTCTTCAGTATGATGTCATTTGTCACTTAGGAAAGAGTTAAAACTCATACATGTATAAATAGCATAAGAGATGGAGTGAAAAGGTTAAGCTTGTGAATTGTAAAACACACACACGCAAGCCATCTTTTCACTCCTCCAAATACAACTTAGTTTCTGAGATAGCTCAAATGAGCTCTAAGGGTTGTGCTCAGACTTAGCCTGAGCTTAGAGGAGTCACCAAACTTTGTTATTTCAATCCCAAGTACTATTCCGCAAGTACTTGGGTAACGTATCCTTTGTTGATTTATTTCTAATAAGAATATGATGTTGAAAATTTATAAGTGTGTTTTACTTATGTTAGTTTCAGTCATTGTTCACTATTAACTTGTTTTTGATTCTTAAACTGTTTTAAACGATAGTGAACGGGGAACAACATATTCCTTTTTGAATGTACAAGTTTGTAGCTGAAATATTTAGACGGGTTTAGGACTAGTAACAGAAGAGCAATCGAGCATAACATGGTTCTTTCCCAACCATCTCTTGATTAGTGGCAGTAATAAATACCCTGCGGGGTGTTTTTCCCTAGTTGGCTCGAAGTAAAAAACAATGTACGGGGGAGTTCTTTTGTACACAACCTAGCCATAGTGCTAGTGAAAGTCATTTGATTGGTACTGTAACATCGACAATATTAATCGAGCGCTATATAGAACCATGGCTTCCTTGTCGTGTGTCTATCGGGTACAACCCGACACGAGCAAAGGGCTTGACACCAATCAACCTTACGGGTCTTGGGCTGTTTTTGAGTTGATCATAACGAGCAAAACAAGCACCTCTCGGGTGGTGTTTAGTCTTAGCTGAGACCAAGGTTGCAAAAATCGTGAATCGGTAGTGAGGCTGTCGACCCCCCAGTAGCTTGTAATCGGTCTAGGCGGGATTAATCGGTGATTAATCGGATTTGCATTTTTGGCAAGTTTTGGGTATTTCTTGGTAGTTTTGGGTTTTCCGAAAAGATTTTCCTTAAAACATCTTGTAATAGATATAAACATGACTATAGTGATTACATTTTTTCGGGGTTGCAAAAATAGCGAATCAGTGATTAATTGTATTGGCATTTTTGGCAAGTTTTAGGTATTTATGGCAAGTGTTCGTATTTTTGACAAGATTTTCCTTGAAAAACATCCTGAAATAGATATAAACATCGATTATAATTGATTATAACTAATTTACGGCGAGTTTAGGGTATTTCCAGTAAGATTTCCATGTTTTCGGCAAGTTTGACCATCGTTAACCGCCGTTGACCATGATTGACCGATTTGTTTGAACGATTTACACAAATCGGAAGGTCTGTGGCCCAAGATAGCATCTAATCGGTGATTAATCGGCCTTGTCTGAGACTAACCATTTGGGTGAACCAAGATTGTGAGTGTATGCACTATAACAATATGCTGAAGTCACAAGAACAATCGTATACCAACTAAACCAGACGTTACTATAAGCTGGTAAAAACCTCAAATGGCCGAGTACCCCTGTAGCTATGTAGACTGGAAATCTAAACCGAGACAAAAAAGGGTCACCAGTAAACTAAGGGCCGCGATAAGCCGAACCAAATGGGTCATAGATTAAGTAAACTGGAAACCTAAAACAATCCGATAGCTGGGTTTAAATCAAGCATTTAGAGCTGTTCAATAATTTCGTCATAAAAAGACAAACGTATGGCCATTCCGGGTCCTTGACCCAACCACAAATCAGGTTCTACTTGAACCGTACGTGGGTACATTCCGTTACCCGAGACTATAATTGGAATAAGTTCCTGGTGTCGAACAAACCGAGACCCTGTGGGTGTCTTTCTCGGTCCAATTACTACCAGGATCTCACGAACCTTGAGCCAATACCATGTTTTAGATTTTTCTATTTTACCACACATTGTCAGAAACAACAACAACAGGTAAGATTATTTTAACTGAATCAAATCAATATCAATTAATTCAATTATCACCCATATTAACCAATATCACTTCTAATTTATTAATAACCTTCGGTACAAAAAAAATACATAATTCGAATTTTGATAAAGGAAATTACAACTTAATAGCTTCAAGAAAAGAAATAATAAAATTGCATGTTCTTACAATCAATTTCGTGGGTCGAATAGATGAACACCGAAAACCAAAGAGCTTAATTGGAGGGGGTTTGGGACGAATTGGAACAATTACACTCTTGAGATAGCTTCCCTATGCATCAAATAACAAAACCCCCAACTCAATTTAGAAGCCCTTTGATTTATAGAAACCCTAATTATTAAGAACCCTAATTTTTGAATTTAATTGGAAGTGATGAAAATCGGTGATAAGCGCCCTTTTATAGCTGAAAGAATGGAAAAGTGATTGTGACACATCCGAATCTCGTCTCTTCATCTCTCACTACTCTTAGCTCGTGTTTTCTTCTCCCCTAGTCACGTATAGAGGTCTTGTGTGACTCCAGTCTGTGCTAACCTTGTTATGGAATGGTGACAAATGTGTTTTTCATTAGAGGAGACAAGTTTAGGTCTAAATTGGTGAAAGGGTGGTTTTTGGTTTCCTGGTTTTATGGTGAAATGCAGAAACAGAAAAGAAATGAGAGAGAGAGGAGAATAGGGTGGCTGTACTAGGAATAGCTTAGGTTTTAATTCTTGTTTTATTAATAATTGGTGTATTATTTGTACCCCGTGTTTTGACGAATCTCCGTGTAATTATACCTTCCCGGTACTCGCAAAATATAACGATTACGTTTTTGGAAACGTTTTAACGAGCGTAATAATATGGTATTATTATTATGTAGGATTTAGACTATAATTGTTTGCCGTAACTAATTTGGTGTCGGTATGCGTGCGTTGCCATGACTTTCTAAATTCACGAGATAACCTCTTGTTTTCTTCCGTAAATTATCCTTGAATGATAAAATGTGTATATTTCACTTATCTCATTATTTATTTTTAGTCTTGTATGCTATTGCGCTGCAGTATGCGGAATAACTTCCCGAAACATTGGATTAAGCTTATGTATGCTTAAATTTTAATTTGGACAATAATAAATTTCACATTTATTATACAGATACTTAGTGGACAAGTATCGTGCGTGCGGTTTCTTATTTCTAAGGAAACGAAATGACCTCTCGTTTTTAAATTTTAGATATTGGCATTCTGTCAGAAAATTATTGATTTAGATTTTATGACGTGATAAATATTATTATAATAATCCGAAATTTACGGGTTGTTATAAATGACGTCTAAGTGTAGAACGTTTCCCTTGTAAAACCAATTAGCGTTGTTATTGATGGCCTGATGTTGTTTCTGACGTAATCTGGTAGCTTGCTGAAGCAGTGATCATACATGATATTTACTGATCTTCTTCCGTCCATGTATATCCGTATTAATTTGTGTGATGCAATGATTGCAGATATGATGACTGAGTTGAATGATGGGATGAAGGTGTCCGTTGGAATGTTTCACGAACGGACCTGCTTCTAACTTGTCATTGCGTAGCTACCCTCGTCATTCTCAGGTTGTTCAGACAATATCATGTTGATTGGCCCACTGGCATCTAAGGGTCGGTAGTCGTTACCTTCTTTGTTGTCGGGAGTAAGTGATCCAGCTTGTCCTAGGTGTTTGCATTCTCAATTTCTTCTTTGAGCTCCCTACAAGAATTTTTGTGTCGTGCATGTGGTCATTGTGAAACATGCAGAAAAATCTCTTCAATTTTGTTGCTCGTGTGTTCCCCACTGTGCTATGTCGGACTCGTACGACTTATCCGTTAGCGACAGTTAGAACAATTGTCTTTGTGCATGTACTATGTAGCTTGAGAATTGTTACCAGGCCTTGTTCAGACTGGGTTTATGTAGTTTTTGTCAAAGTTGACTCGTGAACCGTTATGATTTTGGCTTGATTCGAGTGTGTGATTAATAGGATTGGGTCACTAATAACGATACGCTATCAATCATTTTGCGCTATTATGAAATGAGAGCTATACAATGCTATTTATATACAAGCTAAACTTCTAGAAGGTTTTTTTAACTAACTTATCTACATAATTATACGGGTCTATTTATATTGCATTGCATTTTACTTTGTCTCTATGATCAAGATGATGTTTGGCTGGAGATGTATGTTGTTGTGTGTGATTTTCAGAGTTGACTTTCTGTGTGATTTGCAGAGTTGACTTTGTGTGTTGACTCTTTAATTCTGATGGTATCTCCTTTAATATGTATGTTTGTGGTTGAGCTCGTTGAACTACACACCTTTCGATTTGTCTCCTTTCACATGACCCATGGATTTGAGTGCTTAAAAATTGATAAAACTAGCAAATATAAAACGAATCTGATAAGATGAACAGGTGTGTTTGTTTTTTAAAAAAAAGTCTTACTAGCCCTTTTACTCTTACCGTAAGAGGTGGGCAGACGTTTTGGTTGTTTGTTTTTATCTTTTGATTAAGACCCAGTTAGACATATAACATCTTACTCAGTAAGAGGTGGGAGACTTGTCTTACTGCCTCTTACTCGTTTTGTAAACTTTATATAATATATTTAATTGTTTATTAACTATGTTATATTTATGATAAAAAGTCTTGTTTCATATTTACATAATTTACTTATTATCGCATTGCGTTGGTTTAATAAACAAATTGCAAAACGAGCACATAAAATCATTCGGACAATTATACAAAAACAAACAACATTATTTCGTTCAGATTTAGACTTTCTAACCATCTCTTACCAGTAAGATGTGGTAGTCAGATTCAGACCCAAAACATCTTAATGAAACAAACACAATATATATAACCGTTTTCAGAATGCTCATAAATTGACCTCTCGATAAAAAGATTTGCAGTATCATTCATTTATATGCAATTTTTTAAGAAATGGACAAATATTTAAAGTTGGTGAATTAAAATCAACTAAATAAACGAGCCGACCCAACACATTTGATCCATGTTTCGTTATAAACATCCATTTAAGTTTCCATTAATTTGACCCATTATATTATCAGTACATTCTTCCATTTATGGTTTACCTTGCTTCAAAAGTCAATGTCAATCCTGTAATTTCAACTCTTAACTGCCAACTACTACACTTATTTGACAGAGTATTAAAAATGAAACAGAGAAGTAATACGAGTTGAGTTTATATGTTACTTGTATGTATAGTCTCATGCCTTTAATATTTACTGAAACAATATCACAAAAAAATTCAATATAGAACACAAAATATTTAAAAATTCAATGAACAAATATTTAACATTTATTTTTTAATGAAACTACAAAAATCATTTATCGGCTTTTAATAAAATTAAATATCTTACAAATCGTTAATCGTTAACCGTTATACGAAACGAATCATGTCATCGCAATGAAAATTAAATAATTTTTTATAGAGACACATTTCTATATACTTTTCACAAACTTTTTTTTTGAGTTTTTTGTGAGTATTGACATTTACGGTCGGAAATATCACATATGACTCGTTATTTCAATATCACATGCGATTTATGAAATAACACGTGACTTGTGAAATGACACATGATTTATAAAATAACAAAACATATGTGATTTTTCTAGACGCAAAGTTTAATACTAAAAAACTCGAAAAAAAAATTTGTCGAAAGTATATTGAAGTGCTCGTCCATTGAAAGATATATATATATATTTTTTTTTGTCGCGGTCAGAGGCGGACCCTACAGTTGTTGTAGGTGGTGCCCTGGAACCACCTTGCAACACTAAATTTATTTAGAATTGATGTATAAAATAATATGAGACCTATCTTGAAAATATATAAAGAACCACTTTACATTATTTGGAAGAAAGGGAAGGGAGAAAAAAAAATGAGCCAGAAATAAGTCGGACATTTTTGCAATTAGAATTACGGGAATGGATTCGCTAAAGATAAATAAAAATAAAAAGAATGAGAAATGTTTTCAGCCACATATTTCAAATGAAAAAAGAGAATTTTATGAAAGATGCATCTCATTTTATAAATGCATCTGAAATGTGCGGATGTAGTTATTTCTCATTATTTTCATTTTACTTTTATTTCTTATTTAATCATTATTTTTAGAATTATTTTGTTTTGCTAGTTTAATAGAAAATTAGAAATGATAATTATTGTAGAGGATTTTGCAAAGATTTTTTCTCTTTTTTATTTGATAAAAAATTAATATAAGTCCATGATCGGCCATATATTGTTATTTACTAGTTGGATATCCGCGCACAGCGGCGGCGATAAATATAGTTATATAATAAATATAGTAAATGAAGTGCTAACCTAACTCCCTCAATTCCCTACCCATTTAGTGAATTCATTTCACAACACTCCAAATGTATATTTGTTAGTTTTATGTGTTTGTTTGGGTTTTTGTATCTTCCCGTGACATTATTATTCCCGCATATAAAAAGACTTTCACAATCTCTTTCTCGTCAAACACTTTCCCAAAAGTAAATGATTTTGATAAATAAAGTTTGTATTGATTGAAATAAAAGTTAAAGTTATAAAAATTTGAATCAAAATAAAATAAACATACTAAAAATTTAAAAACTAAAAACTCATAAAAATATATCAAAATGGATGTTGAAATAAAAAACACAAAATTTTAAAAAATATGGTGAAATTAGATAATAAAAAAAATAAACGAATTAAAAGATATTTAAATTTAAAAATAAATGTGATTAATTAGTTAAGAAGTGATACGTGTCCCCTCATTATTTGAACTTTTTATTTTAGTTTGTTAAGCTCCTATTTTTGTTATTTTTAGTTAGAGAAGTGACCGTACACACTCAATGATTGAAGCTCCTTATCTTAATTTTTGTGAGTTCCACAACTTAAATGCTTTATATAGTAGTATAGATAAAAACGTTGTATTAAAAGGTATGATTTAAGATCGGACAAAAGATTTTTTACATATCAATTGATCAATCTCCACCCTCCATTTTTATTTGATCTAATGGATGAGATTAATCACAACAATTTAAAAAACCCACTTTCATCATTTTTTTTCTTCAAATATTAATAACTTTCAAACCGTTAATCGTTAAGCGAAAAAAAAATATATCATTGCGACGAGCATTTAATTATCTTTCTATAGATAGACACTTTGATATACTTTTGACAATTTTTTTTTCCGTATTTTTCACCTTTTTTTTTCATATTTTTCACGTTTTTTTTTAAGTTTTTTCGTTTTTTTACGTTACTGAATTTTGCATTAAAAAATCATATATGATAAAACATTAATTTGAATATCACATGTGATATTAGTGTTAAATCATTTATCATATGTAATAACACATGTGATATTAGTGTAATATCACATATGATATTACATATCATATATGATTTAACACTAATACCACATGTGATATTCAACCTAGTGTTTTATCATATATGATTTTTTTTTCATGCAAATTTTAGTAACGTAAAAAAATAAAAAAATACGAAAAAACGTGAAAAAAAAGAATTTATTTTCTTTTTCGAAAGTATATCAAAGTCACGTCTATAGAAAGATAATTAAATGCTCGTCACATGACGGGTGTAAATATTTTCGCTAACGATTAACGGTTTAAGATATATTTAAATTATAAAAAATATGTGAAATAATAAAATGCTATTAATCTCAGCCATTGATTTCTTTATAAATGGATGGTGGAGATGAGTCCTTTGTTATGTGAGAAAAGTTTGATATGTAAAATAACTTTTCTCAAAAGGTATTTGTAATTATATGAACATGAAGTATTTTTAAGATACAAGAATTAAGTAGTATTACAGACAATAAATACTTGCACCGACTTAAAAATATGTATGATGCATGAATTCATTGTGAAATAATGTTAAAATGGATTCGTTTGGACTCGACCCGATCCACCACATTGATCCGTTGACTAATTGACCAATCGATTTTTTTTGCTTAATAAAATTGGGCACTACCTTGAGTGAATTTTTTTTTGCTGCCAATCAACCATCGATATGGGTAAGCTGGTGGGAGTCGATTTATCCATGGTCAGGGATGACATCAATTTGGTCATCACCGAAGAAGGTAACAATCCCGGTTCAAATGAATTTCTTGTCCATTAATATTAGGGGGATCGAGGGGGGGGGGGGAAAGGAAGTCGAACTGGATTAAAAAAATTAAATTCAGGGAGAAAATCTCTTTCCTCGCCATCCAGGAAACACAAAGTGGGGATGTGAAAGAAGAATCAATTAGGAAATATTGGGGGAATTCGAATCTCGATTTTGAGGTGGTGGAACCGAATGGTAGGTCGGGTGGCATGATTAGCGCAGGGATACAGGGTGGTTCAAAAAATTTGATTGCATAAAAAAAGACAACTACTTGGTTACTAAAGGTTTTATCAAGGGTGTCGATATGATGGCTTTCGTTGTGAATGTATACGCCCCGCAGAACAGGAAAGATAAAAAGGTGGTTTGGGACGAGTTGACAGATTTAAAGGTTAGGAATCATGGTATGTGGATTTTGATTGGTGATTTCAACGCCGTTAGAGATAGCAATGAAAGAAAGGGGTCGAGGTTTAAAAAAGGTTGCGCCAATGATTTTAATTCTTTTATTGAGCTTGCGGATCTCTACGAGTGCGAGATGAGAGGGAGCAAATTCACTTACTTGAAGGAGGACGAGAGGGGAAAGAAATTAAGCAAGATCGATCGTTGCTTAGTTGGTAGGGATGTGTTTGATAAATGGCCAGAGGCCTGCTTTAGATCACTTCCGAGGCTATTTTCAGACCATAACCCGATCCTTTTGTCTATGTTGGACCTGAACTTTGGGCCCAAACCCTTTCGGGGTTTTAACTCCTGGTTGGATTGTCCGGGTTGTGAAGAAGTTGTGATCAAGGCCCTTGATTCGTTTGAGCCCGCAGGTGCCCCTGACCTGGCCCTGGTGCGCAAGTTTAGATGGCTTCGGAGACATCTCAAAGAGTGGAGGGACGATCTTGTTAATAAGGAGAACGATGATCTGGAAGTGTGTAAAAAGGAACTTGCTGAACTTGATAGTCTGATGGAAGATTCTGAGCTGTCCGAAGAGGACTTATGGATTAGGAACGAGAGTAAGAAGAGGATAGAGGAGATTGAATATTGCAAATCTAAAGACTTAAAACAGGTTGCGAGAAGCAAATGGGCTATGGAGGGGGACGATAATAGTCGGTTTTTCCACGGTCTCATCAACAACAGGAAAAAGAGTAATGCAATTCCTGGCTTGTTAGTTGGACAAGAGTGGGTGTCGAAACCGAAGGCGGTAAAAAAAATGGTTTTTGACTTTTTTAAAGACAAGTTCAATGAAAGCATGAAGGATCGGCCAATGTTGACTTGTGACCCGGAAACTAAACTGGCGGATGGGGAGGCGGAACTGTTGGTTGCACGGTTCTCTAAAGAAGAGATTAAGAAGGCGGTTTTTGATTGTGGGGAAGACAGGGCTCCGGGCCCAGACGGTATTACTTTCAAATTTATCAGGAGGTTTTGGGGGCACTTTGAGGGTGACTTTGCAAAAATAATGGAGGCTTTCTTTGAGAACGGGACGATTAACAAAGGGTGTAATGCTGCCTTCATTACTCTAATTCCAAAGGTAAAAGACCCGGGTCATCTAAACGATTATAGGCCTATCACATTAGTCGGTTGCATTTGTAAGGTGATCTGCAAAATTTTAGCGAATAGGCTAAAGTTGGTGATTAGCCCCTTGATATCTACTTACCAAACGGCTTTCCTTAGTGATCGCCTGATCCTGGACGGTCCTCTTATCCTTAATGAGATTATCTGGGTCAAAACACAAAAGGAAGGCTTTCATTTTCAAAGCGGACTTTAACAAAGCGTTTGATAACGTCAATTGGGGGTTCTTGATGTCGGTTATGGCTCAACTGGGATTCCCTGATAGATGGTGTAGGTGGATTTTTGGTATCCTGTCTTCAGCTCGGTCGGCGGTTTTAGTCAATGGTTCGCCCACTTTTAAATTCCAATGTGGGAAAGGACTACGACAAGGCGATCCTATTTCGCCGTTCTTGTTTCTTTTGGTTATGGAATCCCTTTCTCGCATTATGAAGAAAGCGGACAGCTATGGTGCTTTTGTTGGTCATCGCCCAATCAGGGCCCAAGAGTGTCTCATCTTTTATATGCGAACGATTGTACCTTCATTGGCGAGTGGTCTCTGCTTAATCTTAAAAAGGTTACCAGAATTTTGAGGTGTTTTTATTTGTGCTCGGGCCTCAAGATCAACATGGGGAAGTCACAAATTTTTGGGGTGGGGATCGACGATAGCGAGGTGAAAAGAGTTGCGGATATGGTGTCTTGCAAATCTGGGATGGTGCCCTTTGATTACTTGGGAATACGTATTGGTGGTAATATGAACCGAATAGCGAATTGGGAATTCTTGTTTGAAATCTTCAAGTCTCAGCTTTCTCATTGGAAAGGGTCGTGTCTCTCTATGGGGGGGAGGGTCACGTTAATCAAAAGTGTGATGGAAAGTCTCCCCACTTACTACTTGTCGTTATTTAAGGCCCCGATTAAGGTCGTGGAAGTCTTGGAAGGAATCATCAGACGCTTTTTTTGGGGAGGTACGTCGGAAGCTAATAAAATTCATTGGGTGGCTTGGGAGAGGGTTGCCTCTCCTGTCAAAGTGGGTGGTCTCGGGCTTGGTAGATTAGCGGACGCTAATATCGCTCTCCTCTCGAAATGGATGTGGCGCTACAAGACCGAAAAGGTAAGTTTATCAAGAAGGGTGGTGGATGCTATTCACGGGTCTAGGAGACGTTGGTTACCTCTTTCGTTCAATAGGGTTGTGTCGGGCGTTTGGGTTAACATTGTGAATACGTTATCTAAGGTGAAGGTTGCTGACCTTGGTTTTAATCAACTGCTAAAGGTATTGTCGGTGACGGTAAGCAGATTAGATTCTGGCTAGACACATGGATTGGTGCTTCTATGCTGAGGGACGAGTTCCCTGTGTTGTTTAGTAAAGAGAAAGACAAAGGATGCTTGGTGGGTGACAAGTTCGACATGGATCTCCAAGTTTTTGTGGGTCTCGAGAGGCTTGGCATGGATGGGAGTTCTGATGTTGAGTCAAGGGAGTCTAGGCGGCTGTTGGGCTTGCTCGGGGGTACTCGCTTGAACAACCAGCGAGATAGATGGACATGGATTGGTGCTAATCATAATAACTTCAGTGTACGGGCAATGAAAGAATTCCTTTCTTGTGATACGGACTATAGCAACAGGTTCGTTTTCAAGTGGTCTAAATGGGTTCCAAAAAAATGTAACATTTTCATGTGGAGGTTAGCTATGAATAGGCTTCCGACGTTGGATGCGCCCGGATAGAAGGTGTTGTTTGCTCGCTCACTTGTGGGTGGCGAGGTGGAAGACAAATCGCGAAACACCTTTTCTGTTCTTGTGAGGTCTCTTTGGATATATGGTTGCGTGTGAGCAACTGGTGCAAGACCGCTCCTCTTTTCTTCTTTTCTACTAAGGATCTATTTGAGGTGCATAAAAAGGTTGCGAATGATAGGAAGAGACGTGAAGCCCTGAAAGGTGTCGTGTTTACCTCCTGTTGGTGCATATGGAAGGCGAGGAACGAAAAAAGGTTTGATAATGGTAGTATCGACGCTCGGAAAATCTTACAAGATATTAAGGCTCTTAGTTTTTTGTGGTATAAGAATCGATCGAGAAATCGCTCGATTAAATGGAAAGATTGGTATTCTTTTAATTTGATGTAATCTGTTTGTTTCCTTTTTGGTGCTCCGCTTTTTGGTGGATGTGAGCTAGTGTGAATAATAGTCAACTTTAAAAAAAAAAAAAAAAAAAAAAAAAGTTATCTTCCGTTGTCTTTTATCATGTGTAGATAGCTAGGGAAATGAATGCTTCACATGCAATTGCTCTATGCATAGGAATCAACGTACCAATCTACTTGCAACATGCAATTTCCCCCTTCATTTTACATCCGCCAACTTCCCTCATTTACTCTTTCTGAATTTTGCAAAGAAGAACGGGTAATTTCATTTCACATAAAATTATGGGTATGTTTAAAAATTACACACAACAAACTGATAAATATTTGCATTTACAACTTACAAGCTTAGACGTACTACTCTACTCAAAAGGTTATTATTATCGTTAGGACTTAGAAGACAAAAGAAATACAATACTGAAATAATAAAAGTGAGATATGTAAATTGCTATTTATCGGCGTTTGTATATGTATCACATCAAATAAATTGTTTGAAAGGAAAGTGAATTAGAACAAAAAGCCAAAGGGTCTTTTGCCTGTGAGAGTAACAAAGATTCTTGGTTTCGGTTTAGTTTGCAACATATGTGGTGTATTATGTGGTTTTTTTTTAACGGCGGTTTTATTAAAGAGCTTAGCAAGGAGCTAAAAGCTCAAACAAGATTACATAAGAGCAAATAAAGGGCCTTTAAGCCAACTAACCCAATTAAGATTTCTCCTAGCTCTAGCATTAAACCATACAAAAGAGTGGTGAACAATAAGATCAAAAAAAGACGCCTTCAAAAGTACCTCCGACGAAAAAAAAGCTTGTCCCAGAAACTCCATATAATCCACCATGAGACGAAAAATATGGCTTCAAAATAAACTTTCATCTCTCGCTTAATCTTCAGCCCATCAAACCATCTTTGCCAATCTTGAAACGTGGAGAACCCAATAACCGGAACCCCAACCACACTAAGATCTGAGAGATGATATCAGAAGCAATCGAACAAGAGAAGAACATATGGTTTGTGGTCCCCCCCCCATCAAACAAAAAAAAAAAACAAACCGGACACTCTATAGAAGGAATTTTCAACCCTTTCAAAGACATATTAAACCTAGACGGAAGCTTATTATTCAACGCTATTCTACAAGCCAATATATTCACTTTGATTCGA
Source organism: Chrysanthemum makinoi (assembly GCA_910596185.1). Taxonomy (NCBI): domain Eukaryota; kingdom Viridiplantae; phylum Streptophyta; class Magnoliopsida; order Asterales; family Asteraceae; genus Chrysanthemum; species Chrysanthemum makinoi. The sequence goes on along the minus strand of OU343224.1, from coordinate 239,629,582 downwards.
ACTAACTTACTCCATCTAGTAGGCGTCCCTTCCAATATGTATAAACTCTTATCTATATGTTTCCTAGGCAACGCTGCAGAGAACTCTCCATCACCAACCAAAGACCATGACCACCTATCGAGACCTTCATAAAGAGTAATAGAACTCACCATAAGAGTTAATTCCTCCATTTGCACACTTTCTGCCCCTCCCCTAGGCGTTCTTCTAAAGCTCGACATCACTCCATACTCAAATTTTTCAAAAACCGTTATTTCTTTGTTCTCCTCTAGCGCAAACAAACGTGGAAACTTCTCTTTCAAAACCCCACTTTCTATCCAGTTCTCGAGCCAAAATGACGTAGTATTACCATTCCCCACCGTTTTGGTAATACACGACAACAAGTCTACCCCTTTTGTTTTTAGCTGCCCCATGCTACGAATACACTCTAACCAGAGAGAAGACTTGCCCACTTTGATATCCCGGCCCCAAATTACCACAAGCTCCATGAATTTCCTTAATAACAGATACCGACAAAGCATCGATTTGAGTTTTAAACCTCCAAATCCATTTAAAAAGAAGGGCACGATTCCTAGCATAAAAACTAGACATACCTAAGCCTCCAACCCAGGGACGGAGCCAGGACCAAGTATGACTGGGTGTACAAAATCTTTTGAACCGTAATACTGGAAACATATTTCGAATGACCAGTGCATTTAAGAATGCATTTGGAAAAATCGGGTTTTTTTTCAAAAAGTAACACTGCATCGAAAAATTCATGGGGTTCCCGGGCACCCGCAGGACCCCCTCGCGCCATCCCACCTCCTTGCTCCACAATGACTTTTCATCCCAGCTAAACCAAGAAATCTTACGAGAATCACATCACGGCCCTCGAAAAAAATGCTTCTAATAGCGATCAGACGATTTAAGAACTCCACCGGACTTTAACTAAAAAT
>OU343224.1:239504801-239628550 GCA_910596185.1 Chrysanthemum makinoi | reverse complement strand
TCTTATCATACCTTTTGCGAGAAGGTAACTTGTTGCGTGCTTTATAAAGATGTGACAGCGACTTGTGAATCTAGCAAAAGTGTGTGATCTACAAAACCTAATGGTGCTTAATGCTGCATTTGCTATCAACTTGAAAAGTTACGTTATTGTGATCGATTAATATCATATTGTTGAGGTTTGTCAAGAGGTTATAATGCATATATTTTTGATCTTTGGTATAAGTTAGTCCGTGGAATATAACTATGTGGGTTAGACATAGTTAGTACAAGACATAAGACGAAGTTTGGGAAGTCGACTTCTTCATCAAATTACGTTATACTGGAGTTTTCTTCACCGCAATCATTACATGAGCCTATATGCATCATTTTACTTCGAGTTCCTAGTGGATAAGACAAAAAGGGGAAGAAGTAAATAGTTAGATCGTTGGTGGTGCATAGCAAGGGGATCACATGTTTCATAACTTAAGAGGAAGTTCATTGCTTATTGGTTTGTCATATCAACTAGGGGAAGATTGTTGGGATTTATAATTTAAGTTGATAAGACAAAATACATGAAACATGAGGGACTGAAAGCGGCAAAGGGAGATTCTTCATTTAAATGAAGATTACAGAGATTATAGGAAATATTATTATCCATTTAGAAGATTTATTTGTTTTTCCTGTTAGTTAGCTTTTTTTTATGTGTGTCAAGCAAATGTAAACACCAAAGTGTGTGTGTTCCTAGGTGTAGGTCTTTGTAAATGCCTAGGGTTTGAGTTAGTTTATTATGATGAATAGAGAAACCTTGTGGTAACTTTGATGTTATTGTTTATTTTCCGCTGTGCAAATCATTGTTACTATATCCGAGATGGCTTAAACGATCTTCTACAAGGACTGTCCAAACAACAAAACTTCCACTTCATTAGATCTATTTATAACATTCGAGTGTTTATCCCAATACACTCAGTTCCGACATGCTATATGTTTCGCCTTGACCCATGCGGGGCCAACCGAACAGAGGAGTCACCCCCAATAGATCTATTTATAACATTCGCGCTTCCCAACAGGAATTGACGGTTCATGAAAAGGGCAATATGGGATCTAAGGACTTAGGCTAAGCTGCGTAATATTCTAAGTCAAACATTTTGTTATGGTCCATAAAACATCTATGTATGATGTATCTTAAAACATATCAATCAAAAGGCATAGTATGCATGGAAATGCACCATTAAAATCATTTAAGTAAAATGAGCATGTATCTTCCCCAAAACAAGAGTATAAAGCAGTTAAAAATTAGGAACTATGAAACTCACCTTGGCAATTAGTAGTCGAAGGGAATTAAATCAATTATTGGTAGTGCAAACAGACCGCCAACCCTAATTAATATCTGAAATAGACTTTTCTCATGTTTAAGACTACGATAAAGTTTAACTAACTTTATAGGTTTTTAAATGTTTGACTTGTTGTTGTTGTTGTTGCTTATGTGGCCATTTAAGTTATAACGTGTGTATTGGCTTATGGAAGGGTAGAGTAGAAACTGGAAGAGCTCGGGGATGAACAAGGCTTCGGTTAGACCGAAAGATAATGTACGAAAAGTATGTCGTTTATTAAGACATCATCGGATTAAGTGGATATCATGAATGAAGGAAGTATATATATACCCATATAATTTATATATGAAACATGTGCCCATGGTACGTCGAGGCGAGTCACACAAGACGAAGGTGAGCTAAAAGGGAAATCTTGGATTGACAGTATACTTGACCATATTTTAGTGGGGTTGCCGCAAAACTGCTCGCATAGGTCGGCGGTAAACAAAACGGACCTGTGGAAAAATCTGGGCTTCGGCCCAAGAATTATATTTCAAGGCAACTTTGGGCTAGGCATGTTTAAAATGACTCCAAACATCCTTCTGATTGGACTTAGGCCCAAATTACCAATTCAGTATATTCCTTTTTGAATGTACAAGTTTGTAGCTGAAATATTTGGACGGGTTTAGGCCTAGTAACAGAAGAGCAATCGAGCGTAACATGGTTCTTTCCCAACCATCTCGTGATTAGTGGCAGTAATAAATACCCTGTGGGGTGTTTTTCCCTAGTTGGCTCGAAGTAAAACACAATGTACGGGGGAGTTCTTTTGTACACAACCTAGCCATAGTGCTAGTGCAAGTCATTTGACTAGCACTGTAACATCGACAGTATTAATCGAGCGCTATATAGAACCATGGCTTCCTTGTCGTGTGTCTATCGGGTACAACCCGACACGATCAAAGAGCTTGACACCAATCAACCTTACGGGTCTTGGGCTGTTTTTGAGTTGATCATAACGAGCAAAACAAGCACCTCTCGGGTGGTGTTTAGTCTCAGCTGAGACTAACCATTTGGGTGAACCAAGATTGTGAGTTGTATGCACTATAACAATAGGCCGAAGTCACAAGAACAATCGTATACCAACTAAACTAGACGTTATTATAAGCTGGTAAAAACCTCAAATGGCCGAGTACCCCTGTAGCTGTGTAGACTGGAAATCTAAACCGAGACAAAAAAGGGTCACCAGTGAACTAAGGGCCACGATAAGCCGAAACAAATGGGTCATAGATCAAGTAAACTGGAAACCTAAAACAATCCAATAGTTGGGTTTAAATCAAGCATTTAGAGATGTTCAATAATCTCGTCATAAAAAGACAAACGTATGGCCATTCTGGGTCCTTAACCCAACCACAAATCAGGTTCTACTTGAACCGTACGTGGGTAAATTCCCTGACCCTAGACTATAATCGGAATAAGTTCCTGGTGTCGAACAAACCGAGACCCTGTGGGTGTCTCTCTCGGTCCAATTACTACCAGGATCTCACGAACCTTGAGCCAATACCATGTTTTAGATTTTTCTATTTTACCACACATTGTCAGCAACAACAACAACAAGTAAGATTATTTTAACTGAATCAAATCAATATCAATTAATTCAATTATCACCTATATTAACCAATATCTCTTCTAATTTATTAATAACCTTCGGTACAAAAAAAATACATAATTCGAATTTTGATAAAGGAAATTACAACTTAATAGCTTCAAGAAAAGAAATAAAAAATTGCATGTTCTTACAATCAATTTCGTGGGTCGAATAGATGAACACCGAAAACCAAAGAGCTTAATTGGAGGGGGTTTGGGACGAATTGGAACAATTACACTCTTGAGATAGCTTCCCTATGCATCAAATAACAAAACCCCCAACTCAATTTCAGGAAGCCCTTTGATTTATAGAAACCCTAATTATTAAGAACCCTAATTTTTGAATTTAATTGGAAGTGATGAAAATCAGTTATAAGCGCCCCTTTTTATAGCTGAAAGAATGGAAAAGTGATTGTGACACGTCCGAATCTCGTCTCTTCATCTCTCACTACTCTTAGCTCGTGTTTTCTTCTCCCCTAGCCACGTATGGAGGTCTTGTGTGACTCCAGGCTGTGCTCACCTTGTTATGGAATGGTGACAAATGTGTTTTTCATTAGAGGAGACAAGTTTAGGTCTAAATTGGTGAAAGGGTGGTTTTTGGTTTCCTGGTTTTATGGTGAAACGCAGAAACATAAAAGAAATGAGAGAGAAAGGAGAATAGGGTGGCTGTACTAGGAATAGCTTAGGTTTTAATTCTTGTTTTATTAATAATTGGTGTATTATTTGTACCCCGTGTTTTGACGAATCTCCGTGTAATTATACCTTCCCTGTACATAAAAAATATAACGATTGCGTTTTTGGAAACATTTTAACGAGCGTAATAATATGGTATTATTCTTACGTAGGATTTAGAATATAATTGTTTTAGTAACTAATTTGGTGTCGGTATGCCGTCGGTGACATGACTTTCTAAATTCACGAGATAACCTCTCATTTTCTTCCATAAATTATCCTTGAATGATAAAATGTGTATATTTCACTTATCTCATTATTTATTTTTAGTCTTGTATGCTCACTTTACTTAGTTGTAGTATGGAGTAACTTCCGAAACATTGGATTAAGCTTATGTATGCTTAAATTTTAACTTGGACAATAATAAATTTCACATTTATTATACGGATACTTGAACAAGTATCGTGTGCGGTGTCTTATTTCTAAGGAATCGAGATGACCTCTCGTTTTTAAATTTTAGATATTGGCATTCGTAGAAAATAATTGATTTGAATTTTTTGACGTGATAAATATTATTATAATAATCCAAAATTTACGGGTTGTTATAGTCTACCCACCTTACAGGAGATCCGTCCCGGATCTCAGTTTACGATTACCGATAGGGTTAATGCGGGAACGAGGTGATGGTATTTGGAACAAGTTTTGAATTTTCCCTAGGTTGTTCTAGGGTTTCCTCTTTGGGTATGGGTACCTAGGTGTTATGTCAGCAGCACATCCTCTATCTGAGGAGCCATGATTTTCTGGGGTAGGTTCATTGGGTGAAAGTTCTAATTCTTGATGTTATGAGGTTTCACTATTTTGTTAGTGTGGGCACCTCTAACTTCTCAAGGTCTTATCAAAACGTACCCATTTCTGGCGTTTCATGATTCTAAAGTATATGGGTTGATTCTTAAGGGATGAAGAAACATTTGTTTTCGAATTTCTCTTTGGACTAAATGTTTATACAAGTTTAACTAAGACTAGATTTCAAAATCGATAGTTGTGTAAAATGACACATTTTCACAAGATTTGTAAAACTGGTTCTTAATTATGGTATGTATATGGGAAATTTTATGAAACTTTTAGTGTTTCGACATTTTGTCTCATTTTAACGAGGGATTTGGAAAGTATTATTCTTGGATTTTGAAGGGGAATCCTCCAATTTGGAAACTATATTGTAGTAAGGATGTGTAGCAGGATATAATGTTTACCCATAGCTACGAGTAGAGTTTAGTTGGCTAAGTTGGGTAAGGTTAGGGATTTAATAGTTGATGAACCTCATGGTTATCTATGGTTTTAGGTAGAGGTGTAGGATACATCCTAAGGTCAGACTTAGCTACCAAGGGGAACATTGATCATTTTTGTTTATGAGGTATTAACTTAAAACGCTTTATTTTGGTAAGGTATGGGTAGAATTGTATTTTACTTTACGGTGTAATGGTAAGGTGGCAACTTGGTTTGTAGAATAATTCATGAAGTGATTCATGAAGTATTTTGATTATAATGGTCTGTGGGATAATCGGAAATAGTTTGTATGGCAAATTTTTTTTGTTTGTAGGAGGTTAACAAGGTAGGCACTGTTATTCTTAAGAGGTGGGTGGAGCTTCTAGGTATCAAATTTTCAAGGTAAAATTTTCAAGTTTTGTGGGATTATAGGTCATTTATCGTGTCTTTCTATATTTTTCCAGAGGTTTATTGTTCTTTTGGTTGCCTATCCCCACTAGGGAATCTTTCCCATAGGTGTTTTGGAAGGTTGCTCCTAGAATGGCTTGGTTTGTCCATGGAATGTAAGGTTTGGGGTAGGAGTGACTATAACATAACCCGATTGTGATATGGAAATATAGGGTTTATGACTAAGGAATGCCAGTGAGTGGCTTTTGATTAAGGAATGCCAGTGAGTGGCTTTTGATTAAGGAATGCCAATGAGTGGCTTATGATTAAGGAATGCCAATGAGTGGCTTATTACATGTTTATTAAAATATTAACATTAATCAAATTACACTAGACATAACGCTATTATAACTATCCTAAGTATTGCAAAATTCACTCGAAGGGACATAGGTGATCAGGCTATGTCCCACTGTCCCTGGTTGAATATAGGTGATCAATCTATATTCAACCGAGGTTCAATAAATTTTGAAATACTTAGCTTAGTTACGTTAGTAATATGTCCCAATACTTTTAAAGGTTGTCTCGAAGGATTAGAACAATTATTCTCTTTATGTGAGGGAAAAGGTGTAGTGCCGTGATACGTAAGTATACGTATAGGGAAAATAATTATAACCTATAATGAAATTAGGTGGCAGGATAAAACATGTATCTTATCAAGTATGATCTCAACAAGATCATAAGTGGATCGACGGCGGCAGCGTGTCGGTCATAGGGTTTAGTTTTTGTAAAAGTAGTTATAGTCTAGGTTTTTAAAATACCCATTCTCTATAACCTAGGCTCTTATGGCAATCTGTAACACCCAAAATGGCTCAAGGAGGCAAACAAGTATTGGGGTGCTACTAAATCGATATCACAACATAAGCATAGAACAACCTGATTTTTATAAAGAACTATTATTCATTATTGAATACAATGTTTACATTATTGATTTGTGCGGAAAAATGGCCCATTATAAAAAGGTGGTCCTATACATAAATCGAGTCGTCTATGACCATGCCATGTCTTTTCCTTAGCCTCAGAGATAAGCTATCACTTCAAAAACACGAAGATGCATGCTAAAAGGTGTCAACACGAGGTTGGTGAGTTCATAGGTTTATTTAAAAGGCACTTCAGTATACCATTTATCATTTGGTTTTGATGATCATTACGTCTTGCATAATGTCATAAAATTTATGATTACATTTCATAAAAGAATTTCATTATTGGACCTTAAGCAGGTATATGCACATTACAACGAATATAATGCCATATATTATAAATCTATTACGCCAGCACGAAGTTCATGCAACCGGCTACTCGGCGGTTTCTGTGTATGCAAAAGAAGTCATACAAATAAGGAGCCCATGGCGAGTTTTTATCCCAATACACTCGGTTCCGAAATGCTATATGTTTCGCCTTGAGTCATGTGGGGCCAACCGAGGAGTCACCCCAATAGATCTATTTGTAACATTCGCTTCCCAGGTGTGGTTCATTAAGAAGGCAATTTGGGATCTAAAGACTTAGGCTAAGCTGCGTAATATTCTAAGTCAAACATTTTGGTATGGTCCATAAAACATCTATGTATGATGTATCTTAAAACATATCAATCAAAAGGCATAGTATGCATGGAAATGCACCATTAAAATCATTTAAGTAAAATGAGCATGTATCTTCCCCCAAAACAAGTATAAAACAGATTAAAGTAGGGGCTATGAAACTCACCTTGGCAATTAGTAGTCCGAAGGGAATTAAATCAATTATTGGTAGTGCGGCTCGACACGTAACCTAATTATACAAATTTAGTATTTTCTCATGTTTAAGACTCGATAAAGTTTAACTAACTTTATAAATTTTTAAATGTTTGTGTTGTTGTTGTTGTTGCTTATGTGGCATCATTTAAGTTATAACTGTGTGTATTGGCTTATGGAAGGGTAGAGTAGAAACTGGAAGAGCTCGGGGATGAACAAGGCTTCGGTTAGACCGAACGATAATGTACGAAAAGTATGTACATTTATTAAGACATCATCGGATTAAGTGGATATCATGAATGAAGGAACTATATATATACCCATATAATTTGTATATATATATATATATATATATATATATATATATATATATATATATATATATATATATATATATATATATATATATATATATATATATATATATATATATATATATATATATATGTTTATGTCGTTACTAATAGGTATATAAGGAAAAGTCTTAGGTATAATTCAACTTGTACACATTTATAAGTTTTAAAATATATTTCATGTGACAATTATATAAATGTATATATTTTAAAAGAATGGTTACGCAAAATAAATTATCACGCTTGTACTTAGAAAAATGATGTAAGTATATACTTCATCTACCCAAAGCGACTAATGTCGAAAGTTGTATGACAATTTTTATTAAGTTTTTAACATCCAACATTTATAAGTGTTTACAAGTTTATATTTGAGCAAAATAATATGTAATTTATTGGGGTCAAAATGTATATCTATATTATAAATGCATAGACTTTGAAATATGCTTTCGAGTTTTATTTCCTATTTATACTTCATTACTCTGTGGTTTCCAATACATTTGTAATATGAAACATGTGCCCATGGTACATCGAGGCGAGTCAAACAAGAAGAAGGTGAGCTAAAAGGGAAATCTTGGATTGACAGTATACTTGACCATATTTTAGTGGGGTAGCCGCAAAACTGCTCGCCTAGGTGGGCGGTAAACAAAACGGACCTATGGAAAAATCTGGGCTTCGGCCCCAGAATTATATTTCAAGGCAACTTTGGGCTAGGCATGTTTAAAATTACTCCAAACATCCTTCTGATTGGACTTAGGCCCAAATTACCAATTCAAGATATTCTTTGGGTTCAAGTAAATACCCAAACCCCTTAATCTAGGATTTGAATAGAAAATAGCCCAAGTGTCTAGTCTGTTAAACACTAACAGTCACCGAGTGCATAGTCTCAGTGAGCCATCTTCGAGATACTCAAGACGTGGCAACAAGATAGTCTCTCCACTCCGCAAGGCGAAACTTAAAGGGTGAAGACTGAGTCAAGAAGAAGATGGTGGATTCAGTGAGTGATGACAATAACTCACTGAATCCCTAAGACTCTCTCCAACTACTTACATGAAGACAAACTGAAGTAGAAGACGAAAGATATGAAGACTGAAGAATGGCGGGACAAGGCGGGATAAGTTTGAATCGGATAAGACGAAGTCCTTATCAACCAAAGTCAACTTTCCCTGAATGGCTAAAGATCGTGCTTAGTGTCATCACCGACTTTAGGAAAGTAGTCTTGTCTCTTACCTAGAATAGCCTTTGTAAACAAAGACAAAATACATCAGACTTTGTCTTCGTATGATGTCAGTTGTCACTTAGGAAAGAGTTAAAACTCATACATGTATAAATAGCATAAGAGATGGAGTGAAAAGGTTAAGCTTGTGAATTGTAAAACACACACACGCAAGCCATCTTTTCACTCCTCCAAATACAACTTAGTTCCTGAGATAGCTCAGTGAGCTCTAAGGGTTGTGCTCAGACTTAGCCCGAGCTTAGAGAGGAGTCACCAAACTTTGTTATTTCAATCCCAAGTACTATTCAAAGTACTTGGGTAACATATCTTTGTTGATTTATTTCTAATAAGAATATGATGTTGAAAATTTATAAGTGTGTTTTACTTATGTTAGTTTCAGTCATTGTTCACTATTAACTTGTTTTTGATTCTTAAACTGTTTTAAACGATAGTGAACGGGGAACAACAAGTGGTATCAAAGCAAGGCTAACTATAAAACTCGTTTTTAGGCCGCTCTAAAAGTTTTTAAATTAGGATCCTAAATGGGTGAAATTGATGTACCCCAACTAGTCGATAAAAAGGGTGGAGCTTATTCAGTTGTTGCCCCTAGACTTGAAGTTGGCAAATTCAACAAATGGAAAAAGTGAATGCTTTGATATTTGATTGGGATGGAACCTTATTATATCAAGTGTATAAATGATGGTCCATTTGTCCCAAAGACTGCTGAAGGGTTGCCCAAACCTGAAGCTCAGTGGACCTGTGGATGAAAGGAGAGTGGTCAACCAGGACCAAAGACTCAAAAGTATCATAATATCTTGTCTTCTTGACGATATTATGGAGTCTTCAAAGCGTAGTACACAAAGCAAACTGGATGACCTATTTCATAGTCATGAAGGACCATCTGATACCAAGGAAAACAGGATAATGGACCCGAAACTTGAGTATAACACCTTCAGGGCTAAGGACTCAGAAACTCTCTCTCAAACTTACACTCGGTACAAAACTCTTTTAAATGAACTGTCAAATGATGGTGTTAAGTTGTCCAAACATGAAATTAATATTGGTTTTGTCAACATCTCCTCGAGAAGTGGTTGAATTTCTCTCAGGGACTCAGGAATGCTAATCATATCCAAAATCTTGAGCTTCAATTTATGGGAAATTTGTCTATGAGGAAAACCTCATCAACGAGACGATACGACTTAAAGAAGTCTCAGGGAAGTCAAGAACACGACCACCACCTCATCACCAATATCAACGCTTTCTATTCTAACAATTTTGTTCAAGATTTTCGGAAAATTATGATGATGAGCCGATGAGAGATCAAGTGAGGAGTACCTAAATGACACGAACACTGAATTTCGAGGAAAGGGCACTCCTTGCTAACTCTCGAAGGTTTATAAAAGAAACAAAGGTTTTTCAAATGCCAAAGCAAATGAGGACACTGAATGCTTTAAGTGTCACAAAAGAGGTCATTTTGCAAAAGACTTTTTTCAAAAAAACAATTTCGAACCCTCTTATAAACCATCGAGGTCAAATCAGTCCTCGGCTTTAGCAAATTTCAACCAAAAATCTATCAGTCTCATCAAAACTTTCAAAACAAATCTGATCAAAACAAAGCTGTTGATTTTGAAGCTAAGTATAAGAAAGTCAAAGCTAAGCTTGCATTGCTCGAGGCCGAGTCCCTCGAAACAACAAAAGTGTTCAATCTGCGTAGGGTAAAACAAAGGCCTTGTTCTTTGAGACCTTCGACTGGGATGAAGAGCCAGTGTCATCAGAAGATGAAATGGTGCATGTCAGTGCACTGATGGCCCTCTCAGAAGAGGAGAATATGGAAAACTAGAAAGGGGGTTGAATAGTTTTACCAATTTAAAACTTCCTTTTAAATATTTAGATCGACTTATGTCAATCTATTTGGTTGTTTGTGTTGGACGTTGATAGATAGATATATATAAACGTGTAATGAAAGATAAAGAGTAAAAAGAACATCACCACGACACAAGTATTTATAGTGGTTCGGCTACAAGGACACCTTCCTTGCCCTACTCCACTCCCCGAGTCACCTACTCAAGAGTTCGTAAGCACTACACCAACTCCTTATGGCGGAGAAGCCTTCACAACGTCGCTTAACCTTTTTCCGGTACAAAGCTAAATACCGAGTTCTTTCACACCAAGGTGAACCACACCTAACACAACGTCGCCTACACTTTATACGGTGCTAGGCTAACCACCGGGTTCTTTCACTCCAAGGTGAACCACACCTACACAACGTCGCCCACCCTTTATTAGGTACTAGGCTAAGCACCTAGTTCCATTACCATGGAGGAACTACTACCCATCACAACATAACACCTAATCTCAAGGAGATCTACTCCTTGTTACAACACCATCAAGGATATCACCATCCTTGGATCTAGTACTAGTCTATCTTGTACATCGAAACACACCATATCGATAGTACATCTAAGGCACCTTTCACTAATGCCTTTAGCTAGATCTTCAAGACACCTTTCACTAATGTCTTATGGCTAGATCTTCAAGACACCTTTCACTAATGTCTTGTAACTTGGCTTCTAGGCACCTTTCAATAATGCCTACAATATGGACGATCGACACCTTTCACTAATGTCTTCGTCTTGACCCTTGAGACATCTTTCACTAATGTCTTCAACACTACACTTCTTAGAAGAAAGAAAAGAATCATCAACAAGAAGACTTCAGTAGCCTTGATGATGAGGAAGCATGGCAACTCTTGGACTTGAGCTTGCTCGACTTCAAAGGTGGTGATCTTGCCTTTAAGAGGAACCTAGAAGATCACACAAAAACAAAAAACAAACTACATAGATCACTTAGATCTGAGGTTAGAGGGTTAGAATACTTGGGGAAGTATGTGTGTAAAAGTGGTGAGTGGAAAGGAAGAAATGGCTCTCTATTTATAGAGGAAATTCTCTACTGTTCCCCGGATCCCACGGATCCCTCCCACAAGGGATCCGGCTAGCACAAAGCCAGGGATCCGTGGAACGCTCCCTTTTACCCATGGGTATTTTGGTTATGGGTCATGGGTCTTTAGCTAGATACAATGTATCTTAAGGATACAATGAACTTGGTTAAGTGGTATATATAAAACCATGGGTTATGGGTCAATACCATTTGCTAGTTTTTACCTTAGTATATACTTGTTTTTACCCATTTTAGTATACTTAGTTTAAGTATATGCTAACCCAATATGTAAACACTAGTTGTTGTACATATATATCTAAATCATAAAACCACTTATACTTGTTTTAGTGTTTTATGTGAAAATGTGAATATGTGACCATTTACGTATTTTATTTGTTTCATTAAAATGATTTTACGTTTGTTATCGACAAAACATTAGAAGATCGTAAAATATAAATAAACGTTTTTACGGCTTATTTGTAATAACAATCTCCCCCTTTTTGTTGATGACAAAAGGTAAAATTATTTTAAGGAAAAAGCTAAAATTCGTAAAAGTTTGAATTTGTAGTTTTTACTTTCTTCTCCCCCTTTTTGTCGAAACAAAAAGAGCCTTGAAAGAAAGCAACACATTGTTTTTAAGAAAAACATGTGAAAGAAAAAAAGAGGTAGAGAGCAAGTAACGAGAAAGGATCTCGTCTTTACTCCCCCTTGACGAGTCCATCCCTATGTGAGGCGTCAAGAAAGTAATACTAAGCTAGTTTGTTTGCAACTAAGTTTGCAAAAGATTTCGTCTAAGTGACGAATGTGCTCCCCTTGATGATTGCAATTTTGCAAAGGGATGTCGAGAAATGTAATCCTAATATTGCAAGTAATTTGCAATGTATTGTTTTGACACAAAGCTCCCCCTAGCTTTAGGGTGTCAAAGGCTTCAAGTGTAGATGAATAACTACAAAACAAAGGTTAGAAAACAAGTATAATGCACAATCTCCTGCATATGTGATCCAAGTTAGTAGAAAAATAGTTTTCTGTCTCACGGATCCCACGGTTCCCTCCTAGTAGGGATCCGTATAGCTGATGATTAAATTCAGCAATGGTGATGTAACAAGTAATGTTAATCATCAAAATGAGATATGTATTCAACCAACAAACATATACTCAATGCAATATGGCAAGTAAAGCATCATTCAATAAAACATAAGAGATGATCAACAAATCTCTAAAAACTAAGAGAATGATTTAGCCATATTCTACTAAAACTAATAAGTGACCAAAGCTTAAGAAGAAACAATGTGCTTGAGTTTAGGGATGAGTAGACTTGTTGATTTGGTCCAATCTTTCAAGATGATTAAACATGAAATGCAACTCATTTCGTACTTCTTGAACAAGTCCTTGGGTGATTAGACAATTAGAGCAATTATTGTCTTGATTAGGAACAGGATGTTTTAAGGAGGTTCTACAAATGATGGTGGAGGTACATTGAGTAATTTAGGATGAGGTTCTACTAGGAATGAGAGTGGTGGTAATGGAAATTCCTCCATATGATCAAGTCCTTGGTGGTTCCTTGTTTCCAATGATGGACTAGTTGGTGATGTAGGTGGTTCCCATTTTAACGAGAATGTTGGTGAATGGGAAGTTCTTGGTGGTGAATGCTCTAATAAATAGAGATTTGGGTGAGAGAGAGGCTCGGTGAAGGAGTGTAATCCATGCTCTAAGAATGAAGGTTTAGACATTTTGCTAGAACTAGGTACGTTTGGTTTAGAGCTCGATGATCCCTTTTCTAACCTAAAAGGTTTAATACTAATTATTGCGGTTCTCTTGGCAATTGTTGATTGGGTTTGTTGAGGTGAGATTCTAGCACTATTATCTCTTACGGATGATGATTCGGTGGATGGGAAATCCTACCATTTGTGGGTTTAACCGGAGATGATTCGGTTGAAGAAATTTCGTGTACAACACGAGCAAGTTTCTTGGGTGGTTCTTGGTTGGATGAGTTAGCACTAGGAGCTTTCCTCATGATGAAATGATTAAGGAAAAGGTTTCTAAATGTTGAGAATTATGTTGTGTTTGATGACTAATGGATTCTAGCAAGATGACTTATAAAAAGAAGGATTTGGCAAGTGCATTCAAGACTTAAGTCTCTAATATCCTTTGGAATGTGATGATTAGCATGCACAAGAGTCAACTTCAGAGTTTTACTGATCTATGGATTTAATTAGGATGAGGTGGAGCGTTCAAGTTAGCAAGATGAGCTTGAAATGATTGTTCGAGCAAGAGTTGACATAAATCTGTCACCCGGATCCTACGGTTCCCACCAATGGGGATCCGTCTAGGCTAATCCTAGGGATCCGGCTCTCGTGACTAGGAAAGGATAGAAGTGATGTTTGAAAGGCCTAAATCCTATACCTTTTTGAGTGTTTCAGTTCTCCTAAGTGTCTTAAATGAAGGGGTGCTTAAGTACTTGAAGGTAATGAGTGATTTAGTTAATAATTGTCTTGTATGGAAGGATTTGGAACTTTCGTGAGTACCAATAAATGAACAAAGATGACACTAAAATCTTGAGAGTGTCAAATGGAGCTAAATGATCCTAGTGATCAGATAGTGACTTAGGATAATGTCTTGGAGAAGATCCTAAGGTTTTAAGGTGGAAGAACTAGAATTTGATCCATTTAGACCAATTTTGAGGTGAGGATGATTATGATCAATTTTGCCATAATCGAGAGATTTCTAAGTCTAGATGTGAGGGATCATGTGAGAAAAAAATGAGTGATCTAGAGAGCGGAAGAGTGATGAGTTTAGGTGAAATGATAGATCGAAAAGCACTTTGAGTGTGATCCTTAATGAGCTATGAGTGGGTGTGAAGCTTACAAAGCTTGAAAAGGACTTAAGTGATCCTAATGTATTAAGTTCAGCTATGTGAAGTAGTCTAGGAACATGAGTTGAGGTGTAAAGGATTGAAACTCCACATCTATTTTCCCGGATCCCACGGATCCTTCACTTGAGGATCCGGCCGTTACAAACTAGGGATCCGGCATGCAGGACCGTTTTACTTAACAGTGAGCATTTGTTCTAAGTACCGAACTTAGAAGCTAATGATCTCTGATAAGCATACATGTATACAAGTAAAACATACTAAGAGCATGTAGAAATAGCACATAAGCAATTAAATGAGATCTAGCTCACAAGTAACACATAGGTTTATCAAACCTAACAAGCTCTATTCAAGAAGCTCAAAATAGATTTACGATCTAGATTAGTAAATTGTTTGTATTAACAATGGCGTGCATATTAGATGATGGTGTTCAAGACGATAGGGTTGTTTTGGCCAACGGAAGCAATGAACTATGTATAGTCATTATGGATGGTGATTAGCATACAATGAACTTCGTCCATGAAGTCATGCAGCTCTTCTCGATCAAAGCAAGATAATCGCTTGATGAGGCAAGTGGTTGTGATTAATTAAAAGAAAAATCAATTTTACAACTTGGTTGATTAGTAATCCTAAGACAACGCAAAGTATTTCCATTGTAAACTTACTTTAGGAAAACATAGGAGTATAAATTTCTCAAGTGAGAGAATGAATATGAGACTATTACTAGCGGTGCTCAATTACGGCTAAACACGACCATTTTACGGGTGATTCCACATACCCAACTTCTATCAAGGAAGCAATTCAAACGTTAGGTCAAATTGAGTTTCTAGTGCAATAAGTTCTCCAGTATTCATTCTCAAGTTAGGAAAATTTATATTCCTACAATGGCCTATCGAAGAATAACAATGATGATACTTTGCTTCATTTTTATTAATATTATTCTTGAAACTACTATGGTGACGAAGGTGTCATGTTTAAAAATAAAAATCTAAAGTTGTCCATAAGGTGAACAAAAATGATTGTGTGAGCTACTTCAACATATGTTGTTGGAAAGCTCGAGTTTGGATTTTCGGATATGACCAATTATATTTGCGTTGCAAAATAATCTACTTGAGTATATCGGATGAAATAATCAAGTTGTCAATCCTACTATGAAGCTTGGAAAGCGATCATGAAACGGAAAACGGGAGAGTACATCATCAACACAAGTGTAGGTTATGATCCGATGTACATTCTTGTGGTTTTTAGAAAATGACACAAGAAATATGAAATCAAGAAATCATATAAGCACATAAAACATTTATGATGCAAATATGACAAACTTAACAAGAAGCCTTTTAGTATATTACATGTTTTAAACATTTTTGAACTTATATGACTTATCTAAGTATTTAAACTAACATTTTTGACACACCTAGATGTTATCCCAAACACTCCTTCAAATAGCACATTGATTAATAAAATATTACTAAATCGACAAACAAGAGGATGAATAGCAAGGTGAGAAAACCACATATGTTATTCAAACAAACAAGCACAAAAACTATTTGAGATAAGCAAATAATCAAGTGATGCAAGGTAAGACAATTAATCATTTAGCATAGCAAACGAAAGTTCTTTTCATCGCTTTATGTTAAATATAAACATGTATACCAAGCTTGATTAGTTTCTTTTATGTTTATAAATATGATCAAACCCTTAATTTCAAAATAGGACACATTGTTATTCAAAGATGAAAACATCCATCTCCAATTAGATCAAAGTTGTGCAAAAGTTATGACCAAAAAATGACTTTCTATTATAAATCAATGATTCTATAAATTTTTGTTTTGAATCAGTTTATGAAATCATTTTGAAATGAAAGTAGACTCAAATACCTTTAAAATGATAGGTGGCACGACTTCTAACGACTTACGGTTAAAAAGTTATGAATTTTTAAAATTCAGACAAAAAGCTCTTCGTACCGGATCCCACGGATCCTTTGCTTGAGGGATCCGTCCAGTGTAAACTGAGGGATCCGCGGATCTGACACAGAAATACAAAAATGTATGTTTTGACCCGACGAAAAGTTTTAACCTTTGTAGACTTTTTAGTGAAGTTATATTACCCATTTTACCTTTATTCAAGCTTGATTAACAAGATATCTAACAACAAAACTTTTAAGAAAAAAATCAACAAAACACTTTTCATATTATGCTTATTATAAGAGAGAAGCATATATCACCATTTTATCCTCAAGCAATTAGCACGTTTTTTACCAACTAATTGTAACTAAGAGAACATACCTTTGCAATATTCTCTTTGTATGGTTTTAGAAACCACGAGACGGAGTTGAAAAACTTCATGAGCTTTTAAAATACCCCAATCCTTTGCTAAATATTCTTTTTAGGGAAAGAAATATTTAGAGAAATTCTTCATGATCTTCTTAGGATGCCCAAATCCAAGTATGGAGAATACTTAACAAGGAAAATGTTAGAACATTCTATCATTGTCCAACAATAAACATTATAATGATTTTTAAAACATGACTTGAAAAATCCTTCTTTGTAGTTTTCAAACATACACGGATCGTATCAAGTTTTTAAAGTACAACATACTTTAAGAAACTTGGTAACGAAGCTCTGATGCCAATTGTGGAAAACTAGAAGGGGGGTTGAATATTTTTACCAATTTAAAACTTCCTTTTAAATATTTAGATCGACTTATGTCAATCTATTTGGTTGTTTATGTTAGACGTTGATAGATAGATATATATAAACGTGTAATGAAAGATAAAGAGTAAAAAGCACATCACCACGACACAAGTATTTATAGTGGTTCGGCTACAAGGACACCTTCCTTGCCCTACTCCACTCCCCGAGTCACCTACTCGAGAGTTCGTAAGCACTACACCAACTCCTTATGGCGTAGAAGCCTTCACAACGTCGCTTAAGCCTTTTCGGTACAAAGCTAAATACCGAGTTCTTTCACACCAAGGTGAACCACACCTAACACAACGTCGCCTACACTTTATACGGTGCTAGGCTAACCACCGGGTTCTTTCACTCCAAGGTGAACCACACCTACACAACGTCGCCTACCCTTTATTAGGTACTAGGCTAAGCACCTAGTTCCATTACCATGGAGGAACTACTACCCATCACAACATAACACCTAATCTCAAGGAGATCTACTCCTTGTTACAACACCATCAAGGATATCACCATCCTTGGATCTAGTACTAGTCTATCTTGTACATCGAAACACACCATATCGATTGTACATCGAAGGAACCTTTCACTAATGCCTTTAGCTAGATCTTCAAGACACCTTTCACTAATGTCTTATGGCTAGATCTTCAAGACACCTTTCACTAATGTCTTGTAACTTGGCTTCTAGGCACCTTTCAATAATGCCTACAATATGGACGATCGACACCTTTCACTAATGTCTTCGTCTTGACCCTTGAGACATCTTTCACTAATGTCTTCAACACTACACTTCTTAGAAGAAAGAAAAGAATCATCAACAAGAAGACTTCAGTAGCCTTGATGATGAGGAAGCATGGCAACTCTTGGACTTGAGCTTGCTCGACTTCAAAGGTGGTGATCTTTCCTTTAAGAGGAACCTAGAAGATCATACAAAACAAAAACAAACTACATAGATCACTTAGATCTGAGGTTAGAGGGTTAGAATACTTGGGGAAGTATGTGTGTAAAAGTGGTGAATGGAAAGGAAGAAATGGCTCTCTATTTATAGAGGAAATTCTCTATTGCTCCGGATCCCACGGATCCCTCCCACAAGGGATCCGGCTAGCACAAAGCCGGGATCCGTGGGAACGCTCCCTTTTACCCATGGGTATTTTGGTTATGGGTCATGGGTCTTTAGCTAGATACAATGTATCTTAAGGATACAATGAACTTGGTTAAGTGGTATATATAAAACCATTGGTTATGGGTCAATACCATTTGCTAGTTTTTACCTTAGTATATACTTGTTTTTACCCATTTTAGTATATACTTGTTTTTACCCATTTTAGTATACTTAGTTTAAGTATATGCTAACCCAATATGTAAACACTAGTTGTTGTACATATATATCTAAATCATAAAACCACTTATACTTGTTTTAGTGTTTTATGTGAAAATGTGAATATGTTAAAACTATTAGTTCAAACCATTTACGTATTTTATTTGTTTCATTAAAATGATTTTACGTTTGTTATCGACAAAACATTAGAAGATCGTAAAATATAAATAAATATTTTACGGCTAATTTGTATTAAGAGACAAGCTAGCTGTTGGAAAGAATCATGCGAGAAATGGAGAATGGGTCAACATCACAATGAAGAAGGTAAATATTTTGCTTTATATGGATGATGACTCGATTGGCGATCTTACATGAATTATCTTAATGTTGACCTTAAGTTCGTAGAGGAGCAAAGACTTTATCTTTTTCAAAATACAACAAGCTAAGTTTTGAATTAAACAAGTGTAGGGATGAACTGCTTCTTTTAAAACAAGCTAAGCTTGAGGTTGTCACTTTGCAAATTCAAAACACTGAACTAGTTAAAAGAAATCAGGCTCTTCAAGACAAACTCAAAAAGGTTCAAGATATTCTTTGTAACGCCCCGACCCGCCAAGGGTAAAGGAATCACAAGTAATGGTGTCATATCAAAGCAAAACATAAATAACCAAAAGAAGTCTTGACATAAATGCGGAAATAATCCAAGTCAAAATGACTTCAATACATAGGTCCCAGCGGAAACATAATAAACCTCAACATAATATCCGAAATAAATAAGTCTTAAATGGCATCATAAGAAAATCAAAGCTAAAATCTCTAAGGTAAGTCCACTCAAGCACTCATCCCAAAGCAACCCAAATTAATGCTTAGATACGCCGGAAGAAAAGAAAAGTCTTGGCTGAGCTTCAAAAGCCCAAATGAACAGGATATGAAAGCAAAGCGAATACCAAACGATGTCGAATATGAAATAAAGCGAATGAGCGATAGCAAAATCATAATCATTTTCAATGCATAAATCATAATTTTCAAAATAAAGTTTATAGTCAACTACCACGAGCCCGAAACATATATGGATCATATTCATATTCACATAAGGCAACATTTTGTAGGGGAGACCTACCAGAGTTATGAAGGACGTGCATGCACGCCAGCATCAATCATCGATAACATATAACGAGATAACATATAACAGATCTAGGATGCATCCATACTCCCCTTCCTACATATTCACAAATATGCTTCACCATCCGAGACGTGGCGTAAACATCACTCTATGCCCTAGAGTCATATCGAGGTGCATCAACGTACGGACATGGAACCCCCATGACTAGTTAAATATTTGGCTCGGGTGTCAAACTATCTTAGGTCAAATCAGAATGTCATAACTGACATAGATCATATTTTATCAGAAAATCATTCATATTTCCAAAATCACAGTTTTCATATCGGATAGTTCAAAATCGGATGTTTCATAATTAATCGAGTTCAGATAAGCAAAGCTCAAACAAATCAGATTTGGGATTCATAGCAAAGGCTTAGGAAACCCTAATACGAAAGAAAACGTTAAAAGGAAAAACCTTCTGAAAGGTCGAATATCTGTACCTTATTCCAAAGCAAATGATCGAAAAGCGAAAGGACGAAAGGCAAAGGATTACTCCTCTTCTCGAACCTATAGACATTAACGTTCGTCCATGTTATTTATGATTCCAAAATCATCGAAATGATCTTTTAATATTTGGTGTACATACTTAATGTATATTAATGATCTTCATACTTTAGGGTTTTATTAAATGAGACTTAAGTATTTTATAATTAATGTTGTAGATTAGGGTTCGTTATGTCATTTATTAAAGTCTAGGGTTAAATGTGAAAATAGTTTATAAGTCATAACTCACACATGAAATAACGAATTACTATATTTAGCTCAAACCCTAATCGACTCTCATTTATGTTCTAGGGTTTTCTTATTCTTTAATATCTAATTAATATGCATTTACTTTACATGTTACGTCTTAATGACTACTACTTAACCTAATACGTAAATGATAACAATCTTTCCTTTTATGTTTTACCATGTACGTTTATGATTTTATGTGACATACAAGTTACTTATTACTCGGATAAATTACACGTGTACATAACTACTAGTTCACTTGAATTAATATAACGCACAAAAAGAACACGTTCACACACATTTAGGGTTTGATATACTTTATTCGCTTTACATATTCAACTAGGGTTTATGTTTACGTGACCCTTACTTGTGTATTACACGTTCAAAACTCATATATATATGTTCGGTTCAAACTAGGGTTTTGGCTAGTAGGTTATACGCAAGTCCTAGCTCATCTAAACACGTTACATATTCAAGTTATGATATTTTACCCCTTAGTCGAATTCATATATGCTTCGGTCCAATCTCATGCATGGTTCGGCCTTGTTTAACTCGACATATACACGACCCGATTAAATATTACATATCACGTTACATGTTCCTTATTAGTTACAAGGTTTAATTCGTTAAGGGTTGTTCTTGTTTTTGGTTTACACGGCTCGGCACAAAAGAAAACAAAGGAAAACCCGACTAAACAGAATATAACACAACATATACATGTAAGGTACGTTAAAGGAAGTCGAATAAACGTTATACCTTAACTCGTTTGAAGCAAAATCTCGACACCAATGGGGTTTGTGAGTCTCGGCCGAATGGGAACAAAGAGAAAAGAAGAGGCACAAAACTAGAACTAGGGTTTCAATTCAATGATTATGTGATGTATTTATAGTTAACACTTTAGTTAGGGCTTAGGAGGGGTTTGGGTCGGCTTAGTCCAACCAAGCACACAAGCTCACGCCCAAATGGGCTTCGGCCCTTGATCCACTCGACACAAAACAAACGCCCCATTGGGCTTCTCCTTGGTCGCAAGCAAGACAAAACAAAAAGGAACGAGCCCGTCCAACAAATAAACGGCCCAACATTTTTAGCGAAACGTTTAAGTCCTTCGTCGTACCAAAGTCGTTCACGTAATTATATTCATTAAGTTTTTATTTATTCGTAAGTTAGGTTTTCTAATTTCGTACATGATTATAAACGTGTATTTCGTATTTTATAATTCTTGGTTCCAAGGGTATTTTCGTCTTCATATATGTTTTAGATTTTCGGGTTTTACAATTCTTCCCCTCTAAAAAAAATTTTTCGTCCTCGAAAATTGAAATGGAACAAAACGAAAACGAGATGAGAACATACCGAACTATTCAAAGAAATGAGGATAACTAGCTCGCATCGACTCTTCGGTCTCCCAAGTAGCCTCACGCTCCGGGTGATTTTTCCAAAGAATCTTAACAAACGGAATGACTTTATTTCTCATAACTCTTTCTTGTCTTTCTAAAATAGCTTCCGGTTCTTCAGATAAAGACATATCGGATTGAATTTGATCAAACGGATACGAAGCAACGTGTAATGGATGATAGTTGTATCCCCTTAGGAGAGATACATGGAACACATCATGAACATGCGACAACTGAGGCGGAAGTTCTAATCGATACGAAACTTCTCCTATACGCTCCAAAATTTCAAACGGACCGATAAATCGAGGACTGAGCTTGCCCTTGATTCCAAAACGTTTCACACCTCTAAACAGCGAGACTTTCAAAACACGCGATCACCAACTCGAAACTCTAAATCACGACGATGCTTGTCGGCATAACTTTTCCGGACGAGACCTAGCCTCCTTCAACTTTTCTCTAGCAACAGCTACTTTCTCATTAGTGATCTCAATCATTTCCGGACCTTCGATTGGACGTTCACCTACTTCATCCCAACAAGTAGGTGATCTACATTTTCTTCCATAAAGAAGTTCAAACGGTGCTGCCTTAATGCTAGCATGCCAACTGTTGTTGTATGCAAACTCTACTAAACATAAATATTCATCCCAACTGCCAGTCCATTCCAAAGCACAAGCCCTTAGCATGTCCTCTAAGGTCCGAATAGTCCTCTCGACCGACCATCTGTTTGAGGATGAAACGCCGTACTAAAATTAAGTCGAGTACCCCAAGCTTTTGCAAACCTTTCCGAAACGAAGTAAAACGCGGATCCCTATCTCGACACAATAGACGCGTCGGAGTACCATGAAGTCTAACTATCTCTTGCTGAAAAATCTCTGCCAATCTACCAATACCATAATCCTTCCTAATTGGTAAGAAATGAGCAGATTTGGTTAGCCGATCAACAACCACCCAAATCGCATCATGCTTCTTCTTAGTAAGAGGTAGTCCAATCACAAAGTCCATAGATATCTTATCCCACTTCCATGTCGGAATATCCAATGGTTGTAACAATCCACTAGCTCTTTGATGTTCGATCTTCACTTGCCGACAAATCATACACCTCGACACAAACGTCGCCACATCTTGCTTCATGCCGTTCCACCATAAATACTGTTTCAAATCCTATACATCTTGGTAGAACCAGGATGGATAGTGAAAGGAGAACTATGAGCTTCAGTCATAACTTTCTCACGAAGTACATGATCATTGGGAACGCAAAGCCTATCCTCATACCATACAATTCCGTCGTTATCAACCTTAAACTCCGTTTGCCTACCTTCTTCAACATTTTGAGCTACGGCCCACCGCCGTCATCTTTCGAGCTTCCTTAATGTGCCATTATAAGGTTCGACTCCACCTTCATACTAGCCCAGTATCCACCAAAACCTCGTACGCACAACTCAACATCCAAACGCTCTAAGTCACGAATGATCCTAGGCTCAATTTCAATACTTGCAAGCATGCCCGATTTCGGCTAAGTGCGCCAGCAACTACATTAGCCTTACCGGGATGGTAATGAATGTTAGTGTCATAATCCTTAAGAAGTTCTAACCATCTTCTCTGTCTCATGTTGATTTCCTTTTGAGTGAAAATATACTTGAGGCTCTTATGATCGGTGAAAATATCACACGTCTCTCCATACAAGTAATGTCTCCAGATCTTCAACGCGAACACACACAGCTAACTCAAGGTCATGAGTTGGGTAATTCTCCTCATAAGGTTTCAGTTGTCTTGAAGCGTAAGCTATCACCTTACCATGTTGCATCAAGACACGGCCAATCCTTTCTTAGATGCATCGCTATAGATTTGATATCCTCCGAAACCGGATGGAAGAGTCAAAATAGGAGCGGACACCAACCTCCGTTTCAACTCTTCAAAACTCTTTTCTCTTTCATCCGTCCACACGAACTTTTCACCTTTCCTCATCAATTGGGTTAAGGGCAAAGCTAAACGAGAGAAACCTTCAACAAAACGTCGGTAGTATCCAGCAAGTCCAAAAAAACTCCTAACCTCGAGCCATCGAGGTCTTGGCCACTTAGTGATAGCCTCAACCTTAGACGGATCCATGGTGATACCATCGGCAGATACAATATGACCAAGGAAAGCGACTTGTCCTAACCAGAATTCACACTTCGAGAATTTGGCGTACAACTTCTTCTTTCTCAGAATCTCCAAAACTATCCGGAGATGTTGCTCATGCTTCTCTTCAGACTTAGAGTAAACTAAAATGTCGTCGATGAAAACAATAACGAACTTGTCGAGAAACTCATGGAAAACACAATTCATCAGGTCCATAAACACAAGCAGCGATTCGAACCAAAGGCATAACGAAACTCATATTGACCATATCCACGTAACAAACGCGGTTTTAGGAACATCTTGCTCCTTCACACGTAGTTGATGATAACCGACCTCGAGATCAATCTTAGAAAAGAACTTAGCTCCCTAGCGGTTGATCAAACAAATCATCTATGCGCGGAAGAGGATAACGGTTTTGAATAGTAATACGGTTGAGTTCACGGTAGTCGATACATAAGCGCATACTTCCATCCTTCTTCTTCACAAACAAAACAGGTGCACCCCATGGAGAAACACTAGGTCGAATGAATCCATTATCTATCATCTCTAGCAATCGCTCCAACAAAGCTTACCAACCTCATAAACCTACTCATGTACTCATTGGAGTTCTCATGATCAACCGTAGATTGCACGATAATCCCTCTCATACCTTTGCTGTTCGCATCGTGAAGTAAGCGGTTATAGAAGATAGTCCGAAACTCCGCCCAAGTACAAGTAATAGCAAAAGCATCTCCTCCTCGTGCTTGTTTCAATGCTTTCCACCAATTTAAAGCATCACCCTCCGGTTTGAATGCATTAAACGAGTCTTAAATTCATCTCCACAACCCAAGACTTCAAATGCTTCTCAACATGAGTGATCCGGTCCTCGGCTTCGGTGGGAGTAGCAGCGGTGCTAAACGAAAGAGGCTTGAGCTTACCAAACGCCGAGCCAAGTGTGAATGCAGACGGGTTGATTTCCTCCACCACTTCCCGAAGCACCATTCGACATTTCACGAATGTTGTTGATCACTGTTCCATCATCTCGTGTAGTCAAACCAGGGAAAGAGAGTTGAGAGCATTCGCAATCGCAGATCCATGTCCATTAGCATCATCGTCCCCTCCCGAAGTTACATACGACGAGTTTGAACCATCCGAACGATATCCAAACAATTAGCAAAATGAACAAAGGTGGGATACTTAAATGGAAATACGAAGGAATCCTATAATCTACCCAAATCCTCACAGGTCAAATCCTAAGCTCTAAAGTCTCAAAACCTAGACTCCATATGTCACAGTCCCGACTACAAGTCGTAAACAGGCTCTCGATGCCATAAATTGTAAGCCTCACCCACCAAGGGTAAAGGAATCACAAGTAATGGTGTCATATCAAAGCAAAACATAAATAACCAAAAGAAGTCTTGACATAAATGCGGAATAATCCAAGTCAAAATGACTTCAATACATAGGTCCCAAATGGAAACATAATAAACCTCAACATAATATCCGAAATAAATAAGTCTTAAATGGCATCATAAGAAAATCAAAGCTAAAATCTCTAAGGTAAGTCCACTCAAGCACTCATCCCAAAGCAACCCAACTTCCAATGCTTAGATACCCGGCGGAAGAAAAGAAAGTGCGGCCGAGCTTCAAAGCCCAAAGGAACAGATATGAAAGCAAAAGCGAATACCAAACGATGTCGAATATGAAATAAAGCGAATGAGCGATAGCAAAATCATAATCATTTTCAATGCATAAATCATAATTTTCAAAATAAAGTTTATAGTCAACTACCACGAGCCCGAAACATATATCGATCATATTCATATTCACATAAGGCAACATTTGTAGGGGAGACCTACCCGAGTTATGAAGGACGTGCATGCACGCAGCATCAATCATCAGATAACATATAACAGATAACATATAACAGATCTAGGATGCATCCATACGCCCCTTCCTACATATTCAAAAATATGCTTCACCATCCGAGACGTGGCGTAACATCACTCTATCGCCCTAGAGTCATATCGAGGTGCATCATCGATACGACATGGAACCCCCATGACTAGTTAAATATTTGGCTCTGGTGTCAAACTATCTTAGGTCAAATCAGAATGTCATAACTGACATAGATCATATTTTATCAGAAAATCATTCATATTTCCAAAATCACAGTTTTCATATCGGATAGTTCAAAATCGATGTTTCATAATTAAATCGAGTTCAGATAAGCAAAAGCTCAACAAATCAGATTTGGGATTCATAGCAAAGGCTTAGGAAACTCTAATACGAAAGAAAACGTTAAAAGGAAAACCTTCTTGAAAGGTCGAATATCGTACCTTATTCCAAAGCAAATGATCGAAAAGCGAAAGACGAAAGGCAAAGGATTACTCCTCTTCTCGAACCTATAGACATTAACGGTCGTCCATGTTATTTATGATTCCAAAATCATCGAAATGATCTTTTAATATTTGGTGTACATACTTAATGTATATTAATGATCTTCATACTTTAGGGTTTTATTAAATGAGACTTAAGTATTTTATAATTAATGTTGTAGATTAGGGTTCGTTATGTCATTTATTAAAGTCTAGGGTTAAATGTGAAAATAGTTTATAAGTCATAACTCACACATGAAATAACGAATTACTATATTTAGCTCAAACCCTAATCGACTCTCAT
This sequence comes from Chrysanthemum makinoi, assembly GCA_910596185.1. Taxonomy (NCBI): domain Eukaryota; kingdom Viridiplantae; phylum Streptophyta; class Magnoliopsida; order Asterales; family Asteraceae; genus Chrysanthemum; species Chrysanthemum makinoi. Next base: position 239,602,068 of record OU343224.1, on the reverse strand, counting down.
TTATGTTCTAGGGTTTTCTTATTTTTTAATATCTCATTAATATGCATTTACTTTACATGTTACGTCTTAATGACTCGCTACTTAACCTAATACGTAAATGATAACAATCTTTCCTTTTATGTTTTACCATGTACGTTTATGATTTTATGTGACATACAAGTTACTTATTACTCGGATAAATTACACGTGTACATAACTACTAGTTCACTTGAATTAATATAACGCACACAAAAGAGACACGTTCACACACATTTAGGGTTTGATATACTTTATTCGCTTTACATATTAAACTAGGGTTTATGTTTACGTGACCCTTACTTGTGTATTACACGTTCAAAACTCATATATATATGTTCGGTTCAAACTAGGGTTTCGGCTAGTAGGTTATAATGCAAGTCCTAGCTCATCTAAACACGTTACATATTCAAGTTATGATATTTTACCCCTTAGTCGAATTCATATATGCTTCGGTCCAATCTCATGCATTGTTCGGCCTTGTTTAACTCGACATATACACGACCCGATTAAATATTACATATCACGTTACATGTTCCTTATTAGTTACAAGGTTTAATTCGTTAAGGGTTGTTCTTGTTTTGGTTTACGGCTCGGCACAAAAGAAAACAAAGGAAAACCCGACTAAACAGAATATAACACAACATATACATGTAAGGTACGTTAAAGGAAGTCGAATAAACGTTATACCTTAACTCGTTTGAAGCAAAATCTCGACACCAATGGGGTTTGTGAGCTCGGCGAATGGGAACAAAGAGAAAAGAAGAGGCACAAAACTAGAACTAGGGTTTCAATTCAATGATTATGTGATGTATTTATAGTTAACACTTTAGTTAGGGCTTAGGAGGGGTTTGGGTCGGCTTAGTCCAACCGAGCACACAAGCTCACGCCCAAATGGGCTTCGGCCCTTGATCCACTCGACACAAAACAAACGCCCCGTTGGGCTTCTCCTTGGCTCTCGGCTTGGCGCAAGACAAAACAAAAAGGAACGAGCCCGTCCAACAAATAAACGGCCCAACATTTTTAGCGAAACGTTTAAGTCCTTCGTCGTACCAAAGTCGTTCACGTAATTATATTCATTAAGTTTTTATTTATTCGTAAGTTAGGTTTTCTAATTTCGTACATGATTATAAACGTGTATTTCGTATTTTATAATTCTTGGTTCCAAGGGTATTTTCGTCTTCATATATGTTTTAGATTTTCGGGTTTTACATTCTTGATAGTTGGACTGCCAAGAATCCCAGGGTCTTTGATGCTGTGGGAGCCCCAAGTAGCAAGAAGAGAGTCTTAGGTGAAGATCATCTTCCTGACTCTCTCAACAAAGACCAGGGTCCTAAGCCATTTGTGTCCGGTGGTATGATTACCAACATGTTGACTACTCCCAAACCAAGTGATTGGATTGAAAGGGTCAATCCCGAGAGTAAGCTTCCAAATTTCGATTACGGAAGGATTCTAGAGCTCGAAGCCAAGCTCTAAAGAGCATGCTTGGACTCCCCTGATGTACCCAAAGAGTAGTCTTGAACACATCTCAGTCGCGAATCTCAAGCACCGCTTCCACCACTGAAACCTCTTCGTGGTGCTGCACCAAGCTCCGAGCTTACTCCATTACAATTCAATCCTCACTCACCAAAAGAAAGGTCTGGACTTGGTAGAACCATCCCGAAAAGACCAACAAAACCAACACAACAAGAGTCTACTCCTACTGAGACTTCAACATCCTCTGTTTCCAGGTCACCAAATTCGAAGAACTAAGCGAGCTTGTGAGGAAGTCGAAAAGATGGAAACCATCGAAAAAGCTCTGATTCAATCAAGGAAACTAAGTACCTCGTCTAGCTCATCAAAGTCAAAATCCGCCAACAAACCCAAGCAAAAGTGTGAGCTGTGTCATTACACCAGCCATACCACTAACAACAAACCCAGTCAAGCAAACTATACCAAAGTTGGTCATCGGATGCTTCATCCTCCAAAACTTGACTCCCAAGAATAGAGCAAAACCTTTTCCTCTGTGCCCTCAGTGTGGGTTTAATGATCATCATCAGGATGATTGTCTCATGAACACATGCCTTTGTGATATATGCGTAATCCGGCTCATGAGACATCCCAACATGACAGTGTCATTCATGCAAGGAGAGGTACAAAACAACCCAAAATCACCGAGTCATCCTCGGTCTCTAAATGCAAAACCCGTGGTAGCACAATGCACTCAACCACCGACCATGAGTCAATTACCAAATTCAAAGAGACCTTGAGACCCAAGCCCACTAGTAAGTGGGTCACTAAGAGAAACTAATTCAGTTTACTACTTGTGCAGAGACACGCCAGGGAGCCTATTTGCCATCTAGACAGTGGATGCTCAAGAAGCATGACTGGTGTAAAGGAGTATCTGCACAATTATATAGAGGAACCAGGACACAAAGTAGTGTTTGGTGATAACTCATCATGTCCCACTGAAGGTTACGGTTCGATGAACTGCAATAGAATAGTTTTCTCTAGAATAGCTTATGTCAATGGTCTAAAATACAATCTCATCGATGTCGGCCAACTATGTGATGCTATATACATTGTGCAATTCAATGACAAACAAGGCACCATCTTCAATGCCAACAAGGAAGTGGTGTTGATAGCTCCAAGGAGAGATGATGTTTATGTGTTAGACATGTCAACACTCTCCCAAGATGGAACTTGTATTTTTGCTAAAGCCACTGAAACTATCAATTGGCTGTGGCATAAGAGACTCTCACACTTAAACTTCAAAAACCTCAACAATTTGGCAAAACAAAACAAGGTCCTTGGCTTACCATCACTGGTTTTTGCAATAGACAAACCATGCTCACTGTGAAAAGGTAAACACCACGAGCATCATTCAAAACCAAATAAAATTTCTCCATCAAAAGTCGCCTTCACCTCCTCAAGCACATGGATCTCTTTGGACTGTCCCGGATCAATCCAAAGCATAAGAAGTATACACTTGTCATTGTTGATGAGTTCGCAAGATACACTTGGGTATACTTTCTTTCCAAAAGAGTCAGCGGTGATACAATAATGTCATTCATTAGGAAGATTGAAAACCGAATGACATTATTTAAACAAATCGAACCGACAATGGTAGTGAGTTCGAAATCAAGAGCTTGAGAGTTTCGTGATGAAAAGGAATTTCTCAAAATTTCGTCTCCATATACCCCGAACAAAATGGGGTTCTTTGAAAGGAAAACAGAACTCTCATTGAGGCTGCTAGAACCATGCTAAATGGCTCAGCCCTCTCAAAGCATTTTGACCGGGGGCGATCAAAGCGCTGTTACACTCAAAACAGGTCAATCATTGTCAAAAGACATAATAAAACCCCATATGAGATCGTCAAAGGTAGACTTCCGACATCGCCTATTTTCATGTGTTTGGATGTCCTATGTTCATTCATAACAACAAGGATCATCTAGGCAAGTTTGATGCAAAAGGTGATGATGGATACTTCTTAGGCTACTCACTGATCTCCAAAGCCTTCATGGTTTTTAACACAAGGAGACAACAAGTTGAGGAAACCTTACATGTCACCTTTGATGAAGTCTTTGAAAGCATCGGTTCACCAACACCTCGATGGAGGAAATAGGAACTGATAACTCATCAAGATATCCTCCTGATGAGTACAACACTGAAATCAATTCCTCATATCAAGCGATCGACATCTCATATTATGTCTTACCTCACAACCTTCCTCAACCAACCATCAGTGAATTCATTGATAATCAATCGGTCCCTCTGGGATAGGTAATGCCTGAACCAAATGTTCAGAACCCGTGATTCAAGAACCCAACTTGAACAGACATCTCAACAGATGCTCTAAATGATTCTTTGCGTTCTAAACTGAACTCACTCGAGCTTCCAGGTGACCTCTTCAAGCTCGGATCCAAGAACACAAAGTAAGTGGACAAGATCTCGGGACATTGAGCTTGTAAACATCATTGGTGAACCCACTGAGGGCATGCTCACTAGAAGCATGGCGCTTAGTTAACTGCGGCCGGCCAATGAATGTCTATATCTTGATTACCTATCGAAATAGAACCCAAAAGTCTGAGGCTCTAAAGCACCCAAGCCGGGTACAGGCTATGCAAGAAGAATTGCAATCAGCTTTGATAAAAACAAGGTCATGACCTTGATCAAATGTCCTCGGGATGTCATTGTCATTGGAATGAAGTGGGTTTTCGAAACAAAACGATGAAAACGATTCGTCATTAAAAACAAAGCCAGACTTGTAGCCAAAGGTTACAGTCAACAAGAAGGAATTGACTATGATGAGACATTTGCTCCTGTTGCAAGAATGGAAGCAATCGGGATCTTCCTTGCATATGCAACATACATGAACTTCGGGGTCTACCAAATGGATGTTAAAAGTGCATTCTTAAATGGTGATCTGAAAGAAGATGTGTATGTTCAAAGAACCTCCCGGCTTTGAGAGTAGTGAATTCCGACTATGTCCAAGCTTGACAAAGCCCTATATGGACTTAAACAAGCTCCCAGAGCATGGTATGAAACTCTCTCGGCCATCCCGATACAAAACAAGTTTGTCGAAGAAAGATAGACAACACACTTTTCTATAGAACACAACAGATGTGATCTTGGTCCAAGTTTATGTTGATGACATCATCTTTGGCTCAACAAACTACAAACTTTGCAAACAGTTTGAAAAACCGATGATAAAGAAGTTTGAAATGAGCATGATGGGTGAACTCACATACTTCCTTGGACTACAAATCAGGCAAATTGATAAAGGGATATCCATCATCAAGAGAAATACACTAGAAATCTCTTGAAGAAATATGAGATATCTGACGTGCCTCGATGAAGACTCCAATGGTCCCTCCTAACAACCTTGGACCCGATCTCACCGGCAAATCACCAATCAAACCCATTTCAGAGGATTGTTGGCTCACCGATGTATCTAATCGCTACTAGACCCGGACATACAATTCTCAGTCTATTTAATAGCAAGATATCAGTCCAATCCCAAAGAATCTCACCTCACAGCAGCCAAAAGAATACTCAAGTACCTTAAGGGAACCACAAACCTTGGACTCTATTATCCAAAATGCTTAGGGTTTGATCTCAAGGGTTACTCTGATTCTGATTATGCTGGCTGCAACATGGACAAAAAAAGTACCTCATGGTCCTGTCAATTTCTTGGAGGAAAACTGGTTTGTTGGAGTGCTAAAAAGCAACAATCAGTGGCTATGTCCTCAGCTGAAGCTGAATATGTAGCTGCAGCAGGATGTTGTGCCAATGTATTATGGATGAAAAGTCAACTCAGTGACTATGACTCCTTGAATACGCATGTGGCTACTTTGGCTCAAGCATCCTCATCTATGGCCTGGAATCTTGGGCCCAGAATGACTGCTCTGGAAGTTTCTCAGGCTAATTTAGAAGCAAAGGTCACTGGTATTCAAACCGACACATCAGACATCAAGGCTATGATCTCCGAAATTTATCAGGCCTTCAAGGGTCAAGCGGCTCCGTCCCCTCAGACCAACTCCAACTCTTGCCCTCACCGACGCTCCGGCAGCTTGAGGGGAGAATATTGTGAAGAACCTCCTTCTCACACGAGGGGAGCCAACACCATCGCATCGTTAGCTCAAATCTCATCATCATCACCGGTCTCGGCAATACCTATCTCATCAATCCCACCACCAACATCAACAACAACAACACTGATAGTAATCACACCAATAACAACAACAACACCACCCACGGTAGCGGCTTCATCTTCCTCGGGCGGGACAAAGGAAAGGCAAAATGACAACTCCTAAGCCGAGAAGATTCCCTACAAAATCGGCGACACGAATACCTTCTCACACCGAATGACTAAGTAAATATCTTGCTAAAGAAGAAAAGAGATTGAAACAAGCTGAAGAAGATAAGAAGAATAGAGAAGTACTGGCAAAGGTAGTCATTTGAAGAAGGCGAGAACATGGGAATTGATTCTAAGAAACTCCAAAAGGTCAGGCAGACAAAAGTTCAAGGAAGCTCAGCCGCTCGGATGGCTGAAATGAAAACAGTTGGAAGAAAAGAAGAAGAAAATGAAGCCATCGCAAAGCGAATTGAGCATTACAACGGACAATGACAAGCCGAAGGCTTCTGAAAAGATCACGATGTCGAATCATCCCCAATACCAAACCATCGCCATGAACGCTAGAGGGGTTGATAAAAGACACTTCAAGGTTCATGATCCCCTCAAATTCACCGACTTTGGGATCACGAACTCGATGAGCTTGGTCCAATTATTGAAAAGAAGAAGAATGCGGTGGTTAAGGACGATGAAGATGCTCGATAAAAGATATGAAAGACTGAGGATTGTCCACCCAACCGGGAATTCACGCCTTAATCGCACCTCAAGGATCTCAACCACGATCATCCACCGGCAAAAGGAAGAGAGTTGAGTTCCAACCGAGATTAAAGCGCCTGGATGGAGTGTAATAGGGAGCTTCCTGAAGGAGTGAAATTTGTGAACTGTCTAGTGATTGAAAAGCCTGAAAGAGGGCTATTTTTCATTAATGTCTATGGAAACCCAAAGATTCCAAAGGTGGAATGATATCGATAAGGCAGAGTGGCTACAATGATCGGCTATATTCCGGTGGCCTCTCAAATTCGAGACTCTGCGAATATCGGTTACACTACCGACTTAAACGCAAAGATAAGAGACCATCCTGACAGGGAAACACTCATCACCAAGAAATTCAAGCTTGAAGCTCGGGAATCCATACTGACATCATTTTGAATTATCTTTTGTACTAGTAATAGGAACCTTGTAATTTGATCAATAAGCGATGTATGTTTTTGTTAAAATATTGATGTTCCTTATTGTATCCATTAGTACATTCATGTAAGAAGAAGCCATTTGCTCACTTACAGCGATCAAACACTTAGCTATTTGTATATCCAAATAGGGAGATTTGTTGGGTTCATAAATACCTAAACCCCTTAATCTAGGATTTGAATAGAAAATAGCCCAAGTGTCTAGTCCATTAAACACTAACAGTCACCGAGTGCATAGTATCTCAGTGAGCCATCTTCGAGATACTCGATGCGAGGCAACAAGATAGTCTCTCCACTCAGCAAGGCGGAACTTAAAGGGTGAAGACCGAGTCAAGAAGAAGATGGTGGATTAGGTGAGTGATGACAATAACTCATGAATCCCTAAGGCTCCTATCCAACTACTTACGAAGACAAACTGAGTAGAAGACTGAAAGATATGAAGACGAAGAATGAGCGGGACAAGGCGAGATAAGTTTGAATCGGATAAGACGAAGTCCTTATCAACCAAAGTCAACTTTCCCTGAATGGCTAAAGATCTGGCTCAGTGTCATCATCGACTTTAGGAAAGTAGTCTTGTCTCATACCTAGAATAGTCTTTGTAAACAGAGACAAAATACATCGATACTTTGTCTTACGTATGATGTCAGTTTGTCACTTAGGAAAGAGTTAAAACTCATACATGTATAAATAGCATAAGAGATGGATTGAAAAGGTTACGCTTGAATTGTAAAACACACACACGCAGCCATCTTTTCACTCCTCCAAATACAACTTAGTTCCTGAGATAGCTCAGTGAGCTCTAAGGGTTGTGCTCAGACTTAGCCTGAGTTTAGAGAGGAGTCACCAAACTTTGTTATTTCAATCCCAAGTACTATTCCGCAAGTACTTGGGTAACGTATCATTTGTTGATTTATTTCTAATAAGAATATGATGTTGAAAATTTATAAGTGTGTTTTACTTATGTTAGTTTCAGTCATTGTTCACTATTAACTTGTTTTTTATTCTTAAACTGTTTTAAACGATAGTGAACGGGGAACAACATATTCCTTTTTGAATGTACAAGTTTGTAGCTGAAATATTTAGACGGGTTTAGGACTAGTAACAGAAGAGCAATCGAGCATAACATGGTTCTTTCCCAACCATCTCTTGATTAGTGGCGATAATAAATACCTCGGGTGTTTTTCCCTAGTTGGCTCGAAGTAAAAAACAATGTACGGGGGAGTTCTTTTGTACACAACCTAGCCATAGTGCTAGTGAAAGTCATTTGATTGGTACTGTAACATCGACAATATTAATCGAGCGCTATATAGAACCATGGCTTCCTTGTCGTGTGTCTATCGGGTACAACCCGACACGAGCAAAGGGCTTGACACCAATCAACCTTACGGGTCTTGGGCTGTTTTTGAGTTGATCATAACGAGCAAAACAAGCACCTCTCGGGTGGTGTTTAGTCTTAGCTGAGACCAAGGTTGCAAAAATCGTGAATCGGTAGTGAGGCGGTCGACCCCCCTGTAGCTTGTAATCGGTCTAGGCGGGATTAATCGGTGATTAATCGGATTTGCATTTTTGGCAAGTTTTGGGTATTTCTTGGTAGTTTTGGGTTTTCCGAAAAGATTTTCCTTAAAAACATCTTGTAATAGATATAAACAGCGACTATAGTGATTACATTTTTTCAGGGTTGCAAAAATAGCGAATCGGTGATTAATTGTATTGGCATTTTTGGCAAGTTTTAGGTATTTATGGCAAGTGTTCGTATTTTTGACAAGATTTTCCTTGAAAAACATCCTGAAATAGATATAAACATCGATTATAATTGATTATAACTAATTTACGGCGAGTTTAGGGTATTTCCAGTAAGATTTCCATGTTTTCGGCAAGTTTGACCATCGTTAACCGCCGTTGACCATGATTGACCGATTTGTTTGAACGATTTACACAAATCGGAAAGGTCGGTGGCCCAGTAGCATCTAATCGGTGATTAATCGGCCTTGTCTGAGACTAACCATTTGGGTGAACCAAGATTGTGAGTGTATGCACTATAACAATAGGCTGAAGTCACAAGAACAATCGTATACCAACTAAACCAGACGTTACTATAAGCTGGTAAAAACCTCAAATGGCCGAGTACCCCTGTAGCTATGTAGACTGGAAATCTAAACCGAGACAAAAAAGGGTCACCAGTAAACTAAGGGCCGCGATAAGCCGAACCAAATGGGTCATAGATTAAGTAAACTGGAAACCTAAAACAATCCGATAGCTGGGTTTAAATCAAGCATTTAGAGCTGTTCAATAATTTCGTCATAAAAAGACAAGCGTATGGCCATTCGGGTCCTTGACCCAACCACAAATCGGTTCTACTTGAACCGATGCGGGTACATTCCGTTACCCGAGACTATAATTGGAATAAGTTCACGGTGTCGAACAAACCGAGACCCGTGGGTGTCTTTCTCGGTCCAATTACTACCGGGATCTCCACGAACCTTGAGCCAATACCATGTTTTAGATTTTTCTATTTTACCACACATTGTCAGAAACAACAACAACAGGTAAGATTATTTTAACTGAATCAAATCAATATCAATTAATTCAATTATCACCCATATTAACCAATATCACTTCTAATTTATTAATAACCTTGGTACAAAAAAATACATAATTCGAATTTTGATAAAGGAAATTACAACTTAATAGCTTCAAGAAAAAGAAATAATAAAAATTGCATGTTCTTACAATCAATTTCGGTGGTCGAATAGATGAACACGAAAACCAAAGAGCTTAATTGGAGGGTTTGGGGACGAATTGGAACAATTACACTCTTGAGATAGCTTCCCTATGCATCAAATAACAAAACCCCCAACTCAATTTCAGGAAGCCCTTTGATTTATAGAAACCCTAATTATTAAGAACCCTAATTTTTGAATTTAACTGGAAGTGATGAAAATCAGTGATAAGCGCCCATTTTTATAGCTGAAAGAATGGAAAAGTGATTGTGACACATCCGAATCTCGTCTCTTCATCTCTCACTACTCTTAGCTCGTGTTTTCTTCTCCCCTAGTCACGTATAGAGGTCTTGTGTGACTCCAGTCTGTGCGCACCTTGTTATGGAATGGTGACAAATGTGTTTTTCATTAGAGGAGACAAGTTTAGGTCTAAATTGGTGAAAGGGTGGTTTTTGGTTTCCTGGTTTTATGGTGAAATGCGAAAGTGAGAAAAGAAATGAGAGAGAGAGGAGAATAGGGTGGTCGTACTAGGAATAGCTTAGGTTTTAATTCTTGTTTTATTAATAATTGGTGTATTATTTGTACCCCGTGTTTTGACGAATCTCCGTGTAATTATACCTTCCCGGTACTCGCAAAATATAACGATTACGTTTTTGGAAAGCGTTTTAACGGCGTAATAATATGGTATTATTATTATGTAGGATTTAGACTATAATTGTTTGCCGTAACTAATTTGGTGTCGGTATGCGTGCGTTGCCATGACTTTCTAAATTCACGAGATAACCTCTTGTTTTCTTCCGTAAATTATCCTTGAATGATAAAATGTGTATATTTCACTTATCTCATTATTTATTTTTAGTCTTGTATGCTATGTATTTGCATTATCTGAATAACTTCCCGAAACATTGGATTAAGCTTATGTATGCTTAAATTTTAATTTGGACAATAATAAATTTCACATTTATTATACAGATACTTAGTGGACAAGTATCGTGCGTGCGGTTTCTTATTTCTAAGGAAACGAAATGACCTCTCGTTTTTAAATTTTAGATATTGGCATTCTGTCAGAAAATTATTGATTTAGATTTTATGACGTGATAAATATTATTATAATAATCCGAAATTTACGGGTTGTTATAAATGACGTCTAAGTGTAGAACGTTTCCCTTGTAAAACCAATTAGCGTTGTTATTGATGGCACGATGTTGTTTCGACGTATCGGTAGCTTGTCTTTGGCAGTGATCATACATGATATTTACTTGATCTTCTTCCGTCCATGTATATCCAGTATTAATTTGTGTGATGCAATGATTGCGATATGATGACCGAGTTGAATGATGGGATGAAGGTGTCCGTTGGAATGTTTCCACGAGCGGACTGCTTCTAACTTGTCATTCGCGTAGCTACCCTCGTCATTCTCGGGTTGTTCGGACAATATCATGTTGATTGGCCCATCGGCATCTAAGGGTCGGTAGTCGTTACCTTCTTTGTTGTCGGAGTAAGTGATCCGGCTTGTCCTAGGTGTTTGCATTCTCAATTTCTTCTTTGAGCTCCCTACAAGAATTTTTGTGTCGTGCATGTGGTCATTGTGAAACATGCAGAAAAATCTCTTCAATTTTGTTGCTCGTGTGTTCCCCATCGTGCTATGTCGGACTCGTACGACTTATCCGTTAGCGACAGTTAGAACAATTGTCTTTGTGCATGTACTATGTAGCTTGAGAATTGTTACCAGGCCTTGTTCAGACTGGGTTTATGTAGTTTTTGTCAAAGTTGACTCGTGAACCGTTAAGATTTTGGCTTGATTCGAGTGTGTGATTAATAGGATTGGGTCACTAATAACGATACACTATCAATCATTTTGCGCTATTATGAAATGAGAGCTATACAATGCTATTTATATACAAGCTAAACTTCTAGAAGGTTTTTTTAACTAACTTATCTACATAATTATACGGGTCTATTTATATTGCATTGCATTTTACTTTGTCTCTATGATCAAGATGATGTTTGGCTGGAGATGTATGTTGTTGTGTGTGATTTTCAGAGTTGACTTTCTGTGTGATTTGCAGAGTTGACTTTGTGTGTTGACTCTTTAATTCTGATGGTATCTCCTTTAATATGTATGTTTGTGGTTGAGCTCGTTGAACTACACACCTTTCGATTTGTCTCCTTTCACATGACCCATGGATTTGAGTGCTTAAAAATTGATAAAACTAGCAAATATAAAACGAATCTAATAAGATGAACAGGTGTGTTTGTTTTTTTAAAAAAAGTCTTACTAGCCCTTTTACTCTTACCGTAAGAGGTGGGCAGACGTTTTGGTTGTTTGTTTTTATCTTTTGAGTAAGCAGTTAGGACATATAACATCTTACTTCGTAAGAGGTGGGAGACTTGTCTTACTGCTATCTTACTCGCTTTTGTAAACTTTATATAATATATTTAATTGTTTATTAACTATGTTATATTTATGATAAAAAGTTTTGTTTCATATTTACATAATTTACTTATTATCGCATTGCGTTGGTTTAATAAACAAATTGCAAAACGAGCACTTAAAATCATTCGGACAATTATACAAAAACAAACAACATTATTTCGTTTAGATTTAGATTTTCTAACCACCTCTTACGCAAGTAAGATGTGGTAGTCGGTCGGTAGCACTCCAAAACATCTTAATGAAACAAACACAATATATATAACCGTTTTCAGAATGCTCATAAATTGACCTCTCGATAAAAAGATTTGCAGTATCATTCATTTATATGCAATTTTTTAAGAAATGGACAAATATTTAAAGTTGGTGAATTAAAATCAACTAAATAAACGAGCCGACCCAACACATTTGATCCATGTTTCGTTATAAACATCCATTTAAGTTTCCATTAATTTGACCCATTATATTATCAGTACATTCTTCCATTTATGGTTTACCTTGCTTCAAAAGTCAATGTCAATCCTGTAATTTCAACTCTTAACTGCCAACTACTACACTTATTTGACAGAGTATTAAAAATGAAACAGAGAAGTAATACGAGTTGAGTTTATATGTTACTTGTATGTATAGTCTCATGCCTTTAATATTTACTGAAACAATATCACAAAAAAATTCAATATAGAACACAAAATATTTAAAAATTCAATGAACAAATATTTAACATTTATTTTTTAATGAAACTACAAAAATCATTTATCGGCTTTTAATAAAATTAAATATCTTACAAATCGTTAATCGTTAACCGTTATACGAAACGAATCATGTCATCGCAATGAAAATTAAATAATTTTTATAGAGACACATTTCTATATACTTTTCACAAACTTTTTTTGAGTTTTTGTGAGTATTGACATTTACGGTCGGAAATATCACATATGACTCGTTATTTCAATATCACATGCGATTTATGAAATAACACGTGACTTGTGAAATGACACATGATTTATAAAATAACAAAACATATGTGATTTTTCTAGACGCAAAGTTTAATACTAAAAAAACTCGAAAAAAAAAATTTGTCGAAAGTATATTGAAGTGCTCGTCCATTGAAAGATATATATATATATATATATATATATTTTTTTTTTTTTGTCGCGGTCAGAGGCGGACCCTACAGTTGTTGTAGGTGGTGCCCTGAAACCACCTTAGACACTAAATTTATTTAGAATTGATGTATAAAATAATATGAGACCTATCTTGAAAATATATAAAGAACCACTTTACATTATTTGGAAGAAAGGGAAGGGAGAAAAAAAAATGAGCCAGAAATAAGTCGGACATTTTTGCAATTAGAATTACGGGAATGGATTCGCTAAAGATAAATAAAAATAAAAAGAATGAGAAATGTTTTCAGCCACATATTTCAAATGAAAAAAGAGAATTTTATGAAAGATGCATCTCATTTTATAAATGCATCTGAAATGTGCGGATGTAGTTATTTCTCATTATTTTCATTTTACTTTTATTTCTTATTTAATCATTATTTTTAGAATTATTTTGTTTTGCTAGTTTAATAGAAAATTAGAAATGATAATTATTGTAGAGGATTTTGCAAAGATTTTTTCTCTTTTTTATTTGATAAAAAATTAATATAAGTCCATGATCGGCCATATATTGTTATTTACTAGTTGGATATCCGCGCACAGCGGCGGCGATAAATATAATTATATAATAAATATAGTAAATGAAGTGCTAACCTAACTCTCCTCGCAATTCCCTACCCGCTTAGTGAATTCATTTCACAACACTCCAAATGTATATGTGTTAGTTGTTTGTGTTTGTTTGGGTTTTCCGTATCTTTCCCGTGACATTATTATTCCCGCATATAAAAAGACTTTCACAATCTCTTTCTCGTCAAACACTTTCCCAAAAGTAAATGATTTTGATAAATAAAGTTTGTATTGATTGAAATAAAAGTTAAAGTTATAAAAATTTGAATCAAAATAAAATAAACATACTAAAAATTTAAAAACTAAAAACTCATAAAAATATATCAAAATGGATGTTGAATTAAAAAGCACAAAATTTTAAAAAATATGGTGAAATTAGATAATAAAAAAAATAAACGAATTAAAAGATATTTAAATTTAAAATAAATGTGATTAATTAGTTAAGAAGTGACATGTGTCCCCCCATTATTTGAGCTTTTTATTTTAGTTTGTTAGAGCTCCTATTTTTTGTTATTTTTTAGTTAGAGAAGTGACACATGTCACTCAATGATTGAAGCTCCTTATCTTAATTTTTTGTGGAGCCCACAACTTAAATGCTTTATATAGTAGTATAGATAAAAACATTGTATTAAAAGGTATGATTTAAGATCGGACAAAAGATTTTTTACATATCAATTGATCAATCTCCACCATTCATTTTTATTTGATCTAATGGATGAGATTAATCACAACAATTTAAAAAACCCACTTTCATCATTTTTTTTCTTCAAATATTAATAACTTTCAAACCGTTAATCGTTAAGCGAAAAAAAAATATATCATTGCGACGAGCATTTAATTATCTTTCTATAGATAGACACTTTGATATACTTTTGACAATTTTTTTTTCCGTATTTTTCACATTTTTTTTCATATTTTTCACGTTTTTTTTTAAGTTTTTTCGTTTTTTTACGTTACTGAATTTTGCATTAAAAAATCATATATGATAAAACATTAATTTGAATATCACATGTGATATTAGTGTTAAATCATTTATCATATGTAATAACACATGTGATATTAGTGTAATATCACATATGATATTACATATCATATATGATTTAACACTAATACCACATGTGATATTCAACTTAGTGTTTTATCATATATGATTTTTTTTCATGCAAATTTTAGTAACGTAAAAAAATAAAAAAATACGAAAAAACGTGAAAAAAAAGAATTTATTTTCTTTTTCGAAAGTATATCAAAGTGCCCGTCTATAGAAAGATAATTAAATGCTCGTCACGATGGTGTAAATATTTTCGCTTAACGATTAACGGTTTAAGAGATATTTAAATTATAAAAAATATGTGAAATAATAAAATGCTATTAATCTCAGCCATTGATTTCTTTATAAATGGATGGTGGAGATGAGTCCCTTGGTATGTGAGAAAAGTTTGATATGTAAAATAACTTTTCTCAAAAAGTATTTGTAATTATATGAACATGAAGTATTTTTAAGATACAAGAATTAAGTAGTATTACAGACAATAAATACTTGCACCGACTTAAAAATATGTATGATGCATGAATTCATTGTGAAATAATGTTAAAATGGATTCGTTTGGACTCGACCCGATCCACCACATTGATCCGTTGACTAATTGACCAATCGATTTTTTTTGCTTAATAAAATTGGGCACTACCTTGAGTGAATTTTTTTTCTTGCCAATCAACCATCGATATGGGTAAGCTGGTGGGAGTCGATTTATCCATGGTCAGGGATGACATCAATTTGGTCATCACCGAAGAAGGTAACAATCCCGGTTTCAAATGAATTTCTTGTCCATTAATATTAGGGATGGGGAAGGAAGTCGAATGGATTAAAAAATTAAATTCAGGGAGAAAATCTCTTTCCTCGCCATCCAGGAAACACAAAGTGGGGATGTGAAAGAAGAATCAATTAGGAAATATTGGGGAATTGAATCTCGATTTTGAGGTGGTGGAACCGAATGGTAGGTCGGGTGGCCATGATTAAGCCTTGAGGATACTGAGGGTGGTTCAAAAATTTGATTGCATAAAAAAAGACAACTACTTGGTTACTAAAGGTTTTATCAAGGGTGTCGATATGATGGCTTTCGTTGTGAATGTATACGCCTGAAGCGGGAAAGATAAAAAGGCGGTCTGGGACGAGTTGACAGATTTAAAGGTTAGGAATCATGGTATGTGGATTTTGATTGGTGATTTCAACGCCGTTAGAGATAGCAATGAAAGAAAGGGGTCGAGGTTTAAAAAAGGTTGCACCAATGATTTTAATTCTTTTATTGAGCTTGCGGATCTCTACGAGTACGAGATGAGAGGGAGCAAATTCACTTACTTGAAGGAGGACGAGAGGGGAAAGAAATTAAGCAAGATCGATCGTTGCTTAGTTGGTAGGGATGTGTTTGATAAATGGCCAGAGGCCTGCTTTAGATCACTTCCGAGGCTATTTTCAGACCATAACCCGATCCTTTTGTCTATGTTGGACCTGAACTTTGGGCCCAAACCCTTTCGGGGTTTTAACTCCTGGTTGGATTGTCCGGGTTGTGAAGAAGTTGTGATCAAGGCCCGTGATTCGTTTGAGCCCGCAGGTGCCCCTGACCTGGCCCTGGTGCGCAAGTTTAGATGGCTTCGGAGACATCTCAAAGAGTGGAGGGACGATCTTGTTAATAAGGAGAACGATGATCTGGAAGTGTGTAAAAAGGAACTTGCTGAACTTGATAGTCTGATGGAAGATTCTGAGCTGTCCGAAGAGGACTTATGGATTAGGAACGAGAGTAAGAAGAGGATAGAGGAGATTGAATATTGCAAATCTAAAGACTTAAAACAGGTTGCGAGAAGCAAATGGGCTATGGAGGGGGATGATAATAGTCGGTTTTTCCACGGTCTCATTAACAACAGGAAAAAGAGCAACGCAATTTCTGGCTTGTTAGTTGGACAAGAGTAGGTATTGAAACCGAAGGCGGTAAAAAAAACGGTTTTTGACTTTTTTAAAGACAAGTTCAATAAAAGCATGAAGGATCGGCCAGTGTTGACTTGTGACCCGGAAACTAAACTGGCGGATGGGGAGGCCGAACTGCTGGTTGCGCGGTTCTCTAAAGAAGAGATTAAGAAGGCGGTATTTGATTGTGGGGAAGACAGGGCTCTAGGCCCAGACGGTATTACTTTCAAATTTATCAGGAGGTTTTGGGGGCACTTTGAGGGTGACTTTGCAAAAATAATGGAGGCTTTCTTTGAGAAAGGGGCGATTAACAAAGGGTGTAATGCTGCCTTCATTACTCTAATTCCAAAGGTAAAAGACCCGGGTCATCTAAACGATTATAGGCCTATCACATTAGTCGGTTGCATTTGTAAGGTGATCTGCAAAATTTTAGCGAATAGGCTAAAGTTGGTGATTAGCCCCTTGATATCTACTTACCAAACGGCTTTCCTTAGTGATCGCCTGATCCTGGACGGTCCTTTTATTCTTTATGAGATTATATCGTGGGTCAAAAAACACAAAAGGAAGGCTTTTATTTTCAAAGTGGACTTTAACAAAGCGTTTGATAACGTCAATTGGGGGTTCTTGATGTCGGTTATGGCTCAACTGGGATTCCCTGATAGATGGTGTAGGTGGATTTTTGGTATCCTGTCTTCAGCTCTGTCGGCGGTTTTAGTCAATGGTTCGCCCACTTTTAAATTCCAATGTGGGAAAGGACTACGACAAGGCGATCCTATTTCGCCATTCTTGTTTCTTTTGGTTATGGAATCCCTATCCTGCATTATGAAGAAAGCGGATAGCTGTGGGGCTTTTGTTGGGCTGTCGCTGCCCAATCAGGGCCCAAGAGTGTCACATCTTTTATATGCAGACGATTGTACCTTCATTGGCGAGTGGTCGCTGCTTAATCTTAAAAACGTTACCAGAATTTTGGGGTGTTTTTATTTGTGTTCGGGCCTCAAGATCAACATGGGGAAGTCACAAATTTTTGGGGTGGGGATTGACGATAGTGAGGTGAAAAGAGTTGCGGATATGGTGGCTTGCAAATCTGGGATGGTGCCCTTTGATTACTTGGGAATACGTATTGGTGGTAATATGAATCGAATAGCAAATTGGGAATTCTTGTTTGAAATCTTCAAGTCTCGTCTTTCTCGTTGGAGAGGGTCGGTGTCTCTATGGGGGGGAGGGTCACGTTAATCAAAAGTGTGATGGAAAGTCTCCCCACTTACTACTTGTCGTTATTTAAGGCCCCGATTAAGGTCGTGGAAGTCTTGGAAGGAATCATCAGACGCTTTTTTTGGGGAGGTACGTCGGAAGCTAATAAACTTCATTGGGTGGCTTGGGAGCGGGTTGCCTCTCCTGTTAAAGTGGGTGGTCTCGGGCTCGGTAGATTAGCGGACGCTAATATTGCTCTCCTCTCGAAATGGTTGTGGCATTACAAGACCGAAAAGGAGAGTTTATGGAAAAGGGTGGTTGATGCTATTCACGGGTCTAGGAGACGTTGGTTATCCCTTCAGTTTAATAGGGTTGTGTCGAGCGTTTGGGTTAACATTGTGAAGACATTATCCAAGGTGAAGGTTGCTGACCTTGGTTTTAATCAACTGATTAAAGGTATTGTCGGTGACGGTAAGCAGATTAGATTCTGGCTAGACACATGGATTGGTGCTTCTATGCTGAGGGACGAGTTCCCTGTGTTGTTTAGTAAAGAGAAAGACAAAGGATGCTTGGTGGGTGACAAGTTCGACATGGATCTCCAGGTTTTTGTGGGTCTCGAGAGGCTTGGCATGGATGGGAGTTCTGATGTTGAGTCAAGGGAGTCTAGGCGGCTGTTGGGCTTGCTCGGGGGTACTCGCTTGAACAACCAGCGAGATAGATGGACATGGATTGGTGCTAATCATAATAACTTCAGTGTACGGGCAATGAAAGAATTCCTTTCTTGTGATACGGACTATAGCAACAGGTTCGTTTTCAAGTGGTCTAAATGGGTTCCAAAAAAATGTAACATTTTCATGTGGAGGTTAGCTATGAATAGGCTTCCGACGTTGGATGCGCTCCGGGATAGAAGGTGTGTGTTTGGCTCGCTCACTTGTGGGTTGTGCGAGGTGGAAGACAAATCTGCGGAACACCTTTTCTGTTCTTGTGAGGTCTCTTTGGATATATGGTTGCGTGTGAGCAACTGGTGCAAGACCGCTCCTCTTTTCTTCTTTTCTACTAAGGATCTATTTGAGGTGCATAAAAAGGTTGCGAATGATAGGAAGAGACGTGAAGCCCTGAAAGGTGTCGTGTTTACCTCCTGTTGGTGCATCTGGAAGGCGAGGAACGAAAAAAGGTTTGATAATGGTAGTATCGACGCTCGGAAAATCTTACAAGATATTATGGCTCTTAGTTTTTTGTGGTATAAGAATCGATCGAGAAATCGCTCGATTAAATGGAAAGATTGGTATTCTTTTAATTTGATGTAATCTGTTTGTTTCCTTTTTGGTGCTCCGCTTTTTGGTGGATGTGAGCTAGTGTGAATAATAGTCAACTTTAAAAAAAAAAAAAAAAAGTTATCTTCCGTTGTCTTTTATCATGTGTAGATAGCTAGGGAAATGAATGCTTCACATGCAATTGCTCTATGCATAGGAATCAACGTACCAATCTACTTGCAACATGCAATTTCCCCCTTCATTTTACATCCGCCAACCTCCCTCATTTACTCTTTCTGAATTTTGCAAAGAAGAACGGGTAATTTCATTTCACATAAAATTATGGGTATGTTTAAAAATTACACACAACAAACTGATAAATATTTGCATTTACAACTTACAAGCTTAGACGTACTACTCTACTCAAAAGGTTATTATTATCGTTAGGACTTAGAAGACAAAAGAAATACAATACTGAAATAATAAAAGTGAGATATGTAAATTGCTATTTATCGGCGTTTGTATATGTATCACATCAAATAAATTGTTTGAAAGGAAAGTGAATTAGAACAAAAAGCCAAAGGGTCTTTTGCCTGTGAGAGT
The DNA here is from genome assembly GCA_910596185.1 of Chrysanthemum makinoi. Classification (NCBI taxonomy): domain Eukaryota; kingdom Viridiplantae; phylum Streptophyta; class Magnoliopsida; order Asterales; family Asteraceae; genus Chrysanthemum; species Chrysanthemum makinoi. The sequence continues at coordinate 239,582,362 of OU343224.1, read as the reverse complement.
AACAAAGATTCTTGGTTTCGGTTTAGTTTGCAACATATGTGGTGTATTATGTGGTTTTTTTTTAACGGCGGTTTTATTAAAGAGCTTAGCAAGGAGCTAAAAGCTCAAACAAGATTACATAAGAGCAAATAAAGGGCCTTTAAGCCAACTAACCCAATTAAGATTTCTCCTAGCTCTAGCATTAAACCATACAAAAGAGTGGTGAACAATAAGATCAAAAAAAGACGCCTTCAAAAGTACCTCAGACGAGAAAAGAAGCTTGTTCCGGAAACTCCATGTAATCCACCATGAGACGAAAAATATGGCTTCAAAATAAACTTTCATCTCTCGCTTAATCTTCAGCCCATCAAACCATCTTTGCCAATCTTGAAACGTGGAGAACCCAATAACCGGAACCCCAACCACACTAAGATCTGAGAGATGATATCAGAAGCAATCGAACAAGAGAAGAACATATGGTTTGTGGTCCCCCCCCCCCCTCTCAAACAAAAAATAAAAAAACAAACCGGACACTCTATAGAAGGAATTTTCAACCCTTTCAAAGACATATTAAACCTAGACGGAAGCTTATTATTCAACGCTATTCTACAAGCCAATATATTCACTTTGATTCGAACTAACTTACTCCATCTAGTAGGCGTCCCTTCCAATATGTATAAACTCTTATCTATATGTTTCCTAGGCAACGCTGCAGAGAACTCTCCATCACCAACCAAAGACCATGACCACCTATCGAGACCTTCATAAAGAGTAATAGAACTCACCATAAGAGTTAATTCCTCCATTTGCACACTTTACGCCCCCCTAAGGCGTTCTTCTAAAGCTCGACATCACTCCATACTGAAATTTTTCAAAAACCGTTATTTCTTTGTTCTCCTCTAGCGCAAACAAACGTGGAAACTTCTCTTTCAAAACCCCACTTTCTGTCCAGTTCTCGAGCCAAAATGACATAGTATTACCATTCCCCACCGTTTTGGTAATACACGACAACAAGTCTACCCCTTTTGTTTTTAGCTGCCCCATGCTACGAATACACTCTAACCAGAGAGAAGACTTGCCCACTTTGATATCCCGGCCCCAAATTACCACAAGCTCCATGAATTTCCTTAATAACAGATACCGACAAAGCATCGATTTGAGTTTTAAACCTCCAAATCCATTTAAAAAGAAGGGCACGATTCCTAGCATAAAAACTAGACATACCTAAGCCTCCAACCCAGGGACGGAGCCAGGACCAAGTATGACTGGGTGTACAAAATCTTTTGAACCGTAATACTGGAAACATATTTCGAATGACCAGGTGCATTTAAGATGCATTTTGGAAAAATCGGTGTTTTTTTCAAAAATTAACACTGCATCGAAAAAATTCATAGGGTTCCCGGGCACCCGCAGGAACCCCCTAGCTCCATCCCAACCTCCTTGCTCACAATGACTTTATCCCAGCTAAACCAAGAAATCTTACGAGAATCAACATCAACTCCTCGAAAAAAAATTGCTTCTAATAGCTTCAAGACGTTTAAGAACTCCAACCGGGACTTTAAATATAAAAATATAGTATGTTGGCAATGCACTCAAAACTGATTTAATGCGCGTGAATCTACCACGAATCGATAGTCTTTGACTTCCATTTCGATAACCTCACCACAACCTTTCAAATCACCACATCCCAATACTAAACTCGATTCATTTTGTTTCCCACCAACACGCCAAGATACTTGAAAGGAGTTTTAGCAACTTCACAACCTATCACACTTGCACCTATACAAACATATTCGAAATTAACACCTCCAACTCCCATAAGGCTACATTTTTTTAATGTTAATCCGATATCTGAAGCAAGATAAAAACATTGTAAAATGTATACTAGATTCCGCAAATTGTTTTCCTTCCATTCCCCAATGAAAACCACATCGTCCGCGTAGAAAAAATGAGAAATATTTACAGAATCGTAACCTCCAATCTGGATACCTTTATAGAATCCCATATTCATTGCTCGAACAAAAGATAATGCAACAATTCCATAACCAACAAAAATAAAAAACAGAGACAAAGGGTCACCTTTACATAAACCTTTTTGAAATTGAAATTCCTTCGTAGGGCTCCCGTTAACTAACACCGAAGCAGTAGAAGAATCAAGCATCCCATTATCCAATCCGTCCATCTATCTCCAAAACCAAAATTTTGTAAAATCATGATAAGAAAATCCCACCTAACCGAATCGTATGCTTTTCCGAAATCAACTTTAAAAAATCAAAGATTTTTTATTTTTTATTTTATTTTATATATATATATTTTTTTAACACCATTCAATCAGCTCACCAAGGATCATAGGACCATCTAGAATTTGACGATCACGAATAAACGTGAATTGCTCCTTACTAATTAGACTACCCATCACCATGCTTAAGGGCTGTTTCTTTTTTTCATATGGGGAAGGAATAGTGGAGTCCACATCTATATTAGCATCTTAATGGGGAGAGGTTATTATTTTTTTGGCTTGTGTATATAGAGGAAGTAAATGAATATTAGTGGGTCATACTTAAAAAGAAATATTATTAAATGTTATGTGGATCCACTCCCTTAGCTAAGGGGAAAAAAGAAACACAACCTTAGTCTATTGGCAAGAATCTTACCCTGTGTATTGACATCTTATTAGACTAATAAGATGATAGTCCTTCACAACTTTATGTTGGATATTAACTTTTCACTTACACATCATAACATTAACACAATGAGCACATAGATGGTTTTAGAGAGAGAAAGAGTGGGACATTCTATTGAGAGAAACTTGTAGAATATTATATTACCAAAGAACATCCAACCCTCTACCTATGCAAGGTAGAGGGTATTTATAGGTAACAAACTAAACGACCTCCTGACGGCCTGTGGATCAGGAATACAAATGGTAAAGACCGTCCTTCCTCCACGGAGTTGCACTAAACTAAACTACGCTACAAACTAACAAATAAACTACTTACTAACGTAACAAACGATACGTCTACGAGCTAACATATGCTAGACTTCTAATTGGGGTGGTGACACTTTAACATATAATTTTCTAATTCCTAACAATCTCCCCTAAGGAGGTCACCCCATGATTTACATGATAGACCATAACATTTCTTGACTTGGTTCTTGAGCTCGTAGACTTTCATACATCAACATCGTAAACTTGGTGCATAAGTGGTGCAACGTCAAAGTCAGCAAAGATTTGTACTTTGAATTGGAGGTCCATTTCTGATTCACGTGATAGTAAATATGAGCCGACTTTGAGATCATCAGCTAGTAGAAAATCTCCGATACATCCATTGTGGTGTTGGTATTATGTGATGTTGTGACATTCGGACCGACATGCTCACATTCCGGATCATGATATCTTCTCATCAGAGTAGCGGAAGCATTTGTTGAATCATGATATTGGCGGCAGCGTAGCAGAAGCATGGAGTGAAAATATCAGAGCCATTGATGCACTAATCATGATTTCTTTTGAGATGAATGTGTTAAGTGAGCATGCGGCTAAGGATTGACCGCATCATTACGATCATTTGCAAGCGTCGGGGTGTACCTGCATAAGGCAGTTAGCAATAAAGCGCCGCGAAAGTGTCTTTGATCACTTTCGTTGAATTGAGGTACACGACCCACGGTTCCCCGTTGATCAAGATACAAGTACTGCCTGTGATCGGTATAATTCCAAGAATTTCCTTGGACAGGGTTTCGTTTGCTCTAGCTGTTCTCAAACCGAACATCTCAAAGAAGACAACACAGTGAGTGAACCGTAATTTGAGTCCACTGATTGATAAAAAGATATTTGAAAAGCAATCGAGTATTGCTCAATAGAAATTGTTTTTGCAATACAGCGAAGGTTTTAATGAAAATCAATTATCAATCATAAAATACCTTTTGATTTGAAAAATAAGTACACGGTCGACGTGCTAATGAAAAGAATTTTAAAGCACAAAGACCGGTTTTTCAAAGGTATCCGTCAATCCATAACCTGAACCAGGATTGATTCAAAAGATTGAATCGCCCCATTGTTTCTGTTCAGTTGTCACATGGTTGATCTGTATAATAGATCTCACATGCCACCTACCGGGAGCTTGTTAGATGTTGGCTCCAGAAGGCTTTCCATCTTCACAGGGAATATGTAAACACATCACTCGGATGTTACGGCAATACCACAAGGATAATGCGTAGGACTCAAGATATAATCTCTCTTTCCACATTGTGTGAAACAGAGAGTCTTCATTGAAAGTGTCCTAATGAGATTTATTGATGATCTCGTGGCTCTAGACTCAATTTGTGCATATTTGGTTCCTATGTCGGAGACTAGGAGAGGGTCTCCTTCTTCAATATCAACAATCTCTAAGAGAAAGTCGATAGATAATGTCGGTTCCCCGTGATAATGAAACAAGTCCTTTTAAGAGGAACTTGAGTGGTTTGGAAAGTTGAAGTGCGGTCGTCACTGGGTCCATGACGTCTTGTCTTCAATACCGATGTTACCATCAGTAGCATATGAATTGAACCCGGTTTCTGCCCTAAGGTTGAATAAATGGAGGGCTATTTGTTTTCACCCTTTTTCTCATTCAATTCTTTTTAATTCTTCAACCCCTTCAGTGCTTACCGAGACTTCATAGCTAAAACATTGTTGGGTTTATTCCGATTACTAGCTCGGTCTCAGTCAAGCACTCTTCCCATTCCTCATTTTCTCCTTTTATTATCATACCTAAGAACTCTACACTAACTAGTGGATAGTTCTGGTAGATCCCTCCGGTTCTGGCGGATCTTGGGAACAAAAACCTAACCTTATCATCCTTATATCATCGTACATAAAGTAAAGTTGGTCGGTCTTTTTGGTATTGTTCATCTGCCATTGGAACCAATTGAAAACCATTTGAAAATCAATTCGGATACTTGTGATATATTATCAAAGCATTTGTACCAATTGTTTTGATATTTTAGAACGAGAACTCCCCCTCAACATGTGCATTAAGTATTTGAAAATGTTTTGCACACGGAGGCAAGAGAAAGAATTAACTTCTTTGATTACCATTTTCTAAAAGATATCAACATCACTTCCCAAATCGAATCAAGTAGATAAAGCATTTTGGGGAAGGATGAGATTTTCATGATTTTGCTCCCCTCAATATGTGCTTCTAGGTTTGAAAAGAGTTTTACACATACTAGAGGGAACCCTTTATTATCCAAGGATTAAAATCCATGTGATCAAGATACTTTTTAAAATTATTTAAAGTGTAGTGTACCCGATGACATGAATTTGCAAAGAGAGTTCTCCCCTTAATATATGCTTGAGATTGAAAAATTGTTTAGCACATATAAGAGAGAAGTTTGCACAAAAATTGGTCATCTTATCTTTTACCATCTTTCATATTTATATCACATTTTCTCCCCCGATCAAAAATCTTAAATCCTTTGAGATTTTGAATCTCAAGTGATTTAAATACGTATGAGGTAAAATATTTGAAGGAGAAAAATGTGTCCGATTTTATATGTTAAAGAAAATGGACAACACAGATGTTTCCCTTTTAACAGGGAAACCATAGTACAAATCCTAGCACTATTACATGTATTACAGTTGTTCATACTTATTACACCACATATTACACAGAGTGAAAAAAAACATAAACGGTATCCTGAAGAGGTCTTCATTCAGTTCTCTGAAGAAGTTTGTAGTGACCATCACGGAGTCTTCCACCAACAAAACTTTCAAGGTGCGGAAGATCCTTACGGTCTTGAGTCTTCGTCTGATTGCGGCAATGAAATGTTCACATCTCTTCACATCATCCTCAGTCCAAAAAATGGTTTTAATCCAAGATTTCATATTAAGTTTGGCTTCTTTCACTCTGGAGTCAAGCTCTTCTTCGATCATATTGAGCGTACCATCACTAAACTTGTAGAGTTCACATAGACGCATAAGCATACGCGATCCATATCTGTCGGTGAAGATGACGGCTCTAGGGGTGTCAAGAACTTTGTATTCACGATGATATTCATGCCCGGCTGCACTCCATTGAGGACTTGTGAGGTTGACCACGGTTTGGTAGCTTTCAATGCCAAGTGAAAGTCCTCAACTCGTTCCGAATGACTAGGCCCCTGATCCAAAGAGTGGACAATTGCAGAGAGGGCCTTTTCTCACGTCGGGTAAGTGCTCCGGTGTCCTTGAAGATTTAAGAGATAGAGATCTTGAAATCATTTGGCGAAGATGTTTGAAGTCGTTCTCTTCAATGGTATACACTTTGAGGTCAGCTCTTTTAAGGACAACCTTCTTCAAGTACTCATATCCATAGATCGGGAAGATCTCTATACTAACAACGCTTAAGATTTGCGACTTTGATCGACATTATTGCGTCTTGTATCAGCACCATGTCTTTCTATGTAGAACTTCTTCTTTTTGAACCACCAGTGGGAAATACCATAAGAAGCTTCAATATTATACTTTTGTTCTTCATTTGCCCAGAATTGATCGGGAACCATCTCGCCAAGCCCCGATCGAGTAGGTTGCGACCTTCATTTTGATATGGATAGAGCGGTCTTCTTTCCTCGAGCGAGCACAGAAAGTCCAAGTCGTGATTGAAGAAAAATTGCCTGAATAGTCTTCGACGGGTTCACCACCAAGAGGAAGAGATTTGTTGACATTGAGGCGATGATTTGATCACCGACTTGGTCATTAGCATCTTATGGCATTCTTCCATTTGATATTGAAGATGATTTGCATCTGAGTGGAAGACTTTGACAATTTCGTAAGCTTGACCTTCAAGATCTCTTGGTGTTATGGATGAGATGCTCTTTCGTTCACAAAACCATCTAATGAAACTTCCCATATCACCAGTGTAGTGTAGAAGAGATTCTTCATTTGGAGTTACGTAATTATTGGTGATAAGCGATGCCCAATTGTTGTCGGGAATTACAGAGTCGACTGGATGGTCCATATGGGTTACGGAGAAGGAGGTCTATCTTTCACAATGCGGCTTTGAATTGTGTCTTTTGAAGGAGTGACTCGAAGTGTTAGTGCGATTCCCGACCATGTAAGAATCAAACCGGTCTTACGAGGGCTTAGGAATATGCTTTGTTGATGCATCATCTTCATCCGGTTCGAGTCGGCCATGACTTGAGACTCTTCGTGAACCACTTGATCATCAGGAATAGAAGTGGATGTGGAGGTGAACCTAGAATCAATCGTCGTCAGCAGATTTCTTCGAGTACTCGTTTGTTTGTAGAGTCGATTGATTGACGGTTTTGGAGGAGATGATGATGGCTGTGATGGAGGTGGATTGGTTGTTGAAGAAGGATTACCGGCTCAGATGTTCCAGCGCCTCCCGTTGGTGGAGGATCTTCGCGATCTTTGCAATCCTTCATCAATGCTTCCATCACAACTGTCCTCCTTTTCTTTTTAGCTTCTTTTTCCCCGATGTCAACCTTAAACTGCTCATAATTATCGAACTTAATTGATTCTTCAAGAGCTTCAAAGAGTTTCTTGTGAACCCCATGTTTGTCCTCTTGACCTCATACATCCTTTCACACGAGCTGCTCTCATATCGGAGATGGGGAGGTCCTTGAATCGTTTAAGAAGTGGAGCCTCCATAGCCCATTCCACAGCATCCTTGACTTCTCCTTCAATAGCGGCAGTAACTGCTTCATTGAAGTTGAGGTGCTCCAATCTATAGACTCGATCCACGGAGATTCAACAGATTTAGGAAGTTGCCTTTCGAGCTTCTATTCTTTTAATGGCTTTATCCATAGTTGATCGAGTTGAGAATCGTGGATTTGAAGCGGTGGAGCATCCACATCGCAACCATAATGACAGGATTAGGAATTGGCGGCGATGTTGGTGGTGTGCTGCAGGATGATTGAGTTGGTACGGGAGGTGGAAGTGTAGTTGCTAGTGAAGATCTTGTCATTGGAGGAATGGTCGAAGTGTCTTCTTTGGATCGACAGTGTACATGGATTGAGCAGAATCTAAGGTTTTGTCATTAATGAATTGATCGCCAAAAGAAAAATCTTCATCAAGATTCTTAAGTGAAGATAGAGAGTTAGTTGACAGATTTGGTTCATCCATCTTCGTGGTCTCATCGAGATCTTGTCTCAAGGTTCTCTGCGAGTCCTTTTGTAACAGAGAGTCCACCTTTAGTCCAGATTGAGTCTCTCCAAGTGTAAGAGATTCCTTAAACGTTTCAGGAACCTTGACCACTCCAGATAGTTCCTTAGCATGTGATGATTATGTTCTTCTCTTCAGCTCATAATGATTTGTGGTGCTTGATGGAGATGATGAGATAGTTAAGAGCATGTGAGCGGCTTGTTCAGTTTCAACACTTGCCACCCCTTTACCCTTGTCATGTGTTATTGGGGTTGGTTGTCGAGGTAGTTGAGCGGGTTCTCTTAACACAATTCCACCTACTGGAGCTTTGTATTCGACTTTCTAGACTTTCTTTGAATTCCAAGTTGCAGATTAGCATCGTCTTCATCAGTTAGCCTGATAACATTCCTTGGAATCTTAGTTTTCTCACCAATCTCCTTTTCCACATTCTTTCTCTTTACTTTCGCTTTTTTGGATACGGGGTCGGGGTGGAGACCTTTCAAGTCTCTTTTTAGGAAGAGAGGCATAGGATGCTTGTGAGGCTGACTTGGTCACGGGAGCATTTGGTTGTATAGGAGAGGGTGTGACATCAGCAGAGAGTTTGGTTGCTCTTTTCATGTATTGCTTGAAGTAGTCCTTCTTCTTGATATCTTCTGTGAGAAGACGATCATGAATTGGCAATCCAAATACTTCTTTATCCGAACCTCTAGGAACATATTTCAGGTTTCCTAAAACAAATTCATCTTCTGCTTTGTGTAAAGTTGATTCAGACCTAGGAGTGAAGTTATGAGTTTGTTGTAAGTCTTGGATAACAAGCTTAGAGAATCGATCTTTGGGAATTACAAGCTTGTTCTGTTTCTTTTGACCTTGAGCATTGTTCAGGAAAAAGGTTCTATCAGATATGAATGTGTTCATTGATAATGAGAATTCTTCCCAAATACGATCAGAGACATTCACATCAACCCTATTAACGATTCCCCATAGGATTTGCAAGATAGGAATTCTCACTTTATCGAACCTCAAGTTTTCCCGATAAGCATAAGTTGAGAATGGTTGTAATAGCTCTCCAAGGTTGATACATGTGACCGGTGACAATGTCAGATGCTCTTGAAATACTCTTCTGATAACCCAACCCAATCGAAATACAATCGGATCGTCACACCGGTGGAGATTCAGAAAGAACATCAGGGTTACATGGTGTGATTCCAAGAGCCTTGCTCGAATATCGAATCAATTGTGAACTCCCTATTATCCAGTTTGCAAGAGTATTGTGCTGTGATTTTGTTCCATTGAACGGTGTTCCAGAATTGTTGTATGTAGATGGTAGGAATTGAGCATTGCTTGGTGATAGCTCCGAAGAAGTTAGTGTTTTTGAGGATGTCAATTGAAACTTTGAGTATCGGATTTTGTTGGAGCCTTTGTAGGTCCACATAACAGTTGCTTTTGCCAATAGCGACCCATTGACTTCGGGAAGGATTTCATCGTCTGAGAGAACTCGGATGATCCTGACGGGGTAGCACACTTTTCGGGATTGAACTTGCCATTGATGTTACGAGTAATCATACAATCAACAGTAATGAATGGGAACAGGTTAGATGATAAATAGTAAGTGAGACAACATTGAGAGCACCCTTATGACATAGAGGTAGTGACTCGGAGGAGTCCCAAGACACATCTGAGAGAAAGATAGAGTGGCATAGATTACAAATATATGAAAACTTTCAAATATATGATAACATTCATAATTGAGATATATCAATGAAGAACAGTCATATAGATAAATAATTACATGACGAGCTTATAAGTGATTCAAAGGGCAAAAAGGTGCATTTCAAAGTGATCATGACATGAGCCAAGATACCCATGTAAGAATGATATAACACATATGTATGAGGCAAAAAGTAACATTTGGCAGTCGTGAGAGAGACCAAGTACCTTTTGCCTAAACAGAGATGTCATAACAGATCACATAGAGTATGTTGATTCAACAAGTAATTAGGAGATTTGAGTATGTGAAAGTGAGTTCATCTTTAGCACAAAAACCTTTGAACATTTAAATAACCCTTGACCCTAAGACTAATTTACAACATGAAAGTGAACACTGTTGCAGACTTGTAAAGACAAGTCGTCATCTAGAGCCACAGACAAGTCGCTAAAGGTTTAGCACTCTAAGTCGCTAAGCTAATTAGCTAGCGGTAAAGCCAAGTCGCCATGAACATTACCTAAACCAAGTCGCTACAAAGCAGTCAACTAAGTCGCTAGGTTACTAATTCGTTAACTTGTAAATACAAGTAAGCTAACTACTAACTTCGCTAACCAAGTCGCTAGAATATAATGAACTAATTAAGCTATGGAGACGTAGTCGCTAAGTTGAACTGTAACTCGCTATGAAGAACATTAGGACTAAGTCGCTACCAAGAACCATTTAAATCGCCACCAAGAACACTTCTAACATCAACCCATCAGTCCAATCCTCTTAAACATACATCAATGTATTCCAAACACTATATACCAAACAATATATTCCACCCATTTTGAACCCGTTCAATCATTATACAAGCAACAAACATACTTTTTCATGAAAAATCGAACCTATACGAGAGACAAACAATCACAACTCACGAGCTCGAAAGGATCTGGATATAAAATACATGTTAAAAACTGGACACAAAGAGCTTCAGATAACAAAGATAAGGGGGGATCGAGGCTAACCTTTTGCTATGTCGCTAAAGTGAGTACAATGACGAGGAAGATAAAATGAGAGAGAAAGGAAGAAAAAAAACTTTTTGAAGAAAAAGGGTAACTCGCTATAGGGAAATTCGCTAGGGTTATCCCAACTAACTATGACGGTATGACACAAATGGTCCTTGTGGTTTTAACTTGAGGTGAGGTAAGTCGCTAATGCAACATAACTTTCACTATATGGCAACTTTGGTCCCTATGGTATTAATGAACGAGTGGTAGGTTATTATAGACTAAGCCTCTAGCAAAGATTATCACACTGATCACCATGAATCAATTAACTATTAAGATCTAAGCAAGGCACTGATAATCACATGAGCAAGATATGACCACAACCTACAGACACCATAACCAGATAGTTACATAGGCAAAACACGACCTCAACATACAAATGAGCAAGCATTATAACCAACACAGAAGCCAATGTCATAGATAGTCAAGAAAAACATATACACAGTCTCCCCCTCAATCAAGTTCATCAAAGAACAGTGATTGACATAAGTATACTACGATAAGATGGAAACAAGAATATTTCAATTGTTCGAACTTCATCTATGATCCCGTGCCATTATTGAATGACATTTCTAGGACCGTAGATGTTATCGATAACAGTGAAAAGATTCTTTATTAGATAGGAAAAACGTGATAAAATTGTACATTTAAAGAATTTAAACAAAATTTTTTTAAGTATTTATACAAAGATATGGATGAACGAGTCACGATTCAAAGAAGAATAGGAGTCAAAGTAAGTAGTGCATCAACTGTTGCCGCTATAGCTCTGAATGAGCTATGTTCATTTCGATGGGAACCAAGTCATGAAGTTCTGATTGAGTTGAGCATTGTACCGAGAAAAGGCTGAGAGCACATTGTACTTGAAGCACATGTAGACTTGTACATAGAAGAGTTAGTGACATGATTAGTCTCACATTTGGATGCATCACAGTATAATACAGACTTATTATTAATGGGGATCCTATTAGCGTCTACATTCTTGAAAAGCTTACCTGTGGGAATCCACTTGAGGCATGATCTAGGAATGTAAGTTCGTTTAAGACCTGTAAACTTAAATAAGTATACCGGTGGGAATCCATTTGAAGCCACAGTGAGTTGAACTAAATGAGTGCCTGACCTTGAATTGACTAATTGTCCTTTTGTGATCAGAAAGTTTCTTAGCGGGTTGATTTTTTGCATGAGACCTAGTTAAACTTATTGCATTTCGATCGGTGAGTGATGACCATTAGTCATATGCTTAGGATTCATCATATCTGAACTAGGCAATGAAGTGACTGGTTTTGACAAAACAAACTGATTATCAACTTGGGATGTAGGCTTAGATTTTAATTTAGTTCTTTCAGACCTATAGGCATTAGGTTGTTTGATAACAGTTCGTTTCAAGTTATTCTGAACATTTGACTTTCCCAAAGTTGAAGGTTTTCAAACTTAGTGTTCATCCTATTTCCAACATGCTTCCTGAGCTCATTTTTTAGTGCAACAATATTGAAGCTCTTATCCTGAATTTGTGCTTTGAGGTTATCAATATCTTTCATTAAGAGATTAGATTGATTGACTAACTTAGAGTTTGTTTCCTCAAGGTTCTTTCTTAAAAGATCATTTTCTCTTAGAAGGTTGGACACACATAGAGCTAGTTCAGAATTCCTAGATTCTAGTGCATCACTCATCTCATGCAGTCATGTTTCGGGCTTACGAAAGAAGCAATTTCAATTTCTTATGGTCGAATCTTTGTCCTGAATCAGGATTGTAATGATTAATTTCAAAAATTCTCTAAATTCGGAAGTTCCGATTACTACCTGTTTTTGCATAAAACATTTCATTCTTATGTTGTATTTCAAGTTGCAAAGAGATACAGTGTTTTTCAAGAATTGAAAATTTGTTTGAAAGCTCATCATATACCCTTTTTTCAATCATGTTACTTGCATTAGATTCAGACAAAACAAAGATTGATTCCACATTGTTATGTTCGGGGTAAGAGTCATGAACCTTTTTGTGAGAATTAGTGTGATCGAGAAAAGTGTACCTTGTTGATTGATACCTTTTCGACTCTAGAAATTTGAGATTAGTCTTTGTTTTCTTCATCCTTTTCCATCACATCGAGATTGCAATCGGTGTTTTCACTGGTTCAATGAAGTGAAGCATGACACGTCATCATTGTTCCATGGACACTCTTGACACTCATTCAATTCCTTGACTTGTTATTCTCTTTTGCAGCTTCCTCGATGTATGTTTCCATATTACTCATGAGTTGAATAAATGAGTTTCCGAACTCATGAATTTCCATTCCCGTGTGCTTCTTGAAAGACATTCCAGTCATGATATTATCAAAATCTGAGGAGTATTCTTCCGGTAAGTGGTGAAATTGGTTGAAGATGGTTTGTAAAGCAGCATGAGAATCATCAGTTGAGAGCTTTTCTTTGGTAATTTGAAACCTCGGTCGTTCTAGGTTAAGCAAAACAGTTCTTGTTAGAGTGGGAAAATCGGACGAAGGATGGCACAACTTGTTCGATCCATGGTTGTGGATAAAAGTAATTTGAGAAGCTGACTGAGTTGTTGAAACGGCTCAGCGGTGCATTCCACATTCTTAGTATCATCGAAGATATTAAGAGTGACTTATTTGAGTTGTTCGATTGATCGATCTTGAATCATTAAGTGTGTGGCCTTGAGATAGGTATTCAGTTTCACTATTACGTCTTTGTGTCATAGAGAGCAAGTACTTTGGTGATTAAAGAATCCGTGATGACTGACATTGTGTTATTGAGAATTACTCCCCAAGTCTCTAGAGAGTTTAGAATCAACTCACTACCAACAAAATAGCACTAATCCCAAGTCGTTAGAAGATACTTCACCAAGTCGCCAGAAGATACTTCACCAAGTCGCCAATACTTACTTCGCTACCACTCCAAGTCGCTAGAGTTCCAAGTCGCTAGCCAGATGTAAGTCGCTAAGTAGTAACTCGCTAACATTCAAGTCGCTAGCAAAATTTCGGACAATTAAGCTACTCAAGTCGCTAACGTTGCAAGTCGCTAAAGAGCAACTCCTTCTGAGACCAAGTCGCTACCACTAAGTCGCTACCCGTAGTGGAGAATCCACTACTTGTACTTTAACTTCGCTAGGTCTAACTTCGCTAGTTCCAACACTGTAAGTCGCTACAAAAATGTGAAGCAAGTCGCTACCAAGAAACTATTCCGTGAGCTAAGTCGCTAGCTTGAAAAACCATATAAACCTCACTTTTCAATCCAAAAACAACCCAACCAAGATGATTCAAGCTTACCAAATGAAAACCTAAACACTTTTGATGATTCTAAACATAAAAGTACAACCAAAATCGAAACTTTAACACTAGAAATCAATCAAATGATGCTAAAACCACTAAACTTTTTCAAACTTAAAAACCACCTAAAAACCACTAGAAATCCAAAGATGTGTAAGATATGATCTAACCATGGCTCTTGATACCAATTGTTGGATATTAACTTTTCACTTACACATCATAACATTAACACAATGAGCACATAGATGGTTTTAGAGAGAGAAAGAGTGGGACATTCTATTGAGAGAAACTTGTAGAATATTAGATTACCAAAGAACATCCAACCCTCTACCTATGCAAGGTAGAGGGTATTTATAGGTAAAAAACTAAACGACCTCGGCGGCTGTGGATCGGAATACGAGTGGGTAAAGACCGTCCTTCCTCCACGGAGTTGCACTAAACTAAACTACGCTACAAACTAACAAATAAACTACTTACTAACGTAACAAACGATACGTCTACGAGCTAACATATGCTAGACTTCTAATTGGGGTGACTGACACTTTAACATATAATTTTCTAATTCCTAACACTTTAGCATCATTAACTTTGGGAATCAAAATAAAAAGAAGGATTACACCCTTTAGGAAATCGCCCCGAGAGAAAAAGATTTTTCGTTGCCCGACAAAGGTCCTCACCTATTACCTCCCAAAACTTCCTTATGAACTCAAATGTGTACCCATCTGGACCCGAAGACTCATTCGAACCGCAATCCCAAACCGCCTTTTATTTCCAAATCCGTAACCTCAGCTTCTAGCATTACCATTTGATCATGGGATAAAGTTGTAGGGAAAACACCTTCATTGCTGTATCGAATTCGAGTATCGCTTCACCAAAAAAACGAGTAGCAAAATGGTGGAAGAATTCTTCTTTAACCGAATTAGACTCCACTATCCACTCTCCATTTAGAGAAACTCCTCTGATGGCCATATGTTGTCTTTTTTTTATGGGTAAAAGCTAAGAATGCTTAATGTACTTCCCAAAAAAACTCATTATGCTTAGTGTACTTCTAATATTATCATTATACACGTTAGGTTTTTGTTCATCCAGTTTATAATGACATGAAATTTCCTTTTTTTTTTTAATTTCATATATTCCAATTGTGTTGCCATGTGGGTTATAGCACACGCCCATTTATTTCCCTTTATATTCCCAACCCATCTCCTTTCTCTCAACCCTAATTTTCACCCCCAAATTTAAAACCCTAATTCATATTTTGATGTATTAATCAACAAATTAGCTTGGGGTTTCTTCTTATTGGAGATTAGAAAACACTAAAATCTTATCAAAATGTCCACCGCCACATTTGTACGTAGACGAAGGGTTATACCAACCCATTGTGAGTGTGAAAAACCTCTTGTGAGACGTACTTCTTGAACCGAATCAAATGTTTGAGCTTTATTTAACATTGAATTCAGAAGAAAGACAAAACTACGTAGGTCAGGTTAATGCTCATTTAGCACTGCAAAGTTTGGAAAATGAATTTCAGTTGTATCAGAATGAAATGGAGTCGCAGAAGGAGAGGTTGGAGACAGAAGTTAGCATCAGCACAAAAAAAGCTAACTTTTGGCTCAATGTGTTTGTTTGATGGTTGTAGTTGTTGTTCTAATGTATTATGTTTGTAGTTGTTCTAGTTGTAGGTTGATGTAATGAATGCTTTGTTTAATGAAAAGCGTTCCATTTTGCTGCACTAAATTGACTGCACCAATTGTTGTACTAAGTTGTCGTTGTAGGTTAATGTATTTAATGGTTGTAGCTGTTGTATTTGTAGTTGTATATTGATGTAATAAATGCTTGATGTAATGAATGGTTTGTGTGATATTACTGCATCAATTGTTGCACTAACTTGGGTAATGTAAAGAATGGTTTGTATGGTCACTAACTTGGGTAATGTAACCTTATGAGCATCAGATATGATTGTAAGGTCACTTCCTTCTCCAAGATTAAGATCATCATGCAACAAGGCTAAGAACCAACACCAATTGTTTTTATTTTCAACACCTACAACGGCCCAAGCTATTGGGAACATTTGGTTATTTGCATCTCTGCCCATGGCAGTGAGCAACTGGCCCTTACATGTGTGTGTTAGAAAACAACCATCTAATCCTATGACCTTTCTACAGGCATCCAACCATCCAGCTTTTAGACCCAAGAAACAGACATATACTCTTTTGAAGTATAACAGTCCATCATCCCTTTCCTCTAAATCAAGATGGCAAGTAGAACCAGGATTAGAATCCAAGACGGCTTGCCTGTATTGCCATAACCTACTGTAATGTTCCACCAATCCTCCTTCATGATCATACAATGCTAACTCCTTAGCTCTTTTACACTGACCTATGCTAACATATATCATAAACCTTTCTCTTATTGAATTTTGCATGAACTTGTATGTTATAAAAGGATTATCAATAATGTCCCTAGCATAGTGACGTGCAATCCACCTAAATGTTACTAGTGAGCCTAAGTTGTAATTTCTACAACATTTATGATCTGGATAGAGGGTTTTAATTTGAAAGGACTTCTCCGTACTCATCCAACTAGCCCACAACCTAAATGGACAATTTGTTTGGTTAGCAATTCTTTTTTTTCAAGTAATTTCTTTTGAGCCCATCTTTCTTTTGCAAGTTTACTAAACTTACTTGGTTCATATACTTGTTTTCTATTGTCTCATCAACTTTTTCATTACCTCTTCCTTTGGACTTGCTACATTCTAATGGATCTTCCTACACACTGTCAACTTTCTCTTGAGGTATAGTTTTCTTGCCCCTTTTACTTGCACACTTACCAACAATAACATCCCTACCACAATGTACAAGAAGCTTATACATATCATTTTGCATATACCAAAGTTGGTATCCATTTGCGACACCGTAGTTGGCTAAACAAAGTTAAATTGTATGGGACTTTCAAACCTCATACCAAGAAATGGTTTACACTCTTTCCATGGTGTATCAGGGTCAAATGCAGGATATGTCACTGATCTTTTAGCCTTATACTTACCTTCGACAATATGGTCTTCTGGGTCATCTATCTCTATCATAAATCTACCATTCAATTGGGGATGGGATCATCCATATGACCTATAAAGTTGCCTTTACCAACTAACTTATTTAACCAAGGATCATCAATTGTCAGCTTTGGAATATCTACTAGTTCCTCACCCTCAGTTTGAAAGTCAACTATATCCTTAACATCATCTAATTTATCTACATTTTCATCACCCGAGACATCGCTATCAGTTACATTATCAAGTAAGACATCATTTTGTACCATTGCCAAAACATCATACCCATTATGCTCACAATATAAGTCAATGGTAGACTCATTTTCAAAACAAGTCTTAACAAATTCATTCACATCACCATCTGTTTTTAGTTCCTTCAAACCAATGTTAAGTGGTACATCTGGAGCAACATAATACATTGTAACAGGTTTATCTAGTACTACGTGACGAATGATAGGAAATAACTCATTGAAGGTCATACCTTCAAAATTAACATCATTAACAACACGAAAAGACCCATTGATATATTGGAGTGGGTTTGTGACAAAAACACCGTCGTGGTAAAGATTCACGGTGAAAGCCACCATCTTTCACCAAATCTACAAAATTAATGTTCCAAAAAAAGTTAGGATTTTAGAAAATTAGATAAATTGAAGACAATGTAATTGTTAACAATTGTAAGATTCAAAATAATTAGATAAATACCTTGAAAGACGAACGACAATTCGAACGGTTAATGATAATCAGTGTCCAAAGTTTGCATCGAGTGAAAGAGTAAAGTTTTGAAGTGTTGAGTTTATGAAGGTGTTATATGGTTTTTGTAATATTTAATAATTGATATACATGTAATTTAATACATGTCAGCAATTAATTACACACATGGCAAGAAAAAATAATAAAAACCTACAAACCAAATGAAGTACAGGTACCCGGTTAACATTACTATGTAGGTTGACAATCTAGCAATACAAGCGACAGTATTAAGACAAATAAATTAGTATGTAGAGCATAATGAGTTATTTTGAAAAGTACATTAAGCATTCTTAGCTTTTACCCTTTTTTTTATCAACAATTGTGAACAATTTTACCTATTCTAGGTCAAAGAATACTTGTATACCCTAGATGTTACTTAAAATCCATGCATTGCGACAAACTATCAATTTGAGATTCTTCAATTAATTATTTCGTTATCGAAATTCCACATCTTGGCCCATGTTTTAATAGTTTCACGTAAAGCACTTTGCATGAATTCCATGACCTCCCAATGGTTCAAACCATTTAATGGATCTAATCTTTAGCATAGTTTTTTTCTGCGTGTGACAAACATAATAATGCACCAAAAATGATGGTTTAATAAATAGAAGAATCTTTGACATATTTGTTGTTGGATATAAAGCTCTTTTTTTTTTTTTTTTTCTTTTTCTTTGTATACTTTGAACTTGTGTTTGCTCCCTTTCATTTCATTACATGAAATATTTATAGTTAGGACTAATTGATCATACAGTTTAGGCTAGTCCCAATCGATCGGTTAAGATCGGTTGGGCAACCCAAAAATTTGACCTCAACCGATGTTCACATCGGGTGTCACGGTTGTGGGGGTCGGTTGCCACATCGGGCATCGTGGCTATTTTGTTGACATCGAGCTAAATTTCACCCGATATTGTACATGTCTCTTCCCTTTTTTTTTTTTTTTTTTATATAAAAAAAAAAAAAACCTGGGTCATCGACTGGGGCATCCGGGTCATGCGGCATTTGAAGAAAAGGCGGCGTGGCGGCTGGTGACCCATGTCACGATTGGGACCAGCCTTATATATGTGTAATCTTCAGACCTCTTTCGAGGCTTTATGGGCCTTTGACAAAGATCCACAACGAGGCTCTCAGGAATGCAAAACAATAAGTTTTACTACCTCCGTCCTAAATTATAAGTCCAGTTTGACTTTTTGACTCAAACTTTGACCTTAAATATTTTTATTTGTATTATATAATACTTGATGCAAAATATACAAATGAATTGTGTTTTAAATGTATTTTCATTTGGTATAATTTTCATCAAATGTTATATAATACAAACGAAAATATTTAAGGTCAAAGTTTTCGAGTCAAAAAGTCAAATTGAACTTAAATTTTGGGACAGAGGGAGTACCATTTAATTAAAAAAAAAAAGAAAAAAAAATGCAAGCTAGCTAGGTATATAAAAATTTGTTATTATTCTGGCATTTTATATCTTGGTGGACAGTTTGCTACACACTATCGTTTCAAATTGATACCGCTGCTAATCCATTAAGTTTTAGATCCAAAATTTTGGAACACCATTAAAATCCTTAACATTAACGTTAGTATCATCGCAACTCTCGTCTTGGACACACTGTGCACATTAATCACATTTTTGTTATCAAAATAAACATTTTAGCTGTAATATTCATATTTTGATTATCATATTCGCATTTTGTTCATCATTAGTAACTTCACTAACTTGTATCTCGATTAAATATGAATCAATGGCTCATTTTTAGATAAAGTAGTTTTTCATTTCTTTGTTTCCTCTTACCTAGAACCAATCTTTTGGATCGTTGTAAGACAAAATTTATAGCAAAAATAAATTAATTAGGCAAGAAACTTAGCACATATAATTAAGAGCAAATATGAATTATATTGAAGAACATGAATAAATGTGTGAAGACGACTCCTTTTCTTCGAGAAAAATATTGAATTTGAGTTTTAAGATCTATATATTGAATTTACTTATTTACTTATATTTATGTTGATATATTCTCACATAACGACCTTTTCTTCGAGAAAAATATGTCTACATGCACAGTCATTGACGACGTATATGGCTCATCGGTCCAATAGCCGAAGGGCACACCGAAAGGCCAATATCCGAAGGATTCGTTGATCTGACAGTACCTTTGGCATTTAGCCTGGATACAATTCGTCTTATTCTGGGTGTGAGATGGCCCAGAGCGAGTATCGAGGGACGATGCTCGCAACAACACCAACGGTCCCATGGAGTACGACACGCCCAGGGACCAGATAGTTACATCAAGGAGTATAAATACACATACAATAATTGGTAAAAATGTATCATTTTCTACACACACACATTTTATACTATACCTTTCGGTAAAACACACACTTACTCTCATGGCCGAGTGCGGTCACGGATAACACGGGCGAGACTACGCGTTGTTCATCTTAGCAGGTATCCAGAAGACTTATCTCATAAGGCTGAAGGATAACTGAAAGACTTCACAAAAAAATACTTCGACATTGGCGCCATCCGTGGGACCCGCATTCAATCTGCTAGAGCTATAGAATGACGGGTTCGACACCTCTGGTAACTTCTGGAGGAGGGGAAGGAAGTTCCACCCCAATGACAAGAGAACAGTTGGAAGGGTACGTGACTGCTCTCAAGTCTATGATAAAAGAACATAATAGCCGAAGGGATACCGTTGAGCCAATACGGTTGGATTTTGAGGGACGAAAGCAGTTACGGACAAGGGTGGCCGGTGGGCAAGAAGAAGGAGATAGTAAGGAAATAACATAAGGGCGATGATCAGGGAAAGCCCTTCAAGGAAGTCTCAAGATCCCCTTCAGGCGAATCATCGAGTTCTCCGCACCTAAGCACAAGATGCCCACTCACATCAAGGCATACGGCGGGTGAAGCAGACCCTCGGGATCGTCTCAATAGGTTCACGGAGCGCGAGGACATGGATAATGGCCGATGCCGGTGTGGTGCCGCATGTTTCAACAGACTCTAGACGGAAAGGCCAGAGGGTGGTTTGACCGGCTCCCTCCGGGCAGCATAGACGAATGGGCGGATTCGGGAGGCGATTGAGGCTCGTTTCTCCCTGCACAAGGCTTGTCTCAAGGATCCTACTGAAATAGCCAAGATAGTGAGAAAGGCTAATGAAACACTACCGGAGTTTAAAGAAAGGTGGACCGTCGAGACGAGATTCATACAAGGTGTGCTTGGGAGATCATGAGGATTTCCTCGTTCATGAATGGGTGTAAATGTCACGAGTGGCCAAGCGGTTTGCGATACGATCCCAGACCGTGGATGAGATGATGGTTGGGTAGATGACTTTGTAAGGTCGGGAAGAGGCTTTTGCCAGACTGAATTGCCCGGGAGAGCATTATGATACAACTAGGAGAGCCTCAACTGGGCCCTTCCAAAAGACGAAAGGTGTCGGAGGATATTACGGAGGAGATAAGAGGAGCGATGGACGGTATGGATACTCGGGTAAGGATCGCGGAAGTTCTCATCGTCACGGGGACAAGTCGACACCTTACTTACCCTCTCGGAGCGATCATATTAGCCGGAACAACCCCCGTCTGACGTTGGATTCACTCATCAAGCCTCCGAAAGAAATTTTGGCTACAAAGCATCAGCTGCATCTACCTCCCCCAAAACCGATGAGCGATCCACCCCGAAAGGAGAACCAAGACAAATATTGTGACTATCATGGAGAAAAGGGACACTACACGAATGACTGTTATCAGCTTAAGAACCAGCTAGAACTAGCCTTGGAGTCAGGAAAGTTGAATCACTTGGTTAGGGATCTCAGACAGAGGGGAGGAGGGACACCTCCAAGAAGGAAACGGGAGCAAAGGACAAGGTCATCAACATGATCCGGACATGGCCCGAAAGAAGGAAGAGGAAGTCGTCGGAACAAGAAGAAAGATGGATGAATGTGCCCATAACATTCCCCCCTCTTCCCGACGGGGCGTGTCGGACGACCTCATCGTGGAAGCAACCATGGAAGGATATCTTGTAAGGAGGGTTTTGTAGGCGAGGGAGCCTCGGTGGAAGTAATGTTTGAACACTGCTTCAACAACTTGCATTCGGATATAAGATCCGGCTAAAAGCAAACACAGACAGATGCTCGGATTTCTTTGGACAAGTGACGGAACCATTGGGGAAGATTGAGTTGGATGTTTCGTTCGGAGATGAAGGACTTTACAGGAAGGTCAGAATGAAGTTCACGGTTATTCGGGCTCCATCACTATACAACATAATCTTGGGAAGGACCGGATTGAAGATTCTGCGAGCCATACCCTCTACGGTCCACTCCATGATGAAGTTCCCAACCCCTCAGGGAATTTCCACCCTTGTCGCCCGCTCCGTCATCATCTCAGAGTGTAGAAGATTGGAAAGATTGCAGGCTAATCCTCCTGAGAAGGATAAGGAAGAAGTAAAAGCCAATGTAGTGGGCTTAACGGAGGAAGTGACGATCAATCTGGCTTTTCCTGAACAATCCGTGGCGATAGGAGGTACCACTATCCTCCGAATGCAAAAGACGCCTCAAAGAGCTTCTTCAAAGAAACCTTGATGTATTCGCATGGGCAAGCCGAGATATGCGGGGTTCCCCGAGGAATAATCGAGCACACTCTGAATGCCAACCCATCAGTGGACCCGGTATGTCAAAAAATCGAACGTTGGCGGCAGATCGAAGTCAGGCGGTCACAAAAGAGGTGGAAGAATGGGTCAAAGCGGCATCGTCGGACCGGTTGAAATATCCTACTTAGATATCCAACCTGTTTTAGTCAAGAAGTGCGGCGGAAGGCTGGCGCGTATGTGCATCGACTTCAAAAACATCAACTCACTGCCCCAAGGACTACTACGCTCTGCCGGAGATTGACTGGAAGATTGAGTCGGTCATGGGATACAAGTACAAGTGTTTCTTGGATGCTTACAAAGGATATCATCAGTGCGAGATGGCAAGAGAAGATGAGGAGAAAGCGCGTTCGATCTGGAACAAGGGACTTCTTGCTACACCAAGATGCCATTCGCCTAAAGAATCTTTGGGGCCACCTACCGGTGGATGATAGACTCAAACTTTCCAATGCAGATAGGGAGGAACACTGGAGGCATATGTGGATGACATGGTCATCAAGAGCAAAAAGCGAGGAAATGTTAGCAGACATAGCAAAACATTTGATAACCTTCGGAGGATAAACATGAAGCTGAATCCCAAAAAATGATCCTTTGGGATGGAAGAAGGGAAGTTTCTGGGATACATGGTAACTTCGGAGGGGATCCGGGCAAACCCGAAGAAGACAAAGGTGATAATGGATATGCAGTCCCCCAGGACCTTAAAAGAAATGCAGAGCCTCAGCGGTAAATTGGCAGCGCTTAACCGTTTCTTATCCCGTTCTGCCGAAAGGTCCTTGCCCTTCTTCGAAACACTCAAAAACATCACCAAGGAAAACAAAGAGGAGTATCGGTGGACGGAGGACGCGAAAAAGGCTTTCCAGGAAATGAAGAAACAGATAACGGATTTCCCCTCGTTAACAATGTGACAACTCGTAATTTCAGATCATTTTACAAACTTTGAAAATTTCACTATTCATCTCGGGAATTTACTATTCACCAGTTACTATTCATCATTTTACTATTCATCATTTTTTAAGTCGATTTGATATTCTGAGAACGTATTTCAAAATTTTACTATTCACGAAACACTATTCATTCCTGGAGAAAAATTACTATTCATGATTCACTATTCATCATTTATCGTAAACTAGGTTTACGAGTATCAAATTCGCGTAACCGTAAGGGTTTAGCTGCGAATTCATGAAAAATCATTGAGGACATTTCATATAGACTAGATTTAGTCTACATATCATTAGTAACGTCATCATCATATTAGATCATGCATGGGTTTGCATATTTCATTAACGTTTATTTTCCTATTAAATAAACGCTATCGCATAATCAATTATTTTGAAAATTGATCCGACACTTCCAAAAATAATCCTAATATATTTTTATACTCATTTTAAGACTATAAAAATTATATTATTAGTTACCCGATCTTTTCAATTTATTTTGTATATAAATTGTTATGTATAAATATTTACGACGGTTTTCGTAAATTCAACTCGATAAATATTTATTCACTCAATACTTGTGAGAAATGTATTTTTATAATTTTTACGACTTCGATATATTTTATTTTGCTCCGTTAAAATTTATTTCTCGCTAACGCTACCCCAAATACCTATTTTAACTTACAAATTACCTACTATACTTACACAATAATACATTTAATCCTCAAAAATACACCTCAACCCCCCCCCCCTCTTATCCATAACCGGCCAACCCTAGTCATAATATGTGACCAAATTGGTTTTTGCTACTAAATTAACCAAGACCAAGACTTTCAAAATATCTACTTCATTTCTTCATTTAACACATCTAATAAACTAGCAAAATTCTCTCTTCTTCCCCATTCACTTTGAGGTTCGGCCAAGAACAAGAATCAAAGGAGGATCCATCAAACTTTCCAAGATCAAGACTTAATCAAGCTTTACTTTCATTCCTTGTTAAGGTTTTGTGATAAAAACCTAGGTTTCTTAATCAATTTCTCATCAAATCACCTCAAACTTCAAGTAAGCTTCAAGTAATATTTTTTTTTCATCATCTCACACTTTCATTTAACTAGTAACATAATGTATTTTCAAGTTATATTAGCAAAACATACAAGTACTTATGTTATTGTACCACTTTTACAAGTATTTTTAAGTTTAATGAGATTATTAATAACCTATGATTATTCCCATAAAACCCACCAAGGTTGGTGATTTTTAGGACTCCATGACACCCTAAAAAGGTGTATGGTAGGATTGAGTACTTGTGGAGTTGATTTGAGGTAGTTTGGTTAAGTTTTGGACAAGTTATAAACTAGAAAATCACATTTTTGACACTATTAGAAAGTTGTTGTCCATTTTTGCAAAATATAGAAAACTCAGGGGTTTCCGGGTAACATTGGGCTAGAGATTCAGAAAATACTTTCAAAAACGAAGCTATGGGCGAAAGAACGGATAAAAACGAGTTTATAACGAAGGAGTTATGATTTTTCCAAGTTTAACGACGAAAAATTATTTTCTGAAAATATATGTGCTGTTGCACGAATTTCGACGGACAAAACGAGGCGTTAGACGTGATCTGCAGGAGCCGACCTACTGAAAATATATTAGTATAGGTTAATACAAAACCGTGGATATAAAGAACGTAGAAAACACGCTTATAACGACCAAGATATACACGTTTGAAACCCGACGAAACTCTATTTATTTTGACAGCTTCTAATAGCAAAATAATCCTAAGTCTAAAACAGTTTTTGTAATAAGTCATGTTGAGAGCCATTTTTCTCATTGATCGAGACCCATATGGTCAAAAGTTAAATGATACGACTTCTAGACATTGTTGCAAGGTTTTCAAAAACGGCGAGTTTCATCACTAACCCTTAAGCGTTACAATATTTTCGCGACTAGTTTTGCGAGGCCATTTTGGGAATATTTTCAAAGTATGAAAAGTGTCATTTCTACGAAAACATTATATTTACCAATAAAACACCAAGCGAGGATCGGTGGAGTACCGTTTCAACATATTTACATGAAAAGTGTTTATTAACTTAACGAGACGTCAAAAATGTATTTTTCGACGATAAACATTATTTTCAAATTTCACGAGTGGTATCGATAACATACGTATTTGCATGTGTAGCATCATTTCATTGCTTACATTAGATCATATCATTCATATTAGGTTGCGGTTAGAGATCGTGCCTCATTTCAGTGTATCCACTTTTGTCAACGTAATCATTGCATCAGGTGAGTTTCGTAGCCCCTACTTTTATATGTTTTGAACTATTTTGGGGGAGATACATGCTTAACTATTTTTCACAAGTACTTTAGATTTTTAAGGATAACTTCTATCATGATCACCATCGTTTTAAAACCGAATGTTGTACTATATCAATTGTTCTTGTTTGTGTTCTACGTCGAATATTGTGCTATATCAGTTGACTACTGATACATTGAGTCATGTACTATTGATTATGTGCTATGGTTCTACGTCGAGTTAGGTACTATTGTGAATTCATTTGACATCATCTGCTTAAACATAAACTATACACATTTTGGCAATGGATTGTAAACACACAAGTTGCAAGTTTTGTATGGGCGGGACTTGGAACTGAGTGGATTTGCAATGCCTTTGCTGCATGAACGTTCTTTAAAAGTTTTTCATGATAACACAAACTCTATGAACTCACTCAACCTTTGTGTTGACACTTTTAGCATGTTTTATCTCAGGTATCTAAGGCATACACTTCATGGCATGCATGTGGACTTATCATAGAGTCGTGGTGACGACGCGTCACACATGGGATTTATGCACTTTAAAAAAAAACATCGTTTGGTTTGTAACAAACTTATTTCCGCACAAGTTGATTTTCATTTGGGACCTATACTTTGTAAACTCTGATTATTTTATTCAATCAAACGATGTATTTTCCAAACGACACTTTAGGTCGTTCAATATAATTGTAACTCTGATGCTATGACAGTCAACCCTCAGGAATTCCATTCCGCTGTAAAACAGGTAATTTGGGGGTGTGACAAACAACACCAATGGCAAAGGAAGCATTGTATGTCTACCTCGCGGCCTCGGAAGAAGCAGTCAGTGCGGTTCTATTGACCGAAAGGAAAGGGAAACAGTTACCAGTCCGTTATGTAAGTAGGACGCTCAACGAAGCAGAAAGAAACTATGCCCCAATAGAAAAGTTGGCACTCTCTTTATTGCACATGTCAAGGAGGCTCCGGAGATATTTCGAAGCACACCCCATCAAGGTAATCACGGACCAACCAATAAAGCAGATCCTCAACAAGCCAGAAGCGTCCAGAAAGTTGGTCAAGTACTTGGTGGAATTTGGTGCTTATAATATCACCTATGAGCCGCAGAATGCAATTAAGGGTCAGGTTCTGGCAGATTTCCTGTCGGAAACCCCCATCGGAGAAAGCAATGGTAAATACTTTAAACAGCCAGCTGCAAAGAAGAAGGAAGAAGGAAAGTGGCTTTTGTACACGAACGGAGCGTCTAACAACAAGGGCTCCGGACAGCCTATCTTGATTAGCCGAAGGAATGGAATTCACCTATGCCATCCGGTTAGATTTTGAAAGCACCAATAAAGAAGCTGAGTCTGGCGCTCTGGCGGGTTTACGAATGGCGGGATGCATACGTTAGTGATCTCGAGTCGGGTGGACTCAAGCGGTGGAACGGATAAGCGGAGAGATTACGTGGCAAGCCATGAAAGCATGATCAAATACTTGGCGAAGGCACAGGAATACATAGCAGGCTTTGAAAACTTTACCATCCAGAACATTCCCCGGGGGTCAGAATCAAAAGGCAGATGTTCTTAGTAAGCTGGCCACCGTTGCTTTTGATCACCTGACGAAGGAAGTGCTGGTAGAAGTGTTAAGAGAGAGATTGACGGAAGGAAATGAGGTTATTAATATTGTGGAAGAAGAAGGGGACAATTGGATGACCCCTATCATCCGGTGCCTTAAAGAGGGAGTCTGGCCGGATGACCCTAACAAATCTCGCACGCTGAGGATGAAGATCAGCCAGTACGTCATAGAAGATGAAGTGCTCTACAAAAAAGCCTACCTTGTGCCTATGATGAGATGCGTGGGTCCTTTGCAAGTAAACTACGTTATAAGGGAGATACATATGGGAGCCTGTGGGATGCATTCCGGTCCACGCTCAATTGTAGCAAAAGCCATGCGGCAAGGTTACTATTGGCCCTCCATGCACCGGGACGCCAGGAATGAGGTACTCAAATGTGATTCCTGCCAGATCCACTCTCTAGTACCGCAGCTCCCAAAGACCAAGCTGACTCCCATCATGGCTCCATGGCCCTTCTACCAATGGGGAATGGATATATTAGGACCCCTACCCCCAGCGGCAAGGAAGGTCAAGTTCATCCTAGTTGCCATCGACTATTTCACCAAGTGGACGGAAGCCAAGCCATTGGCAAGGATCACCTGCAAGGACGTTATAAGGTTTGTATGAGACAACATAGTGTGTCGCTTCGGTCTCCCATCCATCATTGTCACGGATAATGCAAAACAGTTCGTGGACAATCCCTTCAGAAAGTGGTGTGAAAAACTCATCATCAAGCAAATTAAAACAGCCGTAGCCCATCCGCAGGCCAACGGACTGGTAGAAAGGGCGAATAAAAGCTTGATGGAGGAATCAAAAAGGTTAGGGCGTGCAAAGGCGGGATGGGTGGATGAGCTACCGAATGTCCTCTGGAGCACTGAACATCCATCAAGACGAGCAATGGAAACGCCTTTCGGCCTTACCTATGGTGAAGCGAGTCATACCAGCAGAAATAGGTATGCCGACATACAGAATAAGGAGGATAAGAGAAGGTCTCGAGGAGGAAGACCCTCGTTGAATGGAAGAACAAAAAGAAGAGGAAATTCGCCTCAATCTCGACTTACTACTGGAATGGAGAGAAGAAGCGGCCGTGATGGAAGCTAGGTATAAGACGAAGATGGAAAAGTACTATAACTGAAAGGCACGGTTGGTATCCTTCAAACCGGGAGAGTTCGTATACCGGAAGAATGAAGCTAGTAGAGCCGAAGATCAAGGCAAGCTGGGACCAAAGTGGGAAGGGCCCTATCGGGTCAAGGACCTCACAAACATCTCATCATATGCAGCGGTAAATCCCTCAACAGCCTGCATGTCGGAGTCCTTCTGCTTGGCAAGAATCTGATTCACCTCTTCCTCTTTTCGGCCCTCCCTTACGCCATCCAGATAGCCAGAGTCAATGGCGGCATTAAAGACATCTCCCCAAGCTTGCTGGTATTCTGTACTTCCATGCAAATGCCGGATAACCGCCGGAATCAACTCCTTCACATAATTAAACCTCAAAATTTCCTCATGACCAGCGCTACGACAAGCTTCTCATATCACCCTTAACGCTGAAGCCTCTTTCTCTGAATCTTCGGATCAGCGGTCTTCTTTCTCAAAGCTTCCTCCAACAACTCCATCTTCTTCTCCCCTCTCGCCCAGCTTTCAACTCACTCACTTCCCTCTCCAAGAGGCGGCGGGAGCTCATCTCCTCTCCCCGGACACAATCGATGGGATGATTGAAGAGCTTGGTGATCCTGGACGAGCTTCTCATTAGCTTCCATTTGGGTCCTGAGGCTGTTCTGGGTCTCGGAGAGTTGGGAATCAACACTGCAGCAAGTAGAATGGGCTCTGTAGAGCTCTGCGTAATGGTGGTTTAAACGCTCGAACCTTTTGAACACCTCGGCAACAGCCAAAGACCCATGGCACAATTCAAATCATCCCCTATACAAGGCACGCTCATTAGTCAGGTCTTCCTGTTCCGTTCGGATAAAGGGAGGAGCGAGATTGATCATCATATCTCGGCATTGAACAACGTCGTTGGTGGTATGGGCAACAAACCAGCCGGAATGAAAGGCTCACCAGAACCCGTTCGACCAAACCCACTGGGAAAGAAAGGGGAAGCCCCACATGCAAAAAAAAAAAAAGGCCATCAAATACCTCCGACAAAAGGACTGGCCTGATAAGGAGCGGCACCTTGAACATTCACCCAATCGCTTTTCGTTCAGTCTGCGAAAAAAAAAGAAATATACGTCAAAAGGGAATAAAGAATAGTCACAAAGTACACCCCAAGCTAAGAAACATACCTTGCCGGGATGGGGAATGGCACTGAGACAATGGGGAGCATCCAGAGGGATTCTCCTCATCGTGAGCCTCCCTCACGACCACCGCCACCACCCACTTCCCTGCTGAGCATCATGCGAGATCTTCGGCCTCGGGGTGTTTATAGGAGACGCCGTGAGCACTGAGAATCCGGGCTTGACGACATATCAACAGAAGGAGTAGCCGGTCTTCTCCTTTTCAGCATGGATGATGCGGTTCCGGCCGGTCTCCTCTCCTGCTGCTTTCGCTTCTTTTCCTTAGCTTTTAGAACCGCTGGATCGGCCTTCTCCACAATCCGTTGAACGTGGCTCGGCTCCGGAATCTGCTTATCCGCCTCCAAAGGCTGAGTCACATGCTGAGGTATCTCTTCTCCTTCAGCAAGAGGACGACCCTTTCCCAACCTTGACCCTTGGTCAGACCTTAGACGTAAATATCGAGATATGGTGATGACTGCACAAAATAGAAGAAAATCGTTAACAAAGGAGGAATAACATTATCAAAATCTGGGACAAGTATAAAACGTTTGCGTTACCATTCTTTTCAATATCCTTAAACTCCGGACGGAAACCGGAGTGCTTCCAACCCGTTAGCCCGACTTTGTATGAAGACACGAATGGATGGATCGGCTCTACCACCCTACGCCTGCTTCAAACATCGACCTCCGAATAACCTCCCGCGGAGCATCATCCAAACACTTGAGTCCGGATGTCTCAAGGCATGGCCTCGGGGATGGCTCTCGGTCAATTATAAAAAGTTGTCTATCAAATTTTCAGACTTGAACACGTCTCTTTGAATATGCGTCCGGGGAGTTTTCTCGGTTCGACTATGAACGAGAACCAATGTCCCCTTATTAACTTGTAAAAACCGAAACAAATTCACGATGGGCTCAATCTCAAGACTTTGGCAATATACCTCAAACATAACTAGCCTATTCAACCCGATGGGCACAAACTGTGAGATATGAACCTTGAAATACTTTATCACCTTGAAAAGCGGAGAAAGGAACCCACGAGAACGCAAGAATGCTTTCATCAGCCAATGGCATCCCCGTCAGATTATTCATGGTAAAATCCATCGGGGGTAAGCGAGGGTGCAGATCCATGGGAATCCCATACTCACTAATAAGGCCCTCCAACTCCCCTTCAGAAAGGACGGAAGAATAAATGTGCATGTCCGACTTGGGAACAAGATCGGAAGCCGGACGTTCCGAACCGGAAGCCATAGGATATCAACGAGAAGGCAACGCAAACGAAAACGAAGTAAGAGAGAAGGAACGCACCTGGATTTCGCCGAAAACTCGAAAACAAACAATGAATTAGATAAGAGTAAAAAGTAAAATTGGCAAATGAGGTAAAAAGGAGTTATATAGGCAAAAGAAGTGGGGACACGAAACGTCGCGTCGTGTCAGGAAAGGACAAATCTGAACGTCACATATACGCATCTGCCATGTGGCATGATCCTACGGAACCCGGTAAAACTCATTTTAACTTATTCTCCCCTAGTGGGCTTGGGCTCTCTGTTCCTGGCCAGGCCCATCAAATCAGAACAAACCCAACGGCTCCGGATGGACTCAGTAAATGATTAAACTAAGTATCACGTCACTTGTCAAAAACAAGCAACATGATACTGGGGGGACATGACGACGTATATGGCTCATCGGTCCAATAGCCGAAGGGCACACTGAAAGGCCAATATCCGAAGAATTCGTTGACCTGACGATATACCTTTGGCATTTAGCCTGATACAATTCGTCTCATTCTCCTGGGTGTCAGAGATGGCCCGAGGCAGTGTCGAGGGGCGATGTCGGCGCAACAACACAGCGGTCCGGGCCGGGGCCAGGATAGTGATATCAAGGAGTATAAATACACATACAATAATTGGTAAAAAAGTATCATTTTCTACACACACATTTTATACTATACATTTCGGTAAAACATACATTTACTCTCACGCGGGAGTCTGGTCCTGGGATAACACTCGGGGCGAGACTAACGCGTTGTTTATCTTGCGAGGTATCAGAAGCCTTATGAGAAAACATCTCAAATTTGAAGGATAACTGAAAGACTTCACAAAAAAAATACTTCGACAGTCATATAAGGGATAAAATTTATGGCCTTACAATTTAGGGCCCTGAGTGGTCACCTGTCCCATTCTCAAAAACAACACTTGGTATTTCTTTTGAACCACGATAATTACATTAGAAACTCTATAGCAAGAAACTAGCTAGAAGCAATAAAAGAAATAATGTTAAAAGTAGACCTTGGATCTCAGATCCAATCATCATAGACATGACGTTCATTCATACTTCTGTCTTAATTTTTTTAAAGTGCAGTAGAGTTTTTAATTCCTCCACAAGTGCATCTTTCAATTCCTGGGTGGTTTGTATTGAAGCAAACCTACGTACTATCCATACATCGAAGAGAGTTTGAGTGGTCGCATATTTGCAAATTGGGCCTCAAGTCGAATGTAAGATTATCGTATATGTAATTTCTTTACACAATAAGAAAAATACCAAGTCATACATGTATATTTATTAAGAAACTCATATATAATTCACGTCATAAAGTCTTGATTGGTTGCATTGGGATGACAAAGACACAAAGACAAGTTGTACTCAAAACTTTCCATAAACATGATCGCTAACAAATGGTGGTGTAGTAAATGTGCAGGCCATACTTATTACTACCATATAAGCATTCAAAATTTGCAGGTGAAGACATTTACTACTCTCCAACTACCGCTCTTTTCCCTTTATTTACTCCTCTTTGTCAACTTTTGTGAATCCCAAGTTCACTTCACTTTCATTTTCTCACACAAAAACTAACACAATATGGCTCGCATTGATATACCAATGACAATGATTGCTAGGTTTTCTTGTCTATTTCTAGTCTTGGTGGCTGTGGTTGTCTATGGACAAGATTATGGAAATGATGGTGGTGGTGTTTTTGGTGCATTTGCACCACCTGAAGCAGCTGCTGCAGCAGCTACTTCGGAGATGGTGCCCGCAATGTTTATTTTTGGGGACTCTCTTATTGATAATGGAAATAATAATGATTTAGCTTCTTTAGCTAAAGCAAACTATTTCCCTTATGGTATTGATTTTAATGGAGGTCCTACTGGTCGATTTTCTAATGGTTACACTATGGTTGATACAATAGGTATGCATCTTCTCTCATCTATATTACAAATATATGGTTTGGTTTGTTAGCTTATTAACCGGTTTATGAACCTAAAATTTGGAAAAGCTTGTAAGCTTTTTTTTTTCCTTCCCCGACTTATGAGCTTATCTAGTTTATGTTATGCATGTCTATTGTGATTTTTAAGTATAGATCTAAATAAGAAACGTTTTAAATATGGATGCAGCGGAACAACTAGGACTACCATTAATACCAGCCTACTCTCAAGCATCAAATTCGGCAGATAATATGCTGCATGGTGTCAATTTTGCTTCAGCTGCTGCTGGAATACTTGATATCACTGGAAGAAACTTTGTAAGTTTTCATAATCTCATTTATTGTTTGAGCTGAATAAGATGGTAAATTTTGTTGTATACACAAGTATATAAGGTTACTTATATGATAGTCTTTTAATTTGACTAGTTTCCTAATCCGGGTATGCACTCTATTTATGTAAAGACTAAATAAGGTTACTATTTTTATTTATTTTTTTATTTGAAAAGCAGGTCACTAATTAAACTTAATGTTTCTATAGTTAAATAACTTAATTATTAATCCCTAACCAACTGAATAATCTACCTGGTAAGCAAAGACACAAGCACAATAGCCTTAGTATAGAGGGTCTCGTGAGTACCGCTAGGTTATAAGCTAGTTGGTTATTTAACAGATAACCCTAAGTTTACATACAAAATTAAGTAGGATGGTCCATATATCTGTAAGAAGTTAAAGAACTTTATAGTTGTACTTGGGTCAAGGTAGCAAATTAATGATGTTCAAGTTATTAGCTTTTTAAAGGTTTTAATGTTTTATACCTCTAAAGCAAGATTTTGGTTGTAATATTGGCGGCTACAAAATTTGGTATACGTCTGATTAATCATGTAATATTGGTTGTAGGTTGGCCGAATTCCATTCAATCAACAGATAAAGAACTTTGAAAATAGTCTAGATGAAATAAGCAACGCGTTGGGGGCAGCCAATCTTGGTCAAGCACTTTCTAGATGCATTTTTTTTGTAGGAATGGGTAGCAATGACTACCTAAACAATTATCTCATGCCAAACTACAATACTCGGAACCAATACGATGGTAACCAATACGCGGAGCTCTTGTCTGAAGAATACACCACTCAGCTAAAAGTAAGTTCTAAATTGTACAAGTTAATGTGTGTCTGTTTGTGTTGGTCTAATAAAAACTTATGATTCATGTTATTGTATAAAATAGGAACTTTACAATCTTGGAGCTCGAAAGTTTGTTCTAGCTGGTCTCGGGCTGATGGGTTGTATTCCGAGCATCTTAGCACAAGGTACGACTGGAACATGCTCAGACGAAGTGAACCAGCTTGTTCAACCTTTCAATTCAAACATGAAGACCATGATAAACAACCTTAGCGCCAATCTTCCTGGCTCAAAGTTTGTTTTCATCGATGTTTTTAACATGTTCCAAGATATCCTAGCAAACGCTAGATCATATGGTACTATTAACCACATCTAATCTAGCATTTTCTTTACATATGTTGGAACACAAAGTTTTCTAAGATTTTCATGATATATGCAGGTTTTAGTGTCGTGAATAGGGGATGTTGCGGAATAGGCAGAAATAGAGGGCAGATTACATGTTTGCCGTTCCAAACGCCATGTCCAAACAGGAATGAGTATGTGTTTTGGGATGCATTTCATCCAACAGAAGCTGTCAATGTGTTGATGGGAAAGAAGGCTTTCAGTGGTACTCCTGATGTTGTTTATCCCATAAACATTCAACAACTAGCACGCCTTTGATGTTCAACACGTTAATGTCCACCCAACTATGAAGAGATCTGTGTTTCTTTGTGTTTTCTGTGAGATGGATGATCCTTAAGATATCATCAAATGTGTTTGAATTTCTTTGCATTCGTTTAAACCTTTATACACACATATAGTTTATAGTTGTTGAACTATATATAGCTACAAACCAAGTTAACCTACGTATTTTAACAATCAATCATAATTAGGAAAATCCCCCAAAAGAAACAAAAGAAGAACATATGTGGTGGTTACGGTTCATTTCACAGCTTTAAAACTTGCATACCTGACCAACTGAATGAAATTCAAACATTGTTAGATTTGGACACATGTGATCTGATGGTTCAACTTGGCAATACTATGCAAAATAAAAGCAAATTCGCAGTCTCAACACATTCAAAACAATATTGCAGTTCCATATATTAGGAAAACTTTAAAGTGTACGCCTCCTAAACCTTATCTTTTACGTGCTTCATCTTCTTCTCCTTGTTTCCCAATTTACTTTCAATGTAATTGCATATATATCCCTCCAAAAGCTCAAAATTATATATATCCGGCTTAAACTTTTAATTACATATATATCCTTCCAAAAGCTTAAAAATTGCATATATATCCAATCTAAACTTAGAATTACATATATGGGAAGAGATCTAGTGAGAAGAGAAAATAAAACGAGAAGAGTAAGAAATATTCTTAGCCACACATTTTAAATAAAAAAAAGAAATTTAAAGGGAGATGCATCTACTTTTGTAGGTGCATCTAAAATATGTGGTTGTGGTTTCTTCTCATCCTTCTCATTTTAATTTTATTTATTTGATCCATACTCTTACATATATATTCTTCGTAAACCTTAAATATGTCATATATATACCCAAATAACTACTGGTATTTAATTTAAATTTGAAACTCTTGAATACATAAAAATTATAATTATATAAAAAATTTCTTAAATATGTATATTTTTTATTTATAAACTTGTTGGCAGCAGTATATACGCTTTCACTGTAAACATATTTTATTTGTGATGTTTATTAAATAACAACCATGATATATTTGATAGTTTATTTCATGTATTCGTATTAAGGTGAATTTTTTCGTGAGGCTAAACATTTTCTTGATATATTGTTTTTGGTCGTTCATTTGAACCCTGAGACATCGTACCCTTAAAACAAATGTGTTTGTTGCCATTTTAAAATTATAATTATCATAATTTAGAGTTTAAAGTTATATTAATTATTTTGATATATATGATATATTAAAGGTTTAGAAGGATATGTATGCAATTACGAAGGTTTAGAAATGAAATATATGCAATTATTAAGTTAATTTGGATATATATGCAATTTTTAAGCTTTTGAAAAGATATATATATTATAAATTTAAGTTGGATATATACGTAATTTTAAGCTTTTGCAGAGATATATATGCAATTCCCTCTAATTTCAATGAACTGTCTCTTTGTCCATAACGTGCAAAACCAAAATCATGGTATCACTAGTCAACAAGTAGCTAATGAAAACTCGTACTACGTACTAGACCAAGTAATCAACTAAAGAGATCAATACTATAATTCCAAACATTGAATCACTTGAGAAACTAAATTAAGTAGTCAAACATTGAATCACTTGAGAAACTAAATCTAGGGCGCGTTTAGTTTAGGGGTGTGGGGTGGGGTTTGGGCAATTATTACATAAAAGAAATGTTTGGTTGACTATTGAGTTTTGGATTTCAACTATTTCAAATCAAAACAGTGGCAAATATAATTCCTATGTGCAAAGGTCGGATTTGTAAAAAGTTATGAGCCCATCTTTTTTCTATCTCTATGTTTTTGATAAAATAATATATTTTAGTATAAAATACTATAGATGTTTACTTTATTTTATTAATATATATATATATATATATATATATATATATATATATATATATATATATATATATATATATATATATATAAATATATATATATATATTTTCCTATATCAAATCCAAATCCAAATCCTAATCCATACTTAAATCCAAATCCAAATCCAAATCCTAAACCCACCTACAAACCAAACGGACCCTAAGTATATAGAAGTAAATTGCTTGAATATTAGAGTAAACTGCGAGAATCATCCTTATAGTGACAGTAATCACCCCTTACCGATACTATTTGCAAGTATTATCTCTAAGACCACAAGGTGTCTTAACCTTGTGTTAAGGTTTAACACATTGTTACGTCAGCGCCACATAAGCTTTAACCTTTCACTTTAACTAAAAAAAAATACTCCTTATCATAACTCAACCTTAACTCACTTTAACTCAAATATTTTCAAATTCAACCCCTAAACTAAAACTAATACTTCATTTATTAAAAAATATAGCATTAATTCTTAAACATACTACAATACAAAAAAAAAATAAAAAAATAAAAAATAAATAAATTACAACGAAATAAAATAAAATAAAAAATTACGAAATAAAAAAAAACACAACACAAAGCAAACTACAACATAAAGGAAGTTACGAAAATACAATTAAATTTAGTGACGAGGTTGCAAGTTATATTTTTTGATGATTCGGTCCTTTTCTTTATTGATCCAAGCCACAACGTTTGGCTTGGTACATCGCCGGTTAAATCAACTGGATCCGGCGCGACCCATTTCTTATGACCATGCAAAACCTCCCAAGCCTCCTCGTTGCCAAACAGCGCAGTTTTGTGCTCGTCATGATACATTTGTTTCTCCCGTTTGAGGATATCCATCTCACTTTCCCCACTTTTCTCTTCCCGTTTCGAACTTTTGTAATACGCGTTGAACTTTGTGCAATCACGGTTCAACGTTTTCCACTTGCCTTGTATCATTCCTTGCTGCGTGGTTGAAAATTGAGTCTATTAAACTCATTTTTTACCCGTTGCCAAAATGTATCACAATCTTGTGCATGCCCGAGAAGCGGATCCTCTGTAACGGCTATATAACAGCTGGCAAGTAATTTTTCCTCATTTGGTTGCCAACGTGTAGGGACGAAGTTGGGAATTTCTTCATCCTCATCGATTGGTTCGGGGTCTTTGGATTTTTTGTCCTTTCGTTTACCACGACTTTTGGGCTTTGGATGAGACGTAAGTATTTCGGGAACCTCATGTATTTCGGTTTGTGAATGTTGTGAGAATTGTAGATTTTGAAAATTGGTGTTTAGTGTGTTTTGTTGACTTTGTTCCCAATATAGAAATCGTTGATGTTGTAGGTAAAGTTCTTGGCTCGACAAGCCGAGTGGGTTAGGAAAAGAGATGTTGGGTGATGATGAACCCGCGTTCGGGTTTGAAGATGAACCCGCGTTCGGGTTTGAAGATGAACCCGCGTTCGGGTTTGAGTTATTCCATCCACCGAGGAGATTCAAGAAAGAATCATTGTTGTTGTTGTCTCCCGATATTTTTTTTAGCAAGTAGAATTATATAATAAATTAGATTGAGTTGTGGAAGTGTAAAAAGAATTGTGTGTTAATTGGGTATTTATAGTGGCAGGAAAATGGTTTTTTTTAAGGCAAACTAGCCGTTTATTTTCAGGGGGTGTAAGTGAAAAAACAATTAAACCCAACGGCTAGTATTGTCGTTTTAGGGG
The DNA here is from genome assembly GCA_910596185.1 of Chrysanthemum makinoi. Taxonomy (NCBI): domain Eukaryota; kingdom Viridiplantae; phylum Streptophyta; class Magnoliopsida; order Asterales; family Asteraceae; genus Chrysanthemum; species Chrysanthemum makinoi. The sequence continues at coordinate 239,544,116 of OU343224.1, read as the reverse complement.
GTGAAAGTGATTTTTTTTATATTTAAACTTGCATTAACGCGACGTTAAGGGGTTAACGCACCCTCGTTAACGCAGCCTTAACTCGCCCCGACGGTGTGGTTAACGTACCCTTAACGTAAGTGAGTTAAGGTCTAACTCGAGTGGTGCGTTATCACACCGAGTGCTCTAATAGGCCAAAAGTCTAGCATAATACATCCCATTAGGAATGAATTAACTCAAATATTTTTTCTTTTCCTTTTTTTACTATTCTTTTTAAACCTTCTTTTTTTAAAACAAAAGTCATATCCCCTTGCATTACAGTTTATACCATGTCTAAAATAAGAAAGACAAAATCATCAACATCTACAACATACACCTAGCTACCAAACAACATCATCAACATAATAATTTCAAAAACACGGAATTTTTAGTCATCACCTAACCCTAACACAAAACACATACACACCTACACACCCAACAAGCGAGTGGTCGGGTTCATAAAGTTTGAGACTCAGAGTTTACTTGCAACATCCAACACTTGTTTGAGTTTGCTTGATAAGAGAGCAAAACCTCATTATCATTCAATTACGCGTGTGTTTGGTTTGTAGACAGGATTAGAATTGGAATTGGATTTGGTTAAAGTTGGGATTTAAATTTGGTTTTGAGGTAAGAGAAAAAATATATTTAATTAAAATAGAAATTAAAATTCTTATTTAAAGATAGAGTAAAATACACCGTTTGTGAATAAACTTTTTAAAAAATATCATGTTGGGTCATAGTTGCAGTTTTTTTTACCAGAGGTCCTGATTCGTTGTGAAGTGAGTGGTGAAAACAAACACAATATCAACGTATATCAAAATAACCGTGAAATTCGACAAATCAACCTTTTAGGAAAAAGGTTAACGTATCAAATCTCACGGGTGTGATAAAAGTGATACCGGGAAGTGATTTCCCGGGTCGTGTCCCAACGAGGTGTGAATGGAAGGAATCGTTGAGTTTCGTGATTTGAACTTGAATTGGTTTTAATGATTTGTTTGGTTTGAATTACGTTATCTACGAATTAATTAACGGGAAAGTAATTAAGGCAAAGGAACCCTAATAAGCTACAAATTAACTACTTCTAAGCCTAAGGAATGATAAAACGAAGCTATACTAAGTCCTAGGGTGCAAAAACTAAAAAACGTAAAAACCGAGAAACAACCCGAGCCATAAACGTAAAAGTTTTGTAATTTAAGGGCTACGGGTGTGAAATCAATTTTCCTACGACCTAATTTACTAAAAATAATTTTAGAAAAAGCCGAATTTTTTCGACTTTTAAAATAATTACTACGAATTAAAAACCATTAAACACTAATTAAATGATTAAAAATATTAAACTAATTAAGAAAAATCTGGAAAATTCACTAAAAGTACTTGAGATGTTACTGATTCTAAAAAAATTGGAAAACAGTGTTTTACTTTGGAAATAAGCTGTTAAATAAGCTAAAAAGGGCTTAAGTCTAAAACTGCAAAAGACTACTTAAAGATTAAATTGTGTAATAACTAAACGTGACAAGTCCCAAAGGCAGATGGTTTGTGGTGTGATGTTAGTGTGTTGAGAGAGGTGGCCAGGGTTCGAGTCCCACCAGTGACCAAAGTTTTTGAACCCTTTTTTTCAATTTTTTTTTTAAACTTCAAGAAGCAATCAAGGGGAAAGATTTTTGTGAAGACTTTTTCTGCGAAAACCAATTAATAAGCTGCTAGAACAGCTTATTCCAACCAGTTTAATAAAAAAAACTAACTCCCTCCCTTTCAAACAAGCAACTACCAAACACCCCTTATGACAGTTTTTCAACACAGGTACACTATGGAATGAGCAAATTAAATGAACAATTAAGCTAACACATATGGTCCTTTATCTACAATAAGCTGAAAACAAACTCACAACTCATAACAAGGGGGAAGGACAGTTGGCATAAGCTGTTTTGGAATCCTAAACTGATGAGATAAGCTAAGCTAAGAAGACTTAACTAAGATCCATCCTAAAGTATTTAATCTAGACTGTCTAAAGGCTTTATTCTCTACTAATTAAGCTGAGACTCCTAATAATACGCTAAACAAACAAAAAGAAACAAGAGCAACTGACTTGAGCTTGCAGGCTAGGAAACAGACTGCTGTGGGCTTATTGGGCTCATTTTCAAGCTGAAAGAGAAGCTTCGAAGGCAAGATCAAGCTGCATCTACAAAGTTAGTATAGTAGAGATGCAAGATAAACAAAGCGGGGGACAAGAAGAAGCATTACAGCTTCAAAATAAGCTAAGATTAGCTATTTGTGTCATTTGGCCTGCGGCACAGAACAAAAAAATGTTGCAACGGACCGTTTTTCAACTTGATTCTAACTAAGCTAAAGGTCAATTTTAAGCACAAAAATAAAACTAAAGTGAGTTTGGCATTCAAGGACTGGATAAAAACCAACTTGACACAATTTTAAGATCAATTATGCTAGAAAAAGTAGCCAAGAACAGCCATCTTGATGCTGTCCTGTACCAGTGCAGGAAAGAAAACTATCACCTTTTTTTTTACTTGATATCTAGACCACTTCATTTAAGCAAAATTCTAACTTGTAAATTGATCACTGACTCTTAAAAGTAGTTTGACTCTAAGAGTCAAACGGATGAAAAGTAAGATTTTGACCCATTGAGAACATAAACCAAACACCCTTGAATGATTTTTTTTTTCTTCTTTCTAGACAGATACAGAAGCTTACACTTTGGTTTTTCTTTGTATGAAAACTGAGGTAACAAGTTAACAAAGACTCTTTCTTTAAACTTTGATAACTAGAAATAAAAACTAGATGCTTATAGGGAAAACAGGATAAAAAAGAAATAGATTGAAACTTCCTTCATTAACTTAAAAACAGAAACTAAATTTTTAAAACTAAATTAAGGGTGCCTTATAACTTGGCTACATACTCCTATTTATACTACAACTAGAAATCTAGGGTCTTCAATCTCTTGAAGTCTTCACTTGTTTGTGTTTGTTTTGTGAGTGAAATCAGCCAAAGTCTCCATCTTGTGCTTTCTTCTCTTCAATCCTAGCCCTTGATCAATTAGGTACCCATGAGAGCATATCTGAGCCATCCACTGGGGCTTTTGAAGCTGGGATTGCCACAGTGGCACTTCTTGGGAGGAGAAGGAGCTTGTTAGTGGGTTAGGGATTTGGGAAAACCTGGGTAAAAGGATTAAGGAAAGTTGAGTGTTTTGGGGTTTTGATGTAGCTGGGTAAAAAGGGTTTTGGATAATAGAGAGGGTTTCTGGGTAACAGAGAAAGGGGAAAGAAAATGGGAGGGAAAAGGGTTTTGGGTCGGGTATGGTGGTGGGTTGGGTATGGATTTGGACCAAGTTTATTGGGCTTGAGATATAAATTTGGACTTAGGATTAGTCTTGAACCCATATGAGACTTTAGGGGCTAAAAGCGCCAAAAGAAAATCCAGGGACCAAAACTATAATTTTCCAAAAATTATTACAAGGACCATAAATGACAAACTTTATTAGCCAAGGGTCATGAATAATGTTTTCCATTTTTTTTTGAAATTTCCGGGGACTTGTTTTGCCATTTTTGAAAGTTGGGGGACTGAAACTGCCAATTATGCAAACTTTGTTCGTTTTTCATTTGTTTTCAATAATTTTGCATCTGAAACATATAAAACACAATTTTGAGATATTTTCAGTATTTTGATGCATTTCGGAGTGTTTTTAGATGTTTTGCAGTTCAGATTTGACCTAAAATGATGAGTTTTTACACACTCATCAATCCCCCACACTAAGCCATTGCTAGTCCCTAGCAATCTTTTGAGAAAACTTAATGGATTTGAATCTCTTTACCAAAAAGCCATTACTTCGAGTAGCCAAATGTTTCAGTTCAAGTAAGAACTATGGTACACTGATAACTATATGATTTTGAGCAAATCACCAGCTTCCAACGGATTTGATTTGTCTTTACCCGAAGCCGTTTGCTTCTGGACTAGCCAACTCTTAGATAAAATATCTTTGGTGAGTTGATTACCAATTATGGTTTTCCAACTGTCTTTACCACAAGCCATAAACTTGCGGGCTAGCCAACTCTTCACTAATTAAAGATATGGTGAGGTGAACACCATACAATTTTGGGCAAATTGCAAGCCGTCAACGGATTTGAGATATCTTTACCAAGAGCCGTTTGCTCCTGGATTAGCCAATCCTTTTGTTTATTAGACATGGCGGACTGATAACCGTAATCTGAGTAAGTGCAAAACACTTACTCAAAAAAAAAAAATTGGCCAAAAATGGGGGAATAAGATGGTAAAACATATGATAAAATTCGTGAGAATTACCCCCCACACTAGAATTGAATATTGCCCTCAATATTCAAAGTACCGGCGGTTATGCCGAAACATAGAACGTAAAAGGGAAATACTACGGCCATTATTTGATTTTTTTTTTTTTTTAAGAAAACTTTTTTACAACAGCGAGGGGCAACTCCCCCACACTAGGGTGGTAGAAAGTAGAAAGAAGTCAGAAATACGGGTGAAAACCCATATAGTGTGCTACTGTTTTTGATTCCCGAGTCGCTAGCTTGACTCGACCCCGTATTCATTTGTTCTTGGGGAAGCAACGTGGAAAACCAATCTCGTTCGGACTTTCGTTCACAGTGTTAATAAACATATGAACATCAGAAAGTTCCACACCGACGAGATACAACCGCGGTATTGTTAATAGTAGAAACTATAAAGGATGATACCGGGTCAAAGATGGTGTCCTCATTCCCGAAAGAGAAAAGGGAAAGAGCAACCACACCATCTGTGAAGAATGGAACAAAGATGTGCATGAGAATGCATGTCCATTCCTCATCAGTAAAGAGCAAATCACCATTTTTGACATTCTTAAGCTTAGTCTTGAAGTTTGTGTGGTGATTGTCAACAGAATTTCCGGTAGGGAGGGTTTGAAACGGTTCTTCAATCAACGATTTTCCGAAAAAGGATGTCCCCTCCGAATCACAGTAAGTATTATCAATTCTGTTGGAATCGACTCATCACTAAGAAAGGCATCGACTTCATTCCAAAAGTTGTCATCTTCCTCATCCGGAGTGAGAGAAGGGATGGAAGAGTCGGGAATAATAAGACTAGGAGATGATGGATCATTTTTGAGCAATTCTTCAATGGGAAGGATGTCTCCCATTGGATCACAAACATCATCATCCAATCCCGATGAAACTGAAGAGAGTTTGGTTTCATTTACAGAGTTAACAAACTCAATACGATAAACTGATTAGGAGGTAGGACAAGTGGTGTGCTCTTAGAGCTAGCAATTTCCACCACTTCCGATAAAGTCTCCGATTCTAGATCATCATCATCAAGAACACTCTGGACTTCCTTGGTACAACTTTCAAACCATTTGTTTGAACCAGGGTTTATTTTCAAAGCTTTTAGCTCAGCATGTTTTTGGTGACTCCTTTTAACCGTGAAATTTGAGAGTGTTGCATTGATTCTTTCAGATTTTTGATCAATTGTGGCAACACTATGTTTGTATAGAGGTTTGGAGTTTTGATTGATATTAAACGTGAGTTCTTCGTTGTCAACCCGTATGGTCAACTCTTCAGCAAATACATCAATTAGAGCACGGCTTGTTCTCAAGAAAGCTCTCCCTAAGATGAGGGGAACTCTAGGATCTGCATCAAAGTCTACTACAACAAAGTCAGTAGGAAAGTGAAACTTTCCTACTTTCACCACGACATCCTCGGCTATCCCAAGTGGACGAGTTTGGGTACGGTCCGCTAGCTCGAGTGTCATACAAGTGGATGTAAGTTTAGGAAGAGACAATTTCTTCCATACTGAGAGTGGCATGAGGTTAATGCTTGCGCCAAGATCGGCCAAGGCGGAGCATTGAACCATCCCCAAGAAATCACACGGATTAAAACTCAGCCGGGTCTTCAAGCTTTTGGGAAGCTTCTTGAGAAGGACCGCTGAGCATTGCTCATTGAGAGGGGTTTTAGCCATCTCTGATAACTTATCTTTGTTGCTCAGCAAGCCTTTAAGCGTGGATGCAAATTTGGGCATTAGAACGAGAGCATCAACGAAGCTTATATCAAAGTGCAGTTCATTGAAAATTTGGAAAATTTTTCCATTTGCTCTTTGGTTTTGTCTTTGAGCTTCTCATCATGCAATCTTGATGGGTAAGGAAGTTGACTAGACTTTTGAGCCAGGACGGAAGTCATTTCTGGCTCAGAATTTGTCTTCGAACTTCGGGTTCCGGACTTAAAGCTTGGACTACCGAAGGTGGGACGTGTGCGGTACTTCGTGGGCTTGAGAAATGCACCTTGTCCGTTGTATCCTTGGTAACTTGACTCATTGCTCCCGGTGGAGGAGGCATTGGAGTCGAAGGTCCATTGTGCGTCTTACCACTACGAGTGGTGACGGCTTTCAACTCGGCATTTGGATTAGGAACTGTATTGCTTGGGAGTCCTCCAGAAGATGACGAAGCTTTGTTCATATTCATGTTCATGAAACTGCTCATCATATTCTTCAACTCATTTGTCTGCCGAGACATTGTGGTATCAATTTCCTTTTTTAGCTCAACTCTCATGTTATTGATCCGAGTTTGCATTGAACGTATGCTTGACTCAGTAATTTTCATGAAGTCATTTGGTAGGGGAGCTTGGGAAGGTTGTTGATAACTTTGCTGATTTGGAACTTGATATGGTTGGTTGAAATTGTTCGGTTCGATTGAAATTTTGAGAGTTATTGAAGTTTTGTCCTTGATTTGGAACAAAACGATTCGATTGCCATGGTTTTGCACAGGAGGAAAACCAGGTGGTGTCATACCGCTAGGTGCACGGTAGTGAGGATCAGCTTGTGATCGGTATTGATTGTGGTTTCTAAAGCTACGGAGCTTGGTAAAAGAAGCATCGTTTTCTTGACAATCATAATACACGTGTGGACCACTACAAGTTTCACACACCTTGTTCACGGCTTTGATTGGTTCCGGTTTATGAATTTCGCTTTTGATTTCCTTTACCTCTTTCATCATACAACGGATGGCGTCCGTTAGAGCGGCTAACGGAGCGGCTAACTCGGAAGAGTTACCGGATGAAGAAGCAGGAGTGTTCGGAACATTGACTTTGTTTCGAGAAATAGGAACTTTTGATTTTATTTCGCAAATCTCAATCACATCTTTAGGCTTACGATTCACGATATTGCCACCTGCGCGCGTTCAAAGAATTTTGATCGTTACCGTTCAACCCATTATAAAAGATATTAACTTGTTGAAGCTCCGTGAATTCATGATGGGGGCATTTTCTGAGGAGATCTTTGAATCTCTCCCATGCCTCTCCAAAGTTTTCATCGAAATTTTGACGAAATCCAGAAATTTCATTTTTAAGATTAGTCGTCTTTGATGGAGGAAAGAAATAATTGACAAACTTTTGAACAAGATCCTCCCAAGTTTCGATGGATCGAGGGGTTCTTTTCCGCCAAACCGGGCTGCCCCCTCAAGTGAGAACGGAAATAGCATCAGTTTGATCACTTTTTGTGGCACATCCTTGTATTTGATAGTTGAGGTCAACTTGTTAAACCAACGGATGTGTGCATACGGGTCTTCTCGATCAAACCCGTGGAACTGATTCGTAGACACAAGTTGGATCAAATGCGTCTTCAATTCAAAGTGATCAGAATTGATTGGTGGAAAAACGATGGCATCTCCATAACCCTCGGTGGGTGCCTGGAGCATTTCTGCCATAGTTCGTTCGTCTGCCATATCGCGGTTTGTAATAGTACGAATCTCGGGTTCGACTATTCGGGCAGCACGTCTATGAGAACGTCTTCTAGGAATTTCTACTAGATCACGAAAAGGGCTCAATGATCTAGAAGAACGAGTGCGCATGCACTAGACGTAACTCGAGGAAACAAGAGAATTATGAAAATGAGGAAAGAAGAATCTTTTTGGGTTTTATTGTTTTTTGAAAAGTAAAAGATAATAACAAATCCAATTAAAACAATATCGAGGCAAAACGACAGTGAACTTAAACCAATAATCCCACGTGAAATGATCACTTCTATAAGTAAAACGCACAAAGGAGCGGAGAGACTTTATTAGGTCAGCGCGAAGCTTATTAAAAACCCGTCTCTTTTCAGCCGCAATTTAATGTCAGGCCGTCCTTATACCCCTCACACAGTTTGTTAAACCGATAAAAGTAAACCAAATTACGAGCGACACAAAGGCAAGTTTTAAATCTTTTGTTCGGGAACTTATAATGATAACACCTCAGTTGAGAATGTTATATTGATTGTGCCTTCTATATTATTTAAAACAACAAGGAAAATATTTTTGTATTTTTAATCTTTTATATATATATACAAAGAAAAGAAAAAATATTTTTGTATTTTTGTATTTTTGAAAAAACAATAACTTCACGAGGAAGGTTCTTCAAGTCACTAACCGCAAAAACTTCACGATATTGTCGCAACACACCTCCCCGGCAGCGGCGCCAAAATTTGATTCGTTGTGAAGTGAGTGGTGAAAACAAACACAATATCAACGTATATCAAAATAACCGTGAAATTCGACAAATCAACCTTTTAGGAAAAAGTTTAACGTATCAAATCTCACGGGTGTGATAAAAGTGATACCGGGAAGTGATTTCCTGGGTCGTGTCCCAACGAGGTGTGAATGGAAGGAATCGTTGAGTTTCGTGATTTGAACTTGAATTGGTTTTAATAATTTGTTTGGTTTGAATTACGTTATCTACGAATTAATTAACGGGAAAGTAATTAAGGCAAGGGAACCCTAATAAGCTACAAATTAACTACTTCTAAGCCTAAGGAATGATAAAACGAAGCTATACTAAGTCCTAGGGTGCAAAAACTAAAAAACGTAAAAACCGAGAAACAACCCGAGCCATAAACGTAAAAGTTTTGTAATTTAAGGGCTACGGGTGTGAAATCAATTTTCCTACGACCTAATTTACTAAAAATAATTTTAGAAAAAAGCCGGGAATTTTTTCGACTTTTAAAATAATTACTACGAATTAAAAACCATTAAACACTAATTAAATGATTAAAAATATTAAACTAATTAAGAAAAATCTGGAAAATTCACTAAAAGTACTTGAGATGTTACTGATTCTAAAAAAATTGGGAAACAGTGTTTTACTTTGGAAATAAGCTGTTAAATAAGCTAAAAAGGGCTTAAGTCTAAAACTACAAAAGACTACTTAAAGATTAAATTGTGTAATAACTAAACGTGACAAGTCCCAAGGGCAGATGGTTTGTGGTGTGATGTTAGTGTGTTGAGAGAGGTGGCCAGGGTTCGAGTCCCACCAGTGACCAAAGTTTTTGAACCCCTTTTTTTCAATTTTTTTTTTAAACTTCAAGAAGCAATCAAGGGGAAAGATTTTTGTGAAGACTTTTTCTGCGAAAACCAATTAATAAGCTGCTAGAACAGCTTATTCCAACCAGTTTAATAAAAAAAAAACTAACTCCCTCCCTTTCAAACAAGCAACTACCAAACACCCCTTATGACAGTTTTTCAACACAGGTACACTATGGAATGAGCAAATTAAATGAACAATTAAGCTAACACATATGGTCCTTTATCTACAATAAGCTGAAAACAAACTCACAACTCATAACAAGGGGGAAGGACAGTTGGCATAAGCTGTTTTGGAATCCTAAACTGATGAGATAAGCTAAGCTAAGAAGACTTAACTAAGATCCATCCTAAAGTATTTAATCTAGACTGTCTAAAGGCTTTATTCTCTACTAATTAAGCTGAGACTCCTAATAATACGCTAAACAAACAAAAAAGAAACAAGAGCAACTGACTTGAGCTTGCAGGCTAGGAAACAGCCTGCTGTGGCTTATTTGGGCTCATTTTCAAGCTGAAAGAGAAGCTTCGAAGGCAAGATCAAGCTGCATCCACAAAGTTAGTATAGTAGAGATGCAAGATAAACAAAGCGGGGGACAAGAAGAAGCTGTTAACAGCTTCAAAATAAGCTAAGATCACTATCTGTGGGTTTTGGCTGCTGGCCAGAGAACAAAAAATGTTGCAACGGACCGTTTTTCAACTTGATTCTAACTAAGCTAAAGGTCAATTTTAAGCACAAAAATAAAACTAAAGTGAGTTTGGCATTCAAGGACTGGATAAAAACCAACTTGACACAATTTTAAGATCAATTATGCTAGAAAAAGTGGCCAAGAACAACCATCTTGATGCGTCCTGTACTGGTGCAGAAAGAAAACTATCACCTTTTTTTTTTACTTGATATCTAGACCACTTCATTTAAGCAAAATTCTAACTTGTAAATTGATCACTGACTCTTAAAAGTAGTTTGACTCTAAGAGTCAAACGGATGAAAAGTAAGATTTTGACCCATTGAGAACATAAACCAAACACCCTTGAATGAATTTTTTTTTTCTTCTTTCTAGACAGATACAGAAGCTTACACTTTGGTTTTTCTTTGTATGAAAACTAAGGTAACAAGTTAACAAAGACTCTTTCTTTAAACTTTGATAACTAGAAATAAAAACTAGATGCTTATAGGGAAAACAGGATAAAAAAGAAATAGATTGAAACTTCCTTCATTAACTTAAAACAAATTACCTGAAAAAAACGAAACTAAATTTTTAAAACTAAATTAAGGGTGCCTTATAACTTGGCTACATACTCCTATTTATACTACAACTAGAAATCTAGGGTCTTCAATCTCTTGAAGTCTTCACTTGTTTGTGTTTGTTTTGTGAGTGAAATCAGCCAAAGTCTCCATCTTGTGCTTTCTTCTCTTCAATCCTAGCCCTTGATCAATTAGGTACCCATGAGAGCATATCTGAGCCATCCATTGAGGCTTTTGAAGCTGGGATTGCCACAGTGCGTTTCTTGGGAGGAGAAGGATCTTGTTAGTGGGTTAGGGATTTGGGAAAACCTGGGTAAAAGGATTAAGGCGGGTTGAGTGTTTTGGGGTTTTGATGTAGCTGGGTAAAAAGGGTTTTGGATAATAGAGAGGTTTCGGGTAACAGAGAAAGGGGAAAATGGGAGGAAAAGGGTTTTGGGTCGGTATGGTGGCTTGGTTGGGTATGGCTGGACCAAGTTTATTGGGCTTGAGATATAAATTTGGACTTAGGATTAGTCTTGAACCCATATGAGACTTTAGGGGCTAAAACTGCCAAAACTGAAAATCCAGGGACCAAAACTGTAATTTTCCAAAAATTATTACAAGGACCATAAATGACAAACTTTATTAGCCAAGGGTCATAAATAATGTTTTCCATTTTTTTTTTGAAATTTCCGGGGACTTGTTTTGCCATTTTTGAAAGTTGGGGGACTGAAACTGCCAATTATGCAAACTTTGTTCGTTTTTCATTTGTTTTCAATAATTTTGCATCTGAAACATATAAAACACAATTTTGAGATATTTTCAGTATTTTGATGCATTTCGGAGTGTTTTTAGATGTTTTGCAGTTCAGATTTGACCTAAAATGATGAGTTTTTACACACTCATCAGGTCCCTATTCCATGTTTTGTGATCATGATGAGTCCATTTGACTGTGATTTTTCAGTCAACTCAAAATAGGTGAGGGCATAATCTTCTTTTAAATGTTACGTACTGGTTAAAGCCATTGTAAAGTGTTTTTATTTCCCTATATTACTCTTTACCACAATTTTCATCCTCACTTATCATCCCTAAAATTTCCCCGAAACCTTATTCTCAAAACCTTAAACCTATCAAAATGGTATGTTGCTGTTGTGGTAAGAAAGAAATAGTTCGCACATTGTGGACAACGATCAACCCAGTGCGTCGGTACTATGCTTGTCATGATCAAGTAAGTGCATGTTAAGATTACTTTTGTTTTTTTTGTTATTAGCAAAGTACATAGTAACACCGGTGGTTTTTTATAACTTGCCATTTTCAAGATTAGGGGTGGTCTTCTTGTCGGTTCATAGGTTGGTATGATCCGGAAATGTGTGCTCGTTCAAGAATGACCATACCAGGCCTTCTGAGGGGAGAAATGAGCTTGAGGCAAGATTACAAGCTGCTTAAGACGATGTGTGGAAGTGAAAGGTTTACCTGGTGCTCAGTTAGATGTTGTTTGATTTGTCGGAAAACCAATTATAGAGTTTTTGTAGTATTTGGGTAACTCAAATGTATTAGATTTTAGCACCGAGATCATTCCAAGCGAGAGATGAATGGAATTTTCAACTCACGTCGCGTTTATCGGGATTTGAATGGGAAAAGGGGTAATTTTGATAATTTCTAAACTACGGGGCAAGGGAAGATAAAGGGAAGCAAATAAAGGCACTAAATCTATGATGCAAACAAGGAATTACGACTAATTACGCAAATTAAAACTAAAACGCAAATTATGATTTAACTAAAACGTGATTAAATGCAAACTAATCTAAATTAACCCCTAAAAGTGATCTAAAATTATTCTACAGCTAAAAATGCAATTCAAAAGTTATCTGAAATTTAAAACTAATTTTTATGATGTTACTTAATTTTATTTGAATTAAAAACTAATTTTTAACTTTTAAAATAGATCTAAAATGCTAAAAATTATGAAAACTTATGAGAAAATTATAAAACTATTTTTTAAAAATCTAAACTAACTAAAATTAACTTTTAAAACTGAATTTTATTTTTTCTGATTTTTTTCTCATTTTTTTATGAATTTAAAACTAATTAAAACTAATTAAATTGCTAAAAATTACTATTTAAACTAGGAAAATTCAGGAAAAATATTTTTTATGTCTTTTTGATTTTTTTTAAGCTAGGAATTTTGAAATTATATTTTTTTGGACTTTTTCTGATTTATTTCTATTAAAAGCTATTTAAAAAGTATTAAAAACTATTTTAAATGTAGAAAAAGAGCAAACAATAACAGATAATTATGAAAATTTCCAGAAAAGTCTTAAATTACAATTAGAAGCTAGGAAAATTATTAAAAGCTACTCTAGAATGCAGATTAAGCTAGATGCAGTTTAACTGAATTGAATAAGCACTTTGAAAATAAGCTAAAAGCTACAAAAGTTATCCAGAAGCTAAGTCTAGCTGAAATATGACTAAACTAACCTAAAATGATCAACTGCAACTATTTTTAACCAAATGAGCTAAGTTTAGAAGCAAATAAGCTAATCTAACTCCTAACTAGTTATAAAACCAAACAGACCTAAACCTTAGTTTTGCAGCTTAAAAATGAGCTAGTAAATAAGCTAGAAACTGAAAACCAGATATTGAATCCTCAAGAAGACCTAGCAAAGGACTTATAAATCAAATTTGAGCCTTAGAGAAGCTATATTGAGCTTACTAGAGGCTCTGCAATAAGCTGTTACACACTCAGTTAATACTGAGTGTGTGAACAGGGCACTATAAACCCAAATGAGAAGCTGGTTAGGTGGCTTTACAAAATTCACAAAATTATTTTAAAATACCCTTGATAAACACCACCAGCAGTAGTTTTGAATTCCAAAATTTTAACCAATTTGACTTAGTAATGAATGAATTAAAAATCCAGAAACACAAGCAGTTTGAGTAAGAAATGGTATTTTGACTTTATGACAGAATTGGTTTTTGACTTTTATGATATTTGATCCAAATTATCTGAATACTATTGATGTTTAAAGGTGAATTAACACTAATTTTAGCTATGTTACCTAAATCTAAGTCTAGATGCAAGATATGAAGTCCTAGAACAAACTGATATGCAGATTAGAAGCTTATGAATCTGATTTTGACTAAAGAATGAATTGAGATGCAATTTAATGATCAAAAACTACTTAAATGTCCTAAGGAAGTCTAATGCAACAGTATTTTATTAATACTAATAACCTTTAACTCAAATCCAACACTGATCCAAGCATCCCTATAGAACTGAAATGCAAATTTTCCACTATCAAACCTCTAATCTAAACCATTATTTCTACCTAAACAGATTCTAATGATGATATAGCACTTAAATGATGGAATTATACCAGCAATAACTAACAACTAAACACTATTCTAAATTATGCAGATAAGATCAGCAAAACAGAAATGAACTAGATATGATAAATCAGATTAACTACTAATTTAAACAAGCATTAATATACAAAACTACACTAAATTAAACTTAAACAAGCAACAATAACCTCTCTACACTATTGATTCAAAAATTGAGACATATAAGAACTTACAAGTGGTCCAGCCACTATGGCTTGCAACTGAGAACCAATATACCTATCCTAATCTTATCACTAACCCCAAATCAAGCTAAAATCAACTAATCCTCTTATCCAAACCAGCAATTAACCCATATCCTGGTCCATTCTTGCACAGTTGACTTACTTTGACTGATTTTGTGAATTGATGTAAATTGATTGTAGAACTGAGTAGGAATCTAAATAAACACTTAATAAGCTATATCTTAGCTTATAAAAGCTTATGATAACACCAACACAAACTGAATTCAACTTAAGAACAGATTTGAGATATTTTTGATTTTTAGAGTATTTTTCTAATTTTTTTGTAATTTTTGTTTAGAGAGACATATAAGCTGAAAATGATTTAGAATAAGCTAAAAATGATTAAGCTGAAATGATATTAAGCTAATGCAACAGTAAAACATAAATTAAGATTAAAATGAGAATTGAGGCTAAAATTGATTTTATTAATGAAAGCTGAGAACAAAATGAGATTCAGATACAAAAAATTAACTAAAACATTAAGAACAACTAGAAGCTAAGACTACTACTCAAATTTCTACACACATACAACTGTGAAATCCATGGGTATTTATAGTGAGCCCTAGAGCTTGGGAAGGATCCAGAAGTAGAGGTTTGTGCTTCTTTTGAGTCCCTTTCATCCGTTAGACCAGTTCCAGCATCATTCCTTTAATCTCATCCCTTGATTTGATGCTTCCACGTCTCACCCACCAATCAGAATCAAGCAGTGGCACACGGATGGATGACTTGGCATTCCTTGTGTCAGGTTTGTCAGGGAAATGTACGGAATTACCCTCAATTTTTGTTAATTGGGTCAATTGGTCGCGGGGCAAATTAAGGTTCTTAGTATTTCTGGGTTAAAAGGGATTTTGGGGATTTTAACGCGGGTAAAGTTAAAAGGGATTTTTTATTTAGTTTGACCGATAATAAAAGGTTTTGACTGGGTTGACCTTGGGCTATTTGGTTTTAACGGGTATGGGCTTGGGAAATTATATGGGCCAAGGGTAATATTAGTTTGGATTTGGAATTGTTTTAAAATCCGAATATCTTATAAGGACTAATCATGTAATATGTGGAACTCCAAGGACCATTAATGCCAATTCTGAAATGTATTTCTAGGGGTATTTTCTGACAATTGCTGAAACTTGAAGGACTGATTTTGCCAATTCTTTAAAGTTGATTCAATCTTTCATAAATCATCCTTTCAGCATCAAAATCTACACAATCACTCAATTTTGATTTCCCGGCTCAGCTTTTGCACTCTCTTCCTTCTCGTGCTCGGTTTTCGTCTAATTTGTCTTTCTTTTGTGTGTTTTGTCATATCCGTACCTGCACATGCATAAACTCAAGAAACCAACAGATATTAGGAATAAAAGGCTCTTTCTTGGTTATTTTGGGCCTGATTTGGTAAAGAAATGGTGTGTGTTTTTGCACATACCATTGTTCTTGATTATTTATTCACTTGGTTAACTCTTTAGCTTTTATGTATGATGATGGTGGTATTTTGAAGTGTTTTATGGAAATATAAGTACTTGTTTGGCCACCATCTTAGTGTAACAACCTTGATCAAACAATGATGTAATATGTATTAACTTTACATTCTCTTTAATGGAATGTTTCATGTTTTCTTATATTGAAAATGATAGTAATTGAGTCTCTTATTTGATTATAAATTTTGTTCTTATAATAATTGAGTTTACCATATGTTTATACAGTTGGTTATAAATTTGGTTAGAATTGACATTTAATTGTCAACATTGTTATAAATTTTATTAGCATTGACTTTGGTTAGTGTTGGCTTTATGCACATGGTTATTAAAGAAGACACAACTTCTTTTACATCATCTCAGTCAAAGTTTCCAATTAAAGGTGATCCAGTCATACACAATGCAAAAAGACATAGTCTACACAAGATGCAAATTATGCACATAAGAAGCTTGGTTACTTGTAACTTAATGTAGTTATCAGTTTACAGTTCAATGTAATATTCTAATGAGTTACCTAGTTAGTTGATAGTTTTGGTAGTTGACTTTCTTAGCTTTGACTCTGTTTTGTACTTCGTATAAATACTGCATTGCAATATCATTTTCATTTCTAGTGAAAAACTTTCCAACTTAATCTCTCTCTCAAGTTCAATAGTTATAAACATTGTTACCAGAGGCTAGTGTAAAAACTTGGTCATTTGTTACTTGTTAATTTGAGTCTTCAACTGGGTACCAATTAACCATCTTGGTCATTTACAAACATCCGCATCAAATGTTGACTTTAAGATAACATCATAATATATAACCAAATACATTTATAAGTTGAACATGATTAAGCATTTGCTAACTTTGTACCAGTACAAGAACACAACAAATGTACAAAACCAATTAATAAGAAATATCTATGCAAATACACAAATATAATATGGTTCCATAGATAATGCAAATGGATATAATTTCAAATGCATAAAATTTCATACTTTTCAACATAATAAGTAGAGTTAGACACGCACATTTGTTTTTAGACTACATAACCTGTCCATAGCAAACATAATAGATGAAACATTGTCTAGTTCAAAAGCATAACATAATTGACCTATGATGAGACCATCATTCTTTCCAATGCAGTCTGATGTCTAGTCCTTCTTGGTGAAATATGATGGGATGAATCAGAAATTGCTTGCGCACCACTTGAATGGACCTAAAATTGAGACTGGGGATGATCATCAGTAGCTTGAACTTGAGTTTAAGATTGAATACAACTTCCTTGAACTACAACATCTTGACTTTTGATAAAAACATGGACCTTCATCTTGTTTCTTTGCTACAACTTTATTACCTTTATGATGTGTCTTTTTTGCTGCAACTTTTTAGGCAATTTATTTGAGCCTTTTTGTTTAGGCTCACTTTGAGTACTTTGAGTTTCATATACACCACTCTGCCTAAGACATGTTTTTACGTTGTGTCCAACAATACCACAAACACCACACTTTACACTCTTCCAATCCTTAGTCAACTTACCATTCTTAACAATATCTTCAGTTTCAGAAGATTTCCTTTTTCTTTTTCTATTTTTTGAGCTACCCGCAGTTGTTTGATGTTTTGGTGGAACAATGGTTGTGGCCACAGATGATTTTTCCTAATGCTCATTGCCATTTATGGGTTGGATAGTGTGTTTGTAGGTTTCTTGCCAAGTGTCAAGATAGTAACAAGGATGAGCCCATGTTTTCACAGCTCCTACTTGTTATCCATTTAAAGCCATATTCCAATTGGTAGTAACAACATGTTTACATGGTAAACCTATTATCTCCCATTTTCTGCAAGTATAAGTCTTACTTACAACATTCACTGTACATTGGTCTCTCCATGGTCCACTAACCTGAAATTTATCCCTCCCATTCCATAAAACAATGTACTAACATCCTCTTTCTTAATCGTATCTAACATGTGTTGTGTAGTTGGTGTTAGTGGCCCATTACTCTTTCCAATCACATTCAAAACATTCACTATTCTCTTCATACAGTATTTCCTTATGTATTCTAAGGCTATAATGATTGGTTTGTCCATACCTCCAACTATTTTCCCATGAAACACTTGACACATGCAATTAAGTAAAACATCATAATGGGCTCTCCCTAAACAATAAAAATAAAGTTGTACTACATTTATATTTCAGAGTGCATTAACATATACCACTTAAGTTATATAGATAATTTACTTGAAAATTGTGACCTTGACCAATGGATTGGTGGTATCTTACATAACCAAGCATGGGCAGGTTCACTAAATCTCTTGAAATCAAGCATAGCTTTCTCAAACTGTATAATAGTTAAGGCTGTTACACATCTCCATAAATAGTCTTTGAAAGCCATACCATTTCATTGATGTTTCATATTATGATGAATGCTTCTAAGAGAGAATCTGTGCTCTGCATTTGGAAAAAATTCTGCTAAAGTTGGAATGAAACCCTGCACAAAATCACATATATTCAGTGTCTATTTAAAAAAAGAGGAACATGAATTCAATACCAATTTATGGAAATATCTTTTGTATGTCACTAATAAAATTGAAGTTTGAGTTTCGTTGTAGTTCAAGATCATCAGATAAACATTGAAGAAACTAAGTCCATGATTCTATGTTTTCTGATTCTGCAAAACCATAAGCTAATTGGTATATACCATTGTTGCTATCAATTCCTACAGTTGTAAGAAGTTGACCATTCAAAGGACCATCACTTAAAAAATCATCTAATCCCAACAACTCTCTCTGACAAGCTTTATATCATGCCTTCAATGCACCTAAACAAATATAAATTCTCTTGAATACTCTTGCTGGAAGCATATGATTTGCAGGAGGTTCCACATTCATCCTAACTGTTGTATTAGGGTTTGTCTTTTGCAACTCTACACCATAATCTCTCAACGTGGTAAATTGTATCTTAAATTCACCCTAATACCTGTTGTTGCTTTATATTTGGCCCTTAAAACCTTCTGCATTGACACTTCAAGTTCAAATTGGTTGGTAAGTTGATTCTGAACAACCTTGACTGGAATATGTCGATTGATTTGAACTGGTTCTATTATTTGCTTTGAGACAAAGTTATAGTCAAAAGCTTTGATCTCCCTTGATTGCAAACACGTGTATTCATCATTATCTCTTTTGACAGTCCAAGATTATGTGCCAGTGTTTTTTGCCCACATACAACATCCATGGGCAGAGTATTTGTGAAGAATCATTATTGGCTGCCAGTAATGCCATTAATTACTTCCTTGTTGTTGGACCCTTAGTTGCATCGTTTGGGCCTATACCCAGTCCAAAGATTTTGACATGGGCCTAAAACTGGAACACTACCCATACATCTAGCCCTTATTCTTTGTTTGTAATTCTTTATAAAATTCAATTCTTTCCAATTTCTATTGAATGCTCTCTTATATTCTCTTTGATTTCTTTTTCAGAAGTAAAGGTTTGACCATAATAGAAGAATGTTTTATAAATACCACCATCATCATCTGTTTTAACCTTTGGCATCCCAGAATGACCTTCCTCTGACTCAGAACCACAAGCAGTTTCGAAGACATTAAAATCTATGACAGCTAACTCATTTTCCAAATTCATGTCATCAAGTATATGGCTAGATGTTCCATTGCCTAACTGTGTACCCTTACTCCCTTGGAACAAATCAAGTTGTAAATCATTCTACTCACAAGTATTTTCTTCATTTGTCAGAATTGTGTCATCAGCTATCTGGCATGATGTTCCTACATTGCCTAACTGACTACTATGACTTACTTGGAACATAATAACATCGACATCAGGCTCCTCAAACCTGTTATTCACATCAACCAGTGATATTCCTTCTTTCCCTAACTTCTTAGTCTGACTCACTTGGAACAGATTAACCTCAACATCAGGCTCCTCATAAGTATTATCATCATCAACAAGTTCTAATGCAGGATCACTATTTTCACTAACACCACTATCAAATCCAGCATTCAACTCTTTAGCATTTTCAAGTACCTCAACAAACTTATCTTTTTGTATATGGTCAACATGTTGGTTGGCAAAGGACATGTCAAGCGTTGAAAAGTCAGGTTCAATCTCTGGCAACTTACTAGATTCCTCAATATTATTGTTGTCCAAAGATAGTTGTGTTAGTTGCAGAAAAGGCTCTAGTATAGGCTAATTATCAATGTCATCTAAAACCAATCGTCTATAACATGATTGGATATCAGCACTAGCTACTTTTCTACTTTTTTCATCCATCTCCCTAAAAACATTATTAATTGATTATGGAGACATTTCAGACAACTTTAATCTTGTCTTACCTATTTAAACATAAACATCTATCAAATTATGGTCTTTGAAATGTCTTTCAATAACTCAAGATTCACAGGCTCACGAAAGCTATATAAACCATCATCAAGTGTACTACCAGGTTTAACAAAGTAGTAATAATTGGTTTGTCCTTCCTTATAACCAAGTTGGACCATAAGACCATCCATCTCATCAACACACACCTCATTAATATCAACATAATTAATAATACATTCCTTACCTCATTCGTATATTCTACCTGACCAATTTCTGAAAACACAATTGTGATAAACCCTCATGCTAAACCGACCTAATCGACCAACTTTTGAAACCAAGAACAAAACATGTTAAGATTATGTTACCTAAACAAAAAATACTTTAAACAATCGTACGAACATATAATTGAAAATGATTATAAGGAAAAAAAGGTTACCGTATCTCCTCATTGCAGGAGTTTTGTTCTTTCACAAGGTCATCAATAAAAGGTTGTATTCTAACTTGCCATAATATAAAACCAAGGTTTGGGCTTGTTAATTTGTCACTTAGAAAATTTGATTTCAGGATTGGCATTACATTAGGGTTTTTTTGGTAAGCTTTCAGGACAAATTTGGGAATGGGGAATGAGTAATGAGTACATGGCTTGGAAAAGGGATGTGACGTCTAAGACATAGTACATTAAGAAGGAGAAATTTTCGTCACACAAAAAAGACGATTATGCCCTCACACCAAAACAGATAACGGGCGTTGACCGTAAAATCATCGTCAAATGGACTCACCATGATCATAAAACATGGAATAAGGACCTCTGGTGGAAAAAAAATGAAAGTACGACCCAACATGATGTTTTGGGACTAGTTTAGAAACGAACGGTGTATTTTACTCTTAAAGATAAAAAGTGCTCATATGTGTGAGAGAGATATATTAATAATACGTGTGAGAGAGAATCAAATCAACAAAAACTAACATCTCTTGCTACTTCGGGTTTTGTGGGCCTTCTCTCACCTTTCAAAACTAAAGCCTCCAACCAAAAAATAATTTTCATCATCAATTCTAAATCCAAATTCAAATCGAAAACACATCAACCAAACGGGCCTTAAGTATTTATCTGCAAAACACTTTGTAAATCTTTCATTCATTTTAATAAAAATTAGAGTTAACTTCATTTTTTGTCCTTGTGGTTTGTCGGGTATTTCATTTTGAGTCCAGTTTTAAAAATGTATCGGATCCTATCCAAAACTGAAACACCCGTTTCAAGTATGGTCCAATTTTCCTTCGATCATTAATTTGACCAGTTAAAAAATATTAAGTGGCTAAAATACCATCGATATGCTAATGGATATGAATAAAATACCCTCCATCATTAAATCTCTGTCTTTTTGTTAAAGTTCACCACAAAATCTCATCCTTTATCTTCTTCCTTTTTTGTTTTCTTACTCAATACCTTAACACAAAAACTCAAAATACTTGTCTTCACAATTCGCATTTAGGACTAAGCACGGTCCAGGACCAAAACGATTTGGTCCAAAACTCTAGACTGAAGGTCGGACCGAAATGTTCGGTCTAGGTCCAGGTCGGTCCGGTTCGTCAGTCGATCCAGTCCAATAAAACATAATAGTCGGTTGTGCACAAGACCGGACTAAACCGAACCAAAAACCAAAATAAGAAAAAGGGTGGACCGAGGACCGGACCGAAATGGTCCACGGTTTATAGTGCTCACCCCTATTCATATTACCTCCACCACCACTGTATATCGTCGTCACCATCGTCATATATCACTGTCGGCGAATCACAACCGAGACCATCCCCAAAACCCATCATCAAAATACACAATTACAAAACTTGTAAAATACATTTAGATCTAAATCAAAACCCCCCGAATCAGAAAACTATAAATTCTTAAATTTATAACTGGTTTACATTAAAATAAATCCGTCTCCTATCTGTGCTCGGTGGTGCAGCAACAACGGTGGAGCTTCGCCGGGGATCCACGACCATCTTCATCATTGACATCGCCGTCTGTCCTAAGTGCCACCATACATGCATCTAACGATTTTGATTTTTTGTTTAGGTAGGATCCAAATTCCTTATTTAGCTTGGGAATTTTGTATGTGGCTAAAAACCCCCTTTAATACGTTATTGTCGACAAGGGAACTACACTTTTCATTCATCTTAACGCTAGCGATAACAGTTGAAAAGACCTTTCATCGTGTTGTTTCATCAGTCAAATAATCGAGAAATGTTTCCCACCAAAAAATCAAAATAAACGCTTCATATTTCTACGCGGACTTAAACTTATATCATAAGTCCGCGTAGAAATATAAAGTGTTAATTTTAATTTTTTGGTCGGCGGTGTGCATGTTGAAAGTCACATCATGCTTAAGCAGATCATATAAGATTATATAAGGTATTCTTGGTCTTTTCTGTATGCTTTTCTAAATGATGCATTTATGTTCTTTTAAATGATTAGACATTTTGCTATAACACATTCCAGTTAGATCGGTGGATCAAAAGCAATATAGTTGCGAGATCTAAAACCACTTAGGTACCATGTCAATGTTAAACTCGTTAGCACATACCAGCGTTATAGTTAGATACCCACCAAGCTGTCTCTTGATGAACAATAGTATCAAAACCGGTAACGGATAAAGAAAATCATCATGATCACATAGCATTTATAATAGAAATTACAAAAAACAACACACTGCTAGGAAAACCAAAATCTATATATCATATTACCAAGAAAATGAAAGATTACACAAATATATATACAGAGTAACACACCAACAAAAATTGACCAATTGACTAAACACTACTTGATATCATCTGTCATTTATGCTTTCATGACCCCATTCAACTGCTATCACTAAAATCTGCATCAATGACTTCACCGTCTTCACCTGACCCAGAAGCCTTAGGAGTGTCACCAGGTCCACCACTACCAGCCGCAGCAGCTCCACCAGCTTGGCTATAGATAGACTGACCCAATTGCATCATTTCTTGGTTTAATGCAGACATTGCATCCTTAATGGTCTGAGTTGATCCACCTGATATGGCATCTTTTAGCTCTTTCAACTTCGACTCTACCTTTTCTTTCACTTCATTTGGTACCTTTTCTCCTACTTCTTTCAACTGTTTTTCACATTGGTATACAGCCGATTCCGCTTGGTTCTTTGTGTCAATGGCATCTCTCTTCTCTTTGTCCTCCTTTGCATACTTCTCTGCTTCCGTCACCATTCTCTCCACCTGCAACAAAAATAAATAATTTGTTTCATATGCATGAAAAGAGCACGCCATTTGGTAATTGGTAGTGTTCGGGTTTGTGTTTGAAACTCATTATGTGACTATAAATACTACGTAGTACTAATTATAATGGCATAATCAACACTTCTAGTAATCAAGACTAATAAAACGCGCTGCAGCTAAAACAATTCTTTTACCAGGTAACTATAAGATTAAAGGACTATTTCACCACTAAATACTCATAATCATTCATATAGCAGATTGAAACACCAACACAAATTGTGGAGAGTATACATATATAACCCGTACCTCATCTGAAGGCAATGTGCTGGCACCAGTAATTGTGATGTCCTGCTTCTTTCCAGTCCCTTTGTCAACAGCCGAGACCGAGAGGATACCATTGGCATCAATATCAAATTTAACCTCAATTTGAGGAACCCCACGTGGTGCAGGCGGTATACCATCAAGTCTAAAACTTCCTAGAGATTTATTGTCACGAACAAACTCTCTTTCTCCTTGAAGAACATTGATTTCAACACTTGTTTGCCCATCCGCTGCAGTTGAGAAAACTTCTGATTTGGTGGTTGGCAACGTCGTGTTCCTTGGAATAATCTTCGTCATCACACCTCCTAATGTTTCTAACCCAAGAGATAGTGGTGTCACATCCAATAACACAATGTCGCTCACATCTCCCGATAAAACACCAGCCTGTAAAGACAAGTGAGTATAGTTGGCAAATTCGAACCATATCTATATCTATACTTCTTAATCTTAATATATATAAAAGAAAAACCCATATTCTTGAAAGTGAAAAATTAAGAAAACCATATATGAAAACCATAAACTTCTATTATTATTTTCGTTTATAACCTATAACCCATATTATTTTCATTCAATTTAAATCGTGTTTAATCCCCAAATTCTTAAACTTCTACTAGTATTATTTTTCGTTTATAACCCATAAACTTTTTTTTATCACTACAACTATATACCGCTATAAAATCCCGTTGCTATGCACAGGTACTCGTCTAGTACTTGCAAACAGGGTGATTTAAAGTATATACGGATCAATGTCTTAACAAAATGATGGTTATAAAAGGGAACACGTCAAATGTTCAAACAAAACATGACTTGTATAATATCATTCAAAACACTTCTCAAGTACATGATGACCCGGACCAATTACCCAACCTGTCCATTTTGGAAGTAAAGATTGGACACAAACCTGAACAGAAGCTCCAAGTGCAACAACTTCATCTGGATTCACCGTCACATTCGGATCTTTACCCGTCATCATTTTAACAAGCTCTTGAACAGCAGGTATACGCGTTGATCCACCAACAAGAACCACTTCATCTATATCTTTGATAGAAAGATTTGCATCCTTTAAAGCAGTTTCAACAGGCGTCTTTAGCCTATACCAAAAAAAGAATTAATCATAAGTTCATAACCTCCGAAATTAAGATTTAGAGTCATCAACTAAACAAAAAGCTGAATGTATATACTGTTAAGAGTACCTGTCTAATAAATCCGCGCATAACTCCTCGAATTTTGCTCTGGTTAGCGTAGTATCAATATGTTTTGGGCCATCTGATGTTGCTGTGATAAAAGGTAAACTGCAACACAATTACTAATAATTACCAAACATGAAAGAAACGGTATTTCTAAGAAACAATGATTTCTTCACAAAATGCATACCTAATATTAGTTTGGGTCAAAGTTGAAAGCTCCATCTTTGCTTTCTCCGCGGTCTCTGTGAGACGTTGAAGAGCTTGTTTATCTTTGAGAAGATCAAGACCCTCATCCCTCTTGAAACTTTCAGCAAGCCAATCAACAATCCTCTGTTCATAGTTCAAGATAATGTTAACAAAGTGCTCGAATGTCGAATCCTGGATTCTTAATTTTTTAAGCATCTGTTAAAAGTCCTAACCTTGTCAAAGTCATCTCCTCCTAAATGGGTGTCTCCTGAAGTTGATAGTACCTCAAACACTCCATCTCCAACCTCAAGAACTGCATACAAATTTATCTACATGTTTAACTTTCGGCGTAATTGTTCTTGGATATTTATGACTCATATAAAAAAACTGAGACCTAGTTATCTTCATTTTCATCATCTGCATAATATCGAATAAGAGCATACAACACATTGGTTTATGGAAGCATACCTGACACATCAAATGTACCACCTCCAAGATCAAACACTAAAATAGTCTCATTGCTTTTCTTTTCAAAACCATAAGCTAATGAAGCAGCAGTTGGTTCATTGATAATACGAAGAACTTCAATGCCTGCAATGCGACCAGCATCTTTCGTTGCAGTTCTTTGCGAGTCATTGAAATATGCAGGCACTGTTACTACTGCTTTAGTAACTTTATCACTCAAAAATTTTGATGCATCATCGACAAGTTTCCGCAAAACCTAGAAACAATACATAAACAACTTTATAGATCAAATACATTGAAATAAACCCATTATTCGGCAAAACAAACAAAATAGAAGTAAAACACAATTCCATAACACAACAAATATAAATTTCTTAGTTTTTGGTAACCATGGTTTCCGACCTATACCGTCTGTCAGAAAGTCAGCCTAAGACAACTACATATCCCTTATGGGTAGCAATATCAGACACGAAATGAACCAGGCGCACAATAAACTATGAACAAGGAGACTTATGTCTAAACGCTTTAGGATTATAAACAGGTCGAACCGCATGTTTTGGTTTGGTTGTGTATAGCCAGTTGCCGGTTCGACCCGTTTAGCTAGAATCAAAGAACCAATTGAAGTGTCAATTTAATCAGCCAACCCATTTACCGCCAACCCATTTGACCAATTTAAGATAACCAGGTTATGGGGTAATAAATGAGCTACAAGATTTGATCATGTCCCAACTAAACATCAGGTTGGATCCCAACTCCATAAAGATACTGCCATGCTCAAGTCAAAGTCAGCAACCAAGTCAATACCTGCTCTGCTTCATCTTACTCGAAGTCCAAGTCAAAGTCAACCTCAAAATCTCAGACTTTTACAGTCAAAGCTTAAGGCATTACTACGTATAAAGTAATGTAACAGTGCATGTGTATGTGTATAACTAATCCATTTTAGTGAAGCAATTTTGCTAGTATGTATATAACTAATTGGTACTACGTACATGATTTCTACTCATTTGTTAAGAGGATAATAAAAATGGATGAGGTTTAATCCTGCCGGAGAGGGCAAGCGTACACAACCTAACTGGGGTATCCCGTGACCATTTCTGACCTTTCCCTGACCACCCCAAACGTGTACCTAACTAGCTTTCAACCATTGATCTCTTGCAACTAGATGTGGCAAAATAGGCGGGTGGGTCGGGTCACGGGTCCTGATGGTTTGGGTCTGGGTCTAGATGGGTTTAAGTCGGGTTGACAATTTTCTTTTATCGAGTAAAGATGAAAAAAGTAAAATAAAAAATAAAATTGACCCGCTAAACCCACCTAGATCCGTTAGTAATTGCTATATATTTGCAATTTCTATCAAATAACGAACTAGACCCGTCAGTAATACTTAAGAAAACCCAATTTGACCAATTCTCTGCTAAATATTTACCCGACTAGACCCATCTTTAACCAATGAGTCTCCAATTGCCACCGCTACTTGCAACCATTGACCTCTTGCGACGAAGTCAAGTCCCTTACCATTATACCATTTTGTAGTGGTTTTGCTAAGAGGATAATATAACTTTGTTTAAAAAATACTCTCTTCATTTCACTAATAAGGACTACCAATCGAACCAGTACGAGGTGTCACCCCTTAATAAGATACACCTATCAGAATGTAAGTGACCAAAAGAACCCTTGGCCTAACCGTATAAGTGACCCATCAACTAAAAAATTGTGGATTCAAATCCTGTTTAAGACATGGTGTGAGATATAATTTGTGTTTATATAAAAGCATATATACCTGAGCAGAGATCTCTTCAGGAGCAAACTGTTTACCAATAGCAGGACAATCCAGCTTAACATTCCCTTTATCATCTCTAATAACTTTATAAGAAACCTGTTTACTCTCCTCATCAACTTCCATCATTTTCCTTCCAATAAACCTCTTAACCGAAAAAAACGTATTCTCAGGATTCACAACCGCTTGTCTTTTCGCAATCTGACCAACTAACCTATCACCATTCTTACTATACGCCACTACAGATGGTGTAGTCCTTTGCCCTTCTGCGTTTGTTATTATAGTTGGTTGTCCTCCTTCCATTGCTGCTACTGCTGAGTTTGTTGTACCTAAGTCGATCCCTACCACCTTTTCGGCTTTTACGTGGAGAGCATGGCCGCGTTTATTATGTTTTGGGATGTTGGATGTTTTTAATGTTTTTATGTTTGAGATTGGTTTGCCTAGAAAAGATGTTTTTATGCATGGGATGTGTGGTTTGAAGGGGTGTGAAGGAGAAAATGCTGTTGTTGTAGACATTTTTATGAATGTGGAGTTAAGATTGTTATGACAAATGTTTGTGTTATGTGTGTGATGAGTGAGTGTGGTGAAAGGGTTTTAAGGAGTGTATGGAATACATGGAAGATTTGAGAAGAAGGTATGAAAAAGGTAGAGGGTTCTAGAGAAGCCTTGTGATTTAGACATGTTGCATGGGACATGCTAACTAGATCAGTTCATATGACAATGTCACAATGCTATTGGATAAGATATAGAGATAGTGAAAATAAAATAAGATAGTGATAAGGATTAAGGACTAGTTTTTGTGTAGGCTTACAAACTGGACTTGGGGCTGATGATCGCATATTCACATGTTATGGTCCGGGCACTTCCTGTGTAAGTGTGTTCCTGTGAAAATATGAAGTTCAAAATTTTCCACTTGTGGCCCAAGTCTGATAAGGAGCAATTCCTCACTTCATCATGTGAGTGCAATTATGTTTTGGACGCTTTGACACAGAATAGATCGACCCACTTTCTGTTTTCTTTTTTTCTGGTGCACTCGCTTCATATCTCCGACACACGAGGACGCGGTGGGAAGGAAGGAGCCCTAGCCTCTGTCCGGCCGATTATTCTGCTAGCATCTTGCACTTATGCCCCCATTTGACTGCTGCTCAATGATATAGTTATAGATACGTTAGTCTTAGTGAGTTTTTATTTTTATTTTTTTTTATTATTTTTTTTTTAACTAGCAATTACATGGGAGATTTTAACCAATCAGTCCAACTATAAAGTATACAATCTCTAGACTTAAAAAAAAATACAAACGAATATTATCAAATACGTCACTTTTCCTCATAGAGTGGGAGTTAAAAGTGACATTATTACGAAACCGTCAAATCCACCATAAAGAAGTCGCGATGATGACATACATACGCTGAATTTTCTCTTTAGTAACGTGACAAGAGTTCAACCAATTTCTCTAGTGGATGTGAGATACGGATAAAGGTATTGAGGCGTCACACCAAGTACGAACGAGCCCCCAAATAACTTTGGCAATGTCACACTCGAAACAAATATGAATGTTAGACTCCACATTACCATTACAAGACTCGAGACGAGAGATTGAACCGATGTGGAAGCCTGTCAAGCAATAAACGCCGCATGAAGATATTCACTTTGCGAGGAAGAGACTTGTACCATGTAGTAGGAGGATCAAAAGAGGGCAAAAGTTGAGCGTCAATATGCCTACGAGTCACTCCTACCAAGAAAACGCCATCATGTGCAATAGACCAGACACAAGTGTCCGAATTAGAGAGGATATCAACTTGGCTAATTTCGTTCAACATGTCTCTAAAATAAGCCTCATTACGAACACACAAATCTGATCTAGACCAATTCCAACACCAGTGGCCATTTGAAATACGATCTACAATCAAACAATCCTTGTCTCCAACCGAAAAAGTCTATTGAATCGGATATATAATGGGGAATTACCAAGTCACGTATCTTTCCAAAATCAAATGAGAGTACCACAACCTACCTGGAAGCGTAACGAGTCATCGGAAAGAATGGCACTTAAATGTAAATAATTAGAATTCCCCGCAATTTTGCCATAAACACCATTTGTTTTACACCCCTGATGGTCGAAGCCACCCTCCTGCCCATGCAAGGCCTTAATAACTTTCACCCATAGAAGTTTCGAATTAGAGATAAATCTCCAATGCCACTTTTAGAGAATGGCAAGATTAAACGACTTTAGTATGCCTATATTCAAGCCGCCTTTATCGAACAAAGATAAGACATTAGACCATTTTACCCAAGCAAGTTTTTTGAATCTTGGGAGCCCCCCCCTCCCCCCTCCCCCTCAAAGAACGTAACATGGATACTTTCCAAAGCCTTTAAAACAGATTCGGGAACTTTGATGATAGAAGGTAATAAATCCTGAGGCTTCCAAGGATGGCCTATAGAAAGAAGAATTGCTTTCCAGGATGAGAGCCTCGAGATAAATCGGTCTAGTAAGAGCTTCCAATTTAAGGTAATTAATATTAGAACCAATTGGTAACCCAAGATATACAAATGGAAAGGAAGCCGAGGTACATCCCGTATTATTGGTCATAAGAGAAATTTCTTTTGCTGAAACTCCAATTACCATAATCATTTGATTATGGATATTAATATTAAGGCTCGAAGCTAGATAAAAAACCTGCAAAACACGAATAATGTTGTCCATGTCGTGGGAGCTCCTCTCCGTGGTGATCACGGCATCATCGACATAAAATAAGTGAGACAAAGTAATGGCAGGAGAGCCAAACTTAACATCATGAATCAAACCAGATTGGACCGCGTCTCAAAGAGCCACGTGAAGACCTTCCATAACAAGGATAAACAGGAAAGGTGAAAAAGGATTGTCTTGCCTCAAACCACGTTCAATAGAGAACTCGGATGTCGGACTGCCATTGACCAAAATGAAGGTTCTGGATAAAACCAAACACTCCTTAATCCAAGACCTCCATTTCACACCAAAATCAAGACTATCAAGCACAAAGTCCAGGTATCTCCAGCTTACGGAATCAAAGGCTTTCTCAAAATCTACTTTGAAAATTATCATCTTTTTCTTTTGTTTCTTATACCAATCAATCATCTCACTAAGCATGAGAGGGCCATCAAGGATTTGTCGACCCGCAATGAAGGCGGATTGCTCATGACTAACGATTTTATCAACTACTTTGAAAGCCGATTAGCAAGAATTTTGGCAATGATCTTGTAGTGGTACCTAAAAGAGAAATGGGACGAAAATCTTTTATGTGAATTGGGTTACTAACCTTAGGAATGAGAGTTATAAAAGATGCATTAGACCCCAATGGCATGTTGCAAAAAGTAAAATACGAATTCATAAACTCAAAGACATCTAACTTGAGAATGTCCCAAAATCTCTTCACGAAGGCAAGAGAAAACCCATCGGGTTCATTTAAAAAAAAAAAAAAGCAATTCATTCCACCCATAACTCTATAAGCAAGTATTCGGATTTTTTATTTTATTTTTTTTTTTAATTTATATTAGGTTTGCACCAAAGACTTCTTTGCTTAAATTTATGGTCTTTAGCGGTAGATCTATAGCTTAATTTATGTGTAACTTTACGATTTTATCTATAGCTTAATTCCTAAGTATTGTATAAAACATGTCAATTATTGCCAAAGTGTGTGTACTTTATAGAAAGGATTTAAGTTGAAAAATACTAACGAACTTTTTTCAAAGTCTTATTTTGGTACGTGAACTATAAAAGTATCATTACATGTAACGAACTTTCATTAAATTTTCAGTATGCACATTTTATATGTAACACATCAAACTATGCATATTGAAATAATTTATGAAAATTCGTAGCATTTATTTATACTTTTTATAATTCACGTATTAAGATGAAATTTTAAAAAAGTTCGTTGCTACTTGAACACTTTGTTATTTTCCTCACAAGTTGTGCCTGTTCTATCATTCATTAACATGAATCTAGTTTTCTTTTGTCATATGGGTTATTTTCCACATAAGCCTTTCCACTTTTGCAGATGATATGTCCCAACTCCCAACGATAGAATAGAACGTATGTATTAGATTTAACTAAACAAAACCAAGTGCTTTTAAATTTTATCACCACCAAGATGAGTATGGCCTACATCAATTATTTTCTCATATTTAATTTGAGTAAATGGAGAAAAAAAAAATTATCTTATAATCAAAAAGGTGTTTTGTTATGTGATGCAGAAAGGTTTTATACAAGGAATAAAAGCCAGATATGCTTTAATAATTTCATCAGAAGAAGACATTCTACATCCAACCCCATAACCTCATTGTTCACTTTCAAAAGTGCACTTGATTTTTTTAACTCTCACCACATGATACACAGTGTTGCATTACAAGTGGCTCTCTTATGACTTATTTCCCTCTAATGGTGACTAAATCGGGACCGAGGACACCGCTGTTACATCAGCTTTTTCTTTCTACAATAAATTCATGACAAACAAGCCATAATGAGTGACCGAGGACACCGTTTTATTTTTTCATTTTCAATTTTTTAAACACTGAAATTAAAATTTCAATAATAATTAAAAAACATTACAATAAAAATTCAAATAAAATGAAACAACAAATTAGTGCTCATTTGTTTGATGTCAAATGTGTTCTACTAAATCAGCTTAAGGCTTGCCTTATATGTGTTGTTTCGTTGTGTATATTTCTAATAACATGTAACATTTTTTTCATGCATTCATACCAGATCCTCATCATGATGTTGCTCCTCTGGATAAAAGTCGGTAGATATTGCTAATATAAGTGCACATTTTGTATCGTACAAATGATGGATATGCAGTATCGACACTAAGACAAATTTTCAACTTAAACATATACAAATTCAAGCACAAAAATAAAAACACACTTAAATAAATAAACAAAGAAATCCACTAGTTAACAAAAACCTAAAACCGTTCATTGGGCAACGGCGCCAAAAACTTGATGTACTAAATCTAGTTTTAAATTTATAAAGAATTGATTCAACCAATAGATTAACACTTACGGACAGTGTACTCAATCGTGTATAACTTAGAACTGGCAAGTACGGGGTCGTTCGGGAGGAGCGGATTGTCTAATGCTAAACTAGTGAAAATGACTACTAAACTAATACATTTATAGGGAATTTCGATCTGAGAGATTGACAGGATTACATGATTAAGAAAGTAAATAACTAAACAATGAAATAAATGAGATAGTTTGAAATCAAATGGGAAAGAAGGCGCTAGCCAACTCCTCTAATGTTTTTTTGATTCGCCTACTAGTGCAATAAGATCATAGTTTCAAGAATTACTTTCTAAGACAAGTGCACACAAATGTGATATCTTTTGGTATGATATAAATTTAAAGGTTAGTACTGTATCAATTATATGGTCCACATCCAATAATTTAAATAATATACATAAAGTTATGGTATGATTTTTTTTAATGAAAGCATGATTATGAAAATGTTTTATAATATAATACTTCAAAACAAAAATATACAATACATATTTCCTCAATACTACCTCCGTCTCATAATAATTGTCCACTTTGTTTTTTCAAAGTCTTTTTTATTTAACTTTGACCAAAATATTTTGTTTGATAATATAATACTGATGAAATATATATGCTTATAGACGTTTTTAATGTATTTTCATTTTCTTGGTATCATTTTTCACAAAGATTATATAAAGACAAATAAAAAAATATTAACGGTCAAAGTTGAACATTATACACTCAAATACCAAAGTACAATTATTAAGGACTTATAAGTAATTTTTGAATGTTACTAAACAATCGATATGATCATTATCTAATAAGTTAAACAGTATACTTAATAAATAGTATGTTTACATACCTCCAAAATAAAAGGTTAACGTTTATGAATTATATATGATTAAATAAATATATGGAGTACATGGGAACAGAAAGGCAGGCAGTTTCTTCTTATAGAAAAGTTAAAACAATTTAACAATCATAGCTAAACATATTTCACATGAAAGATGTAATTAAATTTCACATGAAAGATACTCTATCAGTCTATCTACTTGAAAAGTAACAAATTTACAAGTTGCTGTAATTGAATACGAGTTTATATATAACTTTGACATGTTTAACTTGTATCACGTATAGAGATTTGATTATTAAGGAAGTACAACAGAAACTAGAAAGAACATGTTCAGAAACATTTGCATGTTCAGAAGCTGTTAACTAGATTTCACTATGACAACAGCAAAACAAGGAAAATGAATGTCAACAAAAAGCAGCTTAGGTCCGAATGTCCACCCCTTTATAAAAAATCATTATTTTATTTTAACTTTCTTTTCATTGAGTTATCATTTTTTAATTATAATATTTACTAATTGAGGAGCGAAACGACGCCATTTTGTCCTTTGAAAAAAACAGATGAAACGACAATTTCGTCCCCAAGTTAAAAGGTAAAA
Source organism: Chrysanthemum makinoi (assembly GCA_910596185.1). Classification (NCBI taxonomy): domain Eukaryota; kingdom Viridiplantae; phylum Streptophyta; class Magnoliopsida; order Asterales; family Asteraceae; genus Chrysanthemum; species Chrysanthemum makinoi. The sequence goes on along the minus strand of OU343224.1, from coordinate 239,510,496 downwards.
CGACAATATTGAAACGACGCCGTTTTGATCGTTTGGAAAACTGACAAAAAGTACCCCTCAAGTCAAGTAGGCCTTGCAAAAGGAGTCCTTATCTTGGTCCGGTTCATAGTTTCTTATAAAAACGACGTCGTAGTCTACAGTGTAAACCCGCTTTTGACCCGACTGCATGTGAGACCAAGCACAGTGTTTATTCCTTTTTTTTGTCGTTTCAAAGTTTGGAAAAAGGTTGGATTTGTCGTTTCGGGTGACAAACAACCCGAGATACATCCTAACCGACTCAAAACTGGGCAAAAGAAAATATAAAAAATGCAAACACACGAAGCTTCAGGAACACCACTTCTATGACATATGATCTACTGCATTCATCTCCTCTCAACTACCAACGCTAATCCGTCTAAGGTATAGTAACTGCTCCATTTAATATACTCATATACTTATCATCTTTTGTCTTAATTGCATGTCTTACTGTTACTATAGATGTTTCAGGCATTGAATACATATTCTAATAAATTAACTGCAATTATCATACGGTAGTTAAGAAAAAAGATGTTGCAAATGGTATATAAGAAACGATATATGCAAAAAACTAAAGGTTTAAACTTTGTACTTTATTTGTTTATGTTTTTTGGTTTGCAAATGGAACTAACCAAAACCCTTATTCGTATACTTTTTATGCCTAAATGTATAGCAATTTGTTGTTTGTCAAATAAAATGAAAACAAAAAGAAAATTATCAAACGACAAAAAGCCTAAATTGAACCAAGCCGGTAATAGCAATACAGATGACGTTAATGCCGCGAGGCCTAATATTAAAGCCATGAGTGACTTGCCTCTTAATAATAGCAAAAAGATATGTATGCGTGACAACTATATAAAAAATAGTATAGAAAATGGAACGCAACCTACACAGGAATCCAATCATTTTGTTACCGAAACCTTGAAATCAAACAATGTGTCACATGAAAATATCCTTGAGTCTTATGCTTCTACAACCTTTACACCGGATACAGGAAAGAATCCACACCTACCTGAAAAAATCAACAAGCCTTATGAAAGAATAAAAAGGAAAGGGGTTTTTTTAAGGCCTGTTATGCCAAATGAAAAGAAAGGCTCTATCTACTTTACAACTTCGACGAATGCAAAGATACCAACAACAAATGACATCCAACAATCTACAACAGAGTATGACAGTAATTGCGGAAGCAACATCAGCATAATATCACCGAAACAAAGTCGTAAGTAATATTATCTCACTTTTTTTTCATCATATCATAGCATAGGTGGAAGTTAACTACAACAATTAACCGCCTCGGTTTATTACTATATTTATTGCAGAAAAGTCATGTTTTCCACATATGCAAGTAGAAACAAATGGTATTCAACAATTTGCAACAGATTATGACACTAATTGCGGAAGCAACAATAGCATAGCATCAGCGAAGCAAAGTCGTAAGTAACATTATCTCAGCATCTTTTCATTATATGATTATATCATACTATAGGTGGAATATAATTACAACAATTAACCATCTTGCTTTATTACTATATTTCTTGCAGAAAGCTCAGGTTTTCCACATATGCAAATAGAATGTGGCATTTCAATGGAATCATCTAATCCTGGAACAAGTATTCATAAACCTGATGACAATATCCAAAGTATGGAACAAAACGATCTTGCAAAATATTTGATGCATACTTATTGTCACATTTTCTGTTGCCTGTTTACTATTATATGATATACATGCTTACAAAATATGCATCCTTCTCTTACAGATACCGCTATTCAAAACATAGACTGCTGTACACAAACAACATTCAATGATTTGATAATGCATGATGAACTTAATAGTAAGTATTATACATATTATAAGTTGTTATAGTATAGTGTCAAAGTATAAAAATTTGGGAACTGGCATTTTAATATCTGTAACTTCCAGGCAGAAATACTAAACCGTTAATCAACAATACTGTGGAAAAACTCATTAAAAATAATGTTCTGAAACTTAAGAAATGCAAAGGTCAGTTAAACTACGCTTTTTATCTTATGCTGTACATTTTTTAGTTTACTTTATAATAATAATAATAATGTATATGTAAACATATTTAAAACTCATGGTGCAGGTAAACGAAAAACTATCAACAACAGCCAGCAGTTGCCTTCTCTAAATTATAATGACACAAAAAAAGGTTTGTATTACTTTTTAGACTTATTTGTACACATTAGCCCACTGTTTTTTTTTAAATCTTTTCTCATTTGTATTTTAAAAATCATGTAGGCCCACCTTTAGAATACGCAAAGTTTGGAAAATGTGACCAGGTTTGTGAATTCTGTGGAGCAAAATTTTGGTATGAAGAAAGATTGAAGCAATCATACAAAAGTGCTTTGCCTCGGTACCATAAATGCTATTTAGGTGGTTGCGTTGTTATAAAGCAACACGAAGAATACCCTGAATACATTAAACAATTGTACAAAGACCACCACTTCATGGAAAACATAAGAGCATATAATCAAATGTTCAACATGACATCTTATGGGGCAAAGATTGATGATTCAGTTAACAAAGGAGGAGGGCCTTACGTATTCCGCATTTCAGGTCAAATATACCATAATATTGGATCACTTTGTCCACAAGAAAGGGAACAACCATGTTTCTTACAACTATACATATATGATACGGACAACGAAATTGACAACCGTATGTTTCACTTTGGCGGCGAAGAAAAAAGTGGACTGAAAAAAGACATCGTACAAGGATTGATCGAGTTACTGGATGAGCATAATGCGTTGGTGCAACTGTTTCGTACAGCAAGAGATAAAATGTTAGACTCAAGAATACCACAATTCAAAGTAAGGCTCTACAGTGTAGCAGGAACCCGTAAGTACGAGCTACCTACAGCAGAAACAGTCGGGGCAATAGTGTATGAACACAGCCAAGAGGCAGAAGCCGATTTTGATATTATTATTCAAGAACATTCAAGAACAGCTCAAAGGGTAAACAAGTTACATCCGTGTTATATGTCTCTTCAATTTCCACTGATATTTGTCTATGGTGAACAAGGATACCAAAAAGATATGCCACTAAAGCTACAACAAGGCAGCTCTCGCAAACAAAAGAATATCTCCATGAAAATGTTTTATGCTTACCAGCTGCATGACCGTGTAAACCGTTTCAGCTTACTGTCAAGAGCAGGACGACTCTTCCAACAATATGTAGTGACAGCCTATTGTGCAGTCGAACAGAATCGCCTTGACTTTATTTGTGAAAAGCAAAACGACTTCAGAAATGAATATCTTTCAGGCCTATATGACGCAATTATGAGAGGAGACCGTGATGGACATGATGTGGGTTCAAGAATCATACTACCGGCGTCTTTCACAGGTGGTCCTAGGTACATGTACAACCACTACCTAGATGCACTAGCAATCTACCGTGTCCGTGGGAACCCTTCTTTCTTTGTAACATTCACCTGCAACATAAAGTGGCCAGAGATTATAGAATATATGGAAGATTTCCCAGAACTGAGTACTGCAGATCGAGGAGACATTGTAGTCCGTATATTTGAGGAAAAAGTCCAAGATTTCACCAAATTTCTCAGAGATTCAAGGACCCTTGGCAATTTGACCGCATGTATTTCCTAAAACAACTTTATTGTATATGTAAATTTCTTAATTGCGTAAAAAAAAATTATATACAACTTAAACCCAAAATAAATTACTAACATTGTTCCTAATTTTTATGCCACAGTTTTATATACAATCAAGTTTCAAAAACGTGGACTTCCACACTGTCATACGTTAATTTGGATCTCAGAAGCAACAAAAATACAAAATGACGAAGAAGTAGACAGATACATTTCTGCAGAATTACCAGACCCAACTGAAGATCCAGAAGGTTATAGAATAATTGCAGAACTTATGATGCATGGACCATGTGGAGAAGCCAATAAGAATGCTCCATGTATGCAAGCCGTTCAAACCTGTAACAGGAACTTCCCAAAACAATATTGTAACAAAACATACATAGACAGGGATGGATACGTTCACTATAGAAGACGCGATACAGGCATAACCACGAAGAAAAACAACGTTCGGCTTGATAATGCGTATGTCGTCCCATATAACAGATTACTTTGTATGCGATATTATGCACACATCAACGTCGAATATTGTGGGTGGTCAATGCTAATCAAATACCTTTTCAAGTATATTTCAAAAGGCACTGACCGTGTAGTTGCTAGCATAACAAAAGCTGCTGAACCCTCATCATCCAACACTGAACGACAACGTATACAAATTGACGAAATCAAAAATTTCCAAGAATCAAGATTTATAGGACCTCATGAGGCATGCTGGAGGATCTTTGGTTTCGACATACACAGTAGAGATCCGGCTGTTCAAATACTTGCGGTTCATCTAGAAAACAAGCAACGCGTTACTTTCAAAGCCACCGACAGCCTCAATTCAATAATTTCTAACCCTTGCAACAAGAAGACAACACTCACAGAATGGTTAAACTATAATGCCACATGGGAAGATGGAAGGCATCTTACATATCTAGATTTCCCAAGTGAATTTGCATGGTATAATGGCAACAACTATTGGAAAAGGCGAAGGAACCTGAATAAGCCAGCAATTGGGAGGTTGACTTACATACACCCAAGCCTTGGCGACCTATTTTATCAAAGAATGTTGTTATGCCATCAAAGAGGTTGTAAATCCTTCAAAGACATACGAAAAGTCAATAACATAATATATCCAACATACAGAGGAGCGTGTGAAGCAATGGGTTTGCTTGGTGACGATAACGAATGGAAAATAGCGTTAGAAGAAGCTGCTTTCCATGCAACTGCATCACAACTACGTTCTTTATTTGTGCAAATTCTCATTTTTTGCGACGTATCAAATCCTAAAAACTTATGGAAAACTTTTTGGAAGCAAATGTCTGATGATGTTCCCAAAATACTTTCAAAAACTTTGGGAATCCAAGTTATCGAAAAAAATGATACAGAACTAGAAGCATATGTTTTGTGTGAAGTCGAAGAAATGTTAAACGAGTACTCAAAATCGTTACCAGAATTTGGTCTACGTTTACCCCCCAAACGTTTGCTAAAGGCATTGAAAAACCGGCTTCTCATGGAAGAAAGGAACTACAACCGTGAAATGCTACAGAAGGAAAAAGATTTGTTGATACCGAGGTTAAACAAGGAGCAAAAGATTATATTTGATTTGGTTACGGGTGCGATATCAAAAAATAAGCAGCAACTTATCTTTGTATACGGCCATGGCGGAACGGGCAAAACATTTCTTTGGAAAACTATAATATGCACATTGCGTTCGGAAGGCAGGATAGTGCTAGCGGTCGCATCGTCGGGTATTGCATCATTACTTTTACTAGGCGGACGTACTGCACACTCAAGATTCAAGATACCTTTAGATCTAACTAATGAATCATTGTGTAGTGTGAAAAAAGCAAGCCAACTAGCAATTTTGTTGGAAGAGACAGATCTTATAATATGGGACGAGGCTCCAATGAATGATCGAAAGTGCTTTGAGACATTGGATCGTACCCTTAGGGATATTCTAGATGCACCAAACTCTTTGTTCGGAGGAAAACCTGTGATGTTGGGTGGCGACTTTAGACAAACACTTCCAGTAAAAAAAAAGCATCGAAAAATGAAATTATTTCTTCCTCAAT
>OU343224.1:239469179-239504701 GCA_910596185.1 Chrysanthemum makinoi | reverse complement strand
TTGACCCATTCTTCCACCTCTTTTGTGACCGCCTGACTTCGATCTGCCGCCAACGTTCGATTTTTTGAAATACCGGGTCCACTGATGGGTTGGCATTCAGAGTGTGCTCGATTATTCCTCGGGGAACCCCCGTCATATCTGTTGGTTCCCATGCGAATACATCAAGGTTTCTTTGAAGAAGCTCTTTGAGGCGTCTTTTGCATTCGGAGGATAGGGTACCTCCTATCGTCACGGATTGTTCAGGAAAAGCCAGATTGATCGTCACTTCCTCCGTTAAGCCCACTACATTGGCTTTTACTTCTTCCTTATCCTTCTCAGGAGGATTAGCCTGCAATCTTTCCAATCTTCTACACTCTGAGATGATGTGACGAGCGGCGACAAGGGTGGAAATTCCCTGAGGGGTTGGGAACTTCATCATGGAGTGGACCGTAGAGGGTATGGCTCGCAGAATCTTCAATCCGGTCCTTCCCAAGATTATGTTGTATAGTGATGGAGCCCGAATAACGCGGAACTTCATTCTCGACCTTCCGTGAAAGTCCTTCATCCAACCAAAACATCCAACTCAATCTTCCCCAATGGTCTGGTCACTTGTCCAAAGAAACCGAGGATCTCGTCTGGTTTGCTTTAGCCGATCTTATATCCAATGCAAGTTGTTGAAGCAAGTGTTCGAACATTACTTCCACCGAGGCTCCTCGCCTACAAAAACCTCCTTACAAGATATCCTTCCATGGTTGCTTCCACATGAGGTCGTCCCGACACGCCCCTCGCGGAAGAGGGGGAATGTTATGGGCACATTCATCCATCTTTCTTCTTGTTCCGACGACTTCTCCTTCTTTCGGCCATGTCCGGATCATGTTGATGACCTTGTCCTTGCTCCGCTTCCTTCTTGAGGTGTCCCTCCTCCCCTCTGTCTGAGATCCCTAACCAAGTGATTCAACTTTCCCACTCCAAGGCTAGTTCTAGCCGGTTCTTAAGCCGAGCAATGCCATTCGTGGTAGTGTCCCTTTTCTCCATGATAGTCACAATATTTGTCTTGGTTCTCCTTTCGGGTGGATCATCGGTTTTGGGGAGGTAGATGCAGTGATGCTTTGTAGCCAAAATTTCTTCTGGAGGCTTGATGAGTGAATCCAACGCCGACGGGGTTGTTCCGGCTAATATGATCGCTCCGAGAGGGTAGTAAAGGTGTCGACTGTCCCCGTGACGATGAGAACTTCCGCGATCCTTACCCGAGTATCCACCGGCCCATCGCCCTCTTATCTCCTCCGTAATATCCTCTGGCGACTTTTCGTCTTTCGAAGGGCCCGGTTGAGGCTCTCCTAGTTGTATCATAATGCTCTCCCGGGCAATTCAGTCTGGTAAAAGCCTCTTCCGACCTTACAAAGTCATCCACCAACCATCATCTCATCCACGGTCTTGGGATCGTGATCGGCAAACCGCTACAACTCGTGACATTTACACCCATTCATGAACGAGGAAATCATGATCTCCTAAGACACCTTTATGAATCTCGCCTCGACGGCCCACCTTTCTTTAAACTCCTGTAGTGTTTCATTAGCCTTTCTCACTATCTTGCTATTTCAAGAGGGTCCTTGAGACAAGCTTGTCAGGGGAGAAACGAGCTCGAACCGCCTCCCGAAATCCATTCGCTATGTCCGCCTGGAGGAGCCGGCCAAACCACCGCCTTTCCATCTAGAGTCGTTGAAACATGCGGCACCACACCCGCATCGCCATTCTCCATGTCCCCGCGCTCGGTGAACCTATTGAGACGATCTCGAGGGTCTCAACCGGCCGCATGCCTTGATGTGAGTGGGCATCTTGTGCTCAAAGCGGAGAACTCGATGATTCGCCTCGGTGAAGGGGGATCTTGAGACTTCCTTGAAGGGCTTTCCCGCATCATCGTCCTTATGTTATTTCCGCTACTATCTCCTTCTTCTTGCCCACCGGCCACCCTTGTCCGTAATCGTTGCCCCTCAAAATCCAACCGTATTGGCTCAGCGGTATCCCTTCTTATTATGTTCTTTATCATAGACTTGAGAGCGCCACGCACCTTCCAACCGTTCTCTTGTCATTGGGGTGGAACTTCCTTCCCTCCCGAAGTTACTAGAGGTGTCGAACCCGCCATTCTATAGCTCTAGCAGATTGAATGCGGGTCCCACTGATGGCCAATGTCAAGTATTTTTAGAAGTTTCGCTATCCTTCAAAATTTTATGAGATAAGTCTTCGGATACCGCTAAGATGAACAACGCGCTAGTCTCGCGTGTTATCCCGTGACCGACCGCGTGAGTAAGTGCTGTTACCGAAAGGTATAGTATAAAATGTGTGTGTAGAAATGATATTTTTACCAATTATTGTATGTGTATTTATACTCTTTTGATAACTATCCGTCCCCGGGCGTCGTACTCCATGGGACCACGGTTGCTGCATATATCGTCCCCTGAATCGTCTCTGGGCCATCTCTCGACACCCGGAGAATGAGACGAATTGTATCCGTGCTAAATGCCAAAGGCATCGTCAGATCAACGAATCCTTCGGATATTGGCCTTTTCGTGTGCCCTTCGCTATTGGACCGATGAGCCATATCGTCGCCAATGACTGTGCATGTAGACATATTTTTCTCGAAGAAAAGGTCGTTATGTGAGAATATATCAACATAAATATAAGTAAATAAGTAAATTCAATATATAGATCTTAAAACTCAAATTCAATATTTTTCTCGAAGAAAAGGAGTCGTCTTCACACATTTATTCATGTTCTTCAATATAATTCATATTTGCTCTTAATTATATGTGCTAAGTTTCTTGCCTAATTAATTTATTTTTGCTATAAATTTTGTCTTACAACGATCCAAAAGATTGGTTCTAGGTAAGAGGAAACAAAGAAATGAAAAACTACTTTATCTAAAAATGAGCCATTGATTCATATTTAATCGAGATACAAGTTAGTGAAGTTACTAATGATGAACAAAATGCGAATATGATAATCAAAATATGAATATTACAGCTAAAATGTTTATTTTGATAACAAAAATGTGATTAATGTGCACAGTGTGTCCAAGACGAGAGTTGCGATGATACTAACGTTAATGTTAAGGATTTTAATGGTGTTCCAAAATTTTGGATCTAAAACTTAATGGATTAGCAGCGGTATCAATTTGAAACGATAGTTGTAGCAAACTGTCCACCAAGATATAAAATGCCAGAATAATAACAAATTTTTATATACTTAGCTAGCTTGCATTTTTTTTTCTTTTTTTTTTTAATTAAATGGTACTCCCTCTGTCCCAAAATTTAAGTTCAATTGACTTGATTCGAAAATTTGACCTTAAATATTTTTGTTTGTATTATATAACATTTGATGAAAATTATACCAAATGAAAATACATTTAAAACACAATTCATTTGTATATTTTGCATCAAGTATTATATAATACAAATAAAAATATTTAAGGTCAAAGTTTGAGTCAAAAAGTCAAACCGACTTATAATTTAGGACGGAGGTAGAAAACTTATTGTTTTGCATTCCTGAGAGCCTCTAGGATCTTTGTCAAAGGCCCATAAAGCCTCAAAGAGGTCCAAGATTACACATATATAAGGTGGTCCAAATCGCGGACATGGGTCACCACCGCCACGCCGCTTTTTCTTTTCAAATGACCGCATTACGACCCGGATGCCCCAGTCGATGACCCAAGGTTTTTTTTTTTTTTATATAAAAGGAAAAAAGAGAAAAGAAAAAAAAAAAAAAAAAAGGGAAGAGACACATACAATATCGGTGAAATTTAGCTCGATGTCAACAAAATAGCCACGATGCCCATGTGGCAACCGACCCCATTAACCGGACACCCGATGTGAACATCGGTTGAGGTCAAATTTTTGGGTTGCCCAACCGATCTTAACCGATCGATTGGGACTAGCCTAAACTGTATGATCAATTAGTCCTAACTATAAATATTTCATGTAATGAAATGAAAGGGAGCAAACACAAGTTCAAAGTATACAAAGAAAAAGAAAAAAAAAAAAAAAAAAAAAAAAAAAAAAAAAAAAAGAGCTTTATATCCAACAACAAATATGTCAAAGATTCTTCTATTTATTAAACCATCATTTTTGGTGCATTATTATGTTTGTCACACGCAGAAAAAAACTATGCTAAAGATTAGATCCATTAAATGGTTTGAACCAAGGTAGTCAAAATCGCGATCCTGATCGTAGGATCGCACGATCCACGATCTTACATATAAAAACGAGGTGATCTTAGTAGGATCTTAATTTGATCGATCGCCTAGGATCGTAGGATCGCGACGCGATCGAGGATCGTAAACGCATCCGATCCTACTACAAGACCATGTTTTTATCTCAAGTGGAGCAAGATCGGTGTAGGATCGTAGGATCGCACATAGGATCGTAGGATCGTTTACGATCCGATCCTGCTAAAAGCTCATGTTTTTTTTTATGTTCTACTGCTACAGTACTTGTACATATAACTTTTTATTTTATCATCCATTTAGATTCATTTATAATATAAATATTATATAGAATTATATAAAAGTACAAAACTACAACCCTTAGACAAAAATATATACATTTTCATAGGATCTTACGATCCCGATCCGATCCTACGATTACGATCTTGTGAAGCCGAAAACGATCCTAGGTAGGATCCCGATCCTGACAACCTTGGTTTGAACCATTGGGAGGTCATGGAATTCATGCAAAGTGCTTTACGTGAAACTATTAAAACATGGGCCAAGATGTGGAATTTCGATAACGAAATAATTAATTGAAGAATCTCAAATTGATAGTTTGTCGCAATGCATGGATTTTAAGTAACATCTAGGGTATACAAGTATTCTTTGACCTAGAATAGGTAAAATTGTTCACAATTGTTAATAAAAAAAGGGTAAAAGCTAAGAATGCTTAATGTACTTTTCAAAATAACTCATTATGCTCTACATACTAATTTATTTGTCTTAATAATCCGCTTGTATTGCTAGATTGTCAACCTACATAGTAATGTTAACCGGTACTGCACTTCATTTGGTTTGTAGGTTTTTATTATTTTTTCTTGCCATGTGTGTAATTAATTGCTGACATGTATTAAATTACATGTATATCAATTATTAAATATTACAAAAACCATATAACACCTTCATAAACTCAACACTTCAAAACTTTACTCTTTCACTCGATGCAAACTTTGGACACTGATTATCATTAACCGTTCGAATTGTCGTTCGTCTTTCAAGGTATTTATCTAATTATTTTGAATCTTACAATTGTTAACAATTACATTGTCTTCAATTTATCTAATTTTCTAAAATCCTAACTTTTTTTGGAACATTAATTTTGTAGATTTGGTGAAAGATGGTGGCTTTCACCGTGAATCTTTACCACGACGGTGTTTTTGTCACAAACCCACTCCAATATATCAATGGGTCTTTTCGTGTTGTTAATGATGTTAATTTTGAAGGTATGACCTTCAATGAGTTATTTCTATCATTCGTCAACGTAGTACTAGATAAACCTGTTACAATGTATTATGTTGCTCCAGATGTACCACTTAACATTGGTTTGAAGGAACTAAAACATGGTGATGTGAATGAATTTGTTAAGACTTGTTTTGAAAATGAGTCTACCATTGACTTATATTGTGAGCATAATGGGTATGATGTTTTGGCAATGGTACAAAATGATGTCTTACTTGATAATGTAACTGATAGCGATGTCTCGGGTGATGAAAATGTAGATAAATTAGATGATGTTAAGGATATAGTTGACTTTCAAACTGAGGGTGAGGAACTAGTAGATATTCCAAAGCTGACAATTGATGATCCTTGGTTAAATAAGTTAGTTGGTAAAGGCAACTTTATAGGTCATATGGATGATCCCATCCCTGAATTGAATGGTAGATTTATGATAGATAGATGACCCGAAGACCATATTGTCGAAGGTAAGTATAAGGCTAAAAGATCAGTGACATATCCTGCATTTGACCCTGATACACCATGGAAAGAGTGTAAACCATTTCTTGGTATGAGGTTTGAAAGTCCCTTACAACTTAAACTTTGTTTAGCCAACTACGGTGTCGCAAATGGATACCAACTTTGGTATATGCAAAATGATATGTATAAGCTTCTTGTACATTGTGGTAGGGATGTTATTGTTGGTAAGTGTGCAAGTAAAAGGGGCAAGAAAACTATACCTCAAGAGAAAGTTGACAGTGTGTAGGAAGATCCATTAGAATGTAGCAAGTCCAAAGGAAGAGGTAATGAAAAAGTTGATGAGACAATAGAAAACAGTAAGGCGGAACCAAGTAAGTTTAGTAAACTTGCAAAAGAAAGATGGGCTCAAAAGAAATTACTTGAAAAAAAAGAATTGCTAACCAAACAAATTGTCCATTTAGGTTGTGGGCTAGTTGGATGAGTACGGAGAAGTCCTTTCAAATTAAAACCCTCTATCCAGATCATAAATGTTGTAGAAATTACAACTTAGGCTCACTAGTAACATTTAGGTGGATTGCACGTCACTATGCTAGGGACATTATTGATAATCCTTTTATAACATACAAGTTCATGCAAAATTCAATAAGAGAAAGGTTTATGATAGATGTTAGCATAGGTCAGTGTAAAAGAGCTAAGGAGTTAGCATTGTATGATCATGAAGGAGGATTGGTGGAACATTACAGTAGGTTATGGCAATACAGGCAAGTCGTCTTGGATTCTAATCTCGGTTCTACTTGCCATCTTGATTTAGAGGAAAGGGATGATGGACTGTTATACTTCAAAAGAGTATATGTCTGTTTCTTGGGTCTAAAAGCTGGATGGTTGGATGCCCAGAGAAAGGTCATAGGATTAGATGGTTGTTTTCTAACACACACATAAGGGCTGTTGCTCATGCCATGGGCAGAGATGCAAATAACCAAATGTTCCCAATAGCTTGGGCCGTTGTAGGTGTTGAAAATAAAAACAATTGGTGTTGGTTCTTAGCCTTGTTGCATGATGATCTTAATCTTAGAGAAGGAAGTGACCTTACAATCATATCTGATGCTCATAAGGTTACATTACCCAAGTTAGTGACCATACAAACCATTCTTTACATTACCCAAGTTAGTGCAACAATTGATGCAGTAATATCACACAAACCATTCATTACATCAAGCATTTATTACATCAATATACAACTACAAATACAAATTTACAACCATTAAATACATTAACCTACAACGACAACTTAGTACAACAATTGGTGCAATAATTTAGTGCAGAAAAATGGAACGCTTTTCATTAAACAAAGCATTCATTACATCAACCTACAACTAGAACAACTACAAACGTAATACATTAGAACAACAACTACAACCATCAAACAAACACATTGAGCCAAAAGTTAGCTTTTGTGCCGATGCTAACTTCGTCTCCAACCTCTCCTTCTGCGACTCCATTTCATTCTGATACAACTGAAATTCATTTTCCAAACTTTGCAGTGCTAAATGAGCATTAACCTGACCCACGAGTTTTGTCTTTCTCAATTCAATGTTAAATAAAGCTCAAACATTTGATTCGGTTCAAGAAGTACGTCTCACAAGAGGTTTTTCACACTCACAATGGGTTGGTATAACCCTTCGTCTACGTACAAATGTGGCGGTGGACATTTTGATAAGATTTTAGTGTTTTCTAATCTCCAATAAGAAGAAACCCCAAGCTAATTTGTTGATTAATACATCAAAATATGAATTAGGGTTTTAAATTTGGGGGTGAAAATTAGGGTTGAGAGAAAGGAGATGGGTTGGGAATATAAAGGGAAATAAATGGGCGTGTGCTATAACCCACATGGCAACACAATTGGAATATATGAAATTAAAAAAAAAAAAAAAAAAAAAAGGAAATTTCATGTCATTATAAACTGGATGAACAAAAACCTAACATGTATAATGATAATATTAGAAGTACACTAAGCATAATGAGTTTTTTTGGGAAGTACATTAAGCATTCTTAGCTTTTACCCATAAAAAAAAGACAACATATGGCCATCAGAGGAGTTTCTCTAAATGGAGAGTGGATAGTGGAGTCTAATTCGGTTAAAGAAGAATTCTTCCACCATTTTGCTACTCGTTTTTTTGGTGAAGCGATACTCGAATTCGATACAGCAATGAAGGTGTTTTCCCTACAACTTTATCCCATGATCAAATGGTAATGCTAGAAGCTGAGGTTACGGATTTGGAAATAAAAGGCGGTTTGGGATTATGTTCGAATGAGTCTTCGGTCCGATGGGTACACATTTGAGTTCATAAGGAAGTTTTGGGAGGTAATAGGTGAGGACCTTTGTCGGGCAACGAAAAATCTTTTTCTCTCGGGGCGATTTCCTAAAGGGTGTAATCCTTCTTTTTATTTTGATTCCCAAAGTTAATGATGCTAAAGTTGTGAAGGACTATCATCTTATTAGTCTAATAAGATGTCAATACACAGGGTAAGATTCTTGCCAATAGACTAAGGTTGTGTTTCTTTTTTCCCCTTAGCTAAGGGAGTGGATCCACATAACATTTAATAATATTTCTTTTTAAGTATGACCCACTAATATTCATTTACTTCCTCTATATACACAAGCCAAAAAAATAATAACCTCTCCCCATTAAGATGCTAATATAGATGTGGACTCCACTATTCCTTCCCCATATGAAAAAAAGAAACAGCCCTTAAGCATGGTGATGGGTAGTCTAATTAGTAAGGAGCAATTCACGTTTATTCGTGATCGTCAAATTCTAGATGGTCCTATGATCCTTGGTGAGCTGATTGAATGGTGTTAAAAAAATATATATATATAAAATAAAATAAAAAATAAAAAATCTTTGATTTTTTAAAGTTGATTTCGGAAAAGCATACGATTCGGTTAGGTGGGATTTTCTTATCATGATTTTACAAAATTTTGGTTTTGGAGATAGATGGACGGATTGGATAATGGGATGCTTGATTCTACTCGCTTCGGTGTTAGTTAACGGGAGCCCTACGAAGGAATTTCAATTTCAAAAAGGTTTATGTAAAGGTGACCCTTTGTCTCGCTTTTTATTTTTGTTGGTTATGGAATTGTTGCATTATCTTTTGTTCGAGCAATGAATATGGGATTCTATAAAGGTATCCAGATTGAGGTTACGATCAGAATATTTCTCATTTTTCTACGCGACTATGCGGTTTTCATTGGGGAATGGAAGGAAAACAATTTTATATATATGTCATGACATTTTATGGGAGTTGGAGGTGTTAATTTCGAATATGTTTGTATAGGTGCAAGTGTGATAGGTTGTGAAGTTGCTAAAAACCTTTCAAGTATCTTGGCGTGTTGGTGGGAAACAAAATGAATCGAGTTTAGTATTGGGATGTGGTGATTTGAAAGGTTGTGGTGAGGTTATCGAAATGGAAGTCAAAGACTATCGACGGTAGATTCACGCGCATTAAATCAGTTTTGAGTGCATTGCCAACATGCTATATTTTTATATTTAAAGTCCCGGTTGGAGTTCTTAAACGTCTTGAAGCTATTAGAAGCAATTTTTTTTCGAGGAGTTGATGTTGATTCTCGTAAGATTTCTTGGTTTAGCTGGGATAAAGTCATTGTGAGCAAGGAGGTTGGGATGGAGCTAGGGGTTCTCGGGTGCCCGGAACCCCATGAATTTTTCGATGCAGTGTTAATTTTGAAAAACACCCGATTTTTCCAAAATGCATCTTAAATGCACTGGTCATTCAAATATGTTTCCAGATACGGTTCAAAAGATTTTGTACACCCGGCCATACTTGGTCCCCGCTCCGCCCCCGGGTTGGAGGCTTAGGTATGTCTAGTTTTATGCTAGGAATCGCCCTTCTTTTAAATGGATTTGAGGTTTAAAACTCAAATCGATGCTTTGTCGGTATCTGTTATTAAGGAAATTCATGGAGCTTGTGGTAATTTGGGGCCGGATATCAAAGTAAGTCTTCTCTCTGGTTAGAGTGTATTCGTAGCATGGGGCGCTAAAACAAAAGGGGTAGACTTGTTGTCGTATTACCAAACGGTGGGGAATGGTAATACTACGTCATTTTGGCTCGAGAACCGATAGAAAGTGGGGTTTTGAAAGAGAAGTTTCCACGTTTGTTTGCGCTAGAGGAGAACAAAGAAATAACGGTTTTTGAAAAATTTGAGTATGGAGTGATGTCGAGCTTTAGAAGAACGCCTAGGGGAGGGGCAGAAAGTGTGCAAATGGAGGAATTAACTCTTATGGTGAGTTCTATTACTCTTTATGAAGGTCTCGATAGGTGGTCATGGTCTTTGGTTGGTGATGGAGAGTTCTTCGCTGCCTAGGAAACATATAGATAAGAGTTTATACATATGGAAGGGACGCTACTAGATGGAGTAAGTTAGTTCGAATCAAAGTGAATATATTGGCTTGTAGAATAGCGTTGAATAATAAGCTTCCGTCTAGGTTTAATATGTCTTTGAAAGGGTTGAAAATTCCTTCTATAGAGTGTCCGGTTTGTTTTTTTTTTTTTTTTGGGGGGACCACAAACCATATGTTCTTCTCTTGTTCGATTGCTTCTGATATCATCTCTCGATCTTAGCGTGGGTGGGGCTTCCGGTTATTGGGTTCTCCACATTCCAAAATTGGCAAAGATGGTTTGATGGGCTGAAGATTAAGCGAGAGATGAAAGTTTATTTTGAAGCCATATTTTTCGTCTCATGGTGGATTACATGGAGTTTCCGAAAAGCTTTTCTCGTCGAGGTACTTTTGAAGGCGCTTTTTTGATCTTATTGTTCACCACTCTTTTGTATGGTTTAATGCTAGAGCTAGGAGAAATCTTAATTGGGTTAGTTGGCTTAAAGGCCCTTTATTTGCTCTTATGTAATCTTGTTTGAGCTTTTAGCTCCTTGCTAAGCTCTTTAATAAAACCGCCAAAAAAACCACATAATACACCACATATGTTGCAAACTAAACCGAAACCAAGAATCTTTGTTACTCTCACAGGCAAAAGACCCTTTGGCTTTTTGTTCTAATTCACTTTCCTTTCAAACAATTTATTTGATGTGATACATATACAAACGCCGATAAATAGCAATTTACATATCTCACTTTTATTATTTCAGTATTGTATTTCTTTTGTCTTCTAAGTCCTAACGATAATAATAACCTTTTGAGTAGAGTAGTACGTCTAAGCTTGTAAGTTGTAAATGCAAATATTTATCAGTTTGTTGTGTGTAATTTTTAAACATACCCATAATTTTATGTGAAATGAAATTACCCGTTCTTCTTTGCAAAATTCAGAAAGAGTAAATGAGGGAAGTTGGCGGATGTAAAATGAAGGGGGAAATTGCATGTTGCAAGTAGATTGGTACGTTGATTCCTATGCATAGAGCAATTGCATGTGAAGCATTCATTTCCCTAGCTATCTACACATGATAAAAGACAACGGAAGATAACTTTTTTTTTAAAGTTGACTATTATTCACACTACTCACATCCACCAAAAAGCGGAGCACCAAAAGGAAACAAACAGATACATCAAATTAAAAGAATACTAATCTTTCCATTTAATCGAGCGACTCTCGATTCTTATACCACAAAAAACTAAGAGCCTTAATATCTTGTAAGATTTTCCGAGCGTCGATACTACCATTATCAAACCTTTTCTCGCTCCATATGCACCAACAGAGGTAAACACGACACCTTTCGTGGCTTCACGCCTCTTCCTATCATTCGCAACCTTTTTATGCACCTCAAATAGATCCTTAGTAGAAAAGAAGAAAAGAGGAGCTGTCTTGCACCAGCTTGCTCACACGCAACCATATATCCAAAGAGACCTCACAAGAACAGAAAAGGTGTTCCGCAGATTTGTCTTCCACCCCTCGCAAACCCACAGTGAGCGAGCCAAACACACACCTTCTATCCCGGAGCGCATCCAACGTCGGAAGCCTATTCATAGCTAACCTCCACATGAAAATGTTACATTTTTTTGGAACCCATTTAGACCACTTGAAAACTAAACTCATGCTATAGTCCTAGACACAAGAAAGGAATTCTTTCATTGCCCGTATTAATCGGTTATTATGATTAGCACCAATCCATGTCCATCTATCTCGCTGGTTGTTCAAGCGAGTACCCCCGCAAGCCCAATGCGCCTAGACTCCTTGACTCAACATCAACTCCCATCCATGCCAAGCCTCGAGACCCACAAAAACTTGGAGATCCATGTCGAACTTGTCACCCACCAAGCATCCTTTTGTCTTTCTTTACTAAACAACACAGGAACTCGCCCTCAAAGATAGAAGCACCAATCCATGTGTCTAGCCGTAATCTAATCGCTTACCGTCACCGACAATACCTTTAGTGCTTGATTAAAACCAAGGTCAGCAACCTTCACCTTGGATAATGTCTTCACAATGTTAACCCAAACGCTCGACACAACCCTATTAAACTGAAGGGATAACCAACGCCTCCTAGACCCTGAATAGCATCAACCACCCTTTTCCATAAACTCTCCTTTTCGGTCTTGTAATGCCACAACCATTTCGAGAGGAGAGCAATATTAGCGTCCGCTAATCTACCGAGCCCGAGACCACCCACTTTGACAGAGGCAACCCGCCTCCCAAGCCACCCAATGAAGTTTATTAGCTTCCACCTCCCCAAAAAGCGCTCGATGATTCCTTCCAAGACTTCCACGACCTTAATCGGGGCCTTAAATAACGACAAGTAGTAAGTGGGGAGACTTTCCATCACACTTTTGATTAACGTGAACCTCCCCCCCATAGAGAGACACGACCCTCTCCAACGAGAAAGACGAGACTTGAAGATTTCAAACAAGAATTCCCACCGCTATACGGTTCATATTACCACCAATACGTATTCCCAAGTAATCAAAGGGCACCATCCTGTGATTTGCAAGACACCATATCCGCAACTCTTTTCACCTCGCTATCGTCGATCCCCACCCCAAAAATTTGTGACTTCCCCATGTTGATCTTGAGGCCCGAGCACAAATAAAAACACCTCAAAATTCTGGTAACCTTTTTAAGATTAAGCGAGACCACCGCCAATGAAGGTACAATCGTCCGCATATAAAAGATGAGACACTCTTGGGCCCGATTGGGCAATGATGACCAACAAAAGCACCATAGCTGTCCGCTTCTTCATAATGCGAAAGGGATTCCATAACCAAAAGGAACAAGAACGGAGAAATCGGATCGCCTTGTCGCAATCCTTTCCCACATTGGAATTCAAAAGTGGGCGAACCATTGACTAAAACCGCCGACCGAAGTGAAGACGTGATGCCAAAATCCACCTACACCATCTATCGTGGAATCCCGGTCGAGCCATAACCACATCAAGAACCCCAATGGACGCGTTCGAACGCTTTATTAAAGTCCGCTTTGAAAATGAAAGCCTTCCTTTTGTGTTTTTGACCCACGATAATCTCATTAAGGATAAGAGGACCGCCCAGATCAGCGATCACTAAGGAAAGCCGTTTGGTAAGTAGATATCAAGGGGCTAATCACCGACTTTAGCCTATTGGCTAAAATTTTGGAGATCACCTTACAAATGCAACCGACTAAAGTGATAGGCCTATAATCGCTCGATGACCCGGTCTTTTACCTTTGGAATTAGAGTAATGAAGGCAGCATTACACCCCTCGTTAATCGTCCCGTTCTCAAAGAAAGCCTCCATTATTTTTGCAAAGTCACCCTCAAAGTGCCCCCAAAACCTCCGATAAATTTGAATGTGATACCGTCGGCCCGAGCCCTGTCTTCCCCACAATCAAATACCGCCTTCTTAATCTCTTCTTTAGAGAACCGCGCAACCAGCAGTTCGGCCTCCCCATCCGCCAGTTTAGTTTCCGGGTCACAAGTCAACACTGGCCGATCCTTCATGCTTTTATTGAACTTGTCTTTAAAAAAATCAAAAACCTATTTTTTTACCGCCTTCGATTTCGACACCCACTCTTGTCCAACTAACAAGCCGTGAATAGCGCGTCTTTTTCCTGTTGTTGATGAGACCGTGGAAAAACCGACTATTATCGTCCCCCTCCATAGCCCATTTGCTTCTCGCAACCTGTTTTAAGTCTTTAGATTTGCGATATTCAATCTCCTCTATCCTCTTCTTACTCTCGTTCCTAATCCATAAGTCCTCTTCTGCCCGAATCTTCCATCGACTATCAAGTTCAGCAGTTCCTTTACACACTTCCGGATCATCGTTCTCCTTATTAACAAGATCGTCCCTCCACTCTTTGAGATGTCTCCGAAGCCATCTAAACTTACGCACCAGGGCCAGGTCAGGGGCACCCACAGGCTCAAACGAATCAAGGGCCTTGATCACAACTTCTTCACAACCCGGACAATCCAACCGTGAGTTAAAACCCGAAAGGGTTTGGGCCCAAAGTTCAGTCCAACATAGACAAAAGGATCGGGTTATGATCTGAAAATAGTCTCGGTAGCGATCTAAAGCAAGCCTCTGGCCATTTTTCAAACACATCCCTACCCACTAAGCAACGATCGATCTTGCTTAATTTCTTTCCCTCCTCCTCCTTCAAGTAAGTGAATTTGCTCCTCTCATCTCGTACATCGAGAGATCCGCAAGCTCAATAAAAGAATTAAAATCATTGGCTAACCTTTTAAACCTCGACCCCTTTCTTTCATTGCTATCTCTAACGGCGTTGAAATCACCAATCAAAATCCACATACCATGATTCCTAACCTTTAAATCACAACTCGTCCCAGACCGCTTTTATCTTTCCCTGTTTCGGCGTATACATTCACAACGAAAGCCATCATATCGACACCCTTGATAAAACCTTTAGTAACCAAGTAGTTGTCTTTTTTTATGCAATCAAATTTTGAACCACCTCAGATCCCTGGCTAATCATGCCACCCGACCTACCATTCGTTCCACCACCTCAAAATCGAGATTCAATTCCCCAATATTTCCTAATTGATTCTTCTTTCACATCCCCACTTTGTGTTTCCTGGATGGCGAGGAAAGAGATTTTCCCCGAATTTAATTTTTTAATCCAGCTTCGACTTCCTTCCCATCCCCTAATATTAATGGACAAGAAATTCATTTGAAACCGGGATTGTTACCTTCTTCGGTGATGACCAAATTGATGTCATCCCTGACCATGGATAAATCGACTCCCACCAGCTTACCCATATCGATGGTTGATTGGCAGCAAAAAAAAATTCACTCAAGGTAGTGCCCAATTTTATTAAGCAAAAAAAATCGATTGGTCAATTAGTCAACGGATCAATGTGGTGGATCGGGTCGAGTCCAAACGAATCCATTTTAACATTATTTCACAATGAATTCATGCATCATACATATTTTTAAGTCGGTGCAAGTATTTATTGTCTGTAATACTACTTAATTCTTGTATCTTAAAAATACTTCATGTTCATATATTAAATACCTTTTGAGAAAAGTTATTTTACATATCAAACTTTTCACATAACAAAGACTCATCTCCACCATCCATTTATAAAGAAATCAATGGCTGAGATTAATAGCATTTTATTATTTCACATATTTTTTATAATTTAAATATATCTTAAACCGTTAATCGTTAAGCGAAAATATTTACACCGTCGTGACGAGCATTTAATTATCTTTCTATAGACGGGCACTTTGATATACTTTCAAAAGAAAAATTCTTTTTCATTTCAGTATTTTTATTTTTTTACGTTACTAAAATTTGCATGAAAAATCATATATGATAAAACACTGTTGAATATCACATGGTATTAGTGTTAAATCATATATGATATGTAATATCATATGTGATATTACACTAATATCACATGTGTTATTACATATGATAAATGATTTAACACTAATATCACATGTGATATTCAAATTAATGTTTTATCATATATGATTTTTTAATGCAAAATTAAAGAAAAAAAAACTAAAAACTTAAAAAAAAAACGGAAAATATGAAAAAAAGGTGAAAAATAAAAAAAAAATTGTCGAAAGTATATCAAAGTGTCTATCTATAGAAAGATAATTAAATGCTCACCGTGATGATATATTTTTTTCGTCTAATGATTAATGGTTTTAAAAGATATTAATATTTGGAAGAAAAAAATTAACGTTGTTTTTTAAATTGTTGTGATTAATCTCATCCATTAGATCAAATAAAAAGGAGGGTGAGATTGATCAATTGATATGTAAAAATCTTTTGTCCGATCTTAAATCATACCCTTTAATACAACGCTTTATCTATACTACTATATAAAGATTTAAGTTGTGGGCTCCACAAAAATTAAGATAAGGAAATTAATCATCGAAGATTACGTGGTCACTTTCTAACTAAAAAATAACAAAAAATAGGAGCTCTAACAAACTAAAATAAAAAGCTCAAATAATGAGGGATACATGCCACTTCTTAACTAATTAATCACATTTATTTTAAATTTAAATATCTTTTAATTCGCATTTTTTTATTATCTAATTTCACCATATTTTTTAAAATTTTGTGTTTTTTATTTCAACATCCATTTTGATATATTTTTATGAGTTTTTAGTTTTTAAATTTTTAGTATGTTTATTTTATTTTGATTCAAATTTTTATAACTTTAACTTTTATTTCAATCAATACAAACTTTATTTATCAAAATCATTTACTTTGGGAAAGTGTTTGACGAAAGAGAGATTGTGAAAGTCTTTTTATACGCGGAATAATAATGTCACGGAAAGATACTAAAAACCCAAACAAACACAAACAACTAACACATATACATTTGGAGTGTTGTGAAATGAATTCACTAAGCGGGTAGGGAATTGCGAGGAGAGTTAGGTTAGCACTTCATTTACTATATTTATTATATAACTATATTTATCGCCGCCGCTGTGCGCGGATATCCAACTAGTAAATAACAATATATGGCCGATCATGGACTTATATTAATTTTTTATCAAATAAAAAAGAGAAAAAATCTTTGCAAAATCCTCTACAATAATTATCATTTCTAATTTTCTATTAAACTAGCAAAACAAAATAATTCTAAAAATAATGATTAAATAAGAAATAAAGTAAATGAAAATAATGAGAAATAACTACATCCCGCATTTCAGATGCATTTATAAAATGAGATGCATCTTTCATAAAATTCTCTTTTTTCATTTGAAATATGCTACCGAAAACATTTCTCATTCTTTTTATTTTTATTTATCTTTAGCTTAATCCATTCCCGTAATTCTAATTGCAAAAATGTCCGACTTATTTCTGGCTCATTTTTTTTTCTCCCTTCCCTTTCT
Organism: Chrysanthemum makinoi; assembly: GCA_910596185.1. Classification (NCBI taxonomy): domain Eukaryota; kingdom Viridiplantae; phylum Streptophyta; class Magnoliopsida; order Asterales; family Asteraceae; genus Chrysanthemum; species Chrysanthemum makinoi. The sequence continues at coordinate 239,487,449 of OU343224.1, read as the reverse complement.
TCCAAATAATGTAAAGTGGTTCTTTATATATTTTCAAGATAGGTCTCATATTATTTTATACATCAATTCTAAATAAATTTAGTGTCTAAGGTGGTTCCAGGGCACCACCTACAACAACTGTAGGGTCCGCCTCTGACCGCGACAAAAAAAAATATATATATATATCTTTCAATGGACGAAGACTTCAATATACTTTCACAAATTTTTTCGAGTTTTTTAGTATTAAACTTTGCGTCTAGAAAAATCACATATGTTTTGTTATTTTATAAATCATGTGTCATTTCACAAGTCACGTGTTATTTCATAAATCGCATGTGATATTGAAATAACGAGTCATATGTGATATTTCCGACCGTAAATGTCAATACTCACAAAAAACTCGAAAAAAAAGTTTGTGAAAAGTATATAGAAATGTGTCTCTATAAAAAATTATTTAATTTTCATTGCGATGACATGATTCGTTTCGTATAACGGTTAACGATTAACGATTTGTAAGATATTTAATTTTATTAAAAGCCATAAATGATTTTGTAGTTTCATTAAAAATAAATGTTAAATATTTGTTCATTGAATTTTTAAATATTTTGTGTTCTATATTGAATTTTTTTGTGATATTGTTTCAGTAAATATTAAAGGCATGAGACTATACATACAAGTAACATATAAACTCAACTCGTATTACTTCTCTGTTTCATTTTTAATACTCTGTCAAATAAGTGTAGTAGTTGGCAGTTAAGAGTTGAAATTACAGGATTGACATTGACTTTTGAAGCAAGGTAAACCATAAATGGAAGAATGTACTGATAATATAATGGGTCAAATTAATGGAAACTTAAATGGATGTTTATAACGAAACATGGATCAAATGTGTTGGGTCGGCTCGTTTATTTAGTTGATTTTAATTCACCAACTTTAAATATTTGTCCATTTCTTAAAAAATTGCATATAAATGAATGATACTGCAAATCTTTTTATCGAGAGGTCAATTTATGAGCATTCTGAAAACGGTTATATATATTGTGTTTGTTTCATTAAGATGCTTGGGTCTGAATCGACTACCACATCTTACTGGTAAGAGGTGGCTAGAAAGTCTAAATCTGAACGAAATAATGTTGTTTGTTTTGTATAATTGTCCGAATGATTTTAAGTGCTCGTTTTGCAATTTGTTTATTAAACCAACGCAATGCGATAATAAGTAAATTATGTAAATATGAAACAAGATTTTTTATCATAAATATAACATAGTTAATAAACAATTAAATATATTATATAAAGTTTACAAACGAGTAAGAAGCAAGAGACAGTCTCCCACCTCTTACTGAGTAAGATGTTATATGTCTAACTGGGTCTACTCAAAAGATAAAACAAACAACCAAAACGCTGCCCACCTCTTACGATAAGAGTAAAAAGGCTAGTAAGACTTTTTAAAAACAAACACACCGTTCATCTTATCAGATTCGTTTTATATTTGCTAGTTTTATCAATTTTTAAGCACTCAAATCCATGGGTCATGTGAAAGGAGACAAATCGAAAGGTGTGTAGTTCAACGAGCTCAACCACAAACATACATATTAAAGGAGATACCATCAGAATTAAAGAGTCAACACACAAAGTCAACTCTGCAAATCACACAGAAAGTCAACTCTGAAAATCACACACAACAACATACATCTCCAGCCAAACATCATCTTGATCATAGAGACAAAGTAAAATGCAATGCAATATAAATAGACCCGTATAATTATGTAGATAAGTTAGTTAAAAAAACCTTCTAGAAGTTTAGCTTGTATATAAATAGCATTGTATAGCTCTCATTTCATAATAGCGCAAAATGATTGATAGTGTATCGTTATTAGTGACCCAATCCTATTAATCACACACTCGAATCAAGCCAAAATCTTAACGGTTCACGAGTCAACTTTGACAAAAACTACATAAACCCAGTCTGAACAAGGCCTGGTAACAATTCTCAAGCTACATAGTACATGCACAAAGACAATTGTTCTAACTGTCGCTAACGGATAAGTCGTACGAGTCCGACATAGCACAGTGGGGAACACACGAGCAACAAAATTGAAGAGATTTTTCTGCATGTTTCACAATGACCACATGCACGACACAAAAATTCTTGTAGGGAGCTCAAAGAAGAAATTGAGAATGCAAACACCTAGGACAAGCTGGATCACTTACTCCCGACAACAAAGAAGGTAACGACTACCGACCCTTAGATGCCAGTGGGCCATATCAACATGATATTGTCTGAACAACCTGAGAATGACGAGGGTAGCTACGCAATGACAAGTTAGAAGCAGGTCCGTTCGTGAAACATTCCAACGGACACCTTCATCCCATCATTCAACTCAGTCATCATATCTGCAATCATTGCATCACACAAATTAATACGGATATACATGGACGGAAGAAGATCAGTAAATATCATGTATGATCACTGCTTCAGCAAGCTACCAGATTACGTCAGAAACAACATCAGGCCATCAATAACAACGCTAATTGGTTTTACAAGGGAAACGTTCTACACTTAGACGTCATTTATAACAACCCGTAAATTTCGGATTATTATAATAATATTTATCACGTCATAAAATCTAAATCAATAATTTTCTGACAGAATGCCAATATCTAAAATTTAAAAACGAGAGGTCATTTCGTTTCCTTAGAAATAAGAAACCGCACGCACGATACTTGTCCACTAAGTATCTGTATAATAAATGTGAAATTTATTATTGTCCAAATTAAAATTTAAGCATACATAAGCTTAATCCAATGTTTCGGGAAGTTATTCCGCATACTGCAGCGCAATAGCATACAAGACTAAAAATAAATAATGAGATAAGTGAAATATACACATTTTATCATTCAAGGATAATTTACGGAAGAAAACAAGAGGTTATCTCGTGAATTTAGAAAGTCATGGCACGCAAGACGCATACCGACACCAAATTAGTTACGGCAAACAATTATAGTCTAAATCCTACATAATAATAATACCATATTATTATTCTCGTTAAAACGTTTCCAAAAACGTAATCGTTATATTTATGCAGTACCGGAAGGTATAATTACACGGAGATTCGACAAAACACGGGTACAAATAATACACCAAACAGTAATAAAACAAAAATTAAAACCTATTCTCCTAGTACAGCCACCCTATTCTCCTTTCTCTTTCTTTTCTTTTCTGCTTCATTTCACCATAAAACCAGGAAACCAAAAACCACCCTTTCACCAATTTGGACCTAAACTTGTCTCCTCAATGAAAACACATTTGTCACCATTCCATAACAAGGTTAGCATGCATGGAGTCACACAAGACCTCTATACGTGACTAGGGGAGAAGAAAACACGAGCTAAGAGTAGTGAGAGATGAAGAGACGAGATTCGGATGTGTCACAATCACTTTTCCATTCTTTCACCTATAAAAGGGGCGCTTATCACTGATTTTCATCACTTCCGTTAAATTCAAAATTAGGGTTCTTAATAATTAGGGTTTCTATAAATCAAAGGGCTTCCTGAAATTGAGTTGGGGGTTTTGTTATTTGATGCATAGGGAAGCTATCTCAAGAGTGTAATTGTTCCAATTCGCCCCAAACCCCTCCAATTAAGCTCTTTGGTTTTCGGTGTTCATCTATTCAATCCACCGAAATTGATTGTAAGAACATGCAATTTTTATTATTTCTTTTTCTTGAAGCTATTAAGTTGTAATTTCCTTTATCAAAATTCGAATTATGTATTTTTTTTGTACCGAAGGTTATTAATAAATTAGAAGTGATATTGGTTAATATGGGTGATAATTGAATTAATTGATATTGATTTGATTCAGTTAAAATAATCTTACCTGTTGTTGTTGTTTCTGACAATGTGTGGTAAAATAGAAAAATCTAAAACATGGTATTGGCTCAAGGTTCGTGAGATCCTGGTAGTAATTGGACCGAGAAAGACACCCACAGGGTCTCGGTTTGTTCGACACCAGGAACTTATTCCAATTATAGTCTCGGGTACAATGTACCCACGCATTGTTCAAGTAGAACTCGATTTGTGGTTGGGTCAAGGACCCGGAATGGCCATACGTTTGTCTTTTTATGACGAAATTATTGAACAGCTCTAAATGCTTGATTTAAACCCAGCTATCGGATTGTTTTAGGTTTCCAGTTTACTTAATCTATGACCCATTTGGTTCGGCTTATCGCGGCCCTTAGTTTACTGGTGACCCTTTTTTGTCTCGGCTAGATTTCCAGTTTACATAGCTACTGGGGTACTCGGCCATTTGAGGTTTTACCCATTATAGTAACGCTCTGGTTTAGTTGGTATACGATTGTTCTTGTGACTTCAAAGATATTGTTATAGTGCATACACTCACAATCTTGGTTCACCCAAATGGTTAGTCTCGCAGGCCATTAATCACCGATTAGATGCTACTCGGGCCATCCACCTTCCGATTTGTAAATCGTTCAAACAAATCGGTCAATCATGGTCAACGGCGGTTAACGATGGTCAAACTTGCCGAAAACATGGAAATTCCATCGAAATACCCTAAACTCGCCAGAAATTAGTTATAATCAATTATAATCGATGTTTATATCTATTTCAGGATGTTTTTCAAGGAAAATCTTGTCAAAAATACGAACACTTGCCATAAATACCTAAAACTTGCCAAAAATGCCAATACAATTAATCACCGATTCGCTATTTTTGCAACCCTGAAAAAATGTAATCACTATAGTCACGTTTATATCTATTACAAGATGTTTTAAGGAAAATCTTTTCGAAAACCCAAACTACCAAGAAATACCCAAAACTTGCCAAAATGCAAACCGATTAATCACCGATTAATCCCTTCTAGACCGACACAAGCTGGGTTCGATCGCCTCACTACCGATTCACGATTTTTGCAACCTTGGTCTCAGCTAAGACTAAACACCACCCGAGAGGTGCTTGTTTTGCTCGCATGATCAACTCAAAATGCCCAAGACCCGTTGATTGGTGTCAAGCCCTTTGCTCGTGTCGGGTTGTACCCGATAGACACACCCACAAGGAAGCCATGGTTCTATATAGCGCTCGATTAATATTGTCGATGTTACAGTACCAATCAAATGACTTTCACTAGCACTATGGCTAGGTTGTGTACAAAAGAACTCCCCCTACATATTGTTTTTACTTCGAGCCAACTAGGGAAAAACACCCCCGCAGGTATTTATTATCGCCACTAATCAAGAGATGGTTGGGAAAGAACCATGTTATGCTCGATTGCTCTTCTCACACTAGTCCTAAACCCGCCTAAATATTTCACTACAAACTTGTATTCAAAAAGGAATATGTTGTTCCCGTTCACTATCGCTTAAAACAGCTTTAAGTATATAGAACAAGTTAATAGTGAACAATGACCGAAATTAACATAAGTAAAACACACAAAGTAATTTTCAACATCATATTCTTATTAGAAATAAATCAACAAAGAATACGTTACCCAAGTACTTGCGGAATAGCACTTGGGATTGAAATGACAAAGTTTGGTGACTCCTCTCTAAGCTCAAGCTAAGTCTGAGCACAACTCTTAGAGCTCACTGAGCTATCTCAGGAACTAGGTTGTATTTGGAGGAGTGAAAAGATGGCTTGCGTGTATGTGTGTTTTTACAATTCACAAGCTTGATCTTTTCACTCCATCTTTTATGCTATTTATACATGTATGATATATGACTCTTTCCTAAGTGACAACCGACATCATACGTAAGACAAATATCGATGTATTTTGTCTCTGTTTACAAAGACTATTCTAGGTAAGAGACAAGACTACTTTCCTAAGGTCAGTGATGACACTAAACCTGATCTTTAGCCATTAAGGGAAAGTTGACTTTGGTTGATAAAGACTTCGTCTTATCTGATTCAAACTTATCCCGCCTTGTCCGCTCATTCTTTAGTCTTTACATCCTTCAGTCTTCTACTTCGTTTGTCTTCATGTAAGTAGTTGGAGAGGATTCTTGGGGATTCAGTAAGTTATTGTCATCACTCACTGAATCCATCATCTTCTTCTTGACTCAGTCTTCACTCTTTAAGTTTCGCCTTCATGAGTGGAGAGACTTCTTCTACTCGTCTTGAGTATCCTCGAAGATGACTCACTAGAGGCTATGCACTCATTGACTGCTTAGTGTTTAACGGACTAAACACTTGGGCTATTTTCTATTCAAATCCTAGATTAAGGGGTTTGGGTATTTACTGAACCCAACAGTCTCCCCTATTTGGATATACAAATAGCCTAAGTGTTTGATCAGTGTAAGTGAGCAATTGTCTTCTTCTTACATCAATGTACTAATGAATACAATAAGGAACACCTGAATATTTTAACAAAACATACATCGCTTATTGATCAAATTACAAGGTTCCTATTACTAGTACAAAAGATAATTCAAAATGACGTCAGTCCAGATGGATTCCTAGAGCTTCAAGCTTGACTTTCTTGGTGATGAGTGTTTCCCTGTCAGGATGGTCTCTAATCTTTGCGTTTAAGTCGCGAATCGATATTCGCAGGAGTCCAATTTGAGAGGCCACTGGAATATAGGCGATCATTGTAGCCACTCCTGCTCGATCGATATCACTTCACCTTTGGAATGCTGGGTTTCCATAGACATCAATGAAAAATAACCCTCTTTCAGGCTTTTCAATCACTAGACAGTTCACAAATTTCACTCCTTCAGCAGCTCCTATTACACTCTAGTCCGTGCACTTTAATCTCGGCCGGAACTCAACTCTCTTCCTTTTGCCGGTGGATGATTGTGGTTGAGATCCTTGAGGTGCGCTTAAGGCGACTCAATTCCCGGTTGGGTTGGACAATCCCTCAGTCTTTCATATATTTTACTGAGCATCTTCATCAAGTCCTTAACCACCGCATTCTTCTTCTTTTCAATAATTGGACCAAGCTCATCGAGTTCATTGATCCCAAAGTCGGTGAATTTGAGGGGATCATGAACCTCGAAGTGTCTTTTATCAACCCCTCTGTAAACGTTCATGGCCAGTGGTTTGGTATTGGGGATGATTTTGACATCTGTGATCTTTTTAGGAAGCCTTCGGCTTGTCATTGTCCAGTTGTAATGCTCAATTCTGCTTTTCCTGATTTCTTCAGTTTTCTTCTTCTTTTCTTCCAACTGTTTTCTCATTTCACCATCCGAAAGCACCTGAGCTTCCTTGAACTTTTGTCCTACCTCGACCTTTTGGAGTTTCTTTGGATCAATTCCTATGTTCTCACTTCTTCAACGACTACCTTTACCGCTGCTTCTCTATTCTTCTTATCTTCTTCAGCTTGTTTCAATCTCTTTTCTTCTTTAGCAATATATTTACTTAGTTGTTGAGGTGTGAGAAGGTATTCAGTGTCGCCGATTTTGTAGGAATCTTCTCGTGCTCGGGAGTTGTCATTTTGCCTTTTCCTTTGTCCCGGCCCGAGGAAGATGAAGTTGCTACCGGGGTGGTGTTGTTGTTGTTATTGGTGTGATTACTTGTCGGTGTTGTTGTTGTTGATGTTGGTGGTGGGATTGATGAGATAGGTATTGCCGACCGGTGGTGATGATGAGATTGAGCTACCTGGTGGTGTTTTCTCCCCTCGGTGAAGAGGAGTTTCTTCAGCTTTCTCCCCTCAACTGCTGCCGGAGCCGTCGGTGAGGGCAAGAGTTGGAGTTGGTGCCTTGAGGGGAAGGAGCTGCTTGACCCTTGAAGGCCCTGATAAATTTCGTGATCATTGCCTTCATATCCGAGTATCTGTTTGAATGTCGGTGACATTTGCTTCCAAATTAGCATGAGATAATTCCAAGGCCGTCATCCGAGGCCCAAGATTCCAAGCCATGGAGGATGATGCCTTAGCCAGATTAGCCACATGAGCATAAAGAGAACCCAATGTAGATTGTAGGGACTGAACGAACTCTGAGGCCCTAAACATTGGCAAGCATATCAAGTCGGTGAGACGGAGGAATTCTTCATATAAACTTCAGTGGCTTCCAACACTTTAGAATTGAGTGTTGGGTCCTCCTTGACAGTCTCCTTGATATCATCAATTGATGAGCCACACTTCTGAAGATACTGTCGAATTTTACCCAGTTTGTATTCGTTCGTCAATCTGTTGATACATAAGATCCCTGTGTTTGTGAACATTTTCATTGAAGGTGAGCACATCGATTTAAGATCGGCATAATGGCGGCACCCTCGGTGTGTTGTTCCCACGTGTTTCGATGACCCCGAGTATAACCTTCTTGAAGCTTTGGTGATCCATGAACAAGCGCCTTTCGAAGTGGGAGAACATTATCAAATCTTTCAAATTCATCAGTGGAGGAAGAGGAGTCATCATTTTCAGGATGGAATGGTGATTCAAGATGTTCTTGTGGATCGGCCGAGGCTCTTGTTTAGATTGAACCTCGGCGTCCACTTCTTCCCCAAATGATAAAACTTCATCATCGGTTTCAGCAAGCTCATCTTCCAAAAGAGTATTCGGAACATCGGCAAGCGGTTAACAAGGGGGTTGGTGATGGGTTCCATATCGGCCAGTGGTATGTTTCCTCTGAAGTCTTTGTCCTCGTTGACCCTCTGGACCGGTGGGCGTTTCCCGTGCCTTCGCTGGAGTCGATTGGTTATGGGTTCCATATCGCCGGGTTGTTCCTTTCCTCCTAGTCTTTGTCCCCGTGACCCCCGAGACACCGTGGGTGTTTCCCGTGCCTTTAGCGAGTCAGTGATGCTTATATCCCTATTAGCGGGTTGTTTGGTTCCCTCCGAGTCTTTGGGATCTATCAGTGTGCCCTCGGACAAAGGCGTGATTTGCTAATGTCATCCTTGGGCGAAATGGAAGGCTCTCCCCTACCAGCGGGTTGTATGTTTCCTCTCGGATCTTGGGGAGTAGTAGTTGGGACCAAGGGCACTGGCGTGATTTATCGCTGTCCTTTGTTGTCACCGGGTGGGTATTGCTTGGTCTCCAATGGGTGGCAGATCGGTTTGGGTTTTCTTTGCCTTTTGGCGGTGTTCCTGAAGCCTCAGGGCCCTGAGACTTGGGTTTGGTCTTAGTCCCAGTCTGAGACTTCCCTTTTCTCTTTTTAGGAGGAGGGTTAGGAGACACTGAATCCCTCTTGTTGTTTACAGGAACCATATGGGCCGTCAATTCAATATTAGAGACTTGGGATGGGTCCTTTTGAAAATTAGATTGAATGTTTGCACTCCTGAGGATAATTACAACCTAGTAACCATTGCAAAGCACATGAGACAAACCTAGGGTACGAAATGTATTTCGCCCTAGTTTTGCTCAGTAGCTTGGTTACGAGATCACTATAAATGATCTCTCCCATGTCGACACAAAGGACCCCATTCATCAAGCAGTAAGCCATCATCAACTGAATAGAATTAACTTGTTCAGTGGACGAATGGTTCCCGCCGAGGACCTGAATCACAAAATTGAACAGGATCCTCCAAGCCACAGGAAATGAATTCTTGGTGACTGGGGTTCTGTCCAAAAAGTTTGGATCTAAGGCAATTTGTTTTAACCCGTCCTTAACCGTCGAGGGTTCAGGATGGGCAACATAGAGTCCATTGTTGTAATCTAACCCTGTTGAAGTGCAAACAGTTTTATAATCCGGGTTAGTGATGGTTCCCCATTGAAAAGACTGAACTTAATGAGATACTCCCGAGAGGTCGTAGGTGATCTCATTAGTTGAGGTGTCGGGTCATAGGTCGTGGTGTAGCCCAAAACTCACCGAGGAGGTTTTGGTACGTAATTGAGGGACATTTCACAAAGGCCGTTTTTAGTGGGCGCTTAAATAAAAATTTCATAATGTCTTTGTAGGCTGGGGACAGTTTCAGGTATTCAAAATTGCCTATGACATTATTAGTTTTAAATTCAACATTTGTAAGATCCCTACCCAATGAGAAGCAACCGAGAGATTGTGTTCTAGTCATTTCCATTAAAGATTTTAGGGTTTTGAAAAAAATAATTTCTTTTGACTAGAACAATCAAGGTTTTTAGATCTCTTAAGTTTGTGATGAAAAACTTTTGTAAATATTTACAAGAAGGGTTTTCCAAAAGAGGTTTGAAGAGTTTCTTTGAGAACACATAAATATTTCTGGGTTTTAGAAATGATTTTGACAGAGTTTTGTTGCAGAAAATAATTTGTGTGTGTTTGTTTGTCTTGGAAGAGGGTATTTATAGAGTGGTGAGAGGGCTAAAATGTGCGTAAATGGGAATTTGTAAAGTCAGTTTATGAAAACATTTTGAATCTCCACATTTAATGCCACCCACCACTACCCGCAGTAATATCCCGTATTTCAAGAGAACAGTTTTACGATAAAAGTGCACTTTTGCAGTAATAAAATATCCATTGGATATTTCATGTGAGATGAGGCATTTAATGCCAAGTGGTGGTGAGGTAAGTGAGAAGACCCACGAAGTAAGACATATATTCCTATATTAAATTGGCATAGTTACCAACCTAGGACATTTAAGTAACTAATACTTGGATCATTTAGTTACTCATTCAATGCTTAATAACAATGTCGGGGTCCCTGAATGAGTCTTACTCATTCAATGAGAGGATGTTTTGTGGGTGTTAGGAGGAAGAACCATTTCGAGAATTACTGAGATTGGTTTTCGATGCCGAATTTCAATGTCAAGCATTCCCAGTTCGCTTTAAGTCTCCACGAAGGTAGGTTCATCCAAGGGTTTGGTGAAGATATCAGCCAGTTGATATTCAGTTGGGATGAAGTGGAGTTCTATGTCTCCTTTCATTATGTGGTCCCTGATGAAGTGATATCTGATATCAATATGTTTGGTTCTTTGATGAAGGACGGGGTTGCTGGAGATTGCAATTGCACCGGGTGTTGTCACGAAGATGGGTACCATTTTGTAATGGATGTCATAGTCATTGAGTTGACTTTTCATCCAAAAGACATTGGCACAAAGATCCTGCCAGCCACATACTCAGCCAATGAAGACATAGCCATTGATTGTTGCTTTTTGCACTCCAACAAACCAGCTTTTCCTCCAAGAAATTGACAGACCTCGAGGTACTTTTCTGTCCATGTTGTAGCCAAAGATAATCGAATCGAGTAACCTTTGAGATCAAACCACGAGCACTTAGGATAATAGAGACCAAGGTTTGGGGTTCCATTCGTGATACACTGAGTGTTCTTTTGGCTGCAGTGAGGTGGGATTCTTTGGGATTGGTACCTTGCTATTAGGACTGAGAATTGTATGTCGGTCTAGTAGCGATTAGATACATCGCTGAGCCAACAATCCCCCTGAAATGAGTTTGATTGACTGGTTTGCCAGTGAGATCAGGTCCAAGATTGTTAAGAGGGACCATTGGTGTCTTCACTGAGGCACAATCAGATATCTCATATTTCTTCAAGAGATTTCTGGTGTATTTCTCTTGACTGATGGATATTCCTTTATCTGTTTGCTCGATTTGTAGTCCAAGGAAGTATGTGAGTTCACCCATCATGCTAATTTCAAACTTCTTTGTCATCGTTTTCAAACTGCTTGCAAAGTTTGTAGTTTGTTGAGCCAAAGATGATGTCATCAACATAAACTTGGACCAATATCACATCCTGTTGTGTTCTATAGACAAACAGTGTGTTGTCTATCTTTCCTCTGACAAACTTGTTTTGTATCGGGAAGGGAGAGAGTTTCATACCATGCCCCTGGAGCATGTTTAAGACCATAAAGGGCTTTGTCAAGCTTTGCAGACATAGTCGTGGAATTCACTACTCTCAAAGCCAGGAGGTTGCTAAACATACACATCTTCCTTTAGATCACCATTTAAGAATGCACTTTTGACATCCATTTGGTAGACCCTGAAGTTCATGTATGTTGTATATGCAAGGAAGATCCTGATTGCTTCCATTCTTGCAACAAGAGAAAATGTCTCATCATAGTCAATGCCTTCTTGTTGACTGTAACCTTTGGCTACAAGTCTGGCTATGTTTTTAATGACAGCTGCGTTTTCATTAGTTTTGTTTCTGAAAACCCACTTCATTCCTATGACAATGACATCCCGAGGACATTTGATCAAGGTCATGACCTTGTTTTTGTCAAACTGTTAAAGTTCTTCTTGCATAGCCCTGAACCCAAATTTTGGGTGCTTTAGAGCCTCATTGACACTTTTGGGTTCTATTTCGATAGGTAATCGCATATAGACATTCATTGGGAAGGCTGCAGTTAACTTAGCAACCATGCTTCTAGTGAGCATGCCCTCAGTGGGTTCACCAATGATGTTTACAAGTTCAATGTCCTGCGATCTAGTCCACTTACTTTGTGGTCTTGGATCTGAGCTTGAAGAGGTCACCGGAAGCTCAGAGTGAGTTCAGCCAGGAGCAACAAAATCATTTAGAGCATCTGTTGAGATGTTTTGTTCAGGTTGGGGTTCTTGAATCACGTGATCATGAACATTTGGTTCAAGATTACCTATCCCAAGAGGGACCTGATTGATTATCAATGAATTCACTGACAGTTGGTTGGGGTAGGTTGTGAGGTAAGACATAATATGAGATGTCGCATCAGCCTTGATATGAGGAATTGAATTCAGTGTTGTACTCATAAGGAGGATATCTTGATGAGTCATCAATTCCTATTTCCTCCACTGAGGTGTTGGTGAACCTGGTACTTTCAGAACTTTCATCAAAGGTGACATGAAAGGTTTCCTCAACTTGTTGTCTCCTTGTGTTGAAAACCCTAAAGGCTTTAGAGATCAGTGAGTAGCCTAAGAAATATCCATCATCATCTTTTGCATCAAACTTGCCTAGATGATCCTTGTGGTTATGAATAAACACATGACATCCAAACACATGAATGTAGCTGATGTCAGGGAGTCTACCTTTGAAGATCTCATATGGGGTTTTATTATGTCTTTTGACAATGATTGACCTGTTTTGAGTGTAACAGGAAGCTTTGACTGCTTCATTCGTAAATGCTTTGAGAGGGTGAGCCATTTAGCATGGTTCTAGCGCCTCAATGAGAGTTCTGTTTTTCCTTTCAACCCCATTTTGTTCGGGGTATAAGGAGATGAGAAATTTTGAGAAATTCCTTTTCATCACGTAAACTCTCAAGCTCTTGATTTCGAACTCATACCATTGTCAGCTTCGATTTGTTTAACAAGTAATGTCATTCGGTTTTCAATCTTCCCGATGAATGACATTATTGTATCACCGCTGACTCTTTTTGAAAGAAAGTATACCCAAGTGTATCTTGAGAACTCATCAACTATGATAAGTGTATACTTCTCATCTTTGGATAGATCCGGGACTGACAGGCCCAAAGAGATCCATGTGCAGGAGGAAGGCGATTTTGATGGAGAAATTTTGTTTGGTTTTGAATGATGCTCTGTGGTGTTTACCTTTTTCACAGGCAGAGCATATGGTTTGTCTTTAGCAAAAACCGGTGATGGTAAGCCAAGGAACTTGTTTTGTTTTGCCAAGTTGTTGTGGTTTTTGAAGTTCAGGTGTGAGAGTCTCTTATGCCATAGCCAATTGATAGTTTTAGTGGCCTTAGCAAAGAGGCAAGTTCCATCTTGAGAGAGTGTTGACATGTCTAACACATAAACATCATCTCTCCTAGGAGCTATCAACACAACTTCCTTGTTGGCATTGAAGATGGTACCTTGTTTGTCATTGAACTGCACAATGTACTTAGCATCACACAGTTGACTGACACTGATGAGATTGTATTTTAGACCATTGACATAAGCTATTCTAGAGAAAACTATTCCATTGCAGTTTACTAAACCATAACCTTCAATGGGACATGATGAGTTATCACCAAACACTACTTTGGATCCTAGTTCCTCTATATACTTATGCAGATACTCCTTTACACCAGTCATGCTTCTTCAGCATCCACTATCTAGATGCCAAATAGGCTCCCTGGCGTGTCTTTGCACAAGTAGTAAACTGAATTAGTTTCTTTTAGTGACCCACTTACTAGTGGGCTTGGGTCTCAAGGTCTCTTTGAATTTGGTAATTGACTCATGGTCAGTGGTTGAGTGCATTGTGCTACCACATGTTTTGCATTTAGAGACTGAGGATGACTCAGTGATTTTGGGTTGTTTTGTACCTCTCCTTGCATGAATGACACTGTCATGTTGGGATGTCTCATGAGTTGGATTACCGCATATATCACAAAGATGTGTTCGTGAGACAATCATCCCGATGATGATCATTAAACCCACAAAGTGAGGGCATAGAGGAAAAGGTTTTGCTCTATTCTTGGGAGTCTTTTGGAGGATGAAGCATACCGATGACCAACTTTGGTATAGTTTGCTTCAACGACATACTTGTAGGTGGTCTCGTCTCGTGATCATCCTTTTGCGATCATGCAAAAAGGATTATATAGATTGTTAGTGGTATGGTGGTGTAATGACACATCTCACACTTTTGCTTGGGTTTGTTGGTGGATTTTGACTTTGATGAGCTAGATGAGGCTGACTTAGTTTCCTTGATTGAATCAGAAGCTTTTTCGATGGATTCCATCTTTTAGTCGGCTTCCTCACAAGCTCGTTAGTTTCTTGAATTTGGTCGCCTTCGTGGGAACAGAGGATGTTGAAGTCTCAGTAGGAGTAGACTCTTGTTGAGTAGGTTTTGATGGTCTTTTCGTGATGGTTCTACCAAGTCCAGACCTTTCTTTTGGTGAGTGAGGGTTGAATTGTAATGGAGTAAGCTCAGAGCTTGGTGCGGCACCCCAAGAGGTTTCATGGTGGAAGCGGTGCTTGAGATTTTGCTTGACTCGGAGATGTGTTCAAGTACTCTCTGGGCACATCGGGGAGTCCAAGCATGCTCTTTAGAGCTTGGCTTTCGAGCTCTAGAATCCTTCCGAATCGAAATTTGGAAGCTTACTCTCCGGGATTGACCCTTTCAATCCAATCACTCGGTTTGGGAGTAGTCAACATATTGGTAATCATACCACCAGACACAAATGGCTTAGGACCCTGGTCTTTGTTGAGAGAGTCTGGAAGATGATCTTCACCTAAGACTCTCTTCTTGCTACTGGGGGCTCCCACAACATCAAAGACCCTGGGATTCTTAGCAGTCCAACTATCAATGATATCTTGTACCTTTTTAAGTTCGTCTAGAAGAGACTGATTTCTTTCAACTAGTTAAAACACTGAATTTACCAACTTCAAGTGACAGCCTTTTTATAGCAAAGCATGCGCTTTTTCCATTTGTTGAATTTACCAACTTCAAGTCTAGGGGCAACAGCTGAATAAGCTCCACCCTTTTTATCGACTAGTTGGGGTACATTAATTTCAGCCATTTAGGATCCCAATTTAAAAACTTTTAGAGCGGCCTAAAAAACGACATTTATAATTAGCCTCGCTCTGATACCACTTGTTGTTCCCCGTTCACTATCGTTTAAAACAGTTTAAGTATATATAACAAGTTAATAGTGAACTATGACTGAAATTAACATAAGTAAAACACACAAAGTAATTTTCAACATCATATTCTTATTAGAAATAAATCAACAAAGAATACGTTACCCAAGTACTTGCGGAATAGCACTTGGGATTGAAATGACAAATTTTGGTGACTCCTCTCTAAGCTCAGGCTAATTCTGAGCACAACTCTTAGAGCTCACTGAGCTATCTCAAGAACTAGGTTGTATTTGGAGGAGTGAAAAGATGGCTTGCGTGTATGTGTGTTTTTACAATTCACAAGCTTGATCTTTTCACTCCATCTCTTATGCTATTTATACATGTATGATATTTGACTGTTTCCTAAGTGACAACCGACATCATACTGAAGACAAAATCTTGATGTATTTTGTCTCTGTTACAAAGACTATTTTAGGTAAGAGACAAGACTACTTTCCTAAGGTCAGTGATGACAGAACCCGATCTTTAGCCATTCAGGGAAAGTTGACTTTGGTTGATAAGGACTTCGTCTTATCTATTCAAACTTATCCCGCCTTGTCCCACTCTTTCTTGATCTTTACATCCTTCATCTTCTACCGGTTTGTCTTGTGAAAGTAGTTGGAGAGGAGTCTTGGGGATTCAAAGTGAGTTATTGTCATCACTCATGAATCCATCATCTTCTTCTTGACTCGTCTTCACCCTTTAAGTTCCGCCTACTGAGTGGAGAGACTTCTTCTACGCATCTTGAGTATCCGAAGATGACTCACTGAGAGGCTATGCACTTGGGCTATTTTCTATTCAAATCCTAGATTAAGGGGTTTGGGTATTTACTGAACCCAACACATCCCAAATACTGTGATTGATTCTACTACTGGCAATGTGATGAGTGTCTAAATACTCATCATTTTTATACTGTTAGAATGCCAAAAACATCTGAAAACACTCAGAAATGCTTCAAAATGATAAAAATATCACAAACAAGTGTTTTATATGTTTTAAATGCAAAAATGCCAAAATCTGGTGAAAAACGTATTAAGTTTGCATAATTGGCAGTTTTAGTCCCCTAAGTTACAAAAGTTGTCAAAATTAGTCCCTGGTAATTCAAAAACTTGTAAAATGTCATTTAAGGTCCATGAGATTCAAAAGTTGTCAAAACAAACCCTTTAAAGTTCAAAAATTGCAAAATGACAACTTTAGTCCCTCAAGTTTGGAAAATGTCAAATATAGTCCTTGGTTAATTTAAAAAAAATGAAATTTATCAAAAATAAACCTTGTACTATTTATAATTGACAAGATTGGTCCTTATGATAAACTTTTGGGAAATTACACTTTTAGTCCCTCAAAATCCAAAAATGACAATTAAGGTCCTTTTAAAGTTTTAAATGGTAAATTTATCAACATTGGTCCTTGTGTTATTATTATATGGCAGGTTTGGCCCTTTGATTAGCTTTGGAAAAGTTACTAGTTCATCCTTCAAAATCGAATATTACATATATGGTCCTTGTGTTGTTAAGCTAAAACCAAATGGACCCTTGATTATTATTATCTCAAACCAAATCCAATCCTTAACCCATGCCCATACCCGCCAATCCAAAAGCCAACCCAACCCAGTGTTTAAAAAGAACCCCCGCCAGTAATTTCATCCTCCCAACTCCACCTGTTACCACTCCTGCACCCACACCTGTGCTACCACCTTACCCCCACCTTTCCAAATTGTAAAGCTACCTCTCACTATCACCCCCCTCCACCTCACAATCCAACCATACCATCAATTAATGCAAAAACCTGCTTCAAGACTTTTTCCCGCCAAATTACAACTGGATGGTTCAGAGATTGGAAAGAGGTGGGAAAGCATCAGAGGTCGACAAGGAACAAAATGAATCAATAAATATCAAGAGAGAAGCAGTGTAGAAACCAAGTAGTGTAATTTAGTGTAGAATATGTCGCTTTAACTTATTTTTAAATTCCAATGTATCAATTAACTTTCAAGCTTTGTATTTCATGTTTTTAATGTATAATCAAACTTCTGTAAACATCAATTTCATCTTTAATGCAAGTTTTAAGTTTATGCTAAGTTTCAAATTTCAAAAGAATCTCAAGTTAAATTGAATGTTGTTATCAGTGGTTGTTAACTTCTCATAAGCTCTGATAAGCTCTCTTATAGCTTATTAATTGCTTATATAAGCTTCTACTCAGATTATACTCTCAATCACCCCTTGGTCAACTAAAGTCAAAATTTCAGTTTCAATAGTGATATGGATATGATTGCTGATCAATGGATGTCTTTGGATTGCTATATGGTTTAGAGCTTCTTGGGAAGCATTAGGATTGATCCTCAGTCCTTGGTTCCATGTTTGTGCATGAACTCATATTTTGTAAGCCTTTTCTTGAAATTTGCATTTTCTATTTTTAGTAATCAAACCTTGTTAATTCTAGTCTAATCATGTCTAAGTATGGTTAATATCAGTTAATCAATAGGTCATTTGGGTTAAAAACTTGTTTTTATGCTTAATTCTTCACAAACTTCTTTAAGGGTTGTTTGGTTTATTGTACAAACTGTGTTAGAAGTTTGTTCTTGTTATTATTCTTGCTTGATACATGCTAATTTAGCCTTTAATATCTCAATTTGAGCATAAAAACCAGTAGTCATAGTATAAGAAAGTCAATTTTAGCTTTAAGATTTCTTAAACTCTTAACTGTTAAGAATTTTGATTGCATAATCATATATACTGTTTTGAAAGTTGTTTATCTAGCTTTATTTATACTCATAACAGCTTAATATAACATCTTTAATAAGTAGAATAGATCACAATCTCATAAAAGTCAACTTTTTAGTTCAATTCAAAAGTCAAATTTCAGCATAAGCAGTTTTTGAATAAAAAGTATA
>OU343224.1:239086194-239469079 GCA_910596185.1 Chrysanthemum makinoi | reverse complement strand
AACATAACATGATCCCTCCGTAGAATATAGTTAGCTAGGCTATGTATAATTAAGGAACGATAATGTGACGTTCGGTTTAGTTGAAACCATGTCGTTCAATTGGTAATTAAAGTAAAGGAAGTAAAATTTTTTGTAAGTGATAACAAATTGGAAAGGAAAATAAAGTACGATAGATGAGAATATTTTACAACAAGTGGTTTATCAAAATGTAGATAGTCTTAAGTCTTTAAGATCCAATACTAGGGAAGCATACAAACTTAGTACGACATAGTGCATTGGCAATAAGACTTGTTAACCCCTAAACCTCCTTCAGCCCACGTTGTTGATACATTGGTGAGCCCTCCTTCTAACATGTATGCTTTCTCCCATGAGCACCTTCAACCTGTTGACCTTGGTTTTGAGGACATTGGTTCCGATAGTGTCCTTGCCCTCAAGATCCTAAACATGTAATTATGGCTTTACCTCTACAATCCTCGGGCGAGGTGTCCCGATTTTTGGCATTTGTGGCACTTGGTGGGGTAATCTGAGTGATGAAACTTTACATCGATTACATAGTGGGTGTGTTCCAGCATAACCTCCGCCTTCCATTGGTGCAAAGCAACATAAACCATCGAGCTTCTTGCTTCTATTCTCTTGTTGGTGATGGTCAAGTGTTACGGTTTTGGTTGTCGTTATTATAACCTCCCTCGTCATTTTCCCATTTCCTTTTGTTGTTGTTAGTTTGGTTGTCGTTGTTGTTGTTGTTGTTGCGGTTATTGTTGATAATGTTTTCCCCTTTCACAACTTGGGCCATGAGTTTTTGAGATACTCGGATAGATTCTTCAATTGTTTGTGGATCGAAAGAAATTACATCACCTTGAATAATCTGTGGAAGTCCTCCAATGAAACCTTCCAGTAGTTTCTCATTGTCCAAAACCATAGATGGACATAAAGCAACCAACTCTTGAAACCTTCTGATGTAGGTCTCGATATCATAACCAACAGTCACTAACTCATAAAATTCCGTTTCCAACTTCTTCACCTCAGTGCGCGGACAATACTTCTTAGTCAACAACTTCTTGAATTGATCTCATGTGAGCTTGTAAGCATTTTCCATACCCATAGGCTGTGCATATGAATTCCACCATGACATTGCCCCATCTAAGAGAGTACTAGTAGCAAACTTCACCTTGCAGTCATCTAGGCAATTACATAGAAGAAATACAGACTCCATCTTCTCAAACCAACGGACCATAGCAGTGGCTCCTTCCGTGCCTTTAAACTTTGTGGGATCACCACTCTTAAATTCCTTATATGTACAATTTCAAACTCCCGACCCTCCCTAAACTCCTCAAGCAGCAGAGCAAGTCTCAGTACCACAGCAGCACCAAGAAGTCTAGCATCTTCTAGCTGTACCGCAGCCTAGTAAAGCTTCAGCAGAGGCAAAACTCGGCAGCCAGCAGAGCATCGTTGCTCGTTCATTCCTCGCCTCGGCTATACTATCCTCTACATACTTTTGGATAGCATCTGGTGTCATTTCTGGTGCAGCTTTCTTTGGCGCCATAACTCTTCAAAATAAGAGGAAAGGTGAGACGTAGCAAAGTCCTATGTTAAGAACAAAAGCCAAGAGATGTGATAGGAGGTGATAAATTTGAGGTTATTTTTCAAAATGATTGACGGATTCCTAGGAGATGAGTTATGAGATGTCGTAAGTGCTTCAAATGTATGATAGTTTAGAACTTAATGTGTGAATAACGTGTAACTCGACATGTTGGTGGTGAAACAGTGGAGTGAGAGCGACTTCACTCTCCTTAGAGGTTTTATCTCGGCATTCGATGTTATCAGTGATGTGTTTAGTGCTGAGTTAATTGATGTTAATATTGTGGTAGGGACTGTCAGGACATTCTCCACATTGGAGTATGAAGAAAGAATAATGGAATGGGTATCTGAAGACATCTATGTGACAATCGATTTGAAATGAAAGTAAGTAACTCGCAAAATGTACGTATAAACCACATGTATAGTGAATATGCACTTATGATGAAATGATGAGATGCTATGATGATGTAGTTATAGTCTAGGGTCAATGATGCAACCTAGTTCTCTATAACCGAAGCTCTGATGCCAATCTGTCACACCCCCAAATTACCTATTTTGCAGCAGAATGGAATTCCTGGGGGATGACTGTCATAGCATCACAATCACAGTTATATTGAACGACCTAAAGTGTCGTTTGAAAAGCACGTCGTTTGTTATATTTAAAAACATTCAGAGTTACAAAAGATAGGTCCCAAAGGTAGACAAAGTTTGCGGAAATAAGTTTATTACAAGTCAAACGATGTTTTTAAAGTGCCATAATTTACAAGTTAGACGCGTCGTCACCGCGACTCTATGATAGGTCCTTATGCGTGCCATGATGTAAATGCCTTAGTTACCTGAAAAATACATTGCTAAAAGTGTCAACACAAAGGTTGAGTGAGTTCATAGAGTTTACGTAAATGTTTTATACGACCACCACAAGTATAAGTTATGTATGACAAATATGTCATATAAAAATGATACAATTGCTATAAGCACATGATACCGGCTAGACCGATTATGATGTTCGCCTAACAGATTGTTTTGCCAAACAACTCAATTAATGATATTAAATGAAATGCACCATTGACGGGTTGGAACCACCAACCCGGATGGAGGAGTCACCCTCAATAGATCTATTCACTCACCCTCGCTTCTTCCGGATTAACGGTTCATGATTATGAAATGGGGACATTCAATTGGCAATGAGGTAACTTAAGCAATGTAAATGAATTTGATATACTTGGGCTCGTAATAAAATGATGTGCAATGTATTCTCCCCGTAGGTTTGAAATAAAGTATAAACTTGAATAAAACGAGGCTATGAAAACTCACTTGATACAATGATAATGATGGCAAAAGTGGATACACTGAAATGAGGCCATCTCTAACCGCGACCTATTATGAATGATATGATCTAATATAAGTCATGATGTAATGTTATGCATGCAAACTCATATGATATCCATACCACTTGTGCATTTTGAAAATAAAGTTTATCGTCAAATTATAAGTTTATAACGTCCTGACAAGTTATAAATTACTTTACAAGTATTTATGTTGAAATGATATCCTACGATAGTCATTTAGTGATTTATTAAAAAATTATAGTTTTTCGTCGCAAAACAATATAATTTGACAATTCATGAAAGTGACTAAATGGCCTCGAAAAGCTAGTCGTAAAATAGTGAATATCGAGTGATAGGAAACAAACTCAATGGTTTTGGAAAGCTTGTAACATTATCTCATAGTCTTAGCTTTTAAATTTTGATCATAGAGGTCTCGATCATGGAGAAAAATATAGGTGAAGTAGGGTTCTTGGACTACAAATATTGTTTAAGGTTAGTTTTCGGCAAAGTTTGAGTGACCGTATTTTATTCATTACAACTCCGTTTGACGAACGGTTGAACATTTTGGAAAATAGGCTGGGTGAACTCACTTTTACTATAAGACATCGTTTTCTCAAAAGCATTCTATCGATATGAAAAACGACTCCAAACATTGTCACTTGCGACAACCATTTTGACTAATAGAAAATATATAAGTGTTATTACTTGTATAAAATAATTACGATAGTCTTATTTAGAACGCTTGTAACTTAGCCGTTATAAGTTCGTTTTCTACGTTTTATATATCCTTAGCTTCGTGTTAAAGTATGCTAATATATTTTTGACAAATCGACTCATTTAGATAACGCTTAAAACTCATTTTAGCCCTTTAAACAACTCTTGACAGCTTGCATTTTTCTGAAAATATAGTTTTTGCTGTTAAACTTGAAAATAGCGTATCTCCTTCGTTATAAATCCGTTTTAACCCGTTCAAGCGACCACGGTTTCGTTTTTAAATCTATTTTCTGAATATCTAGAACAAAATAATCCCCAGCCTACTGAAATTTCCAGATTTTACAAAACGTTACAGCAGCTAAATATATGTTGTCGAAAATGATTTTTCTTGCGTAATACTTGTTTCAATCACTTCAAATCAACACCAAATCTATTCTAAACCTACCATACACCTTCTTAGGGTGTCATGGGTTCCTAAACATCATCAACCATGATATGTTTCAAGGGATTAATTATAGGATGATTATAATTCATAAAAGGGTAAAAGCCATAAAATAACAACGTACTTTTCAAATTTTGCCGACTTGAAACACTTACTTTTTTATTACCTTAGTTCACCAACGAACTTTCAAAATTTGTTTCGAATTCACCCATATGACCAGTTTATATTAAAATAATAACTAAAATAACTATATTACCCTATTATTCTTAAAATTTGTTGATTGTCAACAACTTTCAAAATTTGTTCCGACTTCACCCATATGCCGAGGGTAATATAGTCATTTCAGTTATTATTTTAATATAAACTGGTCATATGGGTCATTTCGAAACAAATTTTGAAAGTTCGTTGGTGAACTAAGGTAATAAAAAAGTAAGTGTTTCAAGTCGGCAAAATTTGAAAAGTACGTTGTTATTTTATGGCTTTTACCCTTCATAAAAAGTAATAAAAACACTTAAAAGTTGTATAGATACACATGAAACTTGCATGTTTTCTTACTAAAATGATGAAATAACTTAAGTTTGAATATGAAAGAGTTATAAAGATCATGAAATGCTTACTAGTATGATGATGAGGTTTATGGACTAGGTTTAACTAAATACTCCTAGGTTTTTATTTCAAAACCTAAATAGAAGTAATCTAGTGTTTATAAAATACTTGATCCTTGAAAAACCAAATGTTTCTTCCTTGTTTTTCTCCTTGGCCAAAAATGGTGATGAAAATGGAGAGGATACTTTCTTTTTTCCACCTTGAGTAAGTGTGTTTGTATGTGTTTTTGTAAAATAACATCTAGTAAATATGGATAGGTGTACATGTTAGAGTTAGGATATTTTCAAAGTAAATGGTGAGTCATTGGGGGATGGTGGCCGGCCAAAGGGGTATGTGGGGAGGGTTGGGTAGTTTTGATAAATAAATGTATTATTTGTTAAGTGTAGTGTATAGTTTGTAGGTATAAATACGTATTAATTGTAGCGTTAACTAAAAATAGGTTTTAACGGGACAAAATAAAATATATCGAAGTCATAAAAATTATAAAAAATACATTTCTTACAAGAATTGAGTGATTAAATAATTATCGAGTAGTATTTACGAAAACCGTCGTAAGTATATATACATAACAATTTATATACAAAATAAATTTAAAACATCGGGTAAACTAATAATATAATTTTTATAGTCTTAAAATGAGTATAAAAATATATCAGGATAATTTTTGGAAGTGTCGGGTCAAATATTCAAAATAAATGAATATACGATAGCGTTTATTTAATAGAAAATTATACGTTTAATGAAATATGCAAAACCATGCATGAACTAATATGATGATGATATTACTAATGATATGTAGACTAAATCTAGTCTATATGAAATGTCCTTAATGATTTTTCATGAATTCGCAGCTAAACCATTACGGTTACGCGAATTTGACACTCGTAAACCTAGTTTACGAAAAATGATGAATAGTGACCCATGAATAGTGATTTTCTCTCGAATGAATAGTGTTTTGTGAATAGTAAAATTTTGAAATACGTTCTCTCGAATATCAAATCGACTTCAAAAACGATGAATAGTAAAATGATGAATAGTAACTGATGAATAGTAAATTCCCGAGATGAATAGTAAATTTAAGAAATGACCTGAAATTACGAGTTGTCACACTAATGATTACCTAACTAAATTTGATCCTAAATCAACCGAAGGTATCTTTTTAGGTTACTCCCCTAATAGCAAAGCTTATGTTATATTAAATAAAGAAACAATGAAGGTTGAAGAATCATTAAACGTAAAATTTGATGAGAGTCCACCTAAACCTACCCAACCTCTTGTCGATGACGAGATAATCGAAAGTGAAGCCATAGAAATAAAGAAAAATATAAAAAAAGAAGATGAACCATTAAACAATGAAATCATCAATATTAAAGAGTCTAAAGATCACCCATTAGATAAGGTCATAGAAAAGTTAAATGAAAGAATCTTAAGGTCTCAAGTCCAAAACCAAATTAGTTTATTTTGTTTTGTCTCAACCATAGAACCTAAGAATACACAAGAAGCCATAAAAGATGAAAGTTTGGTAATGGCTATGCAAGAAGAGTTAAATCAATTTGTTTCTAACGATGTTTGGACACTTGTCCCTTCACCTAATAATCAAACCATAATAGGAACTAAATGGGTATATAAAAACAAGTTAGATGCAAACGGTGTAGTGTCTAGAAACAAAGCTAGACTCGTTGCCCAAGGGTATAATCAACAAGAAGGCATAGACTTTGATGAGATCTATGCTCCTGTGGCTAGATTAGAGTCTATAAGAATACTTCTTGCTTATGCTTGTGCTAATGATCTTAAGCTTTTTCAAATGGATGTTAAAAGTGCTTTTCTAAATGGCTTTATTAATAAAGAAGTTTATGTAGCTCAACCTCCGGGCTTTATCGATTTCAAAAAACCTAAACATGTGTATAAATTAAAGAAAGCTCTTTACGGTCTTAAACAAGCCCCAAAAGCTTGGTATGATAGACTCAAGTCATTTTTAATCAAAAACAACTACACCATGGGGTTAGTTGATAATACACTTTTCACTAAGAAAAAGGAATCACATATAATTATTGTTCAAATATACGTAAATAATATTATATTCGGATCTACTTGTCAAGACATGTGTGATGATTTCTCAAAAATCATGCATGACGAGTTTGAAATGAGTATGATGGGAGAACTAAGTTTCTTTCTTGGTCTACAAATCAAACAACTAGAAGATGGTATCTTCTTTAATCAATCTAAATACATAAAAGAGATGTTAAAGAAATTTGGTTTAGAATAGTCAAAACCCATAAGAACACCAATGTCATCCGACACTAAACTTACAAAAGATGAAGACGGTGAATCCGTTGATGACACAAAATACCGTGGCATTATTGGTAGTCTTCTCTATCTTACGGCTAGTCGGCCAGATATCATATAGTGTTTGTCTATGTGCTAGGTTTCAAGAAGACCCTAAACATCACATCTAGAAGCGGTCAAAAGAATATTTAGATACATTAAGGGTACGACTCAATTGGGATTATGGTATCCTAAGGGTACGGGGGTAGAAATTATTGTATATGCGGATTCTGACCATGCAGGTGATTATGTTGACCGAAAGAGTACAAGCGGTGTATGTACTTTTATGGGATGTTGTTTAACATCTTGGTTCTCGAAGAATCAAACGGCATTGGCCATATCAACAACCCGCTTCGGCGAATGTATCTCCGCAGAAAGCATGCCAACAAGTACTATGGATGAAACAAGCGTTAGTTGACTACGACATTCATCTAAGTGACATAGCCATTCTATGCAACAACAAAGGTGTTATTGACTTAAGCAAGAATCCGGTGTTGCATTCTCGCACAAAGCATATAGAGCTCCGTCATCACTTCTTAAGAGATAATGTTCAAAAGGGGAACATTTCTATTGAGAAGGTGGCATCCGAAGACAACATAGCCGACGTCCTCACCAAACCGTTGAAGTGGGAACAATTCAACTTGCTTCGTCTTGGTCTTGGTCTCATGGAACAATCGTCGTAATTAGTTTATAAACTCTACAAGGTATGCAAACATTAGCCTTCTTCTTTTCTGAATCTAGGATCTCTATTTCACACACAAATCACAAAAAATACGGAAATTTTCAAAACCCAAGGTAGATTTTATTTACAACATGTAATTTCATATTTATTTTTCTTAACTAAAAGATAAACGTTTTCTTCAAACAAGAAACTTTTTCGAATTGCTTTCTAAAAGATACTTCCTCCCGTATCATTTTCATAAAAGCTATTTCTCACGTCTAGGACAAACCTTTTTCATTTTTAATACAAAGTAAAAAACCCGTTTTCATTGCATCTCATGTCTTTTGAATGCTAAAGGGAACACATAACTAATATGTGTTTTTGGGTACATTCATTTAAGTAACAATGAATTTAGGAGCACTCGGGTTATCTCACATAATAGTATGCTTTTTCACTTCTAGTCTATTTTTATTTTTCTTTTTAGGAGTCGAGATAACTGCCATTTGCATATAGGCACACACTAGGCACAAATGTTTCCAAAAGGAAAAATTTGAGTTGCCTGAGTCACCAGTACCACGGATCCCAGCATTAACGCTAGACGGTTCCCTCAAGGGAAGGATCCGTGGGAACCGTGAGACAAAAGCTGAATTTCTCTTCTATTTTTCTCATTTTGGCTATAAACCTTCATATTTTCATCATTTTACCCCTTTCACTAATGAGTATGTTACTTAATGCTAGTGTTCTCATGATCACATGCCTTAAATTCATATCTAATCATTAGAGTTTAGTCTATATTTTGGGCCAAGCATTCATTACAATGCATTATTTTCTCTATAAATAAGGTTCCCAAAATGCTTGCATATCCATCACTCTCAACCTCACAACCAATCATCATCATGTTATCCAAAAGATCTTCCAACATTGATGAATCACCTAGTGCAAACAATCCTCTTTAAGAAATTCAAAACTTTATCCTACCACCTTCGATAGTACCACCACCCAAATCTAGAAAAACCACATGGATTAGCATCCGGCGTGGTTGTTTAGCCAAACCATTGTCAAAAATTTCATCAACAACTACTCATTCACCACCACATGATTCCATAATAGCACCTCCATCATCTCCAACAAGTACATCACCATCATCACTTGTCAAGTCTCCACCTAAGATCACTCTATCGGAACTCCTTAAGACTCCGAAAATACTCCAACAAACCAACCCAAAAGAACTAGTCTATTTAACACCACCCACATCTCCAAACACAATTTACAAATATCTTTTAACTTCACCACCTTTAGCTCCCATTATCTTACAAGAACATCTAGGTTCCTTTCCACCACCACTTCCAAACATTCCGGATTTTTATCCATATTTTTTCACACTTTCCACCACAAATTTCGCTTTCCACCAATCAAACTAACCCAGAAACCATCCATACACAATACTCACATCATTTACATTGTGAACATTGCCAATCCACTAGGGAACTTGCAATGGAAATTAGGGAAGAGATGCAATTCATACTTAACCACATCGTTGATCGCATCAACATCATCACTCACCAAAACCTCCATCATTAATCTTATGCAAGCATGGAAGGAATGATATTACTATTTTCTCTATTTTTTTTCTTTCTTTTGGCTCATTTTAAAGAACAGACCTTGTTCTTAGTTTTACATGATTGTATGTGGCCTATATACCACTACACTTTGTCTTTTTATTACAAGGCTTTGTTTACATACTTTGGCTCTCCATCTTGTTTCTCGTCAATCATAAGATTATATTGCATGTTACTACTAACGTTTTCTTTGTAGGTTTTAGATTTTCTCACTTGACGCCCTTTTCTAGGGGGAGCTACCATCAAGGGGGAGTTAGTGATTCGTGGATTATATTATTTCTCCACACTTTATTTCTTCGTAAGGATCACTTTTTGTTTCGACAAAAAAGGGGAGAAGAAGTAAAACTTATACTTTCAAAACATACATCTAATCTTAAGTTTTACTCATCATAACATTATATTTTGTCATCAACAAAAAGGATGAGATTGTTAATACAAATAAATCGTAAAAACGTTTATTTATATTTAGCGATCTCTTAGTGTTTTGCTGATAACAAATATAAAGTTATCATAAGTAAAATTATAAGGATACATGTTATTTTTGTAAAGCATTTATATATATAATTGATAACGCTACACGCGTCGTTCGGGGTCAAAGAAAATTCCTTTTCGTCGAGCAAGTTTTTCAACACCCTAGGCAGTGAACCTAATCGTTGTAGTGTAGTATTAGGGTAAGCCACGGGAATTGATATCGTTCTCTAGGGGAATAGGAATGCTAGTGAGAAGTTACTACGCTAAGGTTGGGGTTGAGGAAGATTATTTTTTTATCTTTTTATGTTTTTTAGGAAATGGAAAAGTATGAATCTCGGGGTTTGAGTTTGGGGGGTTGGTATTTCTACCGATTACTCTACTCGTCTAATTATCTAATCTAGTGGGTAGTCTATGTCTAATTATTGTGTGCTCGTATGATGATTTAAAGATGTGTTTACTTAGGTTTTATTACTCCTTAATTATCTCCTATTGATGGTTGAATTGTCACGTCCTTATTCTTAATCGCGTTGTGTGTCTAAGGTCGTAGGGTATGCGTTTATCCCTAACTCTTTGAAACTACCTAAGGTTATTGCCTACAAAATCTCTGGGATTTATAAACTTAACACTAAGGTACTCTTCGGATGGTTTAGCCTACAATGACTCTAGGTAACTATAAGCTAAGGTTCACAAAGATTAATCAAGCATTAACTACACAACGGATGACCTATCGCAATACTAGATCATTAACAATTAAGATAAGAGACAACCAATCAATATTCAATAATTAAGTTTCATATTCCCTAAGCAAACACACAAGTAAATTAGGCGGACATGGGAAACATGCAAGCATACACACAATTAATTGAAGACATACTCATTAATGAAGTAAAACACTTATCTTGATGTAAGATAGGGTATGGAACCCTAAAATACTGTACAAGATAGCCTTGGTTCGGTTTAGGTTTTTACTCCAAAGACTACACACTGAAAACTAAAAAATCCGGATTCTATATATAAGATTACATTGCGCATGCGGCGTCACCCTTTTATTTGTGACGCCGTCGGGTCGCCATTATTAGGGTTTCGTCTTGGCCACATTAGTCTTGCGACGCGCCACCTTATGCTGTGCGACGTCCGTCCTTCAGCCTTCGACGCCGCCTAGATCAAATCTAGCCGTGCGAGTTGCGACGCCCTACTCTTTTAAAACCACGGCCGTCACTTGTAAATGAGCAATTTGGCTACTGAGTCGTCACAAAATTTGTCCAACGGCGTCGCTAGTTGTGCCTGACGCCGTCCCCTTCAGTTCCAGCAGCCTAAGTGTCTCGACTCTTGTCTTTGGCCATTTTCTTCGTATATTCGCGCCTTTTCGTCCAAATAAGTGTCATTCCAGCATTTTGCCTTCAAGATACCTAAAAGTGAAAAGGAACGATATTAAGTAATAACGGATACAAAAGTGATCAAATATCCCTACACTTGGTATTTGCTTGTCCTCAAGCAAATGTGCTTTTAGCCAATCAATTTATAAGTTAGAGGTCATGAAGCATTAGTTTAGAACGATTCACAACACATATAAGCCCCGCAAAAGTCATAACAAGCACGGAAATTACATACTAGCACCTCACATGGGGTGTTTGGATACTCACATCTCTCGGGTGTATATGAAATATAACAAGTTGGAAATGGAAGATGAACACTCATTAACCGGTCCTAGTACATAGATTACCATAGACTTGAGACTAGATCAAACCTCCATCGGTTTGGCGTAAGCACCTAGGAAAGACTATCCAAGAGGTCTTTTAAAGGGTTTTAATGATAGGCTTACGGTAGGGAAACAAAGGGTTTGGTGTGATAGGCTATTTAGTGGTGGCAAGTCAAAACTCTTTATGTTACAAGCATGCGAAGAATGGCATTGCTAAGCCAAAAATCGACACTCTAGACTCTAGATAACTGAAACAAACAAACATAAATTAAAAGATAGATGTAGGATGGTAGCCTGTATTTTTTTTTTCAACACTCTATTTTTTTTCTTTTTCTCTCCTTTTCTATTTCTTTTTCGATTTTTTTTTTCACATACACTTTTACTCTACCATCCTCTACGATAACATCAAAATGATAGGGATTTATAGGCACATCCCTACACTTGAGTTTTTATTACTCTAACACTAATTTGACCCGAATTGAAAAGATCAAAACACCTGGAGTACATTATTATGCAAATAAAGGGAATTTGAATTTAACGTTCCCTTCCCGTCATCTCATAAAATTTAACTTTTCCCATGAGTCCCAATCGTCTAAAAACTGTGTACAAATGATATGACTCGACTTAGCAACTTATGCAAGCAACTAGATAATTGAACTAAGGGTTTAGTGTGATAACAATAATGCACTAAAAGTGAGTGCATACAAGGTAGGCTAAGGCGATTTGGGTGTACATTTGGGGATGGATTGTAAACAATGCTCTTCATTGATATTCCGGAAAACTGAAACATCACGAGAACCGCGAAAAGGATAGGCTCTGAGGGGTTAACTAGGGGTATCGTGTACTAAAAATTCGTACAACGTAAAGGTGTGTGGGGAATTACTCAACCGATGTGGAAGAAGTAATTATATTACGGGTATCAAACAAGGGTTATCTTAACGCCTCTTATCATTTAGTTATTCCTAACTACACAAGTGTAGTCTTACTAGCGATATCGGAATGCATCACAAAACAAGTTCTAGAATGTATTATACTACCGGTTCACACTCTAAGCATTAAAGATGAATGCTTTAATTCCTACAAATCTAAGGGCGATCCTCACATTTTGGGTGGAATTTAAGTGGTAAAGGGTTTTTTGTGCTAGTCATATAATTTCCTCTCCATGAGACGCTTTATTAAGACTAATGGCCCACTCCTATATGTCATGAAAAATTTTAAATTTGGTGCCAAAATTACCCTAACCGATATTTCTCATGGTTTATTAC
Source organism: Chrysanthemum makinoi (assembly GCA_910596185.1). Lineage (NCBI taxonomy): Eukaryota > Viridiplantae > Streptophyta > Magnoliopsida > Asterales > Asteraceae > Chrysanthemum > Chrysanthemum makinoi. Next base: position 239,456,371 of record OU343224.1, on the reverse strand, counting down.
ACAAATGCAATTGGACAAAGCAAATATTCAAGGATAAGCATAGTTTCAAAGTTCCCGTTTTATTTTCCCTCCCTACAGTTAAACTGAACATTGTCCCCAATGTTCCCCGAAAATATCAAAGTTATGATCTTGGTTTAAAAATGCGTTTTGCGATCCAATGCGCTAAAGGTTCCGAAAGCCATTGCGTGATGCGTGATGAGAATGCGAGCGCAATTTGAATGCATTGCGTTTGGTATTAAAAAAAGTACAAAAATTATTTATACATAATATATTCTACCAAGTATCAAGTAAATCTAATAACTTACGAAATAAGTTACTAGCATATTTAAATTAGGCCAATAATTCATTTGAAAAAATAAATAAGTCGAATGCAAACCTTGACGTAAAACACTTAGCAAAACATAAGATATTATATTTTCGTTATTGTGTTTGTTTTGTATGTTTTTTTAATAAGTTCTATCTTTAAAATCCTATTTAAATATTTGGATATCTTTTATATGGTTTATTTTTTACAAAAATGACCTTAATTCTAGATTGCAACAATTGCGACCGTTGCTAGCATTACACAAATGCGGTAAATTACAGTCTAATGCGAATGCAATATGGGATGGCCTTGCATTGGGCACCATAATGCGAAATTTAAAATGCAATGCAACGATGCGTGCAATTTGCGCAATGATGCGCGCATTTTTAAACCAAGGTTATGATAATGGAAGGTAATAAAAGATGAAAGAAACTAATACTCCACTGATTAGCTCGGTAGGATCCGTGTAAAGTGGTGGTTACATCTTTCTTCAAAAAGAACGTTTGCGTGAAAAGCTCCTTCTCATCTTATGTATCTTCTTCTTGGTAAATTAAACCTGCACACTTGAAGAAAACAAACGAAACCTTTCGCATAAAATCGGCGGTAACAATATACATAGGACTCTACTAAACTAGGATATAATGCTTGTGGAATAGATGTTTACAGAATTTCTAGAAAATTAAAACCTGGAAAATTTCAAAAATTTATAAGTAGCTCAGAAAACGAGAAAAAGTAATCATTGTTCTCGCTCCTTCCGACGCCGTCAGTTATGATCTGACCCGTCAGGTTATCCTGACAAAAACTGGTCTACGATTTTCTAGAAAATTTACATCTTTAGAATCTGGAAAAATATCCTGCAAAACATCCATTATGACTCGATACAAGCATTTGACTCGAACAAACACACATGTATATCTTTTAATTAATTGAAATTCTCATGTTTACGTTTCTTTTGAAAACGTGTGTAATTCTCCCTACACTTATCCTGATGCAGGTTTTATTGACCAAGTCTTAATATTTATAGTGTCTCGCTATACCTATGGTCTACCCTAATGCACTAACGGGCAGTGTACCAGGTCGTGTGTAGTGTAGTAAATGGTAAAGCCGAGGTCGTCCCAAGAGCTATGTGTGTCGGATAATTATTAAGTCTAATTGTCACAGAATATTAATGGTTTGATAGGGCCTTAATTAATTAAACTACTAATGCAGAATATGAAAGTAAATAAATGGTAGAAGGGAAATCAATAGAGGAATAGTGGTGCTAACCTATTTAATCCTCCTAACTAGTTATGTCTACGTCTACCTACTTCCAATTACTTCAGGTGTGGTCAAATTCGAGAGGACAGCATTTGGTCAATTCGCCCTAACCAATCAGCAAAGATGCCACCACAGGAGAAATCAGGCGCACCGTCATAAGTCCTGTTGTTCCCGGTCCCCTAAGCCGAGTCATTAAGTACCGCTACATGCTAGATTCTAAATAGTGAGTGCCCAGCCGTTAGGAACTTAGACACTACACCCCCAATTCTTAAGTTCATCCAAACGATAGGTGATCAGTTGGTCAAATCGCACAAGTAGAAAGGGTCGGTTGGTCATATCTTACCCTTCCGTCTCAGTCCGCCACCTAGGGTCAGTTGGTCATATCTCCTAGGCAATTGGCCTCTATCGCCATTCAAAACTACCGAACCAGGGTGACTACCAAAGAACTATGCATGCATACACTTAGAAATAATTGTACGGAAGTAAAGGCAAACGCAAACAAAACAATTAAGGAATCATAACTAGGCTAGCACCAAAGGGTGCTTAGCCGCTCATATTAATCATGCAAATCAATTCAATATTCAAAGGTACGAAATACATGAATTGAAAGTAAAAGAAATATAAAACGCTAAAGCTTATCGTAATGGTGTGACTTCTCCCTTGGAAACAGCTCCCTATGCTTCCCTAGACCTCCCTTGAGCTTTTTCCCACGCTCGAGTGTTGTGTGCGGAATGGGATGCTTTGAAATGGTGGAATTCTTGGGGTATTTATTGGCCAGGTCTGGGTTACGGCGTAACCAAAAGATGAGTTACGCCGTAACCTTCTATTTCTCCATAAATGCACTAGATCTGCTAGTTACGGCTTAACTTTATAAGTGGTTACGCCGTAGTCTTCAATAAACACGGTTACGTCGTAAGTGATGCAGTAGTTACGGCGTAAGTATCAACGGCATGGAACCTCTTTTGACCTAATGGAGTTACGTCGTAACCTTTGGGAGGAGTTACTCCGTAACCTCTTGATAAGTTGGACTTCGGTCACGCAATAGTTACGGCGTAATGTGAGAGATGAGTTACGCCGTAACTTCTTCAAAATAAGCATACTGTGATAAATCTTTAGTAAATTTTCCATTTCCGCGTCTCTTTAGCTCCAATGCTCGTAATTTACCTGAAAGTGTAAAACAATGGAAAACAAGCGTAAATCCATATAAATAACGAGCATTAACGGGGGAAATTGACACTTAGTATTCAGGACTATTTGATGTTATCAAATACCCCCCCCCCCCACTTGAACTCTACTTGCCCTCAAGTAGACCTTATTAGATAGATTCCTAAAAAGATATCTCCCAAAACCTGAAAATATGAGTTTACAAATCCCTTATGCTAGAATAAAACAAAGCCGAACACCTCACGAAGGGGAACAAACACTCAAATCTCTCAACTATTCTAAGTGTCAATTTCGGGGTGATCACTCAATCGCACAGTCATAGCATGTATTCTATCATAAGCTTGGCGGTTACACAAATCGCCACCACTAGAGTTAAGGGCTAAACAATTCTAGAAGGCAATATGGGTAGACACGACAAAGGTAAAGGGGTGACTCGTCATTACTAACATGTCACGGCGAAGTGGACAAAATCAATGATACATGACCAAATCCATGGCCAAGACACCAAAGATTGCTCGCTGCATCACCTAGACACGCTTCATGACTAAAGCGTAGAATAAGACATGTGATATATAATTGGTGTAAAATGAAAAACAAGCAGGTAGTCTATATCTATAACTAAGTCATCACCACTTACCGTCCGCCCAAAGTTCAAGCTTAGAAGTCTAGAGACCGGATCATGAAATGTAAGGTAGATGTGTCATTAGAGGACGTCGTGATGGGCACACTACCTTTTCTTCTTCAGTTGGTATAACTCCAACTCCAATCTTCAAATGTGACCGAGGTGGCCTCCTCGATACTAAACAATAAAGCTCATACTATAGTGCTTATAACATCGCACTTTACAAAATCATAACTCAATCAACTACTTTTTTTTCGACTATTTTTTTTAACATAACATGATAACATAACATCCCCCCACTTGAGATGAACAATGGGAATTCGGGGGGGTCTTCAATGATCTTCATAATTGTTGTCGATGAAAGCGTGATTACCAAACCTTTCCACTCGAACCTTGAACTTAGGCAAATGATGACTTCCCAATTACAAATAAAGACTATAGAGTAGGCTAAGGTGTAGGGTGTAACTAAAACAATAAATTGGGGTGACAAAATGAAAGGAATGGCTCGTAAGGGTGTATCTAGGGTTATCTTGCACTAAAGGAGAGTGCAACAAAAGGGTTTCACATGGGGGTCGAAAAGTCGAGGTGACTAATCGATAGACTCACAATGGTAGGCTGTTTGGGTGATATTCCTATAATACTGCCTTCTAACACTGAAAAGTCCAAATACATCGAGCTAACTCAACATACCTCATCTATGGTCTCGAAATGATGCAAAGGCCAAGTTCTAAAGTTTACAAGTTACCGGCACACTCATAATTTGGTGGATTTGGGGTAAAATATTGGAAACGGATAAGGCTAATCTCACCATGTAATATCAAGGGTTGTATGTGCTCGGCAAAGGTCTAATCTAGTTAGGTTCGGAAAAACATGTCAAAATTTTAAAAATGGCATAATTTTTCAAAATAAACTAGAAAAATGAGGGCGAAATAATGTTCAAGAGATAATTCTACTCCCGTCCCCCCACTTGAATTGTACAAAGTCCTTTTTGTACTAGGCATTAAAATAAAGGTGAAGAGAAAGGTAGAATTAGAGCGAGAACTTCCCTGAAATTTGCTCCAAAGAGAAGAAGGCCCACGAGAAAGGATCGTGCCTTCGTTTAAGCGTCATGAACAAACTTCAATCCCTGAAATCACAATACCGACAAGCATAATTCTAAAAAGAAAAAATAAAATGAAAAATAAACCTAACTCACTTTCGTAGGAATCACGTTGCATTTAGCGAATGCAACAAGTTTTTAAACCACTTGGTGTCACAAGTGGACGAGTGAAGTCTCGTGAGGGTTTACAGGGAACACACCCACAAAGTTCATTTAAAAATTAATACAAGGTTACTGTGTTTTTAAAATGAAAGAATTAAAGCAGAGGAGAGTTACGTCGTAACTCTTATGAGAGAGTTACGCAGAATCGCAAAACCTGGTATGAGCTGTGGAGCGATAGTTACGGCGTAACCACTGAGATGGTATTACGCCGAATTGGTATGCGTCAAAAATTCTGGCTGCGAAAATGATAGTTACGGCGTATCACCAAGATGAGTTACACCGTAACTCTGTCAGATCAGAACTACAGCAGTAATTACTTCATTGTCTCCTGCAAAAATGGTTAGAAAACACAAAACCCAACAGCAAAGGAAATAAAACAAAAGAAAGGGATAATTCGGGTTGTCTCCCGAAAGAGCACTTTTCTTTATTAACGAGTCTTTAAGTTAGACTCAGAGCCGCGGGGCTCCTATGGGGCCCTTTGAACATCCCCGACTTCATCCACGCTCTTTCATTAAGTTGCCTAACCCATCCGACATTTGTTGCAAGGCGCAGTATTCTTTGGTTTCAATTTTCCGTATCTTGCAAAAATTTTCTTCAGGCCCCAAATGGTATCGCATAAACTCAAATTTTTCAGCTATAATAGGAGGTGGCCTCTTAAATGGGATGCCAAGAAGCTTGCATCTTCGTTTCTCGTGTATCTCATAATCTGGGTCGATGAAACCGTCTTCGCCTTGCAACTTGAGATAATCGAAATCATTATCGGAATCGGTATCTTCAAGTTGGTTGAGAATATGTCTGCATTTTTCATTGTTTACTAAGTCTTTGGTGTCATCTTCTTGTTCTTTATCAGGAGCTTCGTTGTTGGGTTGATTTTTACTCATACAACCTTCCCAGATTTTCTTTTTGGTAAACGTGTCAATTTTTCCGTATTTGATTTTGATCCAATCGTCGAATCCGAGATCATCCGCCAAGGCGCTCGTTCTTTCGAATCATTAGTCGAAGTCCAAAGGAATTCGTCTTCCCGGCTTTCTCGATGCTGCTTCCTCCATCACATTCATACTCAAAAGGGTTGCAGGAGGCCCAAACTTTTCCGTTGTTGGTTTTAATTTGTTCGCACCAATGATTCCTAACTCCTTCGTCATAGTCATCTTCGAAAGGAATATCATCGAGGGGTTTAATGGTTTTTCCTCGAAGAAAGTGTTTCTCATATTTCGCCCAGATTTCAACGAGTTGAATTAATTATCGCGTCCCCGAACCTAATTGAATACCAATCACTGAATGATAGATTTCCAAAATCAACGCCGTGTCTCCCAGACTCGTGTGGGCATATCCAAACTTCGTTCTTCACATTACCTCCTTCGTTGCAATAATCACGAAAAGGATTGCACGTTGGCCAAGCGTTAGTAATCTCATCTTTTATGATGAGTAAGGGTTTGCGAATGCTTGATGGGTGGCCCTTCCACTTCGCATTGAGAACTTGGCTACCCTTTCTTCGTCATTCAGTGTAGTCCATCTGTATCTGTCATCTTCTATTCTTTTCTTATCAACACCACCATCGCAGGTTTTTCGAGGATCACATGAGGCCCACAAACTGTAGCACCCTCCGTCATCAATTGCAATACTCTTACACCAATGATTCCTTCTTTTGGGGTTGTTGTTTGTGTCTTTGCTTGAATTTGGGTTATGCCGTACTGGCGCGACTCACGGCGTAACTCACTTTCGCCATCGGTATCCGACTCATTAGAGCACTTGTTGTTGTCGAGAACACGCCTTACATATAGTGGAATTGCTCTTTTGTTCTTCGCTCCTTCTTTGAACCTCGTCGCCAAGCTTTCCAATTAGAGTTTCCAAGTTCTTAAGTGATGTTTCGTGGGACGCGAGGCTTTTGTATGTGTTATCTTGGAAATTCTTAAGCCATTCTTCTTGCTCCTTTTGCCTCTTGGTAGTGTCCACAAGGTACTTGTTGATAATCCCTTCCATGTTAGCTCTTCTCTCATTACGCTCATAATACGGTGGGGTCCTCCACGAAACCCATTACGATTATCCCCGTAGAAAGGCCTATTTTCCCCGTATTTAGCTTCCTCGATCGTATCTTCCTTGTCGTCTTTAGGATAGTTTTTAGTCAAATGTCCCCTACCACGCTTGTACCGACTTGGATGGCATGAATAGTTTCTTTGATTTTTAGCATATCTCTACCGAGATTTTCAAGTTTACTAGCAATCGCTGCAATTCCGTCGAAACTTCCTCCTTGGTTTCTTTTACTTCCACCATTGTGCCATTTTTTAGAATGGTCCGCCATTTTTTGAATGGCTTCAATTGCCGTAGTAGGAGTCATATTCGATAGGTCCTGATAGTCCAAAGATCTGTCTCGTAGTTACATTTATTCCTTTGTAGAAAATATTGACCTTCTGCTGGTTATTAAGATCATTGGTAGGACACTTATAAAGAAGATCGTTGTATCTGCCCCAAGCTTGATACAGAGTTTCTTCGTCTTCTTGTTTGAAATTGTGGATCTCCAAGAGTTGATTAGAAATCTTTGATGGTGGGCAATATCTTTGGATGAAGTGTTTCTTTAGTAGTGCCCAAGTATTAACTGCCCCAGCGGGCAATCTTTCGATCCATCTTCCTGGTTGCTCCAGGAGAGTCATAGGGAAGACCCTGAGCATAACAAAGATCATGAGACACGCCAGAATGTTGAAAAGGCTAGCGATGTATAGGACATTTTCAACGTGCTCATATGCGTCTTCGCCCTCTGCTTTCCTGAAAAGGGTTAGCCGAAGCTCCCTCATAAATTGGTCTTTAATCTCAAAACGAACATCCGCTCTGATTGCCGGTCTTACGAGACCCGGCCCTTGATCCGCTCTAGTCAACGCCAAGTATTCCTCAAGAGTGAGGTCATCGATGTTAACAACTTCCATGATACCCGAAACTTGAAATATGATCGTGAGAAATGTTTAAAATGAAATGAAAGACTTAATATTAATCCTAATATAGCTCCCCGGCAACGGCGCCAAAAACTTGATGCAGGTTTTACTGACCAGGTCTTAATATTTATAGTGTCTCGCTATACCTATGGTCTATCCTAATGCACTAACGGGCAGTGTACCCGGTCGTGAGTAGTGTAGTAAATGGTAAAGCCGAGGTCGTCCAAGAGCTATGTGTGTCGGATAATTATTAAGTCTAATTGTCACAGAATATTAATGGTTTGATAGGGCTTTAATTAATTAAACTACTAATGCAGAATATAAAAGCAAATAAATGGTAGAAGGGAAATCAATAGAGGAATAGTGGTGCTAACCTAGTTAATCCTCCTAACTAGTTATGTCTACGTCTACCTACTTCCAATTACTTCAGGTGGGTCAAATTCGAGAGGACAGCATTTGGTCAATTCGCCCTAACCTATCACAAAGATGCCACCACAGGAGAAATCAGGCGCACCGTCATAAGTCCTATTGTTCCTGGTCCCCTAAGCCGAGTCATTAAGTACCGCTACATGCTAGATTCTAAATATTGAGTGCCCGGCCGTTAGGAACTTAGACACTACACCCCCAATTCTTAAGTTCATCCAAATGATAGGTGATCAGTTGGTCAAATCGCACAAGTATAAAGGGTCATCGGGTCATATCTTACCCTTCCCGTCTCAGTCCGCTCACCTAGGGTCAGTTGGTCATATCTCCTAGGCAATTGGCCTCTATCGCCATTCAAAACTACCGAACCAGGGTGACTACCAAAGAACTATGCATGCATACACTTAGAAATAATTGTACGGAAGTAAAGGTAAACGCAAAACAAAACAATTAAGGAATCATAACTAGGCTAGCACCAAAGGGTGCTTAGCCGCCATATTAATCATGCACATCAATTCAATATTCAAAGGTACGAAATACATGAATTGAAAGTAAAAGAAATAATAAACGCTAAAGCTTATCGTAATGGTGTGACTTCTCCTTGGAAACAGCTCCGTATGCTTCCCTAGACCTCCCTTGAGATTTTTCCCACGTTCTCATAGTGTTGTGTGTGGAATGGGATGCTTTGAAATGCCAGAATTCGTGGGGTATTTATAGGTTGTTGGTTACAAGCAGAACCAAAAGATGAGTTACGCCGTAACCTTCTATTTCTCCGTAAATGTACTAGATCCGCTAGTTACGATAACTTTATAAGTGGTTACGCCGTAGTCTTCAATAAACACCGGTTACGTCGTAGTGATGCAAGAGTTACGGCGTAAGTATCAACGGCGTGGAACCTCTTTTGACCTAATGGAGTTACGTCGTAACCTTTGGGAGGAGTTACACCGTAACCTCTTGATAAGTTGGACTTCTGGGTCACGCAATAGTTACGGCGTAATGTGAGAGATGAGTTACGCCGTAACTTCTTCAAAATAAGCATACTATGATAAATCTTTAGTAAAGTTTCCATTTCCGCGTCTCTTTAGCTCCAATGCTCGTAATTTACCTGAAAGTGTAAAACAATGGAAAACAAGCGTAAATCCATATAAATGATATAAATAACGAGCATTAACGGGGGAAATTGACACTTAATATTCAGGACTATTTGATGTTATCATATCCCTTATGTAAAATACCTTTATGCGAGGTTAAAAACAAAATAAAGCATTTTTACAAATTTAAACATGAGAATAAACAATCAATAAAAGATACACGACACAAACAAGCAAACAATTAAGCATGGGTTGCCTCCCACGAAACGCTTTTCTTTATTTATGAGTCTTGTAGCTAGACTCGAAGTCGTGCCCCTACGTGGTCCTAATCTTAGAGGCCCATTCGATCTCCTTAACCCTTCTCTTATCACGAATATATTCAGGGCCTAATTCAAGACAAGCAAAGGTAGTAAACCTTGTTCTTCCAGTCTACTTCAAATGCCGGAATGTTGTCCACATCTAAATTATCAATACCCTCAAACTTCTTATTTTTGTGGGGCATTATATATTTAACACTCTCGGCTCCATTGGAGAACTCGACTATTCCTTCCTCTCGATCATAAACCATCTTAGACTCCTCTATAAATGGTCTCCCAAGTATTACATCCCCTAAAAACCCATCAATGATGCCCTTAACATTCTCCAAGATCATGAAATCACACCTATATGTGAAGTTACCTACGAAGACATGTAATCCCTTAACCCTCCCAACATAGTTACTTGCTTTCCTAGGGTGAAAGCGGTCCCTCATAGGTTCTAGCTTTTTGCTCATGATCCAATTGTAATAGAGCCTAGACATTATATTCATAGGTGCCTTATAGTCAATGTAGGTGTGATCCCTATATAAGTATCCAATCTTACACGGTATCTTGATGTTTTTAGGGTTACCCCTTCTTATGCGAGGCTCGAAAGGTGGTCTCGGGAAGTTAACTACGTTATAGTGATAGGCGGTTTCCTTCCCTTTAGGGTATGAGTCAAAATACCCCCTAAGTTCTTCCTCCTCCTTACTATCATCCATAATTTCTAACACCTTATAATCTCCATCTTCCAGGTCATCATCCGAATCGCTTGAGGTCGAATCACTATCAAAAGTGTTAGTAGATTCCTTAAGGCTTCCTCAAGCGTATTTTCAATTATCCTATTTATTTTCCTAAGCTCTCCAATTTCACTAACAATACGAGCTCGAAGTTGGTTGGCAAAGGCTGGGTCAAGCGGTGGGTACTTGTTTGATGGTGAAGTGTTGTTTGGCGAATTATCACCTTCCATTATGAAAAGTGATGGGGCTACGAACAAAGGTCACGAAGAAGGGGGATAGACTACGAGGAAGCTAAAAATGAAAAAAAAAAAGTTTACTTGATAGGAATCAAGCAAGGAAACCTAAACGAGGTGGACTCCTAACTAGCTATTCTATTCACCGGCAGCGGCGCCAAAAACTTGATAACGCTTACACGCGCCGTCGGGGTCAAAGGAACTTCCTTTTCGTCGAGCAAGTTTTTCAACACCCTAGGCAGTGAACCTAATCATTGTAGTGTAGTATTAGGGTAAGCCACGGGAATTGATATCGTTCTCTAGGGGAATAGGAATGATAGTGAGAAGTTACTATGCTAAGGTTGGGGTTGAGGAAGATTATTTTTTTATCTTTTTATGTTTTTTAGGAAATGGAAAAGTACGAATCTCGGGGTTTGAGTTTGGGGGGTTGGTATTTCTACCGATTACTCTACTTGTCTAATTATCTAATCTAGTGGGTAGTCTATCTCTAATGATTGTGTGCTCGTATGATGATTTAAAGATGTGTTTACTTAGGTTTTATTACTCCTTAATTATCTCCTATTGATGGTTGAATTGTCACGTCCTTATTCTTAATCGCGTTGTGTGTCTAAGGTCGTAGGGTATGCGTTTATCCCTAACTCTTTGAAACTACCAAAGGTTATTGCCTACAAAATCTCTAGGATTTATAAACTTAACACTAAGGTAATCTTCGGATGGTTTAGCCTACAATGACTCTAGGTAACTATAAGCTAAGGTTCACAAAGATTAATCAAGCATTAACTACACAACGGATGACCTATCGCAATATTAGATCATTAACAATTAAGATAAGAGACAACCAATCAATATTCAATAATTAAGTTTCATATTCCCTAAGCAAACACACAAGTAAATTAGCCGGACATGGGAAACATGCAAGCATACACACAATTAATTGAAGACATACTTGAATTAATGAAGTAAAACACTTATCTTGATGTAAGATAGGGTATGGAACCCTAAAATACTGTACAAGATAGCCTTGGTTCGGTTTAGGTTTTTACTCCAAAGACTACACACTGAAAACTAAAAAATTCGGATTCTATATATAAGATTACACATGCGACGGCATCACCCTTTGATTTATGACGCCGTCGGGTCGCTGTTATTAGGGTTTCGTCTTGGCCACGTTAGTCTTGCGACGACGTCACCTTATGCTTGTGACGCCGTCCCCTTCAGTCTCTGACGCCGTCTGGATCAATTCTAGGCGTCGAGTTGCGACGCCCTACTCTTTTAAAACCCGGCCGCCACTTGTAAATGAGCAATTTGGCTACTGAGTCGTCACAAAATTTGTTCGACGGCGTCACTAATTGTGCCGACGCCGCCCCTTCCGGCCAGCACCGAGTGTCTCGATTCTTGTCTTTGGCCATTTTCTTCGTATATTCGCGCCTTTTCGTCCGAATAAGTGTCATTCCAGCATTTTGCCTTCAAGATACCCAAAAAGTGAAAAGGAACGATATTAAGTAATAACGGATACAAAAGTGATCAAATAAGGGCTTAAACGACCCATCAAAAAGGTACATTTTAAAACCTTATCAATAATCATTTAACATTAATTGTTGTAATGATTCATTTATTTTAATAGTTTATTAGGATGGGTAAAAACCGTAATCCATGACCCATACACATGGAGCATATCCATAACACATAGAGCTAACCCATCACCCATTGACTAGATGCATTGCTTCTTCTAGATACATTGTATCTATTTGGATACCCATGGTCCAAAGTCTATGACCCATGACCCATAACCCATTTAGGGGGAGCGTCATACGGATCCCTCAGTTTAATCGGACGGATCCCTCATGTAAGGGATCTGTGGGATCCGTGCAACAGTAGTGATTTTTTTTCCTATAAATAGTGATCCATTTCTTTATTGTAACTCACCCCTTTTCTTACAAACTCTCTCATATATTCTCTCATTCTTCTAATCTCAGATCTCTTGATCTATATAGCAGTTCTTCTTTATTTTGTTGTGATTCTCATATAGGTCCTTCTCTAAGGCGAGATCACGAGATACTACAAGTCATCCAAGCAAGGGGTCCTTGATTGATTTGTTCATCCACAAGATTTTTGTAGCAAGATCTTATATTTCATATTTCACATAGTTGTTGTGTTATAGTTGTGTTGGTTTGGTCCTCCGTGTTAAGGACTCGGTATTTAGCTTTGTACCGGAAAAAGTGTAAGCGACGTTGTGAAGGCTTCTCCGCCAAGTTGAAGGATTTTGTTGACATAGTGCTTGAACTCTCGAGTAGGTGACTCGGGGAGTGGAGTAGGGCAAGGAAGGTGTCCTTGTAGCCGAACCACTATAAATCGGTTGTGTCATTTCTATCCTTTACTTTACTTGCTTTCTTTACTTGCATTACTTATATATCTATACTTTCTATCCATCCATACGATTTCACATAACATCGAATCTAAAGTTTTTGAAACCAAGTTAAAATCAGAAAAACTATTCAAACCCCCTTCTAGTTTTCCACATATCATAATATAATGCACATGCACGTATGACGATACTAACATCACAAACCACAAAATTTGATCACAACTATCGTTTCAAGGCTACCCTTGCAGACGTGACCGGAAGCATAACAATAACATGCTTTAGTCCCGAGGCAGAATCACTACTTCCAAAATGTAGCGAGGTACTCCGTTACACACTAGACCCCTATCCATATATGCTACCTTCCATAATAGGGTCACTGTAAAATACCAAACATGTATTCAGAGTACACTATGTCGTGGGAAGCCGCAAAGGGAATCCGAAGTTCATCTTGGGCAGCGCGTCTTATGGGCTTCCACCAATGCTACCAGATATCCCCAAAGAAGAAGATGAAGGCACATCATCATCCATAGCAAAGCATGTGGTTGAAGAAACTGCAGCCACATAAGCGGCACCTAAACTACAGCTAAAAATATGTAATGATAACCGAAACTCTTCTATATGCAGTAGATGCTACTTAAGACATCTGAACCCCTAATATGTACACTAAATGCTAGGACGTAATCCATTTTAAATGTGGCACGTAACGACATGGCTATAGATTCGCATGTTGTCCATCACTGGGCTTAGGATATGCAATTTTCTGTAAACGACAATTGCTATTATATAAGTACTTACTCTCCCATAAAAACGATATTCAGCTTTGTAAAAAAACAAACCAAACACCCCCGCCGCAACGCGGCGGGTTCCTCTTACTTGTTTAAGACAAAAGTTCAATGCAGAACCATTTTTTATTAAAGAACAAACTAGTTCATCTCAACCATCCATCATTTTAGCATTTAATGGCTGAGATTAATTGTTATTTTAGTTTTATTAATTACTAGCAAATTTGTAACTGCACATTCAAAAGTAATACACTCATCGGGTCATTCACATTTCCTTCATTTTTCATTTATCACATTTAAAACACACACTCAATCATTTACTTCTCTCTCTCTCACCAACCACTTTCTCAATCCCCACAAATCAAACCTTAACTTCTTTCAATCAAAATCAAATACAAAATTAACCAAATATTTTCTACATAATGGATCTACTAAAAGAAGTAGCACAATCTAAAGGAACCGTTGCATGTATCGTCTTTTTTTTGGAGCCACCGGAGATGTTGATGTTGCGGCGGTGGTTGTTGTAACCGTCGTTGTAACTGTCGTGCCACCGTTGTTGCTTGCTTTGATGAAGTATTGAGTTTATTTTGAACTTTGGTTATAAGTTTGGAGTTCAAGCCTTTATTTTGATTCATTAAGTTTTTGGCCTACTGTAATTTAAGGTAAAGTAAATTACTTACTGTTTGTGTTAACCAAAATATAGATTTATGATGAGATGTTCTTGTAGTTTTGTGCTCTAGATTTGTACAGTACTTAAACATTGTTTTTCATTTCTCGATTATTTATATTAAAAAGGGGAGTAATACTCACACCACATCTTTTGATGCATGCATCACAATTTATGCATTACGTGCACATGCATCAAAAAATGTGATGTAAGTATCAATTCCCTATTAAAAATAATTGTATTTTTACTTTTTTCTATTTAAGAATCACATTGAAAGAGGAAAGCTAGAATAGTGGTTATTGTTTCTCAATGAAATACACGACAAAATATTGGTCAGTGTAGATATTGCAATGGAAAGCAACAATGAATGATCCACATACACGACAAAATATTGGCTATTGCTAGAATATTGGTTATTGTTTACACGCGATTTACATTTTGTTTCAAATTAGATGTAGCTTAAAACAGAGAGTAAATCACACGTAAATCACATGTGATTTTACCTTAAATTATTTTTTAAAAGTGAATCACATGTGATTTATACACGAATTACATTTGATTTACACACGAATCACAACAAAAAAACATAATTACGTGTGATTTACTCATTTTTAGATTAAAACAGAATTATATGTGTTTCAGTTTATAACAACAAAGAGTAAGTCACATGTGATTAATATTTTTTCATAACAGAGAAAAAAAATCGCACGTGATTTCACGAATTTGTTTTATTAATGTAAGGAATCACGTGTGATTTTTTGGTAATCACTTGTGAGTTTTTTTACAAATCACGTGTGATTTTTTGGTGATCACTTGTGATTTTTTAAAAATAACAAATCACATGTGATTTTTTTTACGAATCACGTGTGATTTTTTGGTGATCACTTGTGATTTTTTAAAAATAACAAATCACATGCGATTTTTTTACGAATCACGTGTGATTCATCTGGAAGGAAATTTTGAAAAAAAGTTTGTCGAAAGTATATAAAAGTGCGTATCTTTAGAAAAATGATTTTTTTCTCGTCGCGATGGTGTATTTTTTGTAGCTTGAAGATTTACCATTTGCAAGATATGTTGTTTTTAAAAAAAGGTGAAAAGGGAGTTTTTATAGAATTACATTTCTAATATTCATTTGTTAATTTTTGCTTTCATCTCATCCATTGGATGAAAAAAAGATGGATGATTGAGATCTTATGATTGGTTCTTTAGATTAGATGTGTTTTCTATTTATCTCACCTCTACAACTTAATCATATTTTTGTCAAAGTGTCTCTTGTTTTTTGAACTTGTATAAAGCAAATTGTATTTTAATGTTCTATAATATTAATTAAAAAAAGAAATATTTGTCAAAATATGTTTGAGTTGCTCAATAATATAGTGGTCATGATCCTTTTTTAGACTTTTAAAAATTAGAGGAATTTTTACTTTGAAAAATCAATTCATTTTTTATCAGGTTAGTGTAATTAGGCGAGTATCCGCGTTTAGCGGTAGTGGTTCCTTGCGGCAGACAACTAACGATATGTGATATTGTTGTAAGTGTTTCGTATAATGTTTAAAATAGAACGTGAAAAGATCAAAACGTAACTGCAAACGGTTATAACATGTGATAATTCAACTCAAGCAAAAATTCTATAATGGTTTCCAATACTTTTACTAAATAATTATAACATGCAACTCCCACAAACGAACCAGAAACTCTAAACACAAAGGCTCTGATTAAAATCGATACTCAAACCCGAAAACGAACTCGAAACCCCCACGAACGAACCAGAAACTCTAGCGGACACAAACCGATCGAATCAACCTGAGCAGGAACGCCAACTCGGTTGAATAGAACTATGCTACAACCACAAACAATAACCCCAACTCAACCAGAAGACATTAATCGAATGACTCTAAATCGATTTAGAACAACTTTGTGTGGTGTGATTGTGAGTATGTGAGGGTTCTGTGTGGTGAGTGTAAGTCTAAATGTAAATGAAAGTCACCATACAGAGATCTAGATGGTTTAGGTTTTTCTTGTGAGTTTAATTTGTGTGAGGACTCGAGTATATATGGACATGGATACTAACCTTTTGAAATAAACGGACTTGGAGCGGACATTGACAAAGTTTAAATTTTAGTCAAATGAGTTTATTTTAGAAATGGGTCTATTTCATATTAAAAATTAGTATAGCAATCTTCTCTTGCTCTTATTTGACCAAAGACCTCATCTTATACTTGTTTTTTCTGTGAATGTTCAACGCATGAATTTAATAGTTGTCATAGAATTAAATATAAAGAATTCGTGTGAGCAGTATTCAGTTTCAAATGTGTAATAAAAAAATGTACAGCTTTTCATTTCCATGAATATTACCAAATTTACCACAAACTTTCCTGCATTTTCAAACCTCATTCAACATTGACCCTTTCTCAACATTTTACTTTTCGACATTGATCAATTTTCTTTTATATGTAGTAAAGATCTGCAATATAGTTTCCTTTAGCAATAGTCAAATGCAATATAGTTTTCTGTAGAGTTTATGCAATATAGTTTCTTTTAGCAATAGTCCATGCAATATAGTTTCCTTTAGTAGTCCATACAATATAGAATTTATTACTTGCTTCTAATACATTCCATACATCAGACGTGTGTAAGTTGTAAGTTTCTGTAGTAACTTCCTTTAGTAGTTCATGCAATATAAAGTTATTACTTGCTTTTAATACATTACATGCATTGAACGTGTGTTGATTTAGGCTTTGTATAAACGTGTGTAAGTTGGTGTCCACATTCCTCTCTCAATTGACCATTTTAAGACATTCAACATTTAAAATACACTAAATGAAAAACTACATAAAATAAAAAATTAGACGTAAAAATAAAAGTTAATTTTGAAAATTTGATATTGCGATCACCCTAAAAACAGCTAATTTTGAAAATGATAAAATCTAAGTTTTGAAAAGAATGTGAATTAGTTGATTCTTGTTAATGATTTTCTTAAATTAAAACATTGACTTCATTAATTGGTTGATTACATATTGAATCATCAATGTTAACCGAAAATTTCAAATATGAATCTAAACCGTGTGTTATGAAATTGAAACTTGCCTATATTAAGTTTAAGATAAATTGTTTAATATACGAATTTAAAGTTTTTCAACATTGACAATTTTCCATTTTGAATATTAATTGTCAAGTATTTTAACATATTCAACTAAATTTGATTTTCAACATTCAACATTTCAACTTCGACCCTTTTTTTTCTTTATATGTAGTTAAGATAAGATTAGACGAGTACCCGTGCATATCAACGGGATTTTATAGCAACATATCGTTTAGTGATAAAAAAAAATGTATGGGTTAAAAACGAAAAATAATAAGAGTTTGAAAATTTGGGGATTAAACATAATGTTTTGAAACCCGGGTCGACCAGGGTGATTCAATTGGTTGAACCGTTCCGGTCGAAAAACGGGTCGATTTAAACCGGGTCAACCTGACGGGTTGGGTTGAACACGGGTGAAATTAAACCGGGTCAACCCGTTGGGTTTGAAGCGTCCCGGATCAACCCGGTTTTCGATGTGCATTAATAGTTTCTTTTTGAAATATATGTTTTCAACATTTATATTTTAGTTTCAACTTTTTACTTTTCACTTTTTGTTTTTTCCTTTATATATAGTATACGCGGGTACCCTGTGACGATTAACTGAAAAAATAGATCTCGATGACACCTGATTTACTAGTTTGTATCAGTTTGAACGGGTCCTTTTTTGCTCGTTTTCGGATGACTTTTATTGGTTAGTCGAACCGGTGGCGACACCGATTCCCGGTTGAACCCGTTGGTCCGGTCCGGTTTTCAAAATATATGTTTCATCAACTTGTTAGCTTGTATGAACTTTGTGTGTTTTATTAATTTGTATAATGTGTATAATAACATATACTTTTCATTTTAGAGTGTTTTAAAAATAACACTAATTAGTGTGTTTAATTATTTTATATTTTGGATTATGTTGTAGCTTATTTAAATTGTATATTGTAAAAATTTTATTATACTTTTTAATATAAGATGTTTAATTGTTTTTATTTAATTTAATAAATATACTTTTAATTAAATATACAATATAAATAAATCAGTATAATTTTAACTAATGAAGTGTTTTATTAAAAATATTAATTACACTACACATATCGATTAATTTTCATTTTTAAACAATTCAAACATCCGAAAACAATTCAAACATCCGAAAATAATCGTTTGTGACATTTTTAAACAATTCAAGGTTGAAAATTACTCCATCGGATAAACGTTTACCACTCAAGATCGTGCGCAAACAATTTCCTGTGTCAGTTTCTTTTGCCATGACGATAAACAAGAGCCAAGGACAATCACTTTCGAAAGTTGGTTTATACCTACCACGTCCTGTTTTCACACATGAACAATTATATGTGGCTCTTTCACGCGTAAAAAGCAAAAAGGGTTTGAAGGTTGTTATTTCTGATGCCGATAGTAATTTATCAAAGACTACTACGAATGTAGTCTACAAAGAGGTTCTTCACGGTCTTTGATCAGTTATCAACAGGTATGTACGGATATTCATATAATTCGATATGCATTTGTTTTTTACATGTTTTATCATTGACACAAATGTTTAACTTACACCTTCTTTTTATGCTTTATTAGGTTCTCGACGAATTTTTATTGGCTTACCACTTCATCAACTTCCCACTACGTACGCTTTCTTTTTAAAGGTTGTCAAGATTGAAGACCACGTGAATGGCTGTTTATTACATTATTACTTACAATTATTGTACTCTATATTGTACTTGACTTATTACTTCATATTAATAAATAACCGATTCACTCTTTTTTTTACTTTTGTTATTTTTCTTATTTTGTTTACACACTAATTTTCCTTATTTTTGCAATATCTCTTCTAAAACCTCATGGATTCCACGGGTCTTATAAGCTAGTACAATATAAATAAATCAGTATAATTTTAACTAATGAAGTGTTTTATTAAAAATATTAATTACACTACACATATCATTAATTTTCATTTTTAAACAATTCAAAGTAGGTTGTCAAGATCGAGATCTTACCCAGGATCGTTTTCGTGTTTATAAGATCGTGATCGTAAGATCGGATCGGGATTTTAAGATCCTACTATAATGTTATTTCTTAATAGTTTATGTAATTTTATACAAATCTACAAATTCTAATACATTATAACCATAAAATACTATGAATGTTTCAGATAAATGTAGTCCTAAATTATAATTATAAAATGTTTAAAAAGATTCACATTTTGTTTTTTGAATTCTACAAACAAACAACGCATAAATTTGTAGTTTTTTAGTTTGTAATCCGAGAAAAGTAAGATCGGATAGGATTAGATCGTAAGATCGTATGGTAAAGATCGGGATCCTATAAGATCTTAAGCCTGCAAAGATCCTATGTAGGATCCGGATCGTTTTTGCTTTGCAGTATCGTAAAATCGTAAGATCCTAATATCAGGATCGGGATCCTGACAACTATGAATTTCAAACATCCGAAAATAATCGTTTGTGACATTTTATCCTGCTAGTTGGATACCCGCGCACAGCGGCGGTGATAAATATAGTTATATAGTAAATGAATTGCTAACCCAAATCTCCTCGCAATTCCTTGCCCGCTTAGTGAATTCATTTTACAACACTCAAAATGTATATGTGTTAGTTGTATGTGTTTGTTTGGGTTTTCCGTATCTTTCCCATGATATCATTATTCCCGCATATAAAAAGACCTTCACAATCTCTTTCCCGTCAAACACTTTCCCAAAAGTAAATGATTTTGATAAATAAAGTTTGTATTGATTGAAATAAAGGTTAAAGTAATAAAAATTTGAATGAGAATAAAATAAACCTACTAAAAAAATGTAAAAACTAAAAACTCATAAAAATATATCAAAATGGATGTTGAATTAAATATGGTGAAATTAGATCATAAAAAAATTAAACGAATTAAAAGATATTTAAATTTAAAAATAAATGTGATTAATTAGTTAAGAAGTGACATGTGTCATCCCATTATTAGAGCTCTTTATTTTAGTTTGTTATAGCTCCTCTATTTTTGTTATTTTTTAGTTAGAGAAGTGACACATGTCACTCAATGATTTGAGCTCCTTATCTTAATTTTTTTTGGAGCGTTTATAGGGTATGTTTGGCAAAAATAGATTGTGCTGATGCTGGTGCTGTTGCTGATGCTGTTGATTAAAAAGATTATAAAAAAAGATTATTTTTATAAGCTACATGAAGTAACCTTTTATTTTCAGAGATTATGAAAAATTATTTTTTTTATAATCTCTTATAAGTTATATCTGCCAAACAAAGATTATTTTTTAAGCGAGTTGAGATCAATATAGAACTCATATTTGTCATAGAACAAATCAACCAATCATAACCCTCCATTTTTCATCTAAATTAATACAAAATCATTTTACACTTTTTTTTTAAAACAACATATCTTACAAACGGTAAATCTTCAAAATATAAAAAATACACCATCGTGACGAGAATTAAATTATCTTTCTATAGATATGCACTTTTATATATTTTCGACAAACATTTTTTTTCAAAAATTCCGTCCGAAAAAATCATATATGATTTTAAAAAATCATGTATGATTCGATTTTACGAATCATATATGATTTTTACAATCATATATGATTCTCAAAAAATCATATGTGATTCAGTAAAATCAATCATATATGATTTTCACAAATCATATATGATTTTTGTTGACCGAAATTTTGAAAAAAAAAAAGTTGTTAAAAATATATAGTAGTGCATATCTATAGAAAGATAATTTAATTCTCGTCGCGATGATATAATTTTTATCGCGTAACGATTAACGGTTTGCGAGATATTTAATTTTTAAAAAAAAAGTAAAAGTTTATCATAATAAAAAAATGAATGGATATTATTGGTTCATGTAAATTTTGGATCTATATTTAACTTTTGCCGGCTTAAAAACAAATATCCATAATCTTGTGTGCATAGTAGTATAGATCAGCCGCAACATCTGAAAATTAGACCACCTGAGTTTTCAATCATGACATCCGTCTTCTCGGCCGCCATCACCACCATCCTCCACCCAGCCAAACGAACATCACCATCAACCATAACAACCTTCACCCGAAAACTCACCATCACAGCCTCATCGTCAAAAAAACAACTGATACTCTACTCAAAACCAGGTTGCTGTTTATGCGACGGCCTTAAAGAGAAACTCAACTCCGCTTTCACTCTTTCTTCTACTCCAGAACCCCTTCATGACGTCGAGCTTCAGGTGCCTCCCATTTCTTTTTCTTTCTTTGTTTTGGGAATTACATTATATCTTATGGTTTGGTGTTTGTGTTTTGTTAGATAAGGGATATTACTAGTAATCCTGACTGGGAGAAGGCGTATCAGTACGAGATTCCGGTTTTGGCCAGACTGCGGTCTGATGGGACCGAGGTTTGTTTCACATATATTGCCTTTTCTGTATAAACCGAGGGGTGTTTGCGATTGTTTATATGCGATGTCGAAACAAGCGGCATGAAGGTGCTTATTTTAGAACCCAATAAGCAGTTTTAGTAAGATGTCTAAGATATCCTCGTGATTTTGATTATTTAGGGTCACATATGTAATCAATTGTGGAGCAGCTATAACGAAACTAATCATGATTATCTTATTATTAGGAGTTTGATACATGTCAATCCTTGAATAATAAGAATTACGCAAAATATAATGCCCAACTCCCCCTACAATTAAAGCAAACTATTAACTACCACGGAAGAATATTGTTTTGTGAGTAGTATCCGGTTTGCTTTTAAGTTATTATGTGTGCTAGTTTCAAAATCAACATTCATCGTATTAAAAGGTAAATATATATAGAAAATCATTGTAACATTAATCTTTGATATTCAGGTCCTTGGAGTTTATGTGTTATAGGCCTACCATATATTAATAATCTCTAAACTTTATTGTATGCAATTAATTGGCAAACTTGATCACAATACAAAGAAAATCATGTGCATTAGATACCGAAGTATAATACCAAAAATCATTGCATTGGATACTATATCACTTGATGTAAAACTAAACATGTTGGTTGGTAGTGCCAAAGGCAGTGTGTGATACCATGAAGTGTTTTTCTTTTCAACGGTTTTGAGATTTCATCCCACATTCCATGTTAACCTAAAAGACTTTCTTGCACTCTTCAAGCCCTAATCCTTTGTCTTCTCTCGAGCCATAAGTGAACTAGACATTGTTAGGTTTGCTAACTTTACCTTGATAAAAGTATCGAATCAAGCAAGTGATGTAAATTATCATGATGCTTCGGTTTTCCTTACTTACCTCAAAGATACACACAGGATGCACCAGGTTGCATTAATGTTATGTATCTTGGAGGTAATTAAGGAATTAGAGGTATCATGGAGATTTACATTGCTTAATCGATTTGATACATTTTAATCAGGCAAAGTTAGGGGACTGAGCAATGTATAGCTCACTAATGTTTCGAGGGGGAAGAAGATAGAGTACAACGTGAAGAATGCAAGAAATATTTTAAAGTTATAATGAAGTATCACGTGAAGACCCAACACCGTATCAAAGTATTCCACATCCATAAAGATAAGTAGAGTCGCAAGGAATTTGGACTGCTTTGTTCAAATGAATTCGGTCGTTGCCGAGCACATGGACAGGAAGGAGTCGTTGGTAATAATATATGGTATCACTCACTATCTTGATATCACCGACCAAAGTATTTATTTTCACATTAGATGATTTAGGGAGAACTATCTTTATTTCATTCTCATGGCACCGTGGTTTTGTTTATTTGCTTGTTTGTTTCTCGTATTTACTACTTTTTTATATGTTCGGTTTTCATATTTGAATGTCAAACATGCTTAGTTCCGGTTATTTGCTCACAATGCCTAAATATAAAGAGGAAAAAGTTGACAATTTGAGCCAGTTTTCTTGTCCATCTGAGTTGCTACAATAGATAAATCTCCTTTTTCATGTGAAACATTGGAAATTTCTCTCGAACGCCCTTCTTGAGCTTTTCGTCAATTCTTCAAAAAGCTTCTATTACACTAGGTGCAACTTCTTAGTAAGATCAGGAGCTTTGCTAGGAATCCTGTGTGGTGCCAACTTATAATCTCATAACATGGATAGTCATTAAAGCATTTTACCTATAAAAAAGCTACTGTATGGTTTACATCAACTCTATGATACCTGTTATCCCGAGACGTTAAACTAGGTGGAATTTCTAGAAACGCGTCAACTCTTGTAAAAAAGAAGTTTCAATCTGTCTAATGGAAACTTATAAAAGAGTTGCTGAAAGTAGAGAAGTCTGAGTGTTGCTAGAGTAGTTCTCAACCTTTGAAATATTAAATGGGTGCATTAGCTTAGATGGATACATGGCAACGTTTACATTTTTGTATTGGTTATTAGTGGTTGAAAGAAAAGCTGGAGTATATTTGAAATGCAAAGAGAAACTGTGAATTGAGAAACGGATGACAAATTCGTCTTTCATTACGACTTTCTAATAATCACACGGTAGGACCACACTAGAAGAGGGATATTCGGAAAGTGCATACGTGTCTGAACTCTGTAGTGTATTTACATGTATAAGCACATCCATTTCTAATGCATTAGAATTATGCTCGTCTGATGTGTATTTCTAAGATCTGAAGTGTATTTACATGTATAAACACATACATTTCTAATGCATTTTTAGGCTCGTTTAGGCTCACGAGCCTAACCCAGCCTTGAGTAAGAAGCTGGTGCTCGAGCTTGTTTAAGCTAGGCTCGTTTCAAGCTTTTATTGAGTCGATCCCAGCAGCTTATGAGCTGCTTCGCTCGTTTCTACCTCTATTTTGAGCTTTTCTTATGGTATTTTCATTCAATTATGTATTTGTGAGGAGTCGTGTTAACAAAGTACTATATTTTGAAAACATGTGATTCTGACAAATAACTTGGATTCTTAGCTTACAAAGGATACCAAGGAATTTGGTAATTACATGGAAATTCATGCAAACATAATGCACTCTACCCAAATTTTCCTATGTTTTTATGGGAACCAAATTAGCTAGTCAATTAATTAATAAATCTGATAAGTCCTCAAGCAAACCACCATTGAGGTGGCCTAGTGTTGAGGTACCATGATGTTCTCAATAGGGTTCTTAGGTTCAAAATCTTAAACCTCACTAGGTACACATCTTGGTGGTGGTCAGGGAAAGGGTTCGGAAACAGTCACGACTTGCGGGGATACCCCGATTAGGTCACGAACATCTTACTCAAACACTCTCCCTCTCCGGGTTACCTGTATAGGGAAAACCTCAACTGTTTACCTGTTTTAGATTAGTCTTCAAGCACACAAGGTTGGTGTCTATTCACATCTTGAACCTAAAAAGCATATCTGGAATTCAAATAAATGACGCTATTTGCGCCAATTTTTCGAGAACCAAATGTTTCCAGAACGCAAATGTACGGTCGTTTGGTACGCATGATTGAATGTAGATCCGGATAGCATAGATTCTTCATAGATTTCTTACACCATGAAATGATCTCATGGTCTATTCTCATGATAGATCTCTCACTCCCTGCTCTCATGCATAGGAGAACCAATGGCAAAATGGGAAGGTCGAGTGGTTTGGTTGACTGGTCAAGACTTTTACTTATTTGATGCGAGTTGTAATAGGCCGGTCGTTTTTGTTGGGGTGACCTACACACACCTTTTGTTTATCTATACTAGTTTATAAATAATTAATTTTTAGACCTGATCACTAAAATTTATGATTAAGTTAACAAACCTAATGTTGAATGTGCTTTGTGTGAGGACATTCATAACAAGGTGGAATGGGAATGGTAACAGAATTTTCTAACCCACCCTCTTTGGCGAGTATGGATTAGCATAATTTTGAGGATTTGATCTAATCTTATAACCCATACCCTCAAAACTAATGCATTATATTATTCCATTCCCTCATTCTGAAAACCAGTTTTGCCCGGTTTCATTTTGTAGCTACTGTATTTAATATACTCATGTGGAAGGCAACATTACCCAAATTGAGCTAGCCATGATTAAATGGGTCAAAATATCCGCCTTTATATAGAAGACAAAGTTATTGTTGTCATTCCTCTAAAAAGGTCTAAGCATAATGTTTGAACTTTGAAGACATTTAGTTTTTTATTTACCTGTTTCTGAATTACGAGTTTACCCATTTCTTGCTTTCTGTTTCTGATGGCATCATGTTTTTTTTTGCAGGAAGTAATCCCAAGATTTTCTCCCCGGGCCGGAGTCGATCACATCCAAACAAAGTTAGCAGCTGTTTTAAGTAAAGACAATTAGATTCGTCGATGTCTTAAGGTTCCATCTCGTTGCATAAGTCTGAATAATTAATTAGAAAATGAAATGTTGAATTTGTTTATTACCCATCTGTACATTACAGATCATTGTCATCTTCTCAAGTTTAATGGTCCTCAGTGTATCAATCTAGAACACTAGTTATACAGATTTCATAATATTTCCAACCACACAGGTGTAATAGAGAACATTATTGCCCATTGTTATGTCTTTTTCTTTGTTAACCGAAGAGTCGGCTCTTTTTTTGTCCATTATGAAACGTACTAGTTCAGTAGTCTGGTCATTTCATTTCTGTACTGCTAAACTGAACTGTGGAATTAGTTATTAATATGAAAGCAGATAGCAAGTAAAATGATACAACAAACAAACTATGCATGACCATTTATACTACTTACATTAGCATATTTTACACATATATAAGGAGATAATTTGTACACAATTCTAATTTATTTGCACATCATTAGAGTTCAAGATTATGAGTAGGGGTGTAAACATGTCGAGTCGAGCCTGAGCTCGGGTCATTTAGCATTGGAGAAGCTCTAGCTCGAGCTCGGCTGGTGTTGAGCCTCAGGCCGTCTCGTGGATTCCAGATGCCCTGGGCAAAACTTAAGAATTAGGCCCTTCAAACATGCAAATTTTTTGTTTATAAAAATTGTTATAAATATACTTAAGAAAATACAACACACATGTTATTGATTAAATAGGTTCATTCATTGATGATTTTGTACGCAAAGCTGTTGATTATCTCCTCATAATAACTGTTTTTAGAACAAAACTTACGACAAAAGTAAATATGATTCAACTAGATAAACATTTACATCCAATTGTTAACTAATTTTATATCCCAATTCACAACTAAGTTTAATACTCAAACGCCTCAAAATAACACAAGACAATTTATTGATAATTAAAATTGGTTTCTTGTCTTTAATTAAGCAGTAAGTAATTAAACGATTACAGGTTTAGTGGTTTGCACTTTACGTCTTTACACGTCAAAAATCTGAACGACTCATTCAGAAAATATACTGGGCTGTAAAAAGGCCTAAAAACCACATACATGGCCATACTATTTGGTTATGATACATATATGTATGTTGGACTTCAGAAAATTTGGTGCCCCTTAAACATTATGGGCCCTGGGCAGTGGCCCAGCTTGCCCTTGCTCAGAACCGGCCCTGTTGAGCCTTATTTGTAAAGCTCGAGCTCGACTCGTTTATGAGCACATTTAGTTTTTACTTTACTTTTATAAAAGCCAAAATATGAAGTGTCTTATTATTAATCTTTTATATAATAAAGGAATTACATCATTTTGGAGTGATTTTGTCAATTCATTTTTATTGAAAAAACAATACTCCAATAGGAGAGCTCGATTTCGCCACGTACGCAAAATCGTGTGATGTGATTGGTTAATAAAAGTCAAAATTAAATTGATTTTAGTCAAACTTTAACAAATTTGGTGGAGAAATTTGATTGATAAAAAAAACACATAAAAATATAGGTGTCAAATTTGTGAAAACAAAAACTAAAAAAAAGATGAGGTAATTAATAAAACTTTAGTGGTTGAATTTTTAAAAATTATATAGAGTTAAGTGTAATTTTATAAGTTTTCATGTTTTTTAATAACTTTGAATTATAAACAAATACCCCCTTATACTTTATACCCTTTATACTTTATATCTTAAAAAATACAATGTATATGTTGTTTTAAAATAACAACATATAAATTTGCATAAGATTATAAGTATCAATTCAATAAGGACTCATTTTTTTCATTTTTAAAAGTTTAACCTATGTGGACAAGAGTTTACATTTTAAATACGGCTAAATTACTGAAAGCGGGAATATAATTATCAAATTATAAGCACGGGTTACTTTAATTTAAAAATAAATATACGCGATTGTACTTATAACAATTACTTATGTAATTCTTATTTATTTATATAAGGATATCTAGAAAAACATTTTTAAAAAACTTTACGGATTATACTTTAACTTTATCAACGCTCATTATGTGCTATTAAACTTGCATCATGTGTACAATATAATATCAGTAGTGAAATTTAAATAACAACATCAACATCTTTGTCAGATAAATAAAATTAAATCTTGAGTTATCTAACAGAAATTTTTACAAATATTTTACCAAATTTTAATTAATATTAATGCATAATGAAAAACTCGTGCATAAGTATTAGTTGTACTTATATCACAATTTTCATTGGCAAATTCTTATATGTATATATACTGAACTAAAATATTAAAATAAAATTGATTTATGTGTAAACTTCGTGCGTGCACGAAACTTATAACTATATAATTATATGCATTACCTTTTAAGACACAATATTCAGTATTAATACAGAATAATTTTTTTTTGTCAAAACCCCGTACATGTACAGGTATTATAACTAGTTTGTTTGAAAGAGAATAACCTAATTCGAATAAATTGCTTATTTATCTCACAAGCTATATGATATATAATTATTATAATTTATATATTGCTTATTATTAATTTTATATATGTTATATGTTATATATGTAAAAATGCGTTTTTGCTTGCGAGCTTAATTGAGCTTGATATCGGAAGCTTGGGCTCGAGCTTGATTATTAAACGAGCTTTATATTTAAGCTCGAGCTCTTTTTTAGTGAGCTAGGCTAGAGTAGATCATAAGCAGTTTGGCTCGTTTACACCCCAAATCACAAGCATAGGTAAAGCAGTATAAACAACTTTAAAGGCTATAGGGCATACAAATCAATTCCTAAAAAAATGCACATAACATACAATTTAGACTTTAGTTGTTAAATTGCCATTAATCATTGTTTATAATGCTGTTAGTCGACCAGTACATCTGACTTGTAAACGGAAAGTTAATTTTAGCTTATATAGTATCATGACGAATCAAAATGGCAGAAATCTAGCTAACAAGTAAATGGAATCGAAAATGTTTGAAACTGCATTCAAATGCAAAAGCTTTTTACATCCCCAGAGAAAATTATGTTATTAATGCCAGTGTAGTTTTTTAATCAAATCTGCTGCAATAAGTACAGCAAATAAATCTCAGCAAAATTAGAAGGAAAAAAAAAAGAATGTTACAAGTCATCCTGACCCGATTTATATCATTAACCCTTATTGACCAGTGTATATAGATTTTAGAAGGAAACAGAAAAAGGAAGACTTGTTTAGAACCACCAATGCATATATTAGAAAGATGTCTGATATATATGGCAAGATTAGCTGGTAATTCGCCTAGATAAGCGTACCCCATTTCACCTTCAATTCTATTCTGTCTCTCAAATTAGAAAGATGAGTTTCTCACTAACATACATCCATACAAATTAGCATATCCTCATCACTGATCATGGCTCCATCTGTTGTCAACAATCGCGACATCCTTTCAAATGGGGTGGCAGAGCCACCAATGACTGAAAAAAGGATATCTGGAATTCTGCATAAGTGGGTGAATTGTGGGAAAAGATGGAAACCAAGATGGTTTGTGTTACAAGATGGTGTCCTTTCCTATTACAAGATTCATGGTTCTGACAAAATTGTTGTTTCCAAAGAAACCAATGAAGGATGTCGGATTATAGGTGGTCGTTTTCCTCACCACCGGAAGCCGCTTGGCGAGCTTCATCTCAAGGTTAAAGCTATATTATATCGATTTGATTTGGTCATAATTTGATGGGTTAACTTGTTTAGGGTGGCGATTACAACCCATTTACGTATAATGAGTCGGGTTATGTTGAAAAAAAGTTACCTAGTCAAAATGTCGATAACGTATATCTAATGTAGAGTTTTTAACCGCTGAAATCGTTTTGTTCAAAATTTTAGTTATCATCAAAACATAAAAAAACCATTATATCATATTCGACGTACTAAATGTTTATAAACAATTTAACCAAGTTGGACGAAGAGTGCTCTAAATCACTATCCAATTTCGACCCGTACAAAAAATTTATCTATTAATAGACCTGAACATGCTTTAAACTTTTACCTACCTGCTTCACCCATCGAGTTTGGCACCTCTAGTTTTGCATGGATCAATACGCAATGAGTTCTTTATGTTGTTCTAGGTATCGTCTATTTATGAAAGTGGGTCGGATGATAGAAGGTTTTCAATATTTACGGGCTCAAAAAGGTTGCACTTGAAAGCAAATAGTCGGGAAGATCAAATGGAATGGATGGAAGCGTTAAAGGCTGTGAAGCGGATGTTCCCACGAATGTCCAACAGTGAATTGATGAATCCTACAAGTAGCGTTACATTATCCACAGACAAGTTACGAGAAAGGTTACTCGAAGAAGGTGTAAACAAAGAAATCATTCAAGATGCCGAAAAGATTATGAAAACTGAATTTTCAGAAGTATTAGATGAGCTTGAGCTTGTTCAGAAGAAACTAAGGCTTCTCATCGATACGCTTAGTAAGTTGTAACAAACGCTGGTTATATGACTATATCTGTGGGCAATAAATTGAACTTGTTAAATATAGATGGTTCTTTTAGCATTGTACATATAGTAAATGACAAAAACAAGTTAAGACACTAAAAATACACACGACACAAAAAGACACAGGAACCGCATAAAGTACGCAAGTTACTTTTACGTGAGTCTCTATGTACTTTCGATGTACTTTTTGTGTGCTTAACTTGTGCCCCTAGGGCACAAGTTAGAAAAACCCTATTTATTTCCTTTTTGCATGCCCAATAAACTATTTCAAAGCAAGGTTGTCAAGATCGGGATCCTACCCAAGATCATTTTCGTCTTTGCAAGATCGTGATCGTAAGATCGGATCGGGATCTTAAGATCCTACTCTAATGTTATTTCTTAATAGTTTATGTAATTTTATACAAATCTACAAATTCTAATACATTATAACCACAAAATACTATGAATGTTTCATATAAATGTTGTCTTAAATTATGATTATAAAATGTTTAAAAATATTAACATGTTGTTTTTTGAATTCTACAAACAAACAACCCATAAATTTGTAGTTTTTTAGTTTGTAATCCGAGAAAAGTAAGATCGGATCGGATTAGATCGTAAGATCGTATGGTCAAGATCGGGATCCTATAAGATCTTAAGCTTGCAAAGATCCTATGTAGGATCTGGATCGTTTTTGCTTTGCAGTATCGTAAAATCGTAAGATCCTAAGATCAGGATCGGGATCCTGACAACTATGTTTCAAAGCCCAATAAACTTTTAAAACAAAAATATTTCGAAGCACATAATAGGTTTATTTCCTTTTTGGAAAGCATCAACTAATAAAACTTTGAGGAGGAGAGTTACGTACGTAGTACCAAACTTTTCTTATATATCAAGAAACTAATCTTTACAATCCATTTAAAAAGAAATCAATAGCTAAGATTAAAAACATTTTATTATTTCACATATTTTTTATAATTTAAATATCTCTTTAACCGTTAATCGTTAAGTGAAAATATTTACACCGTCGCGAAGAGCATTTAATTATCTTTCTATAAACGGGCACTTTGATATACTTTCAAAAGAAAAATTCATTTTTTCACATTTTTCGCTTTTTTTACGCTACTTGAATTATGAAAAAAATCATATATAATTAAACACTAATTTGAATATCACATGTGATATTAGTATTAAATCATATGTGATATATTAAATCATATATGATATGTGATATCACATGTGATATGATATGTATATCATATGTGATATTACACTAATATCACATGTGATATTACATATCATATATGATATAACACTAATATCATATATGATATAACACTAATATCACATGTGATATTCAAATTAATGTTTAATCATACATGATTTTTTTATGCAAATTTCAGTTACGTAAAAAAAAGAAAAAACTTTAAAAAAATGTGAAAAATACGAATTTTTTTTTTGTCGAAAATATATCAAAGTGCCTATCAATAGAAATATAATTAAATGCTCGTCGTAATGATTTCTTTTTTCCGCTTAACGATTAACGGTTTAAAATTTATTAATATTTGAAAAAAGAGTATAAAAGTGGGTTTTTTTAATTGTTGGGATTAATTTCATCCATTAGATAAAATAAAAATAGATTGTGGAGATTGATCCTTTGGTATGTAAATAATCTTTTGTCTTCAAATGATCTTAAATCTAAAACTTTTGATAAACATTTTACAACTTTATAAACTATTTCATAAAAACACATGTATTAACATATGAACACATTTGAACTTTTAAACCTCTTCGTTCCAATAGACTTGAAACAAAAATCCATTAAAGGTGACTCAAATAATAAATATTTTTGTGTTATGAATAATAATTAGTGAATGTCCATATAATCCAATAAGAGGCCATGGACCCAATTAGCTATTAAGATTTTACCTTAATATTTATCTTATATATCCTTTATAATCTTCTACATTACTATCAATTGAAAAATACTTTTCATTCTCTCAATTTTTGTTCACAACACATTATCAGCACGCTTTTAGATTTTTGTTTTCTCTCCTTTTTCACATGTATTCCTTCTACCGATGTCCTTGATATATTAGATAACTGGTTAAGGTATGTCGTGGACCCTTATACCTATTCATCGTATTTGTTTATTCTACTATCATATAGAATTATGTGTCACTTTTATATGAACGAGATTATGCACCCGCGCGTTGCGGCGGGTATTTTACATTTAATGTTTATGCTATATGAGTTTTGTTATATGTGTGGTGTTTAAATTGTGTGCAAAAATGTTTATGTAAATGTAGGATATGAAGAAGTTTGTATGTCGTGGCCTGTAGAAACAAATTACAATTTTTTATTCAACTAAGGTTGAAACATGGACCTTTTGTAAAGAAAAACTACAATGCAACAATAACTCTTCTTACGACACAGCATCTAGCAGCATCCCTGGGTAGAATCGGATAACAGCTCTTTGACTATATCAGGTTTAATCTGTGAATATGATGTACATTTATG
The DNA here is from genome assembly GCA_910596185.1 of Chrysanthemum makinoi. Classification (NCBI taxonomy): domain Eukaryota; kingdom Viridiplantae; phylum Streptophyta; class Magnoliopsida; order Asterales; family Asteraceae; genus Chrysanthemum; species Chrysanthemum makinoi. Next base: position 239,423,936 of record OU343224.1, on the reverse strand, counting down.
TTGGTGTGCAGTATGTATATAATTTAAATAACAGTTAGGAGTACCTGGCAATATCAATGTGACCAGCATTTCTGCAATACGTAACCTGTGAATCTGCTTCAGTGCAACATATATAAGAAAACATTAAGTGACGGCAAGAAAAAAAGCTTGATACTTACGCGCTTGTGCTATGCTGCTGGTAGCTTAACCTTTGGCTTTTTAATGCATTTTGTACATGACAATTTAAAAAAAAAAAAAAAAAAAACGACAATGAAAAAACGAAACTGATTAATTGAGCTTCTGGACGCGGTAAAAGAATACCAGTTCTGAATTAAACCGTTTTAACCCGTTAACCAACACACCCATTTTGCAACCTGTGCATGATATGGTTGATCCAGATGAGACTGTGAGTAGAGGTTACCTCCCCAAGAAGTTTGAAAGCTTTTATGCGTTGAATGTCATGGAACTGGTGATAAGCTGAAAGTGTGGACGCCGGACAACATTTTCTTTAAGGATCCCAAATAGTACATTTATGGTTAATGGTTTTTCGTGGGCTGCTTCCATCATAATAAATACCTTAAATCTTCAGATCTGATAGTTCGCATAGTGAAATTTTTTTGTACTATGACATCTGTCACATTCACCGTCTTTCCAATATAATCTATAGACAAAAGTACCATATATGTAACCATGTTCACAAATGCAAGAATCTACAGTTGAAATGATTAAATCGTAAGTAAAAAACCTGTCAATAACGCATGCCTGCTACGCCTCTTGTACAACTAACCGTTTCTTTGAACCCACACTCACAAAAAAAAGGGAATAAGCACTGTAGCCCACACTCACTTTCAGCCGGGTTGGAAACAGGTCCACAATTGTAGCAAACGATGTCGGTTCCGACGCTGTCAAAAAATCAGAGGTTAAAGCGCACTGCAACAATTGTCAAAATGATTGTGCATAAAGCTCAGATGGGCTAACAATCGAAGAAAGAGAATGCATCCGGCATGGCTGCAACCATCATTGGTTGCCCCGCCAAGACGCGGACAGTCTCATATTCTTCGAAGGCATTTGTATTCATCACAGCTAATATCACAACCATTTTAATCGCATTGTTGCCAAAAGACAAACCTGGGCAACGATATTTAAACAAATGTAGCAATACCGGCCATGGCTGCAGACCTGATTTCGAACAGGTTGCCTTGGCAACACCACGAACCAATAATTCTTACAAAAACCATAACAAAAAATTCAATAAACAATTTTTTTCTAATATATGCTATTAACTCAAAATTCATAGAAAATTGGATCTAAAAATGTTTAGACATGAAACGTACCTGCATCAAGACTATTTATATCTACAATATCTACAATAGCAATGCCGGACACACCTAATTGTGGTGCAATTAATGATTAGGCTCAGATCTGTATATAGTCGTCAAGTGACTAAAATGTCCGAATTCAAGAACGCAAATAGACACGGTTGCACGGCATATATATATGCTATGGCATCCGGTCATTGCCTTGCCAAGTTACAGTTGGATCTTGAGCGACACATTTAATTTCGCTCAGTTCACAACAATCATCACAGCCTATCCGGAAAACATTATTGGGATTAGTATGCATTCCAAATCCACTATAGCCTGATACGGGTGAACAATTGACTAAAGAGGATTAATACGCCATGGCTGCAACCATAATAAGTTGCCATACCAAGATGCGGATAATCTCATCTTTATCGAATGTACTCAGACTCATCACAGCCTACTACAACCTTTATCATCATCAATTGCACCTCATAAACATAAATGTATTTCACTTGGCAGATGAGCATATTTTGGCCAAAAAACGGAGAAACATGATACATCCCCCATGGCTGCAACTAATCTTTAAACAAAAGTATCATATATGTAACCATCTTCACAAATGCAAGAATCTATAGTTAAAATGATTAAATCGTAAGTAAAAAACCTGTGAATAACGCATGCCTGCTACGCCTCTTGTACAACTAACCGTTTCTTTGAACCCACACTCACAAAAAAAAGGGAATAAGCACTGTGGCGCACACTCACTTTCAGTCGGGTTGGAAACAGGTCCACAACTGTAGCAAACCACGTCGTTTCAGATGCTTTCAAAAAAATCAGAGGTCAAAGCGCACTGCAAGAATTGTCAAAATGATTGTGCATAAAGCTCAAGTCGGCTAACAATAGAAGAAAGAGAATGCATCCGCCGTGGCTGCAACCATCATGGGTTGCCACGCCAAGAAGCGGACAATCTCTTATTCTTCGAAGCCATTTGTACTCATCACAGCTAATATCACAACCATTTTAATCGCATTGTTGCCAAAAGACAAACCTGGGCAACAACATTTAAACAAATGTAGCAATACCGGTCATGGCTGCAGACCTGATTTCAAACAGGTTGCCTTGCCAACACCACGAACCAATAATTCTCATCACAAATAGACTACAACCTTTATCACCATCAATTGCACCTCATAAACATAAATGTATTTCACTTGGCAGATGAGTGTATATTTTGGCCAAAAAACGAAGAAACATGATACATCTCCCATGGCTGCAACTATAATAAGTTGCCTAGCCAAGGGTTAGACAATCTCGCATTCCAATCGAAAAGGCCCCAACTTGCCACAACAACCTCTTACAAACAACATCGAAAAAGAGGATCAGCCCGCCATGGCTGCAACTTTACCAGGTTACCCTGCCAAGGTGTTAGCAATCTCAGCTTTAATCGAACTCATTGAGACTCGTCACAGCCAATTGTTATACTACTAAACATAATACTATAAGACGCTCAAAACAGCAAGTGTGGCATCAAATAGACAACTGTAATAATGGAGGTCGGATAGATTAGGAATCTAAGAAAGAAAATACATGGTATTGGTCGCAACCTTAAAAGGTTGCCTCGCCAACATGTACACAATCCCATGGTTTATCAAAGGCTATCAAATAATCCAAATAGATCGAACCTCTACAGTGTGCAACAGAAAACCAAGTAAGCTACTAATATAATCAAATTGTAAAAAACAGAATATACAATTGGTCATACGGTCATCATTATCGATAACTACTTTACCCGTGTATGACCCATCATTTGAATGTATGTTGGAACCACCCGTTATCTTTTGTCCATCCGCATCTACAATAGTATCAGTTTACCTATAAGAGGGCAAGATTGAGGCGGTGATGATGTAATCCTTCGTGAAGTTTCTGGGGTTTATGATTTTTAGGTTTAATAATAAGAGGGCAAGTGTGAGGCGGTGATGTTGTTATCCGGGTTTTGTTTACCCGAAACGACAAAGAAACACTCTTTGTAACGTTTGAAACAACAAAAAAATGGTTCATCCTCTCACATGCAATCGGGTCAGGCTCGGGTTTCCGCTGCACCATACGGCGTCGTTTTAAACACGGATTAAAATTTTTTATAATACAGTTGGACAAAGTCCGAACAACAAAGACAATATAAACGGAACATGTTAGCATATAATTGTATAGTCGCATTTCCATCACAATCTTGGAATATAAGTCTCCCTACAACATATCCCAGTGAAGACATACCTCTGGATTTGATGGCTTTTCTAATTTGACCACATGAAATCGATCCTTTGGCCATCTCAATCGACTCTTCGTAATCATATTTCATCTCATCTTCATCAGATTCAGTGTATTCTAACATATTAGGTTCTTTGATATGTGATTGATGTTTAAGACCAAGACAAGAGATAAAACTAATATTTCACGCTTCATGCACACGTTGATAAAGTAGTTTCTCATGCATCATTTTAGGAAGAATTAACTAAACCATTGCATTAGGCCATGTTTTCATTTCTTGTTAGTTATTGAGTCAAGCCTCACGTCTTATGTCTTGTAGCTAAAGAATAGGTTAGTAGGGTAGTTGCATTTGTATTCCTATTTATATGTAATTTTGGTTATGAATGAAAGCAAAGAAGAAAACGAATGAAATAGTTTAAACGAATGAAATAGTTTAAGTTAGTTTAGTTATAGTTTAGAAGGAGAATAACCATCTCGAATCGGTTTCTAACTTTCTATCAATTTGGTGCTTTCATTAATTATCGATGTCACCATGCCTCCCCGTAAAGACACATCAAATGACGATCAACACACAAGCTTCCAAGATCAATTATCAGCTCTAAACGCAAAAATTGATGCCCTCGCCAATATCATGACGGCCCTTCTCCAAGCACAACCGCCACCACCTCCACCCAACACCAGTGCAGCTCATGGCCTACAAATCCGCCCTCCTAAAATCACTCTCCCCACCTTCGACAGCTCGAACCCACTTGATTGGCTTTTTCAAGCCGAGCAATACTTTGTTTTCTACAACATAGCCACCCATCAACGCCTTCCCATTGTCGCATTTCACTTATCAGGGGATGCACTCAGTTGGTACAAATACCTTGTTCACAATCGCCTACTTTCAACATGGGAAAATTTTACCTGCGATCTTGAAACCCGGTTTGGCCCTTCTAGTTACAACAACCATGAAGCTACACTTTTTAAGCTTTGTCAAACATCCCATTGTTACGGTGTACCAAACTGAATTTGAATGCTTAAGTAATTGTGTTGTGGGACTCTCCTCAAATGCTTTACTTAATTGTTTCATCTCGGGTCTCCGTCGCGACATCCAACAGGAACTAATTAACAATCCTACGCCCACAAACTATCACACAAGCAATCGGTTTGCCAAGATTATTGAAGACAAACTTAACGATTAAACCTTCAATCGTCCAAAGCCCATTGAGTGTTCCAGTAATACATGACAACTTACGCCAACGACCCAACCTTTGTTAGACAATGTAGGGGATATGTAGTAATAACGAACACTGTGGATATGCTTAAATCTCTGAAAGGCGTGTGAACACTTTCAGATCGAATCAATTCGGTGGTTCTACCAAATTATTCAATCGGATACAATTCAGAGAATGAGAATTTTCTGTATGTGTTTATCTGAGATATAATGAACCAAGAGAAAATATATGACCAAATAAACCGTATATAACAATGATACGGATAACCGCCAAAGCAGTTTTAGGGTTTCCAGTTGTCAAGTTTGTCCCTTAATTTCCTAAAAATTAATTTCTCGAGGAACATAACTTCAGCAGAATCAAAGCTTCAGCAGCTTCACACTACTTCAGCAGATTCCACATAACTTCAGCAGATTCCATACAACTTCAGCAGGAATTTCTAAATAGCGACATAGTGGAAATAAAAAATTTTCCCCAGCCAGGGGCTCTGCCCCTTGGACCCTGCCAGGCGCTGGGCCCCTTGGATTAAGACCAGGGTCTGCCCCGACCCTCACCGTCCCTTAGGGGCTTCGCCCCTAAGATCATAATAAATTCAAGTAGGTGTGCACTCCGCACCTCCAAACCTAAATGAGGTATTATCATGATAAAATTGGTCAAAACAAGTTAATCCAATTACACTAAAATATCCAACATTCCTCCCCTATTTTAGTGCAATCCTTGATTAACTAAAACAAGTAATCTCAAACAATCAAACTTTTGCATAAATGAAATGTCGTGACGATTGAATTTCACATTAGTACATTGCACATTCCAAATATTCAATACCTGTGGTGTCGCTTAGGATTGAACCCTGGGAATTCAATATGAATACACAAAGATAATGTACACAAAAGTTTACATACATAGTAGTTCTATCTTGACACATGTTTTACTAGCCTATGTCCTTATCCTTCATAAGCATTTCAAAGCCAAGTCCCAGCTTCTTGAAGCGGCTAAACTTCATGCTCATATAGGTAACTCTTTTAATCTTGCACCTACAACGCAATTTATCAAAAGAGCTATTAAGAATATATTCATTCAACCTCCCTAACTTGTAGGTCTGAACACATACCTTGGGATGTTTCTTCTAATGTGTTCCAATCTCTAAATATTAAGCCTTCCACATTGAATTCAAAGACCTAGCGTCATAATAGGTGGGAATTGGGTATCTTGATATCAGAGATTTCTGATGGACTTTAATCCCATCCCTATAGCCAAATTTTTCACGAGATCTCTATTCAACCCTTTGGTTAAATGATCGGCTAAATTGTGTTGTGTTTTCACAAACACCACAGATATCACACCATTCGTGATAAGATCACGTAATATGCTATGTCTAACACCTATGTGTCTAGACTTCCCATTATATACTTGACTGTATGCCTTAGCCAAAGTAGCTTGACTATCACATCTGATAGATATGGATGATATCGGTTTAGGCCACAATGGAATTTCATAGATTAAGTTCCTTAGCCATTCAACTTCTTTACCAGCCGCTAATACCACAAACTCGCATTCCATTGTTGAATCAGCTTATGCAAGTTTGCTTCTTAGATGCCCAAAGAATGGCACCACCTCCAAGTAGGTATACCCAACCGCATTGTGGAAGAATGATCTTCCTCGATTGAAATCCAACTTGCATCCAATAACCTTCAAGAACGTAAGGAAATCCAAGATAAGTCAAACCATAATCCATTGTACCTTTCTGGCATCTCAAATACTCTATTAATTGCTCGCCAATGGATTAAACCCGATTGTGAGTATATCTACTCAACTTTCCAACAACAAAGGCTATATCCGGTCTAGTACTAATCATGGCATACATGAGAGATCCAATAGCCCTTGAATATTCAAGTTGATTCACAGTAACACCTTTATTAGGCACAAGTTTTGTTGTGGGATCCATAGGAGTACCTATAGAGAACAATCTTCGATTAAATTTATCCAACATCTTCTCAATATAATGTGATTGAGAGATAGTAATGCCATGTTCTCCACGTATGATCTTAATGCCAAGAATCACATCAGCCTCCCCCATGTCCTTCATCTCAAACTTAGAGGACAAATACTCCTTAGTTGTATCAACTTGATCTTGGTCAGCACTAAAGATCAACATGTCATCAACATACAAGCAGATGATTACTCCTTTACCAGAAGCATTAAACTTGCTGTATACACACTTGTCTGCTTGGTTTAATGCAAAACCATTAGACAAGATAACATCATCAAATTTCTGATGCCACTGCTTGGGAGCTTGTTTCAAACCATAAAGAGACTTAACCAATTTACAAACCTTGTTTTCGTTACCAGGCATGACAAAACCTTCAGGTTGTCTATCATTCTCTTTTAATGTACGTGTCCTAGTCTAGCATGCCATAATTCAGATTTATCACAATTATTGCTAGAACTAGTAGAAGCCATGCAAATAGAATTATTAATAAACGAAACATCCAAATTTAATTTAAACATGCCATTCAAATATCCAAAGCCAATAAAGGTTCCATGTCTTGACAAGATATACTTGTCACTTTCCAAGACTTGCTTGTAGCCACAATTATTTAATACAATACCATATACTAAATTCTTACGAATTCCAGGTACATACACAACATTATTTAAAAGTAAAGAGTTTCCAGAAGTAAAGACTAGATTAACAGATCCTAGTCCTTAATCGTTCGCAGTTGCAACATTGCCCATCTTTAATAAAGATCCATCTTCAATTGGCTTAAAGTCCTTGAACCATTGAAGATTTTTGCACACATGACATGTTGCTCCTGAATCCACCCACCACGATAAATCATCATCCCCACATAAAATGTTTCAAATTATTGATACATAATAATTTTCAAGAATGATCAAGATAGGTACCAAAACTAACCTCTGCTTTCCAGATCCTTGGATCCACTAGAACCACCTCGCTTTTCCCATTACCTCCACCCTTTTAGACCTCGCAATCTTTCTTAAAGTGTCCTGTTTCCCACACTTCCAACAGTTACTTTTGGTTTCTTATCGTAACCTTTGTTGTTATTGCTTTGCCACTTTCGCTTTCCCCTTTACCGTTTTAGAGGATTCACCCTCCTCCACCATGTTCACAGTAAGAACCACCATGGTTTTAGTACCACCAACGTAACCCTTTTCCATATCAACGTATGGATCGCTCAATTTGGAAATGACTTCCAAGTTCAACCATTCAATTCCTCTTCTTATGTTTCAGATTGTTTTTAAAATCTTTCCAAGAGGGAGGCAGTTTATCTATGATACTAGAGACAGAAATTGATTCATCCATTTTCATATCATATATTGCGCAAACCGCCCTAATATCCTTTGCAATTCGTGGTACCGCTCCATGACAGCCTAGTGTCTACCATTTTATAGTTATTAAAATTACCAATAAGGAATTTCTTACTAGACGCATCTTCTGCCATATATTTGGCTTCTAGGGTATCCCTATAATTTTGCAGACTCTACGCTTTGATAAATATCAAACAAGGAATCGACATACCGTTAAGAATATGACCACTACATATGTAGGTCTGCTCTCCCACTTTGAACGATTACGAAGTCCTGCTCCAACGTTTCATTCTCAATCAGCCTCGTGGCATGGGGTACTCGTAACATACACCACTTTCAAATTCGTGAGATAAAAATGCATTTTCTTTTGCCATCTACGAAAATCCTGCCCAGAAAACTTCTCCAACTTTGCAAACGTCTTATTCATGTCTTTCACATAATCAGGGTTCGTCGTCTAATTGATTCGATCTTTGTAGGGGATATGTAGTAATAACGTAACACCGTGGATATGCTTAAATCTCTGAAAGGCGTGTGAACACTTTCAGATCGAATCAATTCGGTGGTTCTACCAAATTATTCAATCGGATACAATTCAGAGAATGAGAATTTTCTGTATGTGTTTATCTGAGATATAATGAACCAGTATAAAATATATAACCAAATAAACCGTATATAACAATGATACGGGATAACCGCCAAAGCAGCTTTAGGGTTTGTGTTGTCAAGTTTTGTCCCTCATTTCCGAAAATTAATTTCGAGGAACATAACTTCAAAGAATCAAAGCTTCGCAGCTTCACACTACTTCAACAGATTCCACATAACTTCACAGATTCCATACAACTTCAGGAATTTCTACATAGCGACATAGTGGAAATAAAAATTTTTTCTCACCTGTGGGCTCTCCCTTGACTGATATGCCGCCTGACCCTCGGTTCCCTTAGGGGCTTCGCCCCTAAAATCATAATAAATTCAAGTAGGTGTGCACTCCGCACCTCCAAACCTAAATGAGGTATTATCATGATAAAAATGGTCAAAACAAGTTAATCCAATTACACTAAAATATCCAACAGACAATCCTATCCATCAGACTCAATCACCTACTGATAAAAAAATTAACCCTTGCTGAAATGCAGAAAAGAGGCGCTGAGGTACTTTGCTACAATTGCCTGGAAAAGTACCAACCTGGTAACCGTTGTAAACCACCACAGTTTCTTCTCCTTCAATTGGGATATGAACCTGCACCCGCCACAAGAGACCCACCGTGGGGGGTGTTTACCGTTGACTACGACGATGCAGGACCTTGAGGACAAGGTCAATCTTCACGAGGGGAGTATTGATTGTGATTGATGTTGAAGACCAAGTCAAGGGATAAAACTCATATTTCACGCTTCATGCACACGTTGATAAAGTAGTTTCTCATGCATCATTTTAGGAAGAATAAACTAAACCATTGCATTAGGCCATGTTTTCATTTCTTGTTAGTTACCGAGTCAAGCCCCACGTCTTTTTTTTTCAATTTTTTTGTGGGTTTAGAGTTTACGGTTAGGATTTAGGGGTTTGACTTTTTTGGGTTAAGCTTTTTGGGAGTTAAAGGTTTAGGTTTCTTACGGTTTAGCGGATAAGGTTTAGGTTTTTTTGGTTTAGCGGTTAGGGTTTTAGGGGTTTAAAGTTTTAGAGGTTTAGGGTTTTAGGGTTTAGGGTTAGGGTTTTTAGTGTTTAGGGGTTGCGTTAACACAAAAGAGTATTTTTAAAATTTTCATTTATAGTGTAATATATCGAAACCCGCAAAAAAGGATAAAAAATAAGCTCGTCGAAAGTATACAATATTGAATCTCTATAAAAATATAATTTTATTCTTGTCGCAATTGTATAATTAGTTGTATCTAACTATTAACGGTTTGTGAGATATTTAATTTTTAAATATAATGGTGAAAGTAATTTAATTAATTTGATAAAAATGAATGGTTGAGATTAATCCATTTAATCTTTAGTTTTTATGTGATCTTTATTGATCTCACCCCTTAGGGTGGTTGCATTTGTATTCCTATTTATATGTAATTTTGGTTATGAATGAAAGAAAACAATAAAATAGTTTAAGTTAGTTTAGTTATAGTTTAGAAGGAGAATAACCATCTCGAATCGGTTTCTATCATTCTTCATCTCCATCAAGGAATTTTCTATCATTATAGATTCTTCAATGTCATCTTCATCAAAAAATTGTCTGACTACATCGATTTGAGATCATGACTTCATCTAAACTTCCATCAAGGAATATCTAAACTTCTCTCCATGACGAAATTTCCCACCAAATGTTTGCGACGACAATGGCTTCGCTATAGGTTTTGTTAATAAATTTTAGCCGAAAGTCAAAAGTCAAAAAAAGACAACCCAAATCCTTGCTCACTAAAAGTTAAATAAGTGGTAGCTAAAAATTAGAGTAAATTACACCGTTCGTCCTTGTGGTTTGCGTTGACCGCAGGGTTTAGTCCTTTGACCAAAAAAATTGCACCCTACGTCCTTAAGTGTGAAACGTTATGCACCGTTCGTCCCTCCGTCCATCTGGGCCCACCAATTCCCACTAACGTCCGTTAACGGAGGTTTTTAAAGGGGTATATCCGTCATTTTACCCTCTTCTTTGCAAAATAATGCGCCCCTCTTCTTTGCAAAATTGACACAAACTACCCTTGGGGTTATTAAAACCCTACACCACCCTCATTTTACCCTAAACCTAAAATAAAACATCTCCCACCTCTCTCTACTACTGCAGCCTTCACCTCACACGACCACCATCACCACCGTGACACCGCCACCTTTATCAGCGAAACACCACCACACCCACCCTTATATCACCATCGTAAACAGGTTTTGGAGGTACCGCGAGCATAAATGAAAAGGAAAAACCCACAAACACCGAATACCAAGACTCATCAAGACCTCAGTTTCGTCTACATCATCAGTCCAAGGAGGTTAAAGAAATCGAATGAAAAAACTCCATCAACCAATCACAAATCTAACTCATCCTCCTCTTATAACTTTAATCCCATTCAAACACAAACCTAGACTCGAATTATATCAACAAATGAAAAACCGAATCTCAGATTGGTTTCAACTTTCTCTTATATCTTTTATAGATTTTTTGAGTTGAACCCTTATCATCATTGACCTTTAGAAGCTTAGCTTCAATTAATTTCCGAAAATAAAATAAATGATTATAACAAGAATGTTATATCGTTTCTTTAATTCGTTAAAGACCAAATCACTTCAATATAAACCTACCCGAGACCATATTAATGATCTTGACGCTATTTTCTTTGAAGATGTGATGCAAGAGAACCGCGCATGAAAGATATAATGTTGTGATTGTCATTCGATAATGACAACTTGATGGGTTTGTGTTATTATTTTGCCTGGAAATGGTTTGGATTGAAGATCTATTTTTTAGATCTGTTTTTGGCTTTGGTGTCTGATGGAGGCGCACATTTTTTAAGAGAGTGTTATGGGATTGTGTATTTTTGGGCTCAAAGGTGTCATCTTTATGAACTTTTTGATATGGGCTTTGTGTGTTTGTGGATTATTGATGATCTTTTTCATCTGGGTATGTGGGTACTGTGTTTTTAGTGAAATCTTGATGATGGTTTTTATCAGGTGGGTGGTTTTGATAGTGGAAGGGGAGGAGGATGATTTTGTGGTTTTTATTAAGTCATATGATTGCTCTGAACTGTATATAGTCTTTGATGATTTAAACACTTGAACAAAAATGGTGATGATGATGATGTGTGTTTTTCTATGATGGTGATGATGATATACCACGGACGATTTGTGTGGTAAGAGAGAGAGAGAAATGCTAGTTGCTAGGGAAATGACGGATATACCCCTTTAAAAACCTTAGTTAACGGACGTTAGTGGGAATTGGTGGGCCCAGATGGACGGAGGGACGAACGGTGCATAACGTTTCACACTTAAGGACGTAGGGTGCAATTTTTTTGGTCAAAGGACTAAACCCTGCGGTCAACGCAAACCACAAGGACGAACGGTGTAATTTACTCTAAAAATTATATCGACGGTTCTTTGGAGAAGGACTTTATTGAGACTACTTGTCAATGTTGTACCTAGTAGGCTCCTTGAGAAACAATTCACTAAAACATTCATGTTCTCCCTGATGTAATAAAGTGCAAACAAATCATCAATTCCATCATCCGGTAAAACGGACGAAACATGTATGTATAAAAACGGACAAAACGTTGAAAATAGACAAAAAACGGACTGAAACGTGTAAAAATGGACCAAAACGTGTAAAAGGATCGAAACGTGTAAAAATGAACGAAAACATGCAAAAACAGACGAAAACATGTAAAAACATATTGAAACATGCAAAAACGGACCGAAATGTGTAAAAATGAACGAAAACATGCAAAAACGGACGAAAACATGTAAAAACATACCGAAACATGCAAAAACGGACCGAAACGCGTAAAAATAGACGTAAACGTGCAAAAACAGACGAAAACATGTAAAAACATACGGAAACGTGCAAAAATAGACGGAAACGTATAAAAGCGACGATAAAAACGTATAAAACGAACGAAACGTGCAAAAACGGGCTGAAACGTGCAAGAATAAACGAAAACGTGTAAAAACATTCGAAAACGTGTAAAAACGGAAGAACACGTGCAAAAACGGACGAAACGTAAAAAACAAACGAAAACGTGTAAAACGAACGAAAACGTGCAAAAACATATGGAAACGTGTAAAAACGGACGAAAACGTGCGAAAACAGACGAAAACGTGCAAAAACAGATGAAAACGTGTAAAAATGGACGAAAAGGTGGAAAAATAGACGAAAACGTGCAAAAACGAACGAAAAACGTGTAAAAATGGACGAAAACGTATAAAAACGGATGAAAACGTATAAAAACGTATGAAAACGGACGAAAATGGACCAAACATAAAATGCCTATACAAACTCAAGGACCAAACATGTAATTTAGTAACAAAATGGTTAACGAAAGTTGGAAAAAACCTAAATCGACCAAAAAAAAAGTCGGGTATCTTAAATTGAGGGGAAAAAAAAGGTAATACTTTTAATTGAAATTGGACCTAAAATAAGTACTCCCTCCGTCCCAAAATTATAGTCCTCTATTGACTTTTTCGGTCTTTCTTTTACAACTTTGACCTTAAATATTTTTGTTTGTGTTATATAATACTTTATGCAAATTATATGAATGGATTGTGTTTTAAATGTACTTTTTAGTAGTATATTTTTCATCAACTATTGTATAACACAAACAAAAATATTTAAGGTCAAAGTTAAAAAGGAAAGACCGAAAAAGTCAATAGGGGACTATAATTTTGGGACGGAGGTAGTACATTTTTATGCAATTTGCCCTTAATTTTAAGGTTGTGTTCCGAGAGGATCTGATGAAGTGGGTTGTTGCTTGTGTAGTTATGACATTTTAATGGGTTGTCCTTTACTTTAGTTATTATTTTGGGCTTATGTCGGCCCAATTAAAGCTCACTTAACATTTTCTTTTAGGGGGGTGATACTCACACCACATCTTTTGATGCATGTATCATAATTTGTGCATTACAGTATTGTACGGTACAAACTGTAATTTATAAATTGTGATGCATGCATTAAAAGATGTGATGTAGGTATCAATTTTCTTTCTTTTATCGCAGCAAACTCCTTTATTTCCAAATTCTAATGATAAAAAGCTTTTGATAATTTTTTTTTGGGTTTAAGCTATTAAATATCCACATACTTTCTCAAATTTACTCATATGGTACGTGTACAAAATTTATTATTTTTATGGTAAGTGAACTTTCATAAACCGGCTAATATGATACATGAAAACCTGTTTTACCTACTAATATGTTTTCCGTACGTTTTCATATGTTTTCTTACGTTTTCATATGTTTTCTTACGTTTTCGTACGTTTTTATCCGTTGTTATCCATCTTTACCCATTTTTGTATCTTTTGTACGTTTTTATACGTTTGTGAACATTTTCTAACGTTTTTGTACATATTTGTACATTTTCTACGTTTATGTGCGTAATTATACGTTTTCATCCGTACAAAAAAGTATAAAACATATGAAACATATAAAAACATGTGAAACATACACAAGCATATAAAAACATAGACAAACGTAAAAAAAGGTCAAAAAGAACTTATAAAAACGTACATAAACGTAAAAGAACACACACAAACGCAAAAAACGTACACAAACGTGTAAAAACACACACAAACGTATAAAAACGTACATAAACATATAAAAACATATACAAACGTATAAAAACGTACGCAAACATATAGAACGTAGAAAACGTAAAGACGTATGAAAACGTAAAAAATTGTATGAAAATGTACTAAAACGTACCAAAACCTATGAAAACGTACGAAAAAGTAAGAACACTTATGAAAACGTGTGAAAATGTGTGAAAATGTAAAAAAAAAAACGTATAAGTCGTACAAAAGCGTCTAAAACCACAAGCAAACGTATAAAAACGGATGAAAACATATGAAAATGTGTGAAAAAGTACGAAAACGTAAGAAAACGGACGAAAACATACAAAAACGTATGAAAACGGATGAAAATGTATAAAAACAATAAATTCAGTACACGTATCATATGAGTAAATTTAAGAAAGTATGTGTCTATTTAATGCCTTAAATCATATCATATAAATAATTAAAAACAAAAAAAATGCCAAGTCACACTATCTAAAAATTTTAGCTGATTTTACCAGTTGCTGGTAAATATGTGACCATATTAGCACGAATTGAAAAGTTCACGTACCATAAAAATAACAAATTTTGTACACGTATCATATGAGTAAATATGAGAAAGTATGCATTATTTAATGACTTAAACCTTTTTTCTTTTTTTTAATATAAAAAGCTTTAGAAAAAGTTCTATTCAAAATGCTCCAAGTCCTTATGTAAAATTTTGCACGGATTTCGCCTCTTAATTTTAACATACATATTGTGTAAAAAATAAGTCTTTCTACATTTTTATATCTTAGTATATAATAAAAAAAAATTACATCATTTCAGAAGCGTTTTACTAAAGCAATTTTATTAAAAAAAATCGACCGGTTTGCTCTATTTTGACATGTGACAAAATCAAGTATTTTTATTAAACAATTGAAAGTCAAAATAATAAAAATAATAATAATAATAATCAAACTTTGATAAATTTGATGTAGAAATTTGGTGAAAAAAAAAACATAAAAACATAAGTTTCAAATTTGTGAAAACATATATTTTAAAAACTAAGGCTAATTATGTTAGTGGTTGAATTTTAAATAAATTATATTGAGCTAAGGGTAAACTCGTGTTTTTTAATAATTTTAAAAAATAAACAAATACCCCTTTAGATTTTTTTACCTCCTATACTTTGTATTTTTAAAATACATTATATAAGTTATTTAAAAATACCATGTATATGCACGAGAGTATAAATATCAAAATAATAGGACGAGTTATTGTGTATATTAATAAACACACGAGGTTGTATGTATACGAAAAATTCATGTTATTCCTCTTTATGAGTTTAAGTAAGGATATATCCGAAAAAATATTTTTTATTTACTATTGCGCTCAATAAGGACTCATGTTATTCCATTTTATAAGTTTAACTCATGTGTACACAAGTTTGAAAATTAAATACTGCTAAATTATTGTTAACGGGAATATAAATATCAAATGTAACTATGTAAGCACGGGTTTACCGTGATATGAAAATAAATAAAAGCGATTGTACTTATAACAACGACTCATATAAATCCTATTTAAAGTTTATATAATGATATACGTAAAAACATTTTTAAACAACTTTATATTTTAACTTCATCAATGGTCATTATGTGCCATTAAACTCGCATATTGTGTACAACATGATTTTTATAGTTAAATTTAAACAACAATATCAACCTCAACACTCATGTCAGTTAAACAAGTTAAATCTTTCATCCAACAAAAATCTTTGCAAAATATTAATCGATATTAACCTATGCATAATTATTAGTTGTACTTATATCATAATTACAAAGCATTGCATATGGATGTTTCTAAATTTTTAAATAAATTTGATTCATATGTAAACCCCGTGCATGCACGGAACTTAGCATGAGTTGTGCAATTTTTTACTTTTAAAGTTATTTCATGTCAGATTTACACTATCTAAGGCTAGTCCCAATCGTGACCGGAGATGACCGCGTCACCAGGTGCCACATCAGCTTTCTCTCTTCGACGACCAGACACAACCAAGTTTCCACAGTCGATGACCAAATTAAAAAAAAAAATAAAAATAAAAAATAAAAAGAAAACAAGAAAGAAAGAAACAAAAAGTCGATCGAAATCTCACCCGATATTGGGTTTTATGGCTTGACGACCGATGTTATGACCGGGTGCCACAACCGAGTTGACCGATGTCAACATCGGTCGAGGCTTGTGATTTGTGGTGACCGACCGATTTGAAATTCTCGATTGGGACTAGCCTAATCAATTGTTCCAGTTTGTTATATGTTTGAACTTTGCATGTTCTATAATCATTGTGTATCTTCAACTCACGGTTAATGTTGCTTTTGGTTGTCGACACATAGTTAGTTGCGTCCTGGTTATTGGATTATCTCCGTTCAACATATAAGACAAAGAACAAATTTCAGTTATCAGATAGCCGAGAATAATTTCTATCCAGATATCCCTCCATAACCAAATGTAACATAAACCTGTTATACAAAACTCTATAACAAAGAACCAAACAGCACTACAAACGGATTTTAAAACATTTGGATGTCTGTCCATCTAGGCTCAATGTATAACAAAAACTATCAATTGCTGTGAACTTCACTAATCTCAAGACAAGCTCAACAATATACATCTTCAATTAATTTCCCAGTTTTTCACAAACATCAGTTATTTCATAATACAAGATCAACACATCCACCCGTCAATAAACACAAAATACAAAAACTCCACCTGGCGGTATCTAGTAAGAAACGATCACGGTCTCTATCTCCACTAATCATATTATGAGTAAGCTAGCTGCTCCTTAAGTTGAAGACAAAGCTTTGACATCTCATCAAGCAATGTACATTTTTGGCCTAGTGTTAATGAACCGGAGCCAACAGATTTGATATTCGGTATCGGGTCACTTACCAACTGTTGGAGCCGGGAACAAATTAAAGTTGTTTCTGGATCTTCGCTACAAGAATCAGCAACTAGCTCAATAAGATTACGGTTGGCCAATAAAGGTGGAATTGGAGGAACAAGGAAAGGATGTTGAAGAAGTTGAGGAATTGTCCATCTTTCCTTCCGATCCCATGCAAGACATTTTTTAATTAGATCAAGAAGACACAGATTTGATAATGGTTCGTAATGGATTTCATGATTTGGATATGTGATTACTTTAAACTTTGCCCAAAAGGTTGTGTAGTCAGCAAAGGGTGTTCGCCCATATACCATTTGGTAAAGGATACAACCCAGCGACCAAATATCTGATGGACGACCACATTTGATAATGTTTCCATTTGCATCTGTTTCGTTGCACATGAATGCCTCAAGGGACATGTAACTCAATGTACCCACCTGCAGTAACAAATTTCACACTTCAGAAGAGATGCATCTCAGTACACCATCAGAGGTGGCAAGATGAGCTAGTTGTGTAGCAGACTAGCAGTTCAAAATGGGTCGGGTAGGATCAGATTGGGTTGACCCACAAGCACTTTCATCCATCTTCACAAAACTTTGTTATATACAACTTTTTACCTCTAAATAAAATGTTGTCAAAATTTGCAACCTCTAGTATTCCGCTATCTTGTCAATCCTTACCGCAAATGTTAAGCAATAATCGTTGATTATGATTAAAAAGAGCATTTTTATAATCATACTTTTTACCTCTAAATAAAATGTTGTCAAAATTTGCAACCTCTAGTATTCCGCTATCTTGTCAATCCTTACCGCAAATGTTAAGCAATAATCGTTTAATAATAGGAAGAAATTGGCACCGGTAATTAACTAACCTGAGAATCTCGTTGAATGTTTGTGGTATCACTCAAAATAGCTTTTGCATTACCAAAATCAATTAGTTTCAGCGAACCTCTGACAAGAAGAAAATTAGCTGGCTTCAAGTCCGAGTGCACAACTCTCTCCTCATGTATGGTTTTAACAGCTAAAAGTATTTGCTGCCATTTTATTGAAAAAGAAATACATGTTAGATGATTTGCAAGAAGAATCTGTATAGACATTTTTTTCGCCCTGGTAAAATTATAATGTCATAACTTATATTAATAAACAAACACAAAAGAGTTGAAAAAGACTCAGTGATATATAAGTTTGATATGCTGATCAAATGACGGCAAAAAGAGTGAATTACATCTGTAATTAAAGTCCTTGATACTTTGTATCAAAATAACTACCGTACTTGACCAAATCCAGAAAAAAGAAACCTATTATTGTGAATATAAGAAAAACATGAACATATTGTGCCCAATTTTTTCTGCAGTGGTATGTTCTTTAACAGTAAGAAAGTATGACGGTAGCAAACATGTTTTGTACGTATAAAATTTTGTTGGGATCTTCTCCACTCATGATGGTTAGTTTAATACAAATTGTCGGGTACAATCCTAACAGAACAGAAAGACTGTTGCTGCTACATTGCTACATTATATTTACAGTATACAAATAATCTGAATCAACAGCAACCCCTAGACAGTCCTATGAAAATCATCTTAAAAAACTACCATCCCTATAGTTGGAACTTGGAACAACAATACCACATAAACATGTTCTACTTTTTTCTCCAATCAAAGTAGTAGATCACCACAAGATTACGACATTGCTCACAGACACATTACCATGTTCAATTCACTATTCTGGGAAGTGGGAAGAGAAATTCACTTCTAGTTTTGTAATTTCAAACATTTCCATCTCAAATCTAAAATTGATGTCAATGTTCTTAGAGTTTCATTGCATCATATATTATACTAGAATTAACAAAGTTATTCTTGAATCTGAAACTAATAGCAGCGCATTCGACCATTTACACTATCATTGATCAGCTTTCGTTACCATACATACCAATAGAGTAACACCAGTATCCAAGAACTAAGGGGGTGTTTGGGATTGCTTATTCATATGCTTTTCTGCTTGTTTTAAGCAGAAGCAGTTATAATCTATCCAAACTGCTTCTGCTTATCTCCTTATTTTTTAGGTTAAATAAGAAGCTGCTTGTATCAAAGTGCTTATTTTAAAAGAATTTAAAACTCATTTTGCCTACATATTTAACCTAAAACCTTAACCTGATTAAAAAATCAAAAACAAATTATTATCTTTTCAAGTATTGTTGTATTTTTTTCAGAATAAGCAAATCAAAACACTAGCTTATAAAAACTTAGGGTGCGCTTGGTTCAAAATGAGGAATGGAAAAGGGAAAGACAAAGGGAATGCAAAGGAATGGAATGGAGATTATCATTATCTTTGATAGTGCTTGGTTTAAGAAAAACACATTAACCTCCAAAGTGCTAGTGGCTAGTGGTGGTGGTGGTGGTAGCTGTTGGTGGTGGTGGCTGCTAGTGGTGGTGGTGGCTGCTTTTGGTTGTGGTGGTGGTGGCTGCTTTTGGTGGTGGTGGTGGTGGCTGGTAGATGGTGGTGGTGGTGGCGGCTGGTGGTGGTGGTGGTGG
This sequence comes from Chrysanthemum makinoi, assembly GCA_910596185.1. Taxonomy (NCBI): domain Eukaryota; kingdom Viridiplantae; phylum Streptophyta; class Magnoliopsida; order Asterales; family Asteraceae; genus Chrysanthemum; species Chrysanthemum makinoi. The sequence continues at coordinate 239,404,158 of OU343224.1, read as the reverse complement.
TGGCTGGTGGTTGTAGTTGCTGGTGGTGGTGGTGGTGGCTGCTGGTAGTGGTGGTGGTGGTGGTGATGGCTGGTGGTGGTGGTGGTAGCTGCTAATGGTGGTGGTGGTGGCTACTGCTGGTTGTGGCGGCTGCTGGTGGTGGTGGGTAATCATTACCATACCTCCCAATTTACTAGGTAATGCCCCATTACCCAATACTAAATAATGATTGCATTCTCAAGTCCTAACCAGGCATGTTTAATCATTACCTTTCCCATTCCCCACCCCCCATTACCCCCAACCAAGCACCCCCTTATTTTGAAGAAGAAAAATAACCAACCCCAAACACCCTCTAACAATGGTCTATCTGTTTACATTTTGACCATTGTCGTTCTTGTAGTTGTAACTTTTATTTATACCTAGGTAGATATTGAAACCTAGTTGATCTATAAAACACATAGGGCTCGTCAACCATACGAAATAGCAAAGACATCTACAAATAAATAAGTGAGGACATTCAAGGTATTGGTAGAAACCTGCCAAGAAAAACGAAGCCGCTTCGTCTATGGTAGATCCTGGAATCGTCCAGCCCTCCACTTCGGGACAACATGTGAGCTAAATCAATTTCACCATATTCGAGTACCATGAATATACATCCATTGTCCTTGACTCTGCCATCCTTGATACTCATAGAACCACTCAAGACTTCCTTGAGCAAAGCCTTATCTGTCACCTAAGAAGAAGATGAATGTTAGAAGCATGAAGAGTAATCAGTTAAAATGACTAGAAAACTTACTAGTTTACCATTTTACAATCATAATCAAAAGTGACACAGGGTATTAAATGTATTTGACTATTTACTAAAAATAATGTCCTGGAACAAAGTTCCAAAAAGCTATAACATGGCATAACAAAATAAAATTGGTAATTAAGTTGCAAGAAAAGGTTTTCATAGACATATGTGTATGTTTGTCTGTCTTTCTAACCTGTACAGGGCAATCTGAGCTCAGGATATTAACTTTTTTTTGAAAACTGTGAAGATATATTAGAATAACATCATAAAAGATTACAAGACATTCAAGCTTTAGGACACATGAACATGCTCATGGACCAACCACAGACAAACCAAAAATACATCCCGAAACATGCTATCTAAATCTCATACAGAATACTTCAAAGTTTCACAAACAACAATTACAAAAGCACCTATAACTCCCTTTCCTTCATGACTATATCCCATTCCCTTTCAATCTTCCTTACATGGACTGAATTCTTCACCTTTAGACTTAGCAACTTTAACTTTACATGTTCTATAATAATTCCAATTAGCACCTCAGCAGTCCTGTTTTCATTAACCATTAACCTCCTATTTCTTTCCTGCCAAACAAAATACACTCCAGCAGCCAACACTATTCTTCTCAAAACACTTCTAATGGCATTATTATTGTTTGACTGAACTACAACATTCACAATCCCAGACCAATTGTTAGGAAGAGACTCAATATGAATCTTATTCTTCAGAGCACTCCAAACCTTCTTAGGAAACTCACATTGGAAGAACAGGTGGGAGTGTGAATCATGGCACATTTTACAAAAAGAGCATTTAAGATCCCCATTATCATTCCACTTAAGCATCCGTCTCCGGGTCATAAGCCTTTCTTGAAAGAAGCCATATGACAAAAGAATGAGCAGGGTTACATTGGCTAAACCATACCACTTTATTCCAATTAACCAAAGGACCATGGGCAGCATTAGTATCCTTCCAAACTTGCTGAATAGAGAATCCCTTACAAGTGCCTTGTAAATCCCTTCAAACGACTTTGTCACTTACATCATTTCTCAAGTTAGGAACTTGAATACTCTGTAGAGCTGGAAACTATTAGTAGTATGTATTTAGTGTATGTATACGGCCCATATATGTTTATGTATTGGTTACAAGCCCATGCACTTGTAGGGTTTACCATCTATTTATATCTCCCGTTTTTGGGATTGCTGCTCAATGAAACAGTAACCATCTTACATGGTATCAGTTGTGTACCTGTAAATCCTCCACCAAATCCTAAATCCTCTAATCCGCTGCTCTATTCCCTCCTCGTTACCCTCCTCTATTCCCTCTTCATCTACTGCTACATCTCCCTCCACCAAAACCCTACATCTCCTAATCCCTCATTCGTCTACTGCTGCTCCTTCCCTTCATCAAAACCCTAAATCTCATAATACCTAATTCATCTACTCCTTCTCAATGACGGTCACCAACCCCCCTCCACCACCAACGATCCTTCTTTCTGATAAATTAATGGCCATAACCAACCTCAATAACATAATACCCGTTAAACTTGACATGGATGAGATGAATTACTCATCGTGGGTCTACTTTTTCACTCACTTCTGTCGTGGAAACTTACTTTTGGATCACATCGAAACCAAGAATGCATCGGATGCCTCCACCAGTACCCTACCACCTTATGATGCCGAGTGGTTGAAGGTCGATTCTATCCTTCTCTCCTGGATCTTTGTTACGGTTTCCAAAACCCTCCAACAACGATTGGTTGTTGAAAACCCTAACATGGCTAAAGATGCATGGGATACATTAGCCACCATATTTTCCGATAACAAACGAACCCGCTCAATCGCCTTGAAAGCGAGGCTACGATCTTTGAAGCTTGGTGACATGGGAATTGACGCTTATTTTTGGAAAATCGAGTCTATTGCCACTGTTTTGAATAGCCTGGGGTCTACTTTAGACAATGATGATGTAGTCACTTTTGCCCTAGAAGGCTTGCCCGCGAGGTATGATAATGTGACCACTATAATCGCCCATTGAGATCCTTTTCCCGACCTTAAAACGGTCTGAAGCATGCTTACCACTGAAGAGATGCGTCAAAAGGCTCGCATCCAAGACCCTTTGTCCGATTCCACACCATCATCTACAATGGTGTTATTGGCCAACAACGGGTCTACCAATAGCCACTCTTTCAACTCCACGGAAAAGGTACACAAGCCGTGTTACAATCATCTCAAAGGCTATTGTCGATTTGGAGCATCATGCCGGTTTTTGCACAATGGTGTGCATGGTCACATACCACGGGCATCCTCCTCATCCTCGAATATTATTACTCCAAATGACATGCAAAATTTACAAAGTCTTTTGGCCAAATTGGGATGTCAAGCAACTGGTCTCACAACTCAGTTTACTACACCAACGAATGGACCATCTGCTATGCCACCAACCGTGAACCCAGTCATGAACCCCCCTGTGGCCTATCACACAAGTCCCCCTGGCTTTGGCAGTCCACAACCCTCTACTGTTGGACCGTCTACTATACAACCTGGCACATACAATTTGACAGGTCACCAACAGTTTCTCTACCCGGGTCAACAGCAGGTCCATTACCCGGGTCAAGAACATGCCATTACCCGGGTCAACATCCTTCGGCAGTTCACTACCCGGTTCATCAGCAGGTTCAACCGAACCTTCCTATGGGCCAACACCTTAGACCTGGCATTCTTGGACCTGCACCTAGCGCACCGGTTCAACCGAATACAAGTGGGTCATTAGGGGCTTCGATGGGTCAAGAAACTGTGTTGCCTCACGCATTTGCTGCTCCAATCCTTCATGACCTTGCTCCTGGAAACTGGAACATGGACACAGGTGTGTCATCTCATTTAAATGACTTGGTTCATAATCTTAGTGATGTTTTTAATTCTAGTATTTATTCATCATTGCATTGGTGACCGGGCACACTATTCCCGTCACCAACTCTGGTCATAGCATTTTGCTTACTCCTTTTCGTCCTCTTCACCTAAACAATGTCCTAATTACTCCCAATATTGTTAAAAACTTGATTTCGTAAGGCGTCAGTTTGTATGTGAAAATTATTGCACTGTTGAATTTGACCCTTTTGGTTTTTCTGTTAAGGATTTTCAAACTCGTCAGGTGCTGCTCCGCTGTGATAGCACTGGCGGCCTCTACCCTGTTACTAAGCCATCTCCTATACCACAAGCCTACTTCACTAGTCAACATACGTGGCATCAACTTCTTGGACATCCAGGAAGTGAAGTGTTGCGTAGTGTTATTTCTAATAATTCCATTTCTTGTAATAAAGAGAAATCTCCCGTGCTTTGTCATGCTTGTCACAGCAAACACGCATGCGACTTCCATTTGTCAGTTCTTCTACTTTAGTTAACACTTGTTTTGATATCATTCACTCGGATTTGTGGACTTCCCCAATACCGAGCTTACCTGGTTTTAAATATTATGTTCTCTTTTTGGATCATTATTCTCAATTTGTATGGGTTTATCTGTTAGTTCATTAATCTGATGTTTTTTCCAAATTTACATTATTTCGCAACTTTGTCAAAACCCAATTCAACCGTGACATAAAGTCTTTTCAGTGTGACCATGGTGGTGAATTTGATAACCATGACTTTCATAAATTATTTAACGACAATGGGATCCACTTTCGTTTCTCGTGTCCCCAAGACCTCCCAACAAAATGGTAAATCTGAACGCATGATTCACACCATTAACAACCTTATACGCACCTTACTTTTTCAAGCCCATCTACCCTCAAACTACTGGGTCGAAGCCCTCAACATGGCTGTTTACCTCTTAAATATCCTACCCTCCCGTGCCATTGATAATGACATTCCCCTTACACGCATGTTCGGCACCTCACCTGACTTCCATCTTTTACGTTTCTTTGGGTGTCTTTGTTATCCTCATATAGATACCAACCACAAACATGGACCACGAGCCACACCATCCATATTTTTGGGACATGCCACCAATCATCGTAGCTATCATTGCTTAGACCTCAACACAAACAAAATCATTATATCTCGCCATGTCACCTTTGACGAGACCGTTTTTCCCTTTGGCACCACCACACCCACTGTCAAACCTTCCTACAACTTCCTAGACGACTCACCTAACATCATTTCCAACATTATAAAACTCACACCAACCCCACCAACTCAGCCAACCCCACCTGATCCTACATCACCGACCCCACCTCCTTCCCCCATTTCACCGATACTAGTCCCTCCACCTTCTCCCATTATGGCATCCCCAGACGTACCTCCCTTACCACCACCACCCACCTCTCCTACACACCCAACGGCCCCCGTTTCCATTTCCGTTTCCCAAGACCCCCAACCTGTTGCTACCCCTACCCCGACTACGACCTCAGTTCATCCCATGGTTACACGTTCTCGTGTCGGGACTACCCGTCCCAATCCCCGTTACGCTTGTCATGTGTCTACCGTTTTCCCTTTACCCCGTTCTTATAACGCTGCTTTTCATGATCCTAATTGGTTAAATGCTATATATGATGAATTTAATGCTCTTATTAAAAACAAAACTTGGATTCTTGTACCTCGTCCTACGGCCACCAATATTTTTCGCTGCACGTGGTTATTTTGCCACAAGTACTTGGCTGACGGTACTCTCAGTCGCTACAAGGCTCGCCTTGTCTCAAATGGTAGCACTCAGATAGAGGGGGTTGATGTTGATGAGACCTTTAGCCCGGTTGTTAAACCTGGCACAATCCGTACTGTTCTCAGTTTGGCTGCTTCTAGACATTGGCCGGTTCACCAGCTTGATGTTAAGAATGCCTTTCTGCATGGGGATTTATCTGAGACTATTTACATGCACCAGCCACATGGTTTCCGCGATGAGCACCCGGATTATGTATGTTTGTTACGCAGATCTCTCTATGGGTTGAAACAAGCTCCTCAGGCTTGGTTTCAGCGTTTTGCTACATATGTTCTTGGGATTGGCTTTACACATTGTCGTTGTGACACCTCCTTGTTTATTTATCATCATGGACCTATTAATCGCTATCTTTTATTATATGTTGATGATATTGTATCGACCGCTTTCTCGATGGATTACTTCAACGTATTATTGCAGCTCTTCATAAGGAGTTCTCTATGACAGATTTGGGATCACTAAATTATTTTTTGGGCATATCTGTTACACATGACACTTCTGGTATGTTTTTGTCTCAGCGCAAGTATGCTACAGAGATTCTTGAGCCTGCTCTCTTTCGAGGTTGCTGTGAAAACCCGGCATCAACTGTGGTCACTCCTAACCCGATTCAAAAAACCTCATGAGAATCTAATCTAATTATTCTAAAGTGTTGTGTAAAAAGAAAATACAACAAAGCACCTTTGTTCGCTTCCATCTTATTAGGAGTCATTGGATTGGCAACAACGTGCACATAAGTGGATGAACCGCCCACCTGACAATCCGAACCACCCACGGCAACCTGGTTGCTGGCCGGCTGCTTCCTCGGCCTGCCTCTTTTTCGAGGCTGCTGCGAAGCTGTGACATCATGTGTAGCCAATCCTACTCCTGTTAAAAAAATCTCATAAGAACCTGATCCAATTATTCTAAATTGTTGTGTAAAGAAAAAATACATCAGAACACCTTTGTCAAGGTAAACTCCTTTGCTGGCCGGCTGTTTTCGCAACCTTCCTCTTCCTCGACTTTCTTGTGAACATGCGGCACCATCTGCAGTTGACCCTGGTCCGGTTTATAAAATACCATGAGAATCTAATCTAATCATTGTAAAGTGTTTTATAAAAACTAAAAACATGAAAGAGCCTTTACCTGCGTAGGAAGCAGATTGCTGACCACCAATGGCCACACGACTGGCTGAATCAGATCGACAGTCAGGTACTGCATAACGGTGTTGAACACCAATGCTGGAAAGATTACTGGGACTTTTGCTTACTCCCACACCTCATTTGAAGCAGCTCATATGATGGCCCATATTTGATTGACCATGCTCATAAGCAGATAACCCTACATTGACGACAAAAACATTGGCAAAATTTGCATTCAACTTTGCACGCAAACAACTTCAATATAAAAAAAAAAGAAAAAAAAAAATGAACCAACAGGCACTTTCCTTAAACTATATTCCATCACTTTACCTTTGGTCACAGATTCAGGCATTTCATGAACCGACCTATCACCATGGTTTTTTAAAGGAGTCTTTCGCAAATGTGGTTCCAAATTGTCTGCGACATTGTCATTTACCCCCAAAGAACCACCCACCGGTGCATAGCCTGCTCCCATATGACCACTATAATATAAAGGCATCTCTTGGCCTGTATTGTGTATGCCTTGCTCCTGAAGAATATCTGCAAACGAAAAAACAACAAAACTGTATGAATGTTCTGAGAATAAACATGACAATAACCGTAACTCAATAGACAACAAATAACAAAATAGGCAGCCTACCTTTGCCACACCGATGGTTTGGTGCAGCCAAAGACTGAGACGCATACTGTTGAAAGGTGGACACAGCCGGTGCAATGATCTCACGCATTCCACATCCAGTAAACCCATGTATATTTGCAACATTGTTTTGTATGAGGTTTTCACATGGCTGGTCGCGAATGTTTTGAGAGTCAGGTATAGTTTTTGAATTCATAGTTATAAAAAACAGCACGTAAACCAATAACAAAGACAACACCAAAAAACCAAAGTAGAACTATCAACATTTTTGAAATAGTTATGGTGAGCAACAAAAGAATCAGCAAGACATATTTTGGAAAGACAGAAGATGAGAAAATTGGTACAAAAAAAATAGAACAAAGTTAGCACTTATGATCCAACACAAAAACAAAGGGAAAAAAAACCCTAAAACAAAAGTTAAGAGATCTAACTAACAAAAAGGTAGAAAGTATTTAATGAAGGTAGCATTCAATTGCAAGGACCCATTAAACTAAAATGCAACCCCAAATCTGCCTATCAACATTTAATTACTCTAACAACTAAACATAACAAACTTAGAATAAAGGGAGCTAACATAAAGCAGCCTAATCACCATTTACCTAACCCAACAACAACCAGCCAACTAAATCGAAAAGATTAATGAAACCCAACATAAATCTAAAAGAAAACAGGCAAAAATTAAAGAAAAAAACATCAAACCTAGTATCAATTGGCGCAAAGAGTAAAGTTGCCGGATTTTATTTTTTAGCACAAATAATTGATCCACCTAACTTGAACTACAACAATCACACAATATATCAAGCAAAAAAAAATATGTTGAGGAAAAATAACGTGACATGTAGCAGGGAACAAATGGCAAGAGGGCATCCACAAAATCAATATAAAAAAAGGATTGATGGTACGAAGAACAATAGCCCTCTCACAATCGGCTGTAGCAACCACGAAATTCATTTCCTTCGGAGCAAAAAATGCCGGATAATTTTCTGGAGGCACACCCGATCGGATCTAAAAGGTAAATGTATGTTGTGAGTGAAGATGAATAGCCAACGGTTCGGGTAGGCTAAAGCAAAAAAACCCAAGGGGCTAGGGAAAAAAAAATACCCATGTTACTATTCATAAGAAGACCCAATAAATGTAATTTAGTAGAATATACAAATTCTTAACTACATGAAGGTGGAGGACAAACGAGAAACAAGATGTGCCGCAGCATTTTTTTGATTGCAAAACTAATTCTTTTCGAAATAATATTTGTAAATTTAGGTGTAATAATAATATTATAAATAACTCATTGGATTCTTTCGAGGATAAAATTAATTTTAATAACATAGCTTTCTAATCATCCAAAAATTATGTATTTCTTCTTTAGGCAAACTGGAACTGAATAGTGTATAAATATTTGACCAAATAGAAACAAAACAAAAAAATTGGTTTAGGATTGATACCAGTCTAATTTAAAATCATTTAGGTTTAAATTGAGATCATCTTAATTTTTAATTGATTTTCATCAATTTCAGTTCTTAGTCGTTTTTTAACTATTTATCGATAAGCCGCAAACTAAAACTGGCTCTAAACAAAGCTTGTTTTATAAAAGTGGGATTGGCAAACAAGTCCCACTTTTAAGCTGTTCGATCCTTTTGAAGACCAGTTTCAAACCAATTCAAAATCAATAAACATAAAGCTTATAATAAACCGCGTTACATAAAGTCATAAACACTTTGAAGAGTTTTACTAACATTTGCAAGGATATTAAATTCAAGAATACAGTTTATAACTTGTATGGCATTTAATCTAAAATATTGGTGAATTATTTGTATTATCTCACGGTTTTACAATCACCGATTGAAAGAGAAGTTAATATAAAGGTTGTGTTTGTCGCGAAACTTATACAGATTTATAAGGGTTTAAAATTTTAAAATAAGTTAGTTTATAAAATAAGTTTTGTTTGTCATACATGATTATAAAAGTTTTTATTAGCCACCAACTTTCATAACCCCACGCTCATTGAAAGGAGCTTATGAAGACTTATAGCTAACTAAGGCTTATAGCTACTTAAATTACTTAAATACCTTTTATAATATAATAAATTATGACGAAAACCTGACAATATATCTAAAATTAATTTGATATATTTTTATACGATTTTATATTAATAAGTGTTAAGTCCAACTAATTTGCCAAAATATTTTATAAGAACATAAGCTTCAGGCTTCAGCTTTTGGTTTATAATATAACCTCCGACCCTAAGGTTGCCTCCAGTAAGCACCCTCGATCGACTGAGGTGATCGATTTGAAGTCGATCCCCTTACTGTGGCAAATCAGGCGATTGGCTTGTTTGGGAGATTTAGGTCGCCTACACGATCGAGTGTGGCTTTTTTTTTTTTTTTTTTTTTTGTAGTTAAGGTATTTTTGTGGGGTATGTTTTGTTTTTAGTGTAGGTCGCTCTTATTGGGGCACCCAATCGCCTGAAAGTCGACGGAGAGAGAAAGCTGACGTGGCAGTGAAAATGAGAGGGATTGGTAACCCTTACTGGGGGCAGCCTAATATAAGCTTAAGCTTATTTCGCCAAGAGAAGAAGATCGAGAGAATGACAGTGGCGGCAAAAAAGTCATGAAGCAAATTAGGCTTCCCCCTCATTTTCCCTGCCACGTCAGTTTTCTCTCTCCAGCGACCTTCAGGCGATTAGGTGCCCCAGTAAGGGCGACCAAGTTCATTTTTTATTTTTATTTAAAAAAAAAACATTTTTAACACAAAATAAAATTTCATTAATAATTAAAACGTTAAATAATAATTCAAATAAAATTAAAACATTACGACAATACAACGACTAAACTAGTTTTGATTATGACGATGCCAAATGTCTTCCACCAAATCGGCTTTGAGGCTAAGATGAGCTGTTCTATTGCATATCTCCTTGGTAATTTCCAACATTCCACATGCTCTTAGGGGATCATAAGAACGGTCTGCTCGGAAAGAATACGGGAGATATCGCTCTTCCTGAATTATCATATTATGTAATATGATACATGTGTACATTATATGCGATAGACGCTCTTTGTCAAACCCTCTAGCCGGATGTTTAATCATTAGCCACTTCTTCTTTAGTACACCAAAAGCACTTTCCACATCTTTTCTTGCCGCTTCGTGCATCGCCTTATACAATATTCGTTTGTGAGCATTCGCCCCTCGATTTTAATGGACTTCATAATAACCGACCATTCCGGATATATCCCATCTGCAAGATAATATCCGCGTTTATAAGGCACGCCGTTAGCAACGAATTCCACATCCGGTGCTCTCCCCGTTTTAAGATCATTGAAAAGAGGCGATGCACGTAAAACATTTACGCCGTTATTCATCCCGAGACACCAAAAACGCATGCCAAATCCATAAATCTTGGGACGCGATCGCTTCCAATAAAATGAAAGGACTTTGCCCGTGATCACCCCTACAAAATTGAGCTTTTAAAGCATGTGGGCAATTCTCCCACGGCCAATCTCTGCAATCGATGCTTCCTATCATCCCAGGAAACCCATGACTTTGGTAGTGATGAGCATAGAGTTTGTCAATGTTACTAACCGTCGGCTTTCAAGAAATACTCGCACCATATAACTCCATTATGACTTCACAAAATTTTTGAAGACACTCACGAATTGTTGACGCACCCATTTGCACGTATTCGCTAGAGCATCAAAGATTGACCCCGTATGTCAATTGACGGATTGACGAAGTACACTTTATCAATGGAGAAATACCAAGTACGTCTGTACAATTAGGAGTTTGTTGGAAATAAGGTGAATGATCGGTTATATATCGGACAATTCGTGTGAATAGTCCTCATACTAAAACGATCATGGAATGTTGTATCGCCGTATGTTGGGGTCTCGCTGAAGTAAGCATCCACTAAACGGTTATGAGCACCCAAACGATCCCTAGTAACAGTGTTTCGTGAGAATTTTTGTGAGGCTTGAAAAGCCTCCCAACACTCTTCCGCAAACATCATAAACTCGGTACTGGCTTCATTTTCATCATCCGATGACGAATCGGCAATGAATAGCTCGTAAGAATTAAAACTCATAGTGTGGAAAGAATATAGAGAATGTGTGAAATGAGATTTGTGAGTTTAGTGTGTAAATATGTTGTGTATTTATAGGGTAGTTTAGTAAGGGTTTTTTTTTTTTTTTTAAGCCTAAAACATTTTAAATATTTATGTTTAAATGGTAAAATATGCAACAGATAGAAATGAGTCGATCTTGAGGATGATTGAATGCAGCCAAACATGAGGCGATCGATAAGCCACACAGTAGGGACGATCGACTTGCACTCGATCGCCATGGGGGAACGATCGACAGGCGATTGCCTTATTGGGCTAGCCTTAGATTTTAACGACAACCCTCAGATACTCTTGTCAGATCATTTGTATCAACTTCATTTTTCTGTTTTAGTCCTTTAAATATAGTGTGTCCGACACATATACCCATCTTAGTTTCACTTGACAAAAGTTTCGACGAATATCTCCCTTTCAAACCATATGTTTGTTTGTGAAATATATAGGAAAAACATTGTGATATTAACTAGTACATCAGATTAATAAACAACAAAATATTACAAAAAGTAAATTCTTCGGCTCACCTAATTTTTTTTAGAAAGCGTATGTCGTAAGACGGTCGATAGTATCTAACTAGTTTATACAAGATACACACAGTTAACTGGTAACGCTGGCCGACAAAAGTGGTGGACCTAGGGGGTCCTAAAAGTTTATGGAAACCCAATGGATGTTTGCCGCCTATTATAAGTTTTGGTTAAAATTTTGATTTCTCCGAAATGAACCTGGTCTCGAAATTTTGTGTCACACAAATAAATGTCGTGTTTTTAGTTAGTCCACTAATATATCAAAAGAAATACATATCTTCTTAATTTATTCATTAATTTTGATGAAATTATACATTTTAGTTTATTTTCTTTATTTTATTCACAAAAAATAAATTTCACGCACCTGACGACTTAAAGTTTTGAGTCCGCCTACGGGCAACTCACACGTCTCGCCCAATGACAACATGTAGAAAAGAATATTAGACAAAATTAGCAACCTTTCCATTAGACTGTTCGACAGCTTCGAAACATGACAACCTTTTTGTGAAGTCATCTAATATTAACCAACTCAGATACGTAGATTAAATTTCACCCCGAAGTTGTTGCTTATATAGTTTGAGCGTTGATACCAAACCCCCTAGTACGCTATAATTTTGAGGTTTATACTAGTATCTATGAGTGTGTGATTGTGCTTTTGAAAATGGTGTTTGGCGCTCTTGAATGATGGTGTTTCTTTTCTGAGGAATAAAGACTAGTGTAACCCGGTTGTGTATCCGGTTTGATTAGTGACCTTTTTTTTTAATTTATTTTTTTTTATCTTTTTACTGAATTTAAAATAAATAAAGACTGTAACTTGGATTATACAAGGAATGGTTTTTTTTTTTTTGGTTGGTTGGTTGTCATAACCAAGTTACAAACTCACAGTAGCTAAAGATTGTGATTTTGAAAAAGGGTGTTTTGCACGCATTGAGTGAGAACACGCAATGTTTTGTTTTTAAACTTTTATATTTGGTTGGTGTTTGGTTTTTTACAAACTCACAGTAGCTAAATAACGGTTACCTTTATTGTTTAAAATGATTTGGTGATCATATATAGAAAACCGATCCAAATTATTATTGTTCTTGTGGTGTTGGGGGATGAAGTGGAAGGGTAGGGATTGAGGTTGAAGAAAGGTGGTGTTTGGGTGTGGATAAACGAAGTATATTAGTTGAATAACGGATGTCAGGTTATACATTCTGTAACGATGCTACAATAGAACACATACAATTAATGAATAAAACAAATAATACCCCATGTAATTTTATGTGTGCAAAGTAAAATCCTATGTGTACATATCAATTCCCTAGAAATAATTATAACCAAAAATTAAACGTGACAAGTTGGATACATTTTTTTAACAGTTATCCCTATATTGTTGTTGCTTTCCAATAAGAAAAAATAAGAGAAAAGTGTCGATAAATGGGCACCACCTCAACATACCACATGTACGGTCAAAATTTCTCAAACCATTTCATCTTTGAAACATCTAATCAGCTTTGTATTTGAAAGTCTCACAAATCATGTTTGTTCGACCATCATGATGCATGCTGGTTGAATGGACATGATTTGTAGGAATTCAACTACCAACCACTTGGAGACGTTCAAAAGGTGGAATGGTGATGGAAATTTTGTTTGTGCGTGTTGGTATGTTGAGGTAGTGCTTTTTTATTAGACATCAGGGGGTGTTAATATAGATTTTTTTGGTGCGCATGTGAATTTTGTGTCGCAAATGTTGGCTGCCAAGAATTGCTACGCGTTTTATTTGTAAGGAACCCACGCCAGATTGTTATCATAAGCTTTCCAGACTCGGCATCGTTATAGGTAGCGTGTAAAAGTTCTTGCGTGTTAGATTTAACTTGCCAATGACGAAAGTGCCAAACCATTATATCCACCATCATTGTCTTCTACTTACGGTTTATGTTACTTTTCAGTTTTCACCGTCTTGTGCTTCGATATAAATTCTGGAGTCATTGGTATATTTGAATAGATATTTGGTTGTGGACTGCTTTTTGAAATCCTACTATTTTATCAAACAAATATTATTCATTCTAAACATCTTTCAAACTCATGGCTAAATTGTTATATTATCACCAATTTAAGGAAATCCTTTTGTCTACATCCCTCTAAAACTAAACCATGAACAGCTTTATATTCAGAGTAGCCGAGAACCGAAAAGAACTGTATAGAGTTGTTACAGTTTCACACCACATTTGGTCTTTGACTTTTATCAGTCCAGACCGTTTCTGCACATCCCAACATTACAGGTACTCGTATAAAGTATCAGGCATTTGTAGCCTGTAGGGATGTTGTGAGCGTATCACAACTTTCTCATCATGCATGTGACACAGTTAAAATATGTACTTGGATGGCTATCCATATGGGCTAGATGTATAGCAAAAATTATCAACTAATGAAAAAGGAAAAAAATCAAGATGACAATCTCAATGTACTTAACAATGCAAGATCAACACATCCTCCGATAGATGATCACAATATACAAGTATATTCACCTGACAAAATCTAGAAGAAAATATCATGGCATCTATCTCCATTAATCACATTTAGAGCTAGCTGCTCCATAAGTTGAAGACTAAAGCTTCTGATATCGCATCAGATTTTCATTTATCAGGTAGTCAAGAATAATTTCTATCCAGATATCCCTCCATAACCAAACGTAACATAAACATGTTATACAAAACTCTATAACAAAGAACCAAACAGCACTACAAACGGATTTCAAAACATTTGGATGTCTGTCCATGTGGGCTCAATGTATAACAAAAACTATCAATTGCTGTGAACTTCACTAATCTCAAGACAAGCTCAATATACATCTTCAATTGTTTTCCCAATATTTCACAAACATCAATTGTTTCATAATACAAGATCAACACATCCACCAGTCAATAAACACAAAACACAAAAACTCCACCTGGCGGCATCTAGTAAGAAACGATCCCGGTCTCTATCACCACTAATCATATTATGAGTAAGCTAGCTGCTCCTTAAGCTGAAGACAAAGCTTTGAGACCTCATCGAGCAATGTACATTTTTGGTCTAGTGTTAATGAGCCCGAACCAACGGATTTGATATTCGGTATCGGGTAACTTACCAACTGTTGGAGCCGGGATCAAATTAAAGTTGTTTCTGGATCTTCACTACAAGAATCAGTAAGTAACTCAATAAGATTACGGTTGGACAATGGAGGTGGAATTGGTGGAACAAGGAAAGGATGTTGAAGAAGTTGAGGAATTGTCCATCTTTTCTTCCGATCCCATGCAAGACATTTTTTTAATTAGATCAAGAAGCCACAGATTAGATAATGGTTCATAATGGATTTCATGATTTGGATCTGTGATCACTTTAAACTTTGCCCAAAAGGTTGTGTAGTCAGCAAATGGAGTTCGCCCATATACCATTTGGTAAAGGATACAACCCAGCGACCAAATATCTGATGGACGACCACATTTGATAATGTTTCCATTTGCATCTGTTTCGTTGCACATGAATGCCTCAGGGGACATGTAACTCAATGTACCTACCTGCAGTAACAAATTTCACACTTCAGAAGAGATGCATCTCAGTACACCGTTAGAGGTGGCAAGATGAGCTAGTTGTGTAGCAGACTAGCAGTTCAAAATGGGTCCGGTAGGATCAGATAGGGTTGACCCACAAGCACTTTCATCCATCTTCACAAAACTTTGTTATATACAACTTATCACTTAGGTGTTGATTATGATTAAAAACAGTATTGTTATAATCATACTTACTTTTTACCTCTAAATAAAATGATGTCAAAAATTGCAACCTCTAGTATCCCGCTATCTCTTACCACAAATGTTAAGCAACAACTGTTTAGTAATAGGAAGAAATTGGCACCGGTAATTAACTAACCTGAGAATCACGTTGAATGTTTGTGGTATCACTCAAAATAGCTTTTGCAATACCAAAATCAATTAGTTTCAGCGAACCTCTGACAAGAAGAAAATTAGCTGGCTTCAAGTCCGAGTGCACAACTCTCTCCTCATGTATGGTTTTAACAGCTAAAAGTATTTGCTGCCATTTTATTGAAAAAGAAATACATGTTAGATGATTTGCAAGAAGAATCTGTATAGACATTTTTTTCACCCTGGTAAAACTATAATGTCATAACTTATATTAATAAACAAACATGCATGTTTTTTTTCATTGTGCTAAGAGAAATCAACTTAGTCAACATTTTTGGAAATGAACAACAAAATATAGACTTTCAAGCATAGTAAAACATGCGTCTCCCAAAAGAGTTGAAAAAGACTCAGTGATATATAAGTTTGATATGTTGATCAAATGACGGCAAAAAGAGTGAATTACATCTGTAATTAAAGTCCTTGATACTTTGTATCAGAATAACTACCGTACTTGACCAAATCCAGAAAAAAGAAACCTATTATTGCAAATATAAGAAAAACATGAACATATTGTGCCCAATTTTTTCTGCGGTGGTATGTTCTTTAACAGTAAGAAAGTATGACGGTAGCAAACATGTTTTGTACGTATAAAATTTTGTTGGGATCTTCTCCAGTCATGATGGTTAGTTTAATACAAATTGTCGGGTACAATCCTAACAGAACAGAAAGACTGTTGCTGCTACATTGCTACATTATATTTACAGTATACAAATAATCTGAATCAACAGCAACCCCTAGACAGTCCTATGAAAATCATCTTAAAAAACTACCATCCCTATAGTTGGAACAACAATACCACATAAACATGTTCTACTTTTTTCTCCAATCAAAGAAGTAGATCACCACAAGATTACGACATTGCTCACAGACACATTACCATGTTCAATTCACTATTCTGGGAAGTGGGAAGAGAAATTCACTTCTAGTTTTGTAATTTCAAACATTTCCATCTCAAATCTAAAATTGATGTCAATGTTCTTAGAGTTTCATTGCATCATATATTATACTAGAATTAACAAAGTTATTCTTGAATCTGAAACTAATAGCAGCGCATTCGACCATTTACACTATCATTGATCAGCTTTCGTTACCATACATACCAATAGAGTAACACCAGTATCCAAGAACTAAGGGGGTGTTTGGGATTGCTTATTCATATGCTTTTCTGCTTGTTTTAAGCAGAAGCAGTTATAATCTATCCAAACTGCTTCTGCTTATCTCCTTATTTTTTAGGTTAAATAAGAAGCTGCTTGTATCAAAGTGCTTATTTTAAAAGAATTTAAAACTCATTTTGTCTACATATTTAACCTAAAACCTTAACCTGATTAAAAAATCAAAAACAAATTATTATCTTTTCAAGTATTGTTGTATTTGTTTCAGAATAAGCAAATCAAAACACTAGCTTATAAGTACTTATTTTTAAGAAGAAAAATAACCAATCCCAAACACCCGCTAACAATGGTCTATCTGTTTACATTTTGACCATTGTCGTTCTTGTAGTTGTAACTTTTATTTATACCTAGGTAGATATTGAAACCTAGTTGATCTATAAAACACATAGGGCTCGTCAACCATACGAAATAGCAGGACATCCACTAATAAATAAGTGAGGACATTCAAGGTATTGATAGAAACCTGCCAGTAAAAACGAAGCCAGTTCTCGTCTATGGTAGATCTGGAATCATCCAGTTCCCTCCACTTCTGGGACAGCATGTGAGCTAAATCAATTTCACCATATTCGAGTACCATGAATATACATCCATCGTCCTTGACTCTGCCATCCTTGATGCTCATAGAACCACTCAAGACTTCCTTGAGCAAAGCCTTATCTGTCACCTAAGAAGAAGATGGATGTTAGAAGCATGAAGAGTAGTCAGTTAAAATGACTAGAAAACTTACTAGTTTACCATTTTACAATCATAATCAAAAGTGACACAGGGTATTAAATGTATTTGACTATTTACTAAAAATAATATGTCCTGGAACAAAGTTCCAAAAAGCTATAACATGGCATAACAAAATAAAATTGGTAATTAAGTTGCAAGAAAAGGTTTTCATAGACATATGTGTATGTTTGTCTGTCCTTCTAACCTGCACAGGGCAATCTGAGCTCAGGATATTAACTTAAACCCACTTTATATTGTGGTGTCATTATATAGTCGCTCTGAAACACAAATACAAATTTTACTAGACAACATATTACTTTCTAAAGATAGTCACATGTAGAGTTTGGGAAATACTTGGCCACAGATGAATACTCTTGGAAGCTGATATAAAGTGATAATATACTTGTTAGGGATATGCTTGTTAGGTATTTTATTATCTTTTCTATAATCCCTTCCTAGTTTTACAGCTTCTATGGAGTTATAACCAATATCTCATCCATAGACAATCTCATAGCTTGTTCCTCTATATGAATATGACAATAAAAAACCAAATCAACCATTATCGATATAAATGTGTGTGTAGAATGGGGAAATAATAGTCACAATAGTAGTAACTCCAAATGGTAAAATCATTAACTACAGTCATCACATCGACAACAACTACCACTACGGTTGTAACAGCAAACCAGTGTGTTACAAGAAGATAAAACCAAGTAGACATGAAAAATATAGTTAACTAATGCAGGCCGCAAATTTTATCACAAACAGTAACGGTACTGGATCAGTTCCAATGCAATGCAACAGTTAGTTTGGAGCAAGGTATGATTGAATGACTAGACATGCTAACAATTATAAGTGATCAATAATTATCTCTTTAGTTTCGTCCTGCAAAAAGCTTTACCATATTATGGATAAGATAACATTTCCCATAGCTAGACTCTAGAAATCATATCAGGTCAAATGATAACAATATATTTTTCCCACGTTTAGAGCACGTACCTCATAATCGATGAGTTGGATAATGTGGTCCTTTCCCTTGAGTTTATTTAAATATTCAATTTCCTGACAAAACCCGTAAGCAGTTGCATAGTCACGACCTTTTAGCTTGATCTTTTTCAATGCATAGATCGTGCAATCCTGAGAAATAACTTTGTGGACTTCACTGCTTCCTCCGCTTCCTATCTTTCCAAGCCGTTGGTAGAGCTTTCCGTTAACCTTGAAAAACAAATCCGGGTCATAATTTCTTTTACGAGGTGCTGATGGGTCTTTCTTGGAAGCAGGCTTTTCACTTTTTCCAGACTTAGAAGTTACTGATTTCACGTTGGAGATCTGATCACTAGATATTGGAGGTTGGGAATTGTCAGCAAGCGGAGGAGGGTCTTTAGGCATATCACACGACCCTGCCTCATTGCCTTGCTGGTCCCTAAGGAGCGCGTGTTTGTTTTCAGGATACGAGTCCACTGCAGCAGACGGATTCTGATCAGCTAACACTTTATTACTAAACTTTGGTGGGTTCCCCGTATCAATTTGCGTCATCCGGTGATAGTTCATATCAAACGAATTTCCAGCATTAAAGCTACCCTGTTGAGATTGCCTGGAAGAGTGGGATGTTGAACTAAGCATGGGAGCATTTACAGAATTCACTAGCGTTGTTGTAGCACAAGTCGAGCCAACAACCGAAGACGAAGTCATCTGATGGCCAAAGTCACTCTGCAGAAAGTTTCTCAATGGGCTAACATGCTTTTGAACTCCTGCCGTTCCTTTTGACAACAATGAAGATATTTCATCATTAGACCTTGAACTAATATCGATATCCATATTATAAACATTCTGCTCATTCGCGTCATGACTGGGAGCAGCTGAGACATCCACTCGATTATTAACGTCACGTTCCATTTCTGTCAATGCAAGTGAACCCATATGAGTCAAAATGTTGGTTGTTCTTGTGTCCATGTGGTCATCGGACCCTGCATAAGTATTTGCAGTACATACAATAATTGGCATATACGTCTAACCCATCTTAAATCTACGCATACCAATTAGACCACATAATAACTACTTATTATAACATGAGTTTAAGTATATCAGAAAGGTTATATGAATAAACGAGCATAATGTTACCATGAGATCTTGTGTCGTTTCCCAACGCAAACTGAACCTTCTTAGGAGGATCTACAACTTGTCTGCATTTCAAGCACGGCTGAGCAAACATATTATTACTTCTACAATCACATCTTAAACCACCTTCTCCTCTCTGATCATCAACTCCCATAAAATTCCCGTCTTCAGTAGGCGTATTCATAATCAAAGGTGGCGTGATGGAAGCTGTTTCTGGTCTAGGAACCACTAACCGTCTAGGCTGCATATTATTTATCGGCATCTTTCCTAGTTAACAAAAGAAATAAAAAATGAGCTTGACAAACACTAACATTAAGGTACATAAAAAGGGCAAATGTCATTAAATAGCAACTTAGTTATCTCAATGTTCCGATTTGGTAATTATACCTTTTTCTTTTGTCTCGTTTTGGTATTTATACTTTCATTTGGTGTGTTAGTTTCGTAATTTCATGCGTCAAATTATCATAAAAGAAATTACGAAACTAGGACACCGAACGAAAGTATAGATACTAAAACGAGACAAAAAAAAAAAGTATAATTAGCGAATCGGGGCATTGAGATAACGAGGTTGGTATTTAACTACATTTGCCCTAAACCCTAAGTAACAGTGAATATAAAAAAAAAGTAAGTAAATGAAAGCCTAATTAAATAAAAAAGAAAAGTTAAGGGAGTGGTTACGGTGTCGTTTGAAGGCGGCTTGAACATTACGAAGGAAGTCAGGTGGGGAAGAGTTGAAGGAAGAGGAAGGGTTGTTGTTAAATGAAGAAGGGTTGTTGGGGTTAAGATTAACCTCCCTGCCATCCATTGACTAAAGATCTCACAGGCATTTCTATTGCATAGAAGAATATTGCCGGAAAGTGAGACCAGTCGGAGGTGAAAGTGATTGTGATTTTGAAAAAGGGTGTTTGGCGCTCTTGAATGATTGTGTTTCTTTTCGGAGGAATAAAGAGCAGCGTAACCCGGTTGTGGGCCGGTTTGATTAATGACCCGTTATGGTTTTTATTTTATTTTTTTATTTATTTTGAGTTTAAAATAAACAAAGACGGTAACTTGGATTATACCGTAATAATAGTGCATGATAAGAATAATATTAGGGTGCGTTTGGTTGATGGGTTAGGATGGAAATTTGGGATTGATGGTAAATAATAAGTGTTTGGTTCTAATTTGTGGGCCCCAAATATAGGACTCAAAGCTAAAAATTGAGGATCTGCTACTCCTACTAATATGCTCGGGTTTTTGTTAGTTATTGTCATATCACATAACTTTTGTAGGCCATCTTTTAATCTCCACCATATATTACAATTTTCTTTTTTTCTTAATAATAAACTTTAACATTTAATTTTTTTTATCTTACTAAATAACAAACAATATTTAGATTTATCTTATTTAATTTTTTATTCAAATCCAACCCCAAATCCAAATCTAAATCCAAATCCAAATCCAAGTCCAAAACCACCCGCAAACCAAACGCACCCTTAAAATGATGAGTTATTGCTATGTGAGTTATTATAGACTAGCCGGGTACCCGCGCACAGCAGCGGCGATAAGTATAGTTATATGTGTTTGCTTACCCGTTTAGTGAATTCGTTTCACAACACTTCGAATGTATATGTGTTAGTTGTAAGTGTTTGTTTGGGTTACCCGTAACTTTCCCGTAGCTTTCCCGCGACATCATTATTCCCGCATATAGAAATACCCTCGCAATCTCTTGCGCGTCAAACACTACCCCAAAAGTATATGATTTTGACGAATCAATATTATATTGATTGAAATAAATGAAATAAAGGTTAAAGTTGTAAAAATTTGAATTAAAATAAAATAAACCCATTAAAAATATAAAAACTAAAAACTCATAAAAATATATCAAAATGGATGTTGAATTAAAGAGCATAAAATTTTTAAAAATATTGTGAAATTAGATTATAAAAAAAATAAGTAGATAAAAAGATATTTTAATTTAAAGATAAAGATGATATTTTAGTTGAGAAATGACACATATCATTTTATAATTGGAGCTCTTTATCTCATGATTGGAGCTCCTTATCTTAATTTTTGGTTAGAAAAACTCTTTCCATAATAAGCAAGTAAAAAAGTCTGAATTTTTAAGCCTTCTAATTTTAGAATGCCTAAATGCATTATAAAATAGTATAGATTTACAGGCAATAAAAAACATGAGTTAATTGTATTTTGGTATTTGTGGTATGGTCAAATTGCAAGTTTGGTCTCTAAAACTTTGAAAGTGCAATGATAGTCTTCATTTTCAAGTTTAGATTGCAATTTTGGTCTTTGGATAAAATGAAATGACTAAAATACCCTTTGTCTTATTCAGAGAACACAAGGGTAATATGGTCATTTCACATCGATTAGGGACAAAAAATGCAATTCAAACTTCAAAATGAAGACTATCATTGCACTTTCAAAAGTTTTAGTGACCAAACATGCAATTTGGCCATACCACATAGACCAAAATTGCAATTAACTCAAAAAACATTATATAGGAATATTACATGACCTCTATTGAATAATCCCACTAATAGCTAC
The DNA here is from genome assembly GCA_910596185.1 of Chrysanthemum makinoi. Lineage (NCBI taxonomy): Eukaryota > Viridiplantae > Streptophyta > Magnoliopsida > Asterales > Asteraceae > Chrysanthemum > Chrysanthemum makinoi. Next base: position 239,381,809 of record OU343224.1, on the reverse strand, counting down.
TCAATATAAATGTACCACTAATAATATTGAGGCTATCCACAAATGAAAACTAATATTATTATCTCAATACACGGTTAACATATACAAAGGATGGTATTTTTCTTTTTATATTTTGTCATCACCAAGTTATAAAGCAAAAACCGGAAGGCATCTGTCATTGAAAGTTAGAGCTTATAAAAGCTCAAACTCTCATGATCATTATCCAAATATAACCATAATAATGCGTTTAGTTTGTGAAAAAAATGAGCTTTAGAAACGCTTTAGAATTTAAAAATAAAATAAAATAAAATAAAAAGTACAATACTTGTATATGGTACTTGATACTTACTAAAAGGAATCAAATTGACACAATTCTGGCAAGACATATTCACACATGCACTCACTGGTTTAGGTTATAAAATAGTCACATACTTATTATCGCCATGTCATGCCTAAGTGTCTAAACTAAAAAGTATTCCAATTTTGGTTACAAACTTACAAATTTTGGCTCAAATATGCACATCGTAACTTTTATTACCATGTACTTTTTGAAGTTTCTTTATCTATTCACCGCTCATGTTATTCTTTTTTTTATTTTATGCAACACCCACGTCATCTATTTAACTGATAACGACGTCTTTCTATAAAGAAAAATCACACACAAACTTAGTATTTCTAACAATTCTTTAAAAATTTACAGTGTAAAACATTAATCGCGTATTAAGTGTTAAAATCAACGGTCTAAAGTCTAAAAAGCTTAAGTACTAGCACACTTTGCTACAATCGACTATCAATTACACTTTTTATCATTAACGTGGATGCCACATAAAATATACATATAATGTGGACGGTACATAGGTAAAAAAAATGTGTATAGTAAAAAATAAAACGTTATGGTATGCATATTGAGACAAAATTTAAAAGTTTGTTAGAAAAACCGAAAAACTTTTTAGTTCGGGTACTTATGATTGACATGACGATAAGTATGACGATTTTATGACCAAATCATATAACCTCTTGCAGTTGGAGCTCTTGATGGCCCATTCAAGTGAGTTTATGAATGAATGAAATAAGTTGAGCATCAGACGATAGCTTTGATTGTGTTAGGTTATCGTTGGCTTTTTTCTTTGCCTAAAACAACTATATTCTCTTTGTGAATGGTTAAGAATTATCTTTGCCTGCGACTGTGTGTTATCCCTTGTTTATTCTTCTAGTCATAGCCGAATCCATAAGAATTAGTACAAAACTCATCATACCAACCAGAATTTTTACGACTCTAGCACTAAAAACTTAGACTTGCAAAAATTTCAACAATGCCAAAAATATAAATTTCAATAAACCATTCTTTTAGCCAGCTTAGTATAAAAACACAAGTACTTCACTTGGAACAAAAAATAGGCACAATAACAAACATTGTTAACAACATCCCTAAAGATACATATGTTTTTGTTTTTTCAGACAAAATAACATCCCTAAAGAGGTGGTATTTTAAACTTAACGGAAATCTGATTACTTATGGCTATATACAAGGTATTATACAACAAACAACTTCCAACAAATATAACTAAAACAATATTTACAAATACAGGCACTTCTAGTCATTGCCCGTGCCATTCAACCAGGTACATAATAATCCATGCGTTCCACAGGCAGATTAAGATCCGACGTTTCCGCCTATAAAAATAATACAAATACAAATCTATATCAACTCAAAACATAGAAGGCTTCAACAATTAACATGTTATTAAGTATTGTTCACTTTTTTTGCCAACAAAGTATTATTTATGATCCAAGAGGCGGTAATTTTGACAAATTTATCTATCAATGGGTCGATTTGGTCATCTCAACAGTCAATCCACAGTAACTTGCATAAAGGAACAGGTCACCTTGGTTGAAAGTCGCCGAAAGTCTAGTTTTAATTGCATACAAGTTCCCTAGATCTTTTAACTTACTAATCCTTAACGAAAGGATCTTTATTTGATCCGTAATCAGGTATACCAGTTAGAGTACTAGAAGCAGAAGTTAGGAAAACCCTATAGACTTCCACTATTTTCATCTAAGAAGGCCTGAACATCTTTTTTGCATGAAAAATCCTTTAGCTTTTTATTGCCACGTCAGCAAATATTGTCTGGCATGTAACAGGCTTCAAGGGTAACTTTTTATTGAAGATTAGGAAGTCAATCAATTTATTCATGCAAAATTGAGGTTAAAAAATCAGGGACTTGTTTGTGAAGAGAGTTGAAGTCCATATTCTATATAAATTCTCTCAATAAAGGGACTTGTTTGTGAAGAGATTAGAAGTCCATAGTCTATATCAATTCTCTCAATAAATTACCACTGTGTTTATAGTCATATGGACAGAAAAAGTGTTTGCGGATCCACTCAATTTGACTTGTACTAAAAAAATGTCTCGTATGAAGAATGCAAGTTTTGAAGAGGTTACTTGGTCGTGAAATAGACATACCTCTTCAAAAGGAACAAAGACAAATGGTGTTAGACCTCTTGTATGAGAGATAGCAGGTACGTCTGGATTGTGTGTTTCATCATCTTCCCACCCTTCAACCACTCCAAGAATGTCTCCATCAGGTCCTGGAACCTCACTCTCTTGCACACCACTTGTAACAATCGAAAGAAGATCCATCCGATTGTTAGCCCCTGGTATTGTACCTCGCAACCTTTAAAAAGAACAAATAACCTTAGCATCATCAAATGTACTACAAACTACATTTCTGTCTTCATGCATCAACTAGTGTTTGATAAAACGCACAAGAAACTTTGAATTATTTGAAAACATAACTGCTTTACTTGGATTACATCTGTCCAGTAAATGACTAAATGAGACAACAAAAACTTTTGAGCACAACTATGAATGTGGATCATGCAAAGAAAAGTTGGAAGGTCAACACATATTATATTGTTAGTGGGGTTAGGGTGATGATAATCTTGGATATCTTCACGAATCGTGTAAGTTCACTTTCCGTATAAAGTACTCCGACCCTATTGGTGCTTGGGTGTCACGAAATCCTTATCGGGATAATTCGAGAACACTTTGTTTCTAGGGACAAGAGAACAAAGCAAAACAGAGAGAATTGTGAGTTTTCGTATGTTCCAATGAGACCAGATATGTCTGTTAAATAACAGACATATGTGACAGTTAATTGCGGTTAATTCGGTTAAAACCGAAGGGTCACAACCCTTCACCAACAGACATGTCGGTTGGGTTTTGGCAAGGGGTGCGGCCCCCTTGACCCCCGCATCTTTGTCCGGGCGAAAACATATTAGCTCAACGAGTGTGCACTCCACACTTCCCTAACTCGTATCCGAGCTTAATATGAAATTCCACTGTCTCTAGTAAATCGCAATTACCTAAAATAGTTGACAACACTAAAATCACCAACATCTATCATGGTGTATAATGTCAAAGATTATACGTAAAAAACGCCTTGGCACTATCACTATACCATGGTTAGACTAAGCTATCAAATTAGGTTATAACTGAAGCAAAATATTCACAAAAAGATAAACAATGGCACAGTTACGACACAGACAATAGTTGCTCACTTGCTTGTGGATCACCATCTAAACCAGATTCAAGACACCATAAATTTGAGGTAACAGAACTCACAAGTGTGCTTCCCATTAAAACAACCCGCATTTGTATATAAAGAAGTAGACATAAATCAATCTAAACTTTTCTCGAATTGATCATATTACCCTAATGGGAAAAACAATGTCCCAATTGTGTACAAATGATGCCCTAATAAGCAATAAAAATATGTCATACTTCTATTGGCAGTTTCCAAATAAATTGGTTAAGCTAACAATAATATAGAGGTGCAATAAGATGAGGTTATATACCTCAAACGGATTCTCCAAATAGTGGGACGCGTTCCGGGATACAAAAGAGCACCTTCCACCTGCAAACATTATAATCTCTTAAACACCTCCAACAAACACAGAAGTTTAAAAACGAAAAGATACATTAAAGTTGGATCATAACAGAGATTTTCGCTGTGAATATAATTTTGTATGAAACAACAAATATTAATATCAAACAAGTACACAAGGATTAGAGACCAACCTTGTCTCCAGAGATTGTGAAGCGGCCACTATGACAAATCTCAGCTTTAGTGGAACGGAAGTTCATAAATTTCACAACGTCCTTTAATTTATTGGATGAATTCTAATAAATTCATGGCAAACATAAAAAAGAAAGTCAGATACAGAACCTGAAATAAGTACCTTATATTGTAAGTTTAATGAGAAAGGCAGCAAATAGATGAAACCTTATACAGAAACCTTCCAGAAGGATAAAATCTGAGGTACCTAAAATAGCAGACCTGCAACAAAAGGAAGAACAACACCTATGCCAGTTAAAAATATGTGAAAGAATCAAACAAGCCACATCTGATATTCAAATCATGCCTGTCCAAAGGACTATAGAAAAGTAACCCAAACTAGACGACATTAGTAATGCCCAAGATCGAAGAAAATAAATAAATCATAAATGATGTTGATATTTGATGAACACAAATTGATATATTTCAGTAAGCAAGATAAAAATGTTTAAAAGTTTTTTACATCTTGACAAGAGCTTTTAGGCAAAAATTATCCTTTGGTATTCCCGAGGAGTCGTATCTTCAACCTCAAATCCATCTGTTATTCTCCCATTAATGATCTAAATACACTTTCTAAGAATCATAATCTACATAAACTACTAAGATTTGCATTTTCATTGTGTACATCTTATTTCATACATCAATCAGCATGACATACTAAAATAGTATTCATATATATCTACCATTTCTTAAACGTCTTAATGTTCAACATCATAGCACTATAATAATCTATTAATCTTATACACCTAATGCGTGTTGCTATGCCATTACTTCGACATATACTTGCAACATAAAGAAGATTTCAAATTTATGATATAAATATAAGCAGCTGTAACATACCACATGAACTGGATTGGTGACCTTCCACTCTGCTACTCCAGCACGAATATAGGTGTTCCTACTGACATAGATACCTGCAGGAATATGAATGTATTGTTTTCACAATGTTCACAATAAAATAACTGATGTTGAAAAAAACTACTCTAATTTACGCCAACATTCATAACTTACCATCCATGCGGACCCTTGGCCTTGAAAGCCACATCTTCCTCCATGATGAATCATAAACAGATTGCATAAGCTTGTAATTTTCCACTGCACCAGTGATCTTAAAATAACAGAATATACATATTTTAAAACATCATTCAACTAATAATTCGGTAAAGCAGAACTGCATGTTTAGTAAAAATATACCTGCCAGGTTTTTAAGCATGCATTGCGCCAAAAGATAGGGTTACGCACAGTATTTCTCCATTTTCGACATACACAAGCTGCCTTCCCCATGTTGTACGGGGTCATTCTCGAAAAAATCTACACGGTTTACAAGACTTTGTAATCATGGTCGACTATAATCATCATTTGGCTATAGTTTAAACCATTATACTAACTTGAAAGGAGTAGTTTCAAACTAAGATTACATAACAATATAATATATTTTCCGAAGAGATTTAACCATAAAGGACTATGACAAAGTTTGTCACTGGGAATGTGAATAGCTCTACGGGATCGCGATCCAGGATCATGGTTTGCTAGGTCCCTAAACTTCGGTACGGTGGGGGGTAGGCTCATTTTGGATCGATCCGGTAGAATGTATCAAATAATAAGTTAAAACATTTACGCCTGTATAGACTAAAAATTTCCTAAGGTGTTACAATTCGCTAGGAATCACGGATACTCTGACGTATACTATGTAGACATTGACAATTCTAATCCTTTATTTATTTATCATACTCCAAATAAGTGTCACAATTATCAAAAGGGAGACTAAAGAATACCATCTTATTTTTCCATTTGTCTTGGTTTAGTCACTGTATTTTTTTTATTTTTTTTGTACATTTCCAACATTATAAAATGGCTTTGTGTCCCGTTTGGGTCATTTTGTATCCCGTAGGGTTAACCCTTTTTAGATACATAAATTTAAATTAAAAAATATATATAAAAACAATCATTGTAAAAGCCGGGTTTGAGTTAAAACTGACCCAAACAGGACATAAATACATCTTATAACGTCTCGGTGTACAAAAAAGTAATATACAATTCCTTAACAAAATACAGAAGCAACTTGTCATACATATAAAGCAATGGTATGATACCTCAAAAAGTAATTCATCTGGCAAGGATCTATGTATGAGAGATGAATCAATAACTGGTTTACTATACGTGCTACCAAAAGGAGCCACTGGTCTTACGTTAACCCCATACATATCTGCACTCATACACATACCAAAAACAAAACAAAAAACATGTGAAAATGCAACATCTTAGAATAAAAAAATAACCCAAATGGGAAAACTAATAAATTTATCACATCAGGACGATGAATAACAATCACCTATGTTGGAGGTATTGCTTAATTGATTCATTTTTTATGATTTCATTTGCTTTTACAATTAAGAATTTAATCCTCTTTTTAGTACAATTGGTCGGAAAAATGTAACCAATAAGAATAAAAAAGGCATTAGAGGAGAACAGAAAGAAATACCAAGCCATGGTCTTCTAGTAATAAAGAATCCTGCAGCCCTCAACTGAGAGGCTGTTTCAAGTTCTGCCACAATATTCGCCGCATATTCTGCAATACCAAACAAATTATTTACTGGGTAATTGCAATAAACATTAGATTGTGTGTTTTGTAGATTGAAATGAAGCTGTACCTGAAGCCATGATGAATTATGATTTGGGAAATATTTTCGACGTCTTTATTTGGGGTTTGTGTGGTGAGTAATTTGTATTCTACAAAACCGACTTTCTATGTTCACCCCGGTTCCTTGACCCGCTTAACCACTTTCTATTTTGGGTTTGGGAGGCAATGTTTTGAAAAGCTCCGGACATCAAACCGGCGTCTTATCAGTTCAACCGGTTCGACCAGCCACGAGAACCGGGTGACGGCGTATTTATATATTAACTAGTTATTCAAAAACATAATATTGATGAAATATAGGATATTTTGTGATATACATATAAAATGTTCATAACCAATATAACTGAACCGAAATTTACAATTTGTATGTTGTATATATGATCATAATAACGTTGTTCGAAAATTTACAGTTTGTATGTTATATATATGATCATGATAACGTTGTTCGATGTGATATGAGAAGCTCTTGACTATAAGTTGCTTTCGGTTAGAATAATAGTCAACAAGCAAAAAAAAAAAACAAAGTAAATTTGGGTATCTCATATCGATGGATGGGGTGCAGTTACGGTTTTAAATAATTATTTGGATATATATAACATATTTCAAAGTTGTTTATACTAACCAAGAATTGAACTTACAAAACTTCATGTGAATATAGTCATAAACTTTTTACCAATTTAGTCACATGACTGGTTGTTTTCTAATGTCTTTACTCTTCAGCATTAGAATGTTTAGTTTTATCACTTCTCTTGCCTTAATAATTTGCAATCGAGGGACAGGATATATATAAATCAAATTTTCTTTAAAGATCAAAAGACCGCATCATCACCTTCTATTTCACTTTCATCAAATGGCTCTAATTATATTTTACAAGGACAATATTGTTACAAAGCCAAAAATCCTCAAAACTCATTTCATTCTCTATCAACAAAATTATGGTATTGATTCTCACAAACACACACAATCAAAATCATCATCAAATCAACTTCAAAGGGATTCAATAATTGTTGATTTCATCATACTTTTTCGTTATTAATCATTAACTTTCAAAAGTTTTTTTTCCCTTATGCTAGAATTTATGTTCGAAATTATAAATTAACAAAATATTATAAAATCATGTTGTTGCTGACAAAAATCATGTCATGGATAAAGAAAATAGGTTGTTGCATAAAAGATTGCACATCTGGATTTTGAAGAATGTATAGTGTTGTTACAGATAAAATCACATCTAATTTTCTTTGGATGGTAAAATCACATGTGATTATATTAAAATCACGTATAACAGTAACCGAAAGTATTGTGGATTTCTTGAATGTATGTGGTGTATTAGGTGAGTCGCGTGAAATCCCCTCTATTAATCGACAACAACAACAACAATAAAAACTACATACTCAATCCCATCGGAGTAAAGTATAAGGGAGGTGGAATGTAGACAGATCATACCCTTATCTTAGGGTAAACCCAAGATTAAAGAGATTGCTTCCATGAAAACCTCCGGAAGTGTATGTGTTGAGTGTCAATGTTCTCAAATATGTGTGAATGCGTGTTTCTGTAAAATTACATGAATAGATGAACTATGTAAGCATTTAACGACATATAGCATCATAAAAACTTAGTAAAATAGAGGCATATTAGCATACAAAATGTATATCATATAATATAATGAGCGCATATAAAGGAATAAGGGGTACATAAACATATGATTATAAACGCATACGTGCATATAAGATATAAGAGCATCAATGCATACGAGCATCGGGGGCATAATAGCATAAACGCATACAAGCATAAGGACAAAATATACCTAAGAGCAAATGCAAATATGCACACGCAATGCTACTAAAAGTCGCTTAAAAAGTATAGAGGAAACGATTATGACTCTCTATGCCTAAAATTAAGGGGGGGGGGTCTAGGAAGCTCAACGCATGACGAACATGTACCAGGGCTGCTAAAAGTCACATGTAGATCCTAGACGACAAACTACCTCATAAAAGGAATCGATATAAGACTTTCTAACCGCCTATTCTGATTTTAGGTCTCCACACGTTCCTAGAGGTCATGTCCTCGACTAAGATAAGCTTCTTCATGCCATGCTTCAATCTATCATCCCACTTGAATTTTGGGTTTCCCCTTCTCCTCAAGCCGTTCACTACCCAAAGCTTCCACTCTTCTAATTGTCGTTGTGTGTTGTCTTTTCCTGACATGTGCGAACCATCTCAACCGTCATTCCCTCACCTGGTTAATTGTAGTATCCACTTCCAGTTCTCTAAAAACTCCATTTGCAATCATGTCTAACATGGTTTTAACACAAGTCTACCTTAGCATTCTCAATTCTTCCACTTCCACCATATTTGCTTGAGCCTTCGTAATCGGCCAACAATTTAACCCATACAACGTAGCCGGTCTAATTCCCGCTCTATAAAATTTCCCTTTCAGCTTTAGATACTCTTGAAGTCGCCCTCCACTTTAGCCTAATATGGTGGTGGGTATTTGATCATTTGATTAAAAATTAGTTTTAACCTAGATCAAATATATTAGATGGTGGGTATTTGATTATTTGATATTCAAACAAAATTGTGATCTTTAAAAAACCTTTCTCTTGCAACCGGTCGTCATGTAAATGGCTTAGGCTGAACACAATGGTTCGGTTGGGGGAGAGGTCAACCGACCGGTTGAGCTAGGTTGGGCCACTGTGGCTATTCGGTTACCTTCGGTTGGGAGGCAAAGTTTGGATGAACTAGGTTGGCTTGGCAACCGAGTTCAACACACACATAAAAGAAAAAATCGTTTCAACTTAAAAAAAAAATTGTCGTCAGGTCGTCGGAGAAAGAAAGCTGATGTGGCAGGGGTGACCAAGGTCACCACTGTGTTCAGCCTTATTGACCAAACTTTGTTTCGTGACCCTTTTTATAACACATTTGTGTCAGAATTAACACATTTGGTCATGTACTGGCTACACTAATATTATGTGGCTTGCATTATGTATCGTCTATGTTAAAATATACAGTATCATTTCACAAAATAAAACTCTTTATCATACCATAATTTTGGATAACTTTTTAATAAATAAAACACAAGAAATTGTTGCAAATTTGTCATGGAAAGAGAAATCAAAAGTGAGATATTTATGTATTTGGTATGCTGGATCGGCTGATCTTTGATAAAATTCACCGGAAATCATAATCATTTCACTCATTCACTCAATAGTATAATTATATGTAGTAGATTTGTATGTTCACAATTTTTATAAATTTCTAGCCCAACTACATAATGCTGCTGCAACTCCATAAGCCCACGTACCAAAGTTTCTACTTTTCAACTAAAACTTTCAATAACCTTTAAAAAATTTGGCAACCTCAGACATCAAACAAGTATGATGCACAGACAAGCATGACTTCAGCTGTTTCAAGAACAATATAAGAAACAATATCGGAGTCTAATAATTTTACTGCAACTAAACAGAATTTAATCAGCAGTCTGCACCTATTAGACACCAAATGTGTTGTTACACTTGATGACTTTCACCTTGAAGAACTCCATTCTTGCTCCTAGAAAACATCTTTTCAAAACTGCTTTTTCTTTTAGAATGACCACCATAATGATTTAGTGAAACAGAAGATGAAGTCGATGAAGAAGATGATATGGATATGGGTGAGTCCTCATCATCACCGTTCAATGATAAACTGCCATTGTGTTCTGCATGTTTTGTAGGGATTGGAGTCTTTTTAGGCATGAATGTATCATTTGAATGCAACTTCCATAGCTCGCCTCCAGTTTTTGTTGGAACAGGCGTCCCTTCAGAAAAGCCAGGAATATTTGCAGTGTCGATTAGGAAGTCTTCTAGTGTCGCTAATGATTCTAGCTGTCTAGCAAGTGATGATATCGTTTTCTGGCATTCTGATAGTCTATCAGCTGCTGCTACCTCAAGTTCCTGTAGATAAAGCAATTTTGTTAAAAAAAAACAATGAAATTTGTCACTGGGAAACTGAATCCGCAGTTACTAGATGTTTGGGATGAACCATCATCGTTGGGTCAGTTTATGAATTTTTGTCGGGCAGATTGAGCATAACAGAAGAATCCATCCATTATTTCCTTTGCCCCACTGTATGGTTCTCAATCACATTTTATTCGCTGCATCTTATGTCTATATTGTTCCATCCTCATATCTTGTCTAGCTTATATATATCATTTTCACAAGTGTTTATTCTTAGTTTCTGGTATGTTTGTGCATTAGCATCTCTTTTTACTTGCAGATGATACCACAATAAGTATTTCGATTATGTGAGACTAAATAAATGGAATCACGTAATCAACTATAGTGAAACAAATCATAGAAGACAGTTTTTCAATATGCTTCTACCATTCTACAGTAGCTTCTAAGTTGTAATAATTGGATAATCCAATATCTTTTTGTTATATTTTGTGTTTTATTAAAAGCATTGACATTTTGTCTGAGAAAAAAGTACATTAAAATATAGTGAAGTAAAAGCAAGTCCCTCAAGGGTATATAAAGGTACTTTCATGTTATCCTTAGAATACTAGTGTGTTGTCGCTGGTATGAAACTGATATTACCTGATAACTGAAAGCAAAATCTGTCTCCAAACAGAACAAACTGATTGTTACTTCAAGTCCAAACAGTCAGTTACAAAATGCAAAATCAAACAGCTCCTTAGTCTTTCCTACTGGATTTACTACTTTAATGTGTTATGGAAGCATTTTTGTTTAAACCTGACTAGTTTGAAATGAAAAGCCTTAACTTGTTCACAAAATCATGACTACAGAGAGCAAACTATTGCAATGCTAAAAGTATTTACAATACTCCATGGCAAGTTAATAAACCAAACTAATGTAGGAAAGCTTACCTCTTTAACTTTTAATTCACCATTTGCATTAACAGCCATCTGAATCTTAACTTCCTCTGTTTTCTCCACAAGTTCTTTTTTCAATCGTGCACACTTAATTGTCATTTCAGATGAGATACTCCTTTCTTTTTCAACATCCATCTTTATTGAATCAACTTCTGCAGACATGATTCGGGACTCCATGTCCATATTAACAAGTCGAGACTCGAGTAACTCCTTTGACTCATTGACCATGGTCAACTCCTTTTTTAGGTCAACCATTTGCCTTTTGGTTGCAGCAAGCTCAGCATTTGACAAAGCAAGAGACTCTTTACTTGCATTTAAAGCATTCTCCAATTCCAATTTTTCGGCTTCTAGTTTCTCTAACTTTTCCTCCAACTCATTCACCCGACGCCCCATTGTTTCAAGCTCAGTTTTCAAGGAGTTATCTTCAGTTTCAGAATTACAACGAGAAGTTTCATTCTGACCCTCCGACATTGAAGCAATCCGCTCCATTTCCAAGAAATCGTCCATGATATCATTAATCTCAACAGCACAAGATTTCGTATTTTTTGTCACAGATTTTCCACTTTTGAATTGATCGAGCTCGGCCATTAACGCCACCGCCCATGATTCTGAACCTCCTTGTTCGCTTTCATTATGCTCCAAATTGTTCATTTTAAACGAGTCAACTGACTGGCTATCAGTGAGAGAGTCAACATAAAACGAGGAAACTGAAACAGCTTTATGATTATCATTGATAATAGGTGATTTACGAGCCGAAGACTGCAACTTCCTGCACTCAGCTTCAAGTTTGGCCACTTTCTTTATGTTTTCCAACTGTTGTTTACTAGCACTTTCTGCTGCTTGTGTACTCAAATCCCGCTCAATGGTCCGTATTTCAAGTTCTTCTGATTGAGAAGTAAGCTCAGACTTAAGGGTCGAGTTCTCTTTTTCTAAAGTTTCAAGTTTTATAAGGATTTTTGGATCAATGGGTGGAGGATATTCGGGTTTATTGGTCTGTAATTTTGCTTGGAGATTGGAAATTTGTATTTCAAGGTCAGATTTAGTCTTTTCCCATTCACGTGTTTTCTCGTTTACAAGTTCGTTAACCTGTTGTTCTTGCTCCTCCTTTGCTAGCCTTAGTTGGTTGAGACATTCTTTGAGAGCACCATCAAGGTGGCTGGTTCTAGCTTCAAGTGCCAAATTTTGCTGCAAAGCTGCCTCAAGCTGTTGTTTAATCGTTATGACTTCATTTTCTGCCTTTTCCCAACCTAAATTTATGAATATGTTAAAAGGGTGTTTGGATGTATGTTTTGAAAGTGCTTATGTAATAGTACAAAATATTCAAAATCAGATAATAAACATTGACAAATCAGGCTATAAGATACAGTGTTTGGATGTAAGTCTGCTGTTTATAAGTGGTAATAATCAGATACTTGGATGTTTAAGCCTTTGACGAACTTTAATTATTTGAGTAATTAGTATATGTAAACTGACCAAAAAGTACATCGTTGTGAAAACAGAAGAGATGTCTTGGGAAATGAGACTAAGATCTCTTAGACGTGGTAAAAAATGGGGTAAATAAGTTGTTTTAACTGTAACAGTTTGATTACAGTTTGTATGTAACTGGCCGTTTGACCCGTGTATAATCAGAAATGTAGAACGTTTACTCAAACTAAAAAACAGACTGCTATGACAAGTAATCGGCTACTACCTGCAACAGCTTCTTCTGCAACTTTAGCATGTTGCTTAACCAAATCTTCTTTAGCACCAACATTCACAAGAGCTGCAGATAACTTTTCCGTGAGACTCTTAAAACTGTCGTTACCCTCTGTGTTAGGGGTCGATACTCTTGACGTGACTTCAGATGATTGTGAATTGTTCAGTGATTTCCTTGAACCCTCCAGATCCATCTGCAAACAGATTTAACAAAATGAGCTAAAACCATAATCTATTCCAACAGTTTCTCCTTTTCAGCTCTACTGAAGCATTAATACCATGCCATTACTAGCATTCAAGACATGTATATCAAGAATCAGTGAACTTTAACTGAAAAAGTCGACAACAACAAATTAGCAATAGTACTGTCATCAATTGTCTTTCAACAAAAACAATAGTACTGTCAATCAATACCACTAGTTAATATTGATTACTATAAATTAACATTAAATACAATGTCGCCAAGGATAGAAAAGTACATAAACAGAATGATTATAAATGGAGTAAAGTTTTGCAGTAAATAAGTGTCCTAGGATAGATCATTCGTTGCGTACATACTATAAAAACATAGCAGCAAAATATAAATAGTTAACCTTTTCATCAGAGTTAGTCTCGGAATGTGAAGACATGGACATAGAACTTTCGGACTCACCGGGACTCCTATCCGACGATTTCCTCTTCCACAACCAACTCTTCTTCTCCATTTCCAACTCAACCTCTAAACTCCACTCAAATCAACATTAACTATCTCCACACCTACTAAATAAAACCAAATAAGATCCACCACAATTAACATAAACAAATCGCATGTAACTTGTAGTTAAAGCAAACATTAAATTACAAGCACGTTACCACACATACCAATAATAGATTGGACCAGTAATAAAAATCAATATATTTATATAACAACACTAATTACTTAGAAACTATTTGTTACATCTGATTTATCGAAGGTAGGATAATAAGGAAAACAACAACATAGGATAAATACCTTTGATTGACTAAAGAGACCAAGATGTTTGGAATGTCAGAAATGAACACAACCCCACAAATAAATTTTTAATGTTTTATGAAGGCAGGTATAACATGAGCTAAAGGGCATATAGAGTCAGTGAAGCATGTGATGTTTAGTGAGTATCGATAGTGATACACACCGCTTTATTGGTTCTTTTTTATATTTTTTATTGTTATATAGAAAATGAAAATGTTTTAAAAATATGTTTTGAAAATGTAAATGTCCCGCCCATGGGGGTTGTTGAAATTATTAAATAAATAAATAAAGCATTTAAAAATGGTTACGCAGACGCTCCTTCAATTCATTCCTATCTTGGATTCGGGCTTTTTTACCGGTGGAAGCTGACACGTCTGACAACAGGATTAGCTTTGTTTTTGGGTTCACTCCCCACTGTTTGACTTTAGTCAACCTAAATTATATATTCAAAAATTAAAGGTGTGTTTTGTCAAGGGCTGGCCTACGCACGCACCCCCACATTTCCTTGGCAGGCACCTCTTGTAGGTGGGTCCCCCTTGTCCGGCGGCTACAGTATTTTTTTTTTTTTTTTTTTTTTTTTTTTTTTTGGGTAGTGTGTTTAGTTGTTTTTAATTTGTGTGTGTAGTGTGTTTAGTTGTATAGTGTATTTAATTTGTGTAGTGTTTTTATATGTATAGTGTATTTAATTTGTGTAGTGTTTTTATATGTATAGTGTATTTAATTGTGTAGTGTTTTTATATAATATTTGTTTTACGTTATGCTTTTTTGTGTTAATCATTTTGATTTAATTAAGCAATATGATAAAACATTAAACAAGTAAAACAACAATGTTTTCAATATTACAACGTCTACTTCCATGAAGATTATTAATGTAAAATATAAGCTCATAGAGTATTCCACTTCAGTGACATGCGTGATCAATTTGGATTACTGCAGGTTCAGGTGATGCTTCCAGCGCCTTTATTTTGCTACGCAACAAAGTCTTTTCGAATAGCATGTTGATCGTTGTATCTTTAGTTTAGCGCTAGTGGCGGCTGCGTTGAAGAAGAAGAACTGTACCAGAAAGTACTTTTGTTGAAATATTTCCTTCCATGAAGTATCGACACGTAGTCTTTAGTCTTGGTACGTTACATGTGAAACAATTATAAGAAATGTATTCTAAACAAACAAGTTATTGATATATTCGCAAATAAGCAAGCGTTTAATTATTTCCTTTGAAAGAACGTACATATCTGACCACAAGTATGGGGTGGTGGGATGTTCTTTCAATTATTAATCACGTTGACAGACACAAGTAAGGATTTTGTTGTTGCATCGCCAAAAGAATTTGTATAATTATTATGGCATAAATTAGTAATATGCGGTTCACAAAATTAGAAGCTTTGAATACATAAATAACCAATCTTGTTATAGATTAATAGTTGATACATGGTTCAAAAAATTACAATATAACTAGAAACTAAGATCAATCACCGATCGCGTCGTAGTAAATCTCCAATGATCTTGCCATCCGTCCCGAGACTCTAACTCGAAATCGTCTCCTCAATCCGTCAATCTCTCGCTCATTACACATCAACGCCAGGCGGTATCGATAAGATGAGGAAGAACCCAGGACCGGTGTATAAAATTGTCCTCATACGGTGCACCGGAGATATAGGCGAGAGGGAGGCACATAAGATTGTGAAGAAAGCACATAATCACGGACTCTCAACACGGCGGGTGTGTGGTTGACACAATGAATGTCCCTCCAACTGAATGTCATCCAATTCTGTAACAAAACATGAGGAAGAACAGAGCGGGGCGAGAAATCAGTAACAAAGATGGACGAGTCGTTTGCTATAAATCGTAATCGTCTATACATGTTGTGTCATTTACAATATAGATCGATGTCGTCTATACATGTTTTGTTATTTACAATATAAATAAATAATCGTTTTCTACGTATATCTAAACATCCTCTGTCGTTGAGTAAACACATGTTCCCATTAGCGCCGCGGCATCTCTATGATAACTCCATTGTGGGTGATTATCACGGGAGTGGTGAGTCTTACGTCGAAAGAACCGCAAGAGCGAAGTGAGCACCTTCCTCGTTCCCCACGAAGAATAACTCTTAGGAGTCAATCTTGGTGAATCTGGAGAACCTCTAAGCGGAGAAGTAACAAAGAGATTGTCTATTGGTTATACATACAATAGGGCCGGTTAATATAGCAATAACCACTCCCATTTCGGCATAGTCATCCATAACGTCGAGTCTGCTTCTGCGTTATACCATTCATCGGTGAGTTACGTGTAGATGTAAAAGTTTGACCCCAGCATTGCCACAGTAAAGCTGCCGTGATTGTCTACCTCTTCACTGCAAGAGCTTCGAATTGTGGGCCATTTCTTCGATGGCCAAGACCTAGAACAGCTTATTTCGATAGCTTGTGATTTCCATCACCCTCACGTTAAAAATCCCTAGGATCGGCGTCGGAAAATAGGTGGAATTTGGTCATACAATATTCGCTAAAGTCATGCGAGCGTACAAGTGGTGTCTTAAATTAAGCCCTCGCTAGGTCCTTCGTTTAAGTCAGGATGTTAGAAGGCTCTCCCACATAAGAAGCTGTGTCTCATGATTCTTTATTTACTTACAGGACTTTTAGGTTTTGTGTAGCTTAACCTGCGGTGCCTTGTGGGGGTCATCGTTCAAATCAGGAGATTTGGTTTAGACTTGGATTTGTTGTCGCTGCGCTTGGGCGTCCACGATTATTTTCTTTAGCAAGAGGTTGTTGGTGACACCTCAGAGCGTATATACCTCGAGCATGTTTAACATATTTTTTGACAAGCGGCGATGCTCGTATAAACACTGGAATTTCATGCGTATCTTTACGAAAAATATTCGAGCTCTTCAGGACCTTGTTGCTCTTGAGGATATTGAGCTCATCGGGCTCATCGGCTCTTGAGTATTTGGGACAACGGGCGAGGAACGCTTAGTGTTCTCCAAAAATTATCAACATAATCAAGCGGAATTGGCAATCTGTGATTGAAAAAAGAACTTGTTATAATTATCGGGATTGACGAGGAAAGAATAACTTGGTAGGCATAAATTTTAAATACATACCGTTGCTTGAAGCCAATCTGATTGGTGATAGCATGGTAAGCCATACACTAACCGCATTTGATGACCACATGCATGTGGGTCAACATCCGTTTACTTTCTCAGTATGAGCCTTAAAGCATCCATTGAAACATTATACGCAATTCGTTAAACGAGTGCTCTTACAAGCATGCGTTTCTTGATTTTGCTTATATTCAAAGAGGCTCAGTATCAGCGGTTTCTTGCTTGTATAATCTTGTCGACCGAACACAACAACGTGTCTAAGCGTGTGGTGCCCAAGTATAACTTCAACAGCGGCGTGTTGACCCTCAACTCTACATGTTGTTAATGTGGTAGAAGGCTGCGATATTGATCGGTAATGTACGATACAAACATGCGGTCGTAATCTACGCTGACCGATTCACGAAAATACCGGAAAACATCGAGAAAACAAAAATTACGAAAGTGAGAAAACAAAACTATCCGAGTAGTTATTTATTAAATAATAATAACAAAGTGTATTATTAAAGTACAATTCAGTACCTTTTTTGGACCAATAAACCACGTGGTTTATAATAATGCACGAACACTTCTTACAGCCGGGATGAAATCATCAATCCCATGTGATTCTAGCGGATCATACTCCTTTAACGTGTCGAATCTGTTTACGCAATTCTTTAGCACATTTTGATTGATATGCCATCGGCAGAAGTAAATCTGTTAGCGTTTAGGAATTCTTATGCGCATAAGCCCCAAGCAACGCTTGGTCTCTCGTCGATGTGATAACCATGGGTAGTATTGTTCTTGTATCACCAACTTAATACATTCCAACACCCATTTGAAATTTGGCTTTTTTTCTTTGTCCAAAAAGCTAAACGCCATTGAGAATGTTGTGTTTGTTGGAGTAACCCCAACAAGCTGTAAGAATGGCGGTTTAAACATGTTGGTGTTGTATGTGGAGTCCATCGGCATGATTTCGGGATATGTTGTCCACGGGGCATATGGCGTCGAATTGAACAAAAATATTTCATCGGCTCATTTGTGTGGTCATTTATCCTAGGGTAATACATTATAACCTTTACGTCGCAAATGTACTAAAAGCATTTGTATGAGTCAAATCACCACGGCATCCTGTCGCGGCGTATCTTTTCTTGTGCATTATACACCGTTTTAATCGTAGACACGTTATTAGGATCCATCTCTTTTATTGAAGAAAGTATAATTCGTGGTGCTACATTTGTTTTGTCATCGCCTCACAAAAAACTAACTTCGGTTTCTTTTAATGTATGGCACGTGAAAAACCATGCAACGAGTCACGGAAAATTATGATTATGCTCAGGATGCTAACCCTCAATATCCAACCATTAAAAGCTTTTATATATTTCGCTAGTAATCTGAATGGGCAATTACATTTCTTAGTACTAGTCTGCGTTGAAGTTCATCTTCTAACCCTTCGCGATGAAGACGTCCCATGTCTCAGAACACAAAAATTCGATAGAGTACTTATAGCCCTATCACTGTTTTACTTTTCCAATAACAATAACAAAACCAATCGTTTTAAATTGAGCCGCGATTAATTAAATCAACTTCACAGTATCGAAAACCTATACAATATAAAAACACAACAACCTTTTTATTAATACATTTTCTTAAAAAAACTTTATAAATACTTTTTATTAATACATTTTATTAATACATTTTCTTTAAAAAAAACTTTATAAATACTTTATAAAAGCGTTTAAAAAAAGCGTTTATAAAAGCGTTTAAAAAGCGTGTTTGTGTTTACTTTGCTACGTGTGTGGTTCTCGAATGTTTATGCGTGTTTAGTTGTTTACCACTTCTACACATGGTTTTGCGACCCTTTGCAGTAGATAGTATCATCTCTCTCTCACGTCAAGCGTAACCACACTCTCTCTCACTTTTGCATTACCACTCTGCTCTAAAATTTTAGATCTAAACATTTTAGATCTAAAATTTTGATCTAATAAGTGTTATACTTGTTAGATCTTTAATTTTGTGATCTTGTGGATATGTCTTGGTGATGTTGTGGTGTTTTTCACGTTGTTAAGATTTTAGATCTAAAACTAATTTTAGATCTTGAAGCATATATTTTGTTGAAACAATTGTGAAGTTTGTAAAAAAGGTGAGTTAGTTTGATTTTCTTAACAAAAAAAAGTAGATCTAACAAGTATAATACTTGTTAGATCTTTAATTTTACATGATCTTTGTGGATGTCTTGGTGATGTTGTGGTGTTTTTACATTATGTTAAGTTTTTAGATCTAAAACTAAATTTAGATCTTGAAACGTATATTTTGTTGAGACAATTGTGAAGTTTGTAAAAAAGGTGAGTTAGTTTGATTTTCTTAACAAAAAGTAGATCTAACAAGTATAATACTTGTTAGATCTTTAATTTATGATCGTGGATGTCTTGGTGATGTTGTGGTGTTTTTACGTATGTTAAGTTTTTAGATCTAAAACTAATTTTAGATCTTGAAACATATATTTTGTTGAGACAATTGTGAAGTTTGTAAAAAAAAGGTGAGTTCGTTTGATTTTCTTAAAAAAGTAGATCTAACAAGTATAATACTTGTTAGATCTTAAATTTAATGATCTTGTGGATGTCTTGGTGATGTTGTGGTGTTTTTAATATGTTAAGTTTTAGATCTAAAACTAATTTTAGATCTTGAAGCGTATATATTTTGTTGAGACAATTGTGAAGTTTGTAAAAAAAAGGTGAGTTCGTTTGATTTTCTTAAAAAAAAAAGTAGATCTAACAAGTATTATACTTGTTACATCTTTAATTTTGTGATGATTATGTTGTTAGATCTTTATAAAACATGTTTGTGTTTGTTTTGAAAAAATTATGAGGTTTGTAAAAAAAAGGTTAAGTTTGTCTGATTTTCATTAAAGTTGCAAATTGAATCACTTTATGTATGTTTCGTTGCTTATATGTTTGTATGTTTTTTTGCGAGGTTTGCACATAGGAGGAGACCTTTGTTGTGGGCAAAGCCTACGAGCACCTCACGTTATACTTGGCGGGCACCCACGTTTTCCTTGTCATTCTTGGATGGTAAAGTGATTCACTTTGCAAGCTGTAATGAAAAAACTTTGTTTTTGTATAAAAATTTCATTCTTGGATGGTAAAGTGACCATTCAAGGTCATTTTGCAACTTTAATGAAATAAAAAAGGCAATGATGATTTTTTTTAAAAAACAAAACTTAAAAAGAGTTTTGAGGCAAAACCTGAATTTCTGACAACATGAGCTATAAAGCTAATAATCTGAGCCTTTGATAAGTTGTTTACCTCTTGTGTGTTAAATGGTGAACTAGACATGTTGGTTGATTGTTGTTGATCTGGACCACTAGTTCTTTGTTGTTGGGTACTGCGTAGTTTAGCCCTTATAGTGTTGTTGGTGTTGTTTCACGGACCACTTGTTTGTGTAGCTTGCTTTCACCAGGTATTATGTTGTTGATCGGACCACTAGTTGTTGATCACGGACCACTTGATTGTTGTTGTTTGTGTTGTTTACGGACCACTTGGTATTGTTGTTTGTGTTTGCTATCACAGGATTGTTGTTGGTGTTGTTGGTGTTGTTGCTTTCATATGGGATTGTTGTTGGTGTTGTTGCTTTCATATGGGTAACTTGTGAGAATCTTAGTACTTGTGAACTTTTGAGAATCTTAGTCTTGAATGTGAACTTTCAGTGGTAACTTGTGAACCTTGTTCAAAAGCGATGTAACTTGTGTATCTTGTGAAACTGTGAAACTGGTGAGTCTTGTGCTTGTCTTGATTTGTGAGGCTTCATGCGTTTTGTGAGGCTTGTGAGATTTGTGAGGCTGTGCAGTTTGTGAGGCTTGTGCGATTTGTGAGGCACTGTCTTGATTTTGTGAGTGATTTTGTGCGTTCATGTGAGCTGTGACTTTGTGCGATTTGTGACTAAAACTTTCGGCATGATGATGTATTTTGAGCCTAAAACTTTAAAACTTTTGGCGATGATGATAAAACCGAATGGCGGTAAAGTGAGGTCTAATCTCACTTTGCAACCTTTGGTTTGAGCCTAAAACTTTAAAAACTTTTAAGCGATGATGATAATGGAGAATGGGCGGTAAAGTGAGATCAAATCTCACTTTGCAACCTTCGAGTTTGAGCCTAAAACTTTCAGAATGATGATGAAAACCGAATGGACCGAATGGGCGGCAATTTGAATAAAACTTTCGAGCCTCAAATATTTTTCAACTACGATTTTTGAAAACTTTTAAGCTGAATAAAACTTAGTAAAACCGTAGAAGCTGTAAAAATGAAACAAAAATAAGTTGTAAAACCAACTTGTTGAAATGTAAAACCAAAACAACACTTGTAAAAGAAAAACACATGTACAAAAAGCACTAAAAAAACTTGTAAAAATAAGTGTTATAAGTGATAAATAATAAGTTGTTAAAAGACTTGGCGAATCGAAATTAATCATTACCAATGATTGGCACGGAAATCGAGGCACAAACAAAATGCAACCACCCCCTATATGGGGTGCCTCCATAGGAGGACCCTTTGTCAATTGCATCGGTAATTTTATTTATTTATTTTTTTTTTTAAATAAGTGTTTGTTAGCGTAACTGTATTTGTATTTGTAATCTCTAGAAGTGTATCCGTGCATTGAGGGAGGGGATTTGTCAACCTACATATGAATGTACTATTCGTGTAATGCGGCGGCGGGTATTCTGTAACTATTTTTATGGCGAGCAAATATTTTTTATTTTAAACCTTTCTTATTTAAAACGTCTCAAATATATATATAGATTAGATATATGTTTTTCAAAAGTAGAACGTCTAAATTATTAATAATGTCAATAGTTTACACTTTTATTTTTTGAATTTTAGCTTTAAATTGGTGGTTATAAGTTTAGTGAGCTTTTATTATAAACAATTCTATTAAAATATATCATTATTGGAAGAGTGTTATTATATGGCTTAAATAGGATTTAGATTTTCAAAATTTATATTAATTTTATAGAGGCACTTTATTTTACATACTCAAAAATCCTTGCATACTAAGGGATAAATCCCCACCTTTCATCTAGTTTGATCTAATGGTGGTTATTAACCTAAAATTTAATATGTCTAAACCTAAGTCCATGTTTTTTTTTGTCTTTTTCTTTTCTTTTATCTTTCTTATTTATTTTCTCATTATTTGTCTTTTTTAATCACTTTTTTTTAATTTCACGTTTTTTTTTTTCGTTTTCGTCAGTTTTCATACGTTTTCTTATGTTTTTTTCCGTTTTTTCCGCTTTTTATACATTTTCGTTTGTTTTCCTACGTTTTCGTCCGTTTTCTTACATTTTCGTCTGTTTTCATCTGTTTTCATACGTTTTTGTCCGTTTTCTTACGTTTTTGTCCGTTTTCATACGTTTTCGTCCGTTTTCTTACGTTTTCGTCTGTTTTCTTACATCTTCGTTCGTTTTCAAACGATTTTGTCTGTTTTCTTACGTTTTCGTTCGTTTTCTTACGTTTTTTTCCGTTTTCATACGTTTTCGTCCGTTTTCATACGTTTTCGTCTGTTTTCATACATTTTCGTCCGTTTTCTTGCGTTTTTGTCCGTTTTCATACGTTTTCGTCCATTTTCTTAGGTTTTCGCTTGTTCTCTTACATTTTTGTCCGTTTTCCTATGTTTTCGTTCGTTTTCTTACGTTTTTGTCCATTTTCATAACATTTCGTCTGTTTTCTTACGTTTTTGTCCGTTTTAATACGTTTTCGTCAACTTTCTTACGTTTTTGTCCGTTTTCTTACGTTTTCATCAGTTTTCATAGGTTTATATACGCTTTCGTCCGTTTTTTTAGTTGTCGTCCATTTTTAGACGCGTTCGTCTGTTTTCAGACGTTTTCGTCCGTTTTCATCTGTTTTATACGTTTTTGTCCGTTTTCATACGTTTTCGTCCATTTTTTGCAGTTTTTATACGTTTTCATCTATTTTTTTACGTTTCATGTTTACTATTAAACTTTATTATATTACATGTCTAATATCAATTGTGATATTTTATTAAAAAAAAATGTTAATGTCTAATATCACTTGTAATATTTCATAAACAAACAAGTATGTTTTTTTAACCTTTAATATCATCTCAGATATTTCATGGCTCTGTATATTTTTATATATTATCACCTATGTGTTTTCTAATATTTTATAACTTTCATTTACAAGATAGTTTTTGCGCCTTTCATCGCAATTGACAAGCGCATATTTTTTTTAATGCACCAATGTTATCTATCACTTGTGATATTATGCTCTTAGTGGAAATAAAATGGTTAAAGTCTCTTTAGGTGAATTCTTATTTTTTTTTAAATGCTAATTTAATGCAACACTTGTTTGATTTTAAGAGTATGTCAAGTCTCTATTTTCATAGTTTGCTTCATTTTTATTCATTTTGATATTTTTAAGTGACACTTATTTATCTTTTGTGATATAACACTGTAAGAAAGATGAAGAGTATTACACTCTTCATCATGTATGTGTTATCAGTTGTGATACTCAACTAAGAATGTGAAATATTAAATTCATACCAAATGTGATAAGAATTTAGTATTTTACCAATAATATATGAAAGAAATGATAATAAACATCACTTATTATATTACTGTGATGATTCTGTTCATTTTTTTTATTTGTGTTTTTGAAAATATTTAGGAAGG
Source organism: Chrysanthemum makinoi (assembly GCA_910596185.1). Lineage (NCBI taxonomy): Eukaryota > Viridiplantae > Streptophyta > Magnoliopsida > Asterales > Asteraceae > Chrysanthemum > Chrysanthemum makinoi. The sequence goes on along the minus strand of OU343224.1, from coordinate 239,357,764 downwards.
TTTTTGTGTTTTATGATAATATGAAATATTTATTAAAGGTGTTTAATTGAAAACAAGAAATGTTATGAAACTTTTGTTAGACTTGTGGAGGATTTTTCTATTTAATAGATACATTGTTCATGTTTCAATAGATTTTATAGTGGGATTTAAAAATATCTGTGGTTGAGTCAGCAAACTAAAGAAGCTACGGTTGAATAAATCACATATCTTTTTAAACAAATTGAGTAAGCTCAAACACATGTGATATCACACATGATATCATAGGTGATATCACCTCACTTGTGATATCAAATGATATCACTGGTGATATCACAAGTGATATAAACTATGATATCACACATGCTATCACCGGTAATAACACACATGATATCACAGGTGATATCATATGTGTTATCACACATAATATCACGTGTGATCTCACAAGTGAGGTGATATCACCTGTGATATCACAGGTGTTTGACATTCCTCAGTTTGTTTATAAAGATGTGTGTTATCTTCAACCATAGCTTATTTATTTTGCTGATTCAACTATATATATTTTCAAATCCCGTTATAAAAGACATGCACAATACACCACAAGTCTAACAAAAGTATCATAACATCTCTTGTTTTCAGTTGAACAACTTTTTTAATATTTCATAATATCATAAAACACAAAAATCTTCATAAATATTTCAAAAACACAACCATCACATTCTTAGTTAAGTATCACAACTGATAACACATACATGATGAAGAATGTAATACTTTTTATTTTCCTTACAGTGTTATATCACAAGAGATAAATAAGTGTCATTTACAAATATCAAAATGAAAAAGTTTGAAAACGGACAAACACGTATAAAATCGAATGAAAACGTATAAAAACGTATGAAAACGGACAAAAACGTCTGAAATCGGACAATAACGTCTGAAAATGGACAAAACGTATAAAAATGGATGAGAACGTATGAAAATGGACGAAAACGTATAAAAACGGATGAAAACGTCTGAAAACAGACGAAAATGTCTAAAAATAGACGAAAACGTCTAAAAATGGACGAAAACGTAGAAAAACGGATGACAACGTATGAAAACGGACGAAAACGTATAAAAACGGACGAAAATACATGAAAACATAAAAGTGCAGACGAAAACGTCTAAAACGGACGAAAATACATGAAAACCTAAAATAAAGACAAAATCGTATGAATATGGATGAAAATGGCCGAAAACGTAAGAAAACAGATGAAAACGTCTGAAAACGTATGAAAAATGGACGAAAATGAAAGAAAACGGATGAAAACGGACGAAAACGTATGAAAACGAACGAAAACGTAAGAAAATGGACGAAAACGTATGAAAACAAACGAAAACGTAAGAAAACAGACGAAAACGTATGAAAACGGACGAAAACATATAAAAACAGACGAAAACGTCTGAAAACAGACGAAAATGTCAAAAATGGACGAAAACGTATGAAAACGGACAAAAACGTTAAACGTATGAAAACATACGAAAACGCCAGAAAACGGATGTAAACGTATGAAAACGGATGAAAACAGACGAAAACGTAAAAAAAGGTCGAAAACATATAAACACGAACGAAAACGTATAAAACGAACGAAAACGTATGAATACAGATGAAAACGTGTGAAACTTAATAAAAAAACTTGAATTTTAAATTAAAAAAAAAAAAAAACGTGAAAAGAAAAAAATTGTTAAGATATTTTCAATTCTTATAAACATCATTCTTATAAAACCTGAAAAGAAAAAAAAAAAAACAAAACATTGAAAAGAAAAAACCATGAATTGAAAAAAAACAAAACGTGAAAAGAAAAAAACTTGAAAAAAAAAAAAATTGTTAATAAATAAGAAAGACAAAAAGACAAAAAAAACATGGACTTAGGTTGCCATATTAAATCTTAGGTTTATCCCTACCATTATATCAAACTAGATGGATGGTGGGGATTTATCCCTTGGTAAGCACCAAAATAAGAGTAAGCATTTGAAAATTCCTCCATTATAATTTTCGTTTTATAGTGATGTTTTTTGTCTTAAAATTTTAAGACTTCATTTTTAATGCTTTATAATGTAATATAGATTATATATTCAAAAATCAAAGGAGGTGATTTGTCAAAAGAATCGGTAGTTTATTTTTTTATTTTATTTATTTATTATTATTATTTTAATAACAATTTGTTAGCGTAACTGTATTTGTATTTGTATAACTAGTAGGGTATTCGTGTATTACGGCGGCGGTTACTCTAAAATTCAGACATTAATAAAATAACAATTACGAGCTGATTAACCAGAGAAAAACAAGAAGAAATTGATCTCAGTCTGGCCTCGTTCACCCATTTTTACCAGTTTTGACTGTCCTCTCATGTTCGTTTTTGGACGGCTTTTATTGACAAGCAAACCGGTGGCAACTCCAGTTCCCGGTTAAACCGGTTGAACCCGTTGGTCTAGTCCGGTTTTTAAAACCATATGCACCATCAACTTGTTTGCATATTAACTATATGAATATTTGTGTATTTTATTAGTTTGTATAATATGTATAATAACATGTATTTTTTTATTTTAAAGATGTTTTAAAAGTAGCACTTATTAGAAAAAGTTAAGAAGTTAATAGATAGTTATAGTTATAGACGTTTTTTTTCTTCCTTATATTAAGTTATATTGTATTTTTTAATTATTTTTTAAAACATGTCTACAAAAAATGTTTTAAAGTGTTGTACCCAATATCATTATAGCTGCAAACTATTGATTTCATAACAAAACCAACACAATTTTATAATAAGCAAGTGCGTTGACTTAATATTTGAAAATTTTCGTTTTAAAAATATCTCCAAATGCTTTATAACGTAGTATAAATATGATTGTTATTAAACAAGATACCAAATATTACTAATTTTGGTGTCATATCCTTATGACTATAACAAGAAAAGCCTTGTTCATTAAAACTTGACATAATCTAGATATCACGTTAACGAGCTTTACAACTCAGAGCATAATTAGATATAAGTATAAAAGTACTCGCGCAAATTGACAGTGTATAGCGGATAATAATTATATTTTTGAACTTACAGTTTTGGTGTGACTCTTGATGCAACACTTACGAGTTCAATTTGTAGTTATTGAGAGAAAAATAATTTATGATTTATAAACAAAAAATAATAAAAGTTTGAGCAGTAAACAATACATAAAATATTAATTTAATAACGGATGTTGTTATCATTTTTAATAAAATGTAAATTAGGAAAATCACTTTACTCTTTTTTAAAAGTTTTTAGGTTTCAAGAACGACAAATTTGCTTTATAAGTAATAAAGTTAGTGTGGAAAATGAGGTAAATGGGATATTTGTATTTCAATGAAAAAAAAACTTTTTACGATAAATAATAAATTATTTTTGAGGGTATGTTAAATTAATTTTATATCATCACAGCTCTTGTTATCTTTTAATACTTCTTTATTGTGCGTTAAAAAAAAATATTCCGAAAAAAAAAAAGACAAAGTTACTTGTTGCATGCCAAACGAACATTATAATCACAACGCTCACCATTCATTGTTCCAAAATGCTTCTAAAAGCTTTGCGCAAACACATCCTAAAACGACTATTTGATTTTTCGTAAAGGTATCTCCAATAGAAGTTAGAGCAAAAGTTTTTTCTTCTCTAAAAGAATATTACAAAGAGTTTTTCCTCATTAGAGTAAAACAGCAACTTGAGGATCTCAACGAAATGTGAGGAATGCCTTAACAAAACTCATACTTACACCATTTGAGTTCTTTAATAACAAAGTGCAAATAAAAAGCTTTGAAAAAGTTATTTTGCATTGGAGTTAAATTAGCCATAATAGATAGAAGGTAAGAAAAGATTCCTGTAGTACGGAGTAGCTAAAATTGCAAAGTAGATGCTCTAAGAGCATTGGGTATAGTGGCTATATCTTTAGCCAAAATGACATGGACATGGTTTTAGTTATGTCAAATCTTAGCCATTATACCTTCATGGCTTTGCCACTTCCATTTTAGCCACTTCTGCAACACACAAAAGACAAAACATTTTCATTTATGATTTTCAACCATTTGAAAATAATGGAGGTGGGTAGGGCCTAAATGGCTGTGTTGAAGTTAGTTGTGAGTGAGAGGTATTTTGAGGTTGGAGTGTTGAAATGAGGTGACATGTGATGGGCCCAAATGGCTAAAAAATAGTAGCCATCATACCTTATACTCTAAGACTAATGCTAAATTGCTAATGGCACCTTCTTACGACCAATAAATAATAAGGAATATAACACTCCAACTAAAATAAAGATGTGACAATTCGACTAATCAATAAGAGATAACTAGAGAATAAAGATAATCTAAGTAAATATGTTTTTCCTATCATAAGAGACTATACTTTTCTTGCAATTAATTCAATTTTAGTTTATTAGTTTTGTTTTAATTAATTTGTAGTTAAAACGCCCACTCTTCAAACCCATATTTTAATTTGCTTTGTAAAAAAGATATAAAAATACAAAAAAAAAAATCCATCCCTCACCTTTAGACCTATCTCGACATACACTTCGGCCTTCACAACATTATTCCCCTATAGAACGATCAATCCCCCATGCATTGCCTATACTACACTAAAACGATTAGGTACACTGCCTTGGAGGATTGTAAAACTCGAGGTTTTGTAAAATTCCGCCATCAAGTTTTTGGTGTCGCTGCCGGAGAATAGTCTAAGTTTCGATTTCTATTTCGTTTAGGTTGACTCACTAGATTCCTATCAAGTGAGATTTTTGTTTTCTTTTTATTAGCTTTCTCGTAGTCTATATTTTCTTTGTGCTTTTGTTCATAAAAAATTTCCATTTACTATTCTGTTTGCCATTATGGAATACGCGAATCCATTCGTTTCACCTAATGCAATGATTTCGTTGCGTGACCGAATTGAGAGGGAAATTAATGAACTTAGAGAGCTTAATAGGTTGATTGAGAAAGAAATTGAGTTGAAAGTCGGTTCTATTATGAGTAACACTACCTCTAGTGATGATTCGGAAGAGGAACTAGAGGAGGACTATAGTGTATTTAAAAATTCTTTCCAACACGAAAAGAATTAGACTATCATAAGTTTCTTTTAAAATACCCTTGCCCTCAAAATATTTGAAAAAATCATGGATTAAGAGACGCAATTATATGAATATTAAAATCCCTTGCATGGTTGGCTATATGTATAGAGAGCACAACTACATTGACCTAAAAGATACTATGAATATTATGTCTATGCTCTATTACAATTGGATCATGAATGAAGAATTGAAACCTATGAAGGATCCTTATGACCCTAATAGGTTGTCCAATTTTGTTGGGAGAGCTAAAGGGTTACGTGTATTCGTAGGAAACTTCACTTATAGGTGTGATTTCATAATCTTAGAAAAGGTTAGAGGCATTATAGATGAATTCTTAGGTGAAGTAGTACTAGAAAGAACGTTTGTAGAAGAATCTAAGATGATTTATGACCAAGATGAAAGAACGGTTAAGTTTTCTAATGGAATAGAAAGTGTTAAATATATAATGCCTTACAAGAATAAAAAGTTTGAAGACATTGAAGACTTAGGTGTTGATAATATACCGGCTTTTGAGGTTGACTGTGAGTAAAAAGTTTATTATACATCTTGTCTAACCCTTGGCCCAGAATATAAGCGTGATGAAAGAAGAATCAAAATGTTCAAATGGGCGTTTAAGTTATGTGGAAAGTAGGTCATGACTTTGAGTCTAGCTACAAGACTCGTAAATAAAGAAAAGTGCTTCTTGGGAGGCAACCCATGTTTTTAATTGTTTGCTTGTTTTTATTTTATTGTTTGTGTCATATATATGTTTCGTCTTGATTGCTTAATTTCCATGTTTCGAATAAATTTGTGAAAATGCTTTATTTTGTTTTTAACTTCGTCTTAATTATATATAAAGGTATTTACAAAAATATAAGTGTAGGGAAGTTCACATTTGTTTAAAAGAATAAAAATCAAACATGAAAATTTACAATTGATGATGAACATATATTCTAGAGTAAATTACACGGATGGTCCTTAAGGTTTGTCCAAAGTTTCACTCACAGTCCCTGAAAGTTTAAAGTTGCATGGATAGTCCCTGTCTCTGAAAAGAATAACACCTGTGGTCCCTTATTTAACTGGCGTTAAGTAAGCTCCGTTATAATTTACATTTTTAGCCCTTTTGGTTGAAGGTCGTTACCTTGTCAGTCCATTATCATAACGCTCGTTTATAAGTTAAAGTTTTTCGACATTAGGTACGTTTTTATACATTTTCTTACGTTTTTACGTTTTCTGTTTTTAACGTTTTCGCAGTTTATACGTTTTCATCCGTTTTTTATCGTTTTACCGTTTGCTTACATTTTTACATTTTGTTCCGTTTTTATACATTTTCGTCCGTTTTCTTACGTTTTTAACGTTTTGTCATAAAAATTTTTGACATAAAATTTCAAAAAAAAAAATTTTGAAAAATTTTTCGACATAAAAATTTTGAAAAATTTTTACTCCAATTTTTTTTCGAAATTCTTTTTCCAATTTTTTTTTCGAAATTCTTTTTCAAATTTTTTTTTCCACTTTTTTTTCGAAATTCTTTTTCATCCGTTTTTTTCAAATTTTGAAAAAGAATTTGACAAATAAAATTTTGAAAAAGACTTTCGAAAAAAATAACTGGAAAAAAATTCGAAAGGAATTTGAAAAAATTGGAAAAAAATTTTGAAAAGAATTTCAAAAAATTTGGGAAAAAATTACGAACAAGAATTTTGAAAATAATTTCGAAAAAAATGGAAAAAATAGAAAAAAATGGAAAAAATCTATGTCGAAATTTTTTTTTCCAAAATTTTTTATTTTTGAAATTTTATGTCAAAAAATTTTTATGACGAAAACGTTAAAAGAGAGAAGAAAACATATAAAAACGGGCCAAAATGTAAAAAATGTAACCAAACGGGCTAAAATTATAAAAATGGGATGAAAACATAAAAAGCCAATGAAAACGTGAAAAGCGGACAAAACGATATAAAACGGACCAAAATGTAAAAATGTAAGCAAACGTATAAAAATAGATGAAAACGTAAAAATGGATCGAAAACGTATAAAAAGCGGACGAAATTTTTGGAAAAAATTGGAGTAAAAATTTTTCAAATATATGTCAAAAAAAATTTTCGGAAAAAAATTGGAGTAAAAATTTTGAAAAATTTTTATGTCGAAAAATTTTTCAAAATTTTTTTTTTTTGAAATTTTATGTCAAAAAAATTTTATGACGAAAACGTTAAAAAACAGAAGAAAACTTAGAAAACGGACGAAAACGTATAAAAACGGACCAAAATGTAAAAAAATGTAAGCAAACGGGTGAAAACGTATAGAAAACGGATGAAAACGTATAAAAAACGGACGAAAACTTTAAAAAGCACGAAAGCGTAAAAAGCGTAAGAAAATGTATAAAAACGTACCTAATGTCGAAATACTTTAACTTATAAACGACCGTTATGATAATGGACTGACAAGGTAACGACCTTCAACCAAAAGGGCTAAAAATGTAAATTATAACGGAGCTTACTTAACGCCAGTTAAATAAGGGACCACAGGTGTTATTCTTTTCAGAGATAGGGACTATCCATGCAACTTTAAACTTTCAGGGACTGTGAGTGAAACTTTGGACAAACCTTAGGGACCATCCGTGTAATTTACTCTATATTCTATCTTATTTGTGAGTTTGTTTGAGTCAAATGCTTGTATTGAGTCACAATTAATGTTTTGCAAAAAATTCGGGTTTTAAAATATTGATTTTTCTAGGAATTTTCCAGGAAACGAAACTTAAAATTCAGCCAGGTCAATCCTGACGGTGTCAGATTTACAACCTGACGATGCCAAGCACTGTAGCAACAGTTTTTCAGATTTTTGTTTTTCTGTCGAAACTTAATATTTGAAAATTTCCAGAAGTTTTAAAATTCTAGGATTATGTAAATATTTATTTTGCAAGCATTATATCATATTCGCTTTCTAGGATAGCTTTTATTATATATAGTGTTTACCACCGATTTTATGCGAGGTTTTATATTCGTTTTCTTAGTGCTTTACAGGTTATATTGGACAAAAATATTCAAGTGCATATTGAAATAGAAGCGTATTATTGATCTTATCTTCTTGGAGGAGGATTTAACCGTATTTCTATATCGTCCATGCCGAGCAAATCATGGGAGTATTAGTTTCTCTTATCTCTTTTATTTTTTCTATTATCATAACTTTGGTACTTTTTTAAGAACATTGGGGAAAATGTTCAATTTAAGTGTAGGGAGGGGAAAATGACACCTTAGAAACTAATCACTTACTTGATATTTGTCGTGTTTTCTAGTAATTGTGTAATGAACCGAAAAAATACTTGTTATGGTAATTTTAGCACCAAATTAAAAATAAATAAAAAAATATGACATTTACGAGTAAAACTTTAGTCTTGATAAAACGTCTAATGGATAGGAGTTATATAGCTAGCACAAAAACCTTACCACTCAAATTTCACCCAAAAAATGTGAGGTTCGCCTTTAGATATATAGGATAAAAGCATTCACTTTTAATGCTTATGAGTGTACCGGTAGTATATAGATTCTAGAACTTGTTTTGTGATTCATTCCAAGATCGCTAGTGAGACTACATTCGTTTATTTAGGATTAACTAAATGATAAGAGGCATTATAATAACCCATGTTTTAAACCTATTTATATAATTACATTGGCTACACCGGTCAAGTAATTACCCGCACCCTTGCTATGTACTCATTTTTAGTACAAGATACCTCTAGTTAACCCCTCTAAGCCTATCCTTTTCGCGGCTCTCGTGATATTTTGGTGAATTCCGAAATATTAATGAAGATCATTGTTTACAATCCACCCCCAATGTACACCCAAATCGCCTTAGCCTACCTTGTATGCACTCATTTTTAGTGCATTATTATTATTTCTTAAACCCTTAGTTAATTATTTAATTGATAAGTCGAGTCATATTTTGTAAATACAATTTTGAGACGATTAGGAATCATGGGTTTAGTAATATTTATTTTGGAGTAACGGAGACGAAGTCAAAATTATAATCCCCATTTCTACGTAAATGTTTAAAGTACTTCACGTGTTTTGATCATCGCAATTTGGGTCATTAGTTAGTTTTTAAATATTTAAAAGTTCAAGTGTAGGGATGCAACTATAAATCCCTTTGATGTATTATTTTGCAGATGGTAGGGCAAGAGTGTATAAACAAAATGGACTACCATCCCGCCTTTTTATCTTTTGTTTAAGTCAAGATAGTGTCAAGAAAATTACAAAAAAAAGTTAGAAGTTAGTGAGTCGAGTCTTGGCTTAGCAACGCCACGTTTTACATGTGATTAACTAGATAATTGACTTGCCACCAGTAAAATTCCCTATATCCACCAAATCGTGTTTTTCATACCCTTACACCTAACGTTACAACCCTTTAAAAGCCCTCTTTGATAGCTTATCCTAGGTGCTTTCGCCAAAGTGGTGGAGGTTTGATCCTTTAACAAGCCTATGGTAATCTATATGCTATGACATGTAGAGAGTGTTTAATTTTTCCATTTTCATAAACATTATACAACTTATACACCCAAGAGAAGAGAGAATCCAAACACTTTATGTGAGGTGCTAGTATATAATTTCCGTGCTTATTTTGAATATTTTAGAGCTTGTGAATTTTGTAAACTACTTTAAACCAATGTTAAATGCCCCATAACTTATAAATTAATTGGATAAAAGCACATTTGCTTGAGGACAAGCAAATCCTAAGTGTAGGAATATTTGATAAGGATTTAAACGTGTGTTTTTTGGAGGTCATTTAAGCTCTAAACTCGTACATTTGTGATCAATTATTACCTTAAATCGTTCCTTTTCACGTTTTAAGTACTTGGGACACAAAAGCTGAAAACCGACACATTTTGGACTAATTTGGACAAGAAGACAGAAAACAACCAAGTCACGAAAAAGTACGGAAAAGGGCTCCAGACGGCGTCACAATCTCAACGTGACACCGTCACTTGCATTTGGATGTGATGATTTGATGGAAATTTTACATGTGACGGCTCAGAACATTTAATCAAGACTATAACCTGACGGCGTCACTTGTATTTGAAGATCCAAATTCAGAGTAAAAATACACGAGACAACTCAGGCTTTTTGAAGAAAGACGACGTCAGACATCCTGACGGCGTCAGTGACATAAGGTGACGCGGTCACGACGGCGACAATGCAACTGAAGAAACCTTAATGACGGCGAGCTGAAGGCATCACAACCATAAAGTGACGCCGTCACAATTGTAAAACTATATATATTTTTGTATGTTTTCCATTATTCATGTAACACTTTGGAGAGGTGAAACCCTAGATGAATTTCTGCTCTTTTATAAGGCTTTTTATAGCCACTTTATACATGTTCTATTGAAGTTAAGTAATTCATCTATAATCATTCAATATGTCTATGTGTATGTCTATGTGTTGTTTGATTATATGCCTTTCTTTTCTTCACTTTAACATGTTATGCTAGATCTATTAGTGTTTGCTTAGATTGAATGAAACCTAGTTATTAATTATTGATTGTCGTCTCTTTTTTAATTGGTTGCCTCACGTGAGGATATAAAAACTGGCTTAATTCTTATATGTATTAGCTTGTCCATCTTATTAAACGCAACCCTAGAGTGCGCTAGTGGTTTTTCTCGTTGTATTTATTGCGTGAATTGCAGCTTGTAGATCCTAGAAGACTTAATAGAATTTAAGCTTTCTTAGGGGATAGTTATACGTTAATAGATTTAGGGCATATGGCACCTCCGTGTGAGCAATAATAAGGAATAAAACGCTTCAATTAAAACAAGGACGTGACAATTCGACTAATCAATAAGAGATAACTAGGGAGTAAAGATAATCTAAGTAAATACGTTTTTCATATCATAAGAGTTACCACTTTCCTTTTCTTGCAATTAGTTTAATTTTAGTTATTAGTTTTGTTTTAATTAATTAGTAGTTAAAACGCTCACTCTTTAAACCCCGAATTTTAATTTGCTTTCTAAAAAAATATATAAATACAAAAGACTCATCACTCACCTTTAGGCCTATCTCGACATACACTTCGGCCTTCACAACACTATTCCCCTGGAGAATGATCAATCCCCCGTGTCTTGCCTATACTACACTACAACGATTAGTTACACTGCCTAGGAGGATTGTAAAACTTGAGGTTTTGCAAAATTCCGCCATCACATGGTTAATGCATCCATCATCATATGTGCATCATGAACATATAATCATAAACACATAACTTTAACGCACATAAACACATTTAGACCTCAACACATACCTTAAGTCCATCCATAGTCAAAGACTAGTCCTATAACATTCCAATAACTAAACTCTCGGTTCGTCACACCTTGTGAGCATCTATAACTATTCTTACACTAACATTCATAAGCACATAATACAACAATATCCACATTAGACACATAGTAACCAAATTACTTACCTTAGCTCCAAACTAAGCTACTAATCAATATCATCATCACCAACATCATCACCAACATCATCATTTTCATCATCAACATCTATAATCTCCATATTAGCAACCTAGGTAAAATCACCATAATATAAACACTTAATAAGCATAATTCATTTACTATAACAATGATTAATATAACCATTAGTTTATCCTCTTTAGCACCTCTAATTATCATACAATCATATATTGATTATATGATAATCAAATCATAAAAGCATTAATTTAAAAACCATATAAAACCCATTTAATCATTACTATAACCTTTAATTAGCTTAAAAACAGTTTTTACCTTTTATCCCCAAATTAGGGTTCATAAACCCTAATTTCTAATTCTGTTAATTAGAACTTAATTGAGGTTACTTACCTGTAACAAATCATTGCTAGAACCTATCTCTTGGATTCATCCATTTAGAGCATTACAAGATCATCACCTTAGTTCTACTTTTCTCTTCTCTTGTCTCACTTGGTTCATACCATCAAAACACACAAGATTATGTGGAATTATCCAGAAACTGATATATATCTAAGATAGGTGGTGACTCAGCGATAAGGGCATTTCAGTCATTTTCCTTTTGACCGACTAAAGTCGATACGCCTTATCGACTATCTTGGATACGCCATATCCAGGCTATAACAAGTTTGTTTTACTAAATGACCGATACGCCGTATCCATATCCATGGAGACGTCGTATCCATATCTATCCGAACAATACACCATATACACTACCCTGGATACACCGTATCCAGGTATAACTCAACGCCGTATTGGTATACTCCAATACATCGTATTGGAGCTATAACATCTTCTACTTAAAATACTATACGTCATACCCATTCTCATGGATTCGCCGTATCGAAGCTATAACATGTCTGCTATACTTCTTTTCTTAACCAAAAGCCATACATCCAATTTAGTCCCTTAAGATTTAATATATTTTCATCTAGGGTCCCCCACCTGGGATATGGATGTAACAATGATCTATCGAAGAGTAGCAATGATGATAATTTGCTTTATTTTATTAATATTATGTCTAATGAAAGTGCATAACAACTAAAGTGACGAAGATGTCATGTCAAAAAAATTATAAATTGGTGTGATAATTTTAGAGTTAAAGGCGGAAGCAAACAATATGTTTCAATATAGAGTGTGGGATGTGGGGCTTTAAATTATGTTGTTGGAAAGCTCGAGTTTGAATTTTTGGATCTAACCAATTATATTTGCGTTGCAAAATAATTTACTTGAGTATTTCGGATGAAACAGTCAAGTTGTCAATCCTACTATGAAGCTTGAAATGCGATCATGGAGAAGAAGACGGGATAATACATCATCAATACAAGTGTAGGTTATGATCCGATGTACATTCTTATCGTCTAAGATTACAACACATGAAAAAATAAAATCAAAAAATCAACTAACACATAAATACATAATACACTTATGTTGCACAAATAACAAACTCAACAATAAGATGGAAAGCATATATAATACTAACAAAAAGAGAAATAAGAAGCCATATAGCATATCACATGTTTTAAAACATTATTTCTACTTATATGACTTGCCTAAACATTTATGAAAATACATCTTCAACAAGATTTGTAGTTATCCCAAACACTCTTTTAAAAATCACATTTATTTGTAAATATTACTAAAGCGACAAACAAGCGAATGAATGACAAGATTAGGTAGACACATATGCTTCACAAATAAGCAAGCACGAATACGATTCGAAATAAGCATATGATTAAGATATATAAGCAATGCAAAATAAAACAACTAATCATTTAGCATAGCATACGATAGTAATTTTCTTTGCTTTGCATTAAATATAACAATATATACAAAGCTTGATTAGTTACCTTCATGTTTTAACTATGTCTTAATTAAAAGAAAATATACCAAAATTCAAAAGTTAATAAGACCCTTTTTTTAATTTGAGCATAGATTTGACCAAAAGACATTAATGAAAAAGACATTTTGTTACAAATCAAGTACTTTGATATATTTTTATTTAGATTCAATTTCTGCAAATATTTTTATATGAAAGTAGACTCAATTCCCTTAAAATTGATAGGTGGCGCGACTTCTACGGACTTAGGGTTAATTAGTTATAAATTTTTAAAGTTTACTAAAATATGTCCTCTATGCAGACGGATCCACCGGATCCCTTTCAAAAGGGATCCGCCCTTTGTTAATAAAGGGATCCTCTTGTCTGACACAGTTTTACAAAAATACATATTTTAACCCGAAGAAAAGGTTTAACCTTTGTAGACTTTTTAGTGAACTTATATTACCCATTTTAATCATTATTCAAATTTGAATAACAAGATATCTAGCAACAAGACTTCAAAGTAAAATTCAACAAAAACACTTTTATATTATGTTTGGCTTTACGAAAGATTTGATACATGGACCGTACTCTATTTTAAAAACCATTTGTTTAGAAAATAAGAGACACATGCTCTAATGCCAATTGTGGAAACCGTAGAGGGGTGGGAGTGAATACGTTTCCGTTTAAAACTTAAAACTTTTGTATCAAATGAACTGATCAAGCTTGACGTAATATGTAAAATGTAAAATATAGTCTATGACTATATAAATACTTAGAAAGCATAGAATAAGAAAAGTATACTATAACACCCCCAAATCTCGGTACAACGGAAGACTTAAACAAGCTTTCGGGGCGTTGCTGGATTGGTACATCACACAAGTATAGGAAAACAAGATAATCATAAATAGTTCTCAACCAATCCCATAATTAATTATCTGATTACAATTATCCCAAAATAGTCAAATATAAGGCCCAACATAGATTATAAAATAGGTCCACATAATATTATTAGAGTTTAATTATGATCCTTCAACCATGCCTCTCTGCCAAGCCTCCATAGAACAAGCATTCCCAACATCAATTCAAATACCTGAGAAAACATGCTAAAAGGTCAGCTAACGCTGGCGAGTTCATAGATTTAAGTATAAATTCAATAGTGGACCTGAAAGAGTTTATTTGCTATGCGAGACTAAGATAGATATACAATAAACATTCTAATCACATTCCATTAACATAGTCGAGATCTCAGCAAGGCCCCAAGCGACTCTAGCCAGCACAGTCGTATCAAGGCCTAGAACAAATGCTACCCTGGACTAGGTCGGAGTAGATATCTATTCTTAGCTAGGTAACGTAGTTATAGCAAATGAATGCTACCCTAGACTAAGGCAACATCTACCACATATCTATCTATACTAGTCAGCACATAAGCAAATCAAAAGAGTTTAAGTAGGTCCAAAAAGAGTAGCATGATTTCTTATCCCAATTTGGTTAAAAACAAAGATAAAAGTGGGGCTATGAAACTCACCTCAAACAAGCAAAGCACAAACAATCACTAGCAACGCAGATAACAACTAACTCGGCTCAACAACTACTGACTCGGAACAACATATTAATATAAACCAATTCTTAATATGTTTTCCAATTTCAATATTATCTACCCCGAATATATTCCAATTCTTATCTCCAAAAATGTCTTGTTTCACTATTTAGTTACAAGCGTTTGGTATTATCGTGTGTGTGGTATCAACCCGAAAAGACTCCATGCATGCACTATACCTCTAACAATGCGACTCATAACGACACAATGAGACTTCTAAGTGATAAGCTTTATAGTTTAATAAGTTTTGAAATAAATCGTTAGATATTATCGAATTCGTCAACTCGATAAACTCAACCATTTATTTATGTCACTTATCATCTATCTCAACCCGTAATTTCCAGGTCAATACTCGTAGCTAAAATATTTATTTTTACCAAATAATGAAAGTTATTCATTTACTGATGAACAAAACACGACAACGAGAGGTTATCTCGATAAAAGAGTTCACACGCGTACCGACATGGCAATATAAACGACTTGAGTCGAATAATTATTAATGCGAGTTAATTATTTTTATTCTATAAAACGGTTCCAAAAATATAACCCGGGCATTTGTTTGGGATAAAACACAATATTTATGTTATATTACAGCGGGACACAAGGTACACATAATACACTTAACAATAATAATAATACTAATAATAAAAATCCTAACCTACCTCTACCCTAAAATATGCCGCCTCCCCCACTTTCCCTTTCTCATATTCTTTTCTCCTTTTTCTTCTCGTAAGCAAACCCACGCTCTCCACCTCAAAACCATCGCCCTACATTTTTTTGGTGATTACCTGCTAAACTGCCTCGACCTTCACGCAAGTCAAGCAAGGATGATCGATATATCCCTATCGCATGCTTTCTCTTTTTCCCACAAGAAGTCACATGATCACTTAGAAGAGAAGGATAGATAACTACTTTTCCCCAAGATGGAAGGCACCACAATCGATCCAAGAAAAGATGAAGGCTAACCAATCTATTTTCATTTCTTTTTAAACTTCCACCGATCCCAGGAGAGACACCATAACTTATAACCAAAAATTAAAAAGAGTATTTGGATTACTTGATGGTTCCTGAGGATTCGGCTTGGTTGGATCTGTTACTTTCTTCACCGATCTACCCTCCTCATTTTGTAAGGTTTTATTTGATCTTTGATGTTAATGTTATTATGATTATTGTGATGAGATGAATCGGCTATGTTATATCTTTTGGTCGATCCATGTTTTTTTTTGTGTAATATGACTGACCTTATTAGAGATAACCCATTTATATATATAAGATAAGACATCACCCCTTTTATGTTAATTTAAATCCATCATGGTATAGTTCTTCTTAATAACTGATTGGCTTACTTGGTTTAGGTTGTGCTAAACTTTTGCTTAATTGTGTTGCGGTTGAGTTTTACGGTCGAACATATAGAAAAGGATCGTTATACATTTGGATACCATAGAAACATTAGGAGTAATGAAACTGCTTATAGTGGTGTTCGGATTTGCTCCTTGTTTTGTTTGTCCCACGGCCCGAGTCTCACAAAAAGGAGGAGCAAGACTTTTTGGTTGACTACTTTCTTGACGACACTCCGAGAGGTCTCGAGTTCGAGCCACAATGTGGCCAATCTCACTTCTAATGTTTTGTTTATAATAGCAAACACTAGACAAACTTTTTTTTTTTTTTTTTTTATTTAGCATAAGCTGGTAAAATTTGATAAGATAAAACTACTTTCAAAATTATATTGCAAATGGGTAATGTGATAATAGGATTGGGTATGTAAATAAATATCAACCAGCAGACCCAAGTTGGGTTGTTTACAGATCGGGCCTCGAGCCCATTTCACATAAAGGGTGCGTTTAAGTTAGATCTGAAAAAGGAAAACACGTATAAAAACTTTTGTGTTATATGTTAAAACATTTGAGATATAAAATAACTTAGGTGTATAAAAGATGGTATGATGTAAACTCGAATCGTCATTCCAATCGCGTCACGACTACTCGTTTCCTCGGCCCGTCTCGCGTGTCGTTCAAGACCCGATCATCTACTCGTCTCGACTCGTTTATTTACGACACAACTTAAAGTACTAGTTATATTTTATAAACATATTTCGAACTACAACTATAAACAAGAATTAGCTTTTAAATCGTTAGGACACTTTATTTAGTCTAAACAAACACTTGTTTTCATATCAACGGGTTAATAGTTATTATGACACTTAGTCACCGCACAAAAATTAAAACATATATACGGATCATACCCAATTTTATAAAAACTATTATAACTTATAAACGTAATTTATTTTTATTTAAACTTTTATAATTAAACTATTACTTTTATAATTTTCTTATTAACTAATATTAGTTATATGAGTATATATACGTTAAGCGACATTTCTATAATTTAAATACGTTTACTATTTATATGTGATATTTTCCGTACATCGTCTTTCGGTTACCGACGAACCAAAGACTTATCGTTTGTGATACTTTCTATTATATGTACATATATACTTAAGCACTTCCGAAAGCCAATAATAGCCAATAATTTGCCAAAACTACTTAAACGAAAACACTACCACACAAACAAACATAAAATATACATTATAAACTCAATTAAAATACAAGCTAAGACTTGTCATGTCATTATAGGTCGCGTGTTAGTACTTCACACTACTACTAGTTGACTTTACCCGATTGCAGACTACTTCACTAAGGTGAGTTTTCATAGCCCCTATTTTACTTGTTTTCACTTACTTTTGGGGAAGAATACATGCTTATTTTTACGATTGAACGCAAGTACAAAATTACTGTTGCATACTGGTCTAAGTCCCGATAACCCAATTACTATTACTACGCCCATTATCATGAACCGTTAGTTACTCTTTTGGGAGTACACACAAATGCTATGAATAGATCTATTGGGGTTGACACCCCCTTCCATAGTAGGATAAGCTCTACTGACCATTAGTACAAGTCGGACGGCCGCAATTTAAGTAAGTCACAAGTGTGTGGGTTATGCACTTGTATTTGGGCATTCATTTCGTTAACGTTTCGGTGTCATGAGCTTAAACCGTAGAATACTTTATTTCGTGCCATTGGGTTACATTGGTCACACCTTGCAAATCTTGTGGTTCAATAAATTCATTTATTTTAAACTTATGATCTCACCAACATATTTGTTGATAAATTTTAGCATGTTATTCTCAAGTAACTAAGATGGAAGTATATGTAGCACCACTCATGGTGATCACTTGCATGGCAACTCCTTTTCAAGACTTTCTTATGTTCGAGGACATTCAGTGGAACTACTTAATTAATGCTTTAGTTTATGAAGTGTAACTTGACAATGTTGACCTATTTTATTTCAAAAACCTGAATGTACTGTTTTCAAAACGTCTCATATAGAGTACGTTCTTTCTTATCTTGTGTTGTGTGCTACATATGTAACGCTCCTCAATACCATTTCGCTGCATAAATTTGAGAGTGTTACAGATTGGTATCAGAGCCATGTTATAGAGAACTAGGTTGCATTTTAGGCCAAGACTATAACCACTATACCATGAGACAATTATTAGGCGCACTTTCACTTACTTAACTTATATGAGATATTGACCTTTATTTTATACCGGGTTATTACAAAGATACGTCTTCATCCTTATACCTTATCATCATTACCTCTGATTCCGAGATCGAGGATGCTTTATCCTCTGCTACTGTCTTACCACCACCTTCATCCACTTATCACCAGACTATCTCGCCATCAGCACCTCTAGTATCATCTTTCCCAATGCCTATATTCATATCTTATCTTGGTTGATTCTGTCCTGATCCATTCTACCTATACACGTTGTGGTTGAGTATGTTGGGAAGTATTGTTACAAGAATCTTACGGGCTTATTTCTGTTTGTATTTTAGAACATGCCTCCACAAAGAGCCGCATCCAACAGTAGAGCTGCAGCTGCTCGCCCAACCGCACCAGTTCGCCTGCACGTTCAACGAGCCCCATCACTCGCCGAGTGCACCGCCCGACAAGCTACCCCGGCACAAGCAGCAACACTGTTGAAAATACGCCTCGCTTAGAGAACTCTTCTTGAACAGATCGTGGCTCACAGGTGGTGGCGCACTTCTGCCGTGATGTAACGAGTCAAGTTCCAATTATGATACTAACGGGCCTAGAGCACAGTTCGTGGTTGCACATACAAGGAATTCAAAACGTGGGCCGAAAGTTTCATGGAAAAGAAGGAGCAGTTGGACTCATGCACTGGATTGAGAAGTTGGAAACAATCTTTTGCATTTGTGAATGTGAAGAAGACAATAAGGTCAAGTATGCGTCTTATACGCTAAAGGAAGGAGCTTTAACTTGGTGGAATGCTTATCTCCGATCAACGAGGACGAATGCAGCTTATGCGATACCTTGGGCTGAGTTCAAGGGATTGCTAATCAATTATTACTGCCCTCGCAACGAAGTGCAGAATATGGGAACAAAATTGTGGAATCTGGAAGTGAAAGGTGTTGAGATTGCTGCTTACACCCAACGATTCCAGGAGTTAGCATTGCTATGCCCGGAGATGGTCACCCCTGAATCTCGAATGATTGAGCACTATGTAGGGGGATTGCCTCTGAACATCAAGGGAAATGTAACTGCTTCCAAGCCAACTAACATTCATGAGACTATTCGGATGTCCCATGGTCTCATGGATCAAGTGGTATTGGATATGAAGAAAAAGGCTGTGGATAACAAGAGGAAATGGGATGGTAACCAAGGAAACAATAACTTCACTCAGAACAAACATTATAAAGTGGCAAAAGTTTACACTGCTGGTCCCAGTGACAAGGGCAAGTATGCTGGAGATCTTCCTCTTTGCGACAAGTGTAACAGACACCATTATGGAGCTTGTCCACCTACTTGCAAGAACTGCAACAAACTTGGCCATCTTACCAAGGATTGTAGAGCCCCTACTCGAGGAGTTAACCAGAGAACCCAGAACCAGCAAAACAACCAAGCAAATCGGAACAACCAGGACTACACCCCTACTTGTTTCGGTTGTGGAGAGAAAGGACATTACAGGAACAAATGTCCTAAGGCTGGGAATCAGAATCAGGGAAATCAAGGTCGCGGTAACCATATCCGAGGAAATCAGAATAGAGGAAACCAGAACCAGGGTAACCAAGGCGGAGGAAACAACAATGGAGGAAATAACCAGAATGGGGACAGAGCCCGGGCCAGAGTGTATGCCCTGAATGCTGAGGAAGCTATGCAGGATCACAACGTTGTAACGGGTACGTTCCTCGTCAATAACCATTATGCTTTAATTTTGTTTGATTCGGGTGCCGATAGGAGTTTTGCTTCGCATGCCTTTAGTGCCCTTCTTAATATCACACCCACTACCCTAGATACCAAATACAGTGTTGAGTTAGCCAACGGAAAAACCGAAATCACCAATACCATATTACGAGGTTGTACTCTTAACCTACAAAACCATCCTTTCAACATCGATCTAATGCCTATAGAACTCGGAAGCTTCGACGTCATAACTGGAATGGATTGGTTGTCAAAGCATCGAGTAGAGATTGTATGTCATCAGAAACTTGTCCAAATTTCGTATGGAAACGAAACCTTAATGATCCAAGGAGACAGAGTTACGTCAAAATTGGATCTAATCTCGTGTATCAAAACCTAGAAGTGCATAGATAAGGGATGTCATGTATTCTTAATCCAAGTAACGGAGAAGAAGTTAGAAGAGAAGCTACTCGAAGATGTACCTGTAGTGAGAGAATTCCCGGAAGTCTTTCCTGAAGACTTGCTAAGTCTGCCACCACCTCGTCAAGTAGAATTCCAAATTGAATTGGTACCTGGAGCTGCACCAGTCGCACGAGCACCTTATAGGTTAGCACCGGCGGAGATGAAAGAATTATGCGACCAACTGAAGGAACTCCTAGACAAAGGACTTGTTAGACCAAGTTCCTCACCTTGGGGAGCTCCGGTCTTGTTTGTCAAAAAGAACGATGGGTCCTTCAGAATGTGTATCGATTATCGCGAGTTGAACAAACTTACGGTGAAGAATCGATACCCACTACCTAGAATCGACGACTTGTTTGATCAGTTGCAAGGATCGAGTGTGTACTCGAAGATTGACTTGAGATCGGGCTATCTTCAACTAAGAGTTAGGGAAGAAGATATCCCCAAGACAACTTTTAGAACCCGTTACGGCCACTATGAGTTCCAAGTGATGCCTTTTGGTCTAACCAATGCACCGATTGTGTTTATGGATCTCATGAACCGCGTGTGCAAGCCATACTTGGACAAATTCGTGATTGTGTTCATAGATGATATTCTCATCTACTCCCGCAACAAAGAAAAGCACGAGAAGCACTTAAGGACTATCCTGGAGTTACTTAAGAAGGAGGAATTGTATGCGAAATTCTCCAAATGTGATCTATGGATTCAGACTGTGCAATTCCTTGGGCACGTGATTGATAGTCAAGGCATTCATGTTGACCCTGCAAAAATCGAGGCCATCAAGGATTGGGCCACTCCTACTTCAGCTACCGAGATTCGGCAATTCTTAGGTCTTGCCAGGTATTATCGCCGATTTATTGAAGGTTTCTCAAAGATTGTTAAATCTTTAACTGAGTTAACCCAGAAGAACAAGAAGTTCGTATGGGGAGAAGATCAAGAAGCCGCATTTCAACTCTTAAAACAGAAACTCTGCGACGCTCCAATTTTGGCTTTGCCAGATGGGAGCAATGACTTTGTAGTCTACTGTGATGCATCCCACAAGGGTTTAGGTGCTGTGTTGATGCAACGAGAGAAAATCATCGCCGACGCTTCTCGACAACTGAAGGTTCACGAGAAGAATTATACGACCCATGATCTAGAATTAGGAGCAGTAGTATTTGCTCGTAATATTTGGAGACATTATCTATACGGTACGAAATGTACTGTATACACAGATCACAAGAGTCTTAAACAAATTCTTGATCAGAAAGAGTTGAACATGAGACAACGACGATGGATTGAGTTGCTCAGTGATTACGATTGTGAGATTCGCTATCACCCAGGCAAGGCAAACGTAGTAGCAGATGCTCTCAGCAGAAAAGAGCGAATTAAACTGCTAAGAGTTAGATTCTTGGGAATGACTATTCGTTCACCCCTCCCGTCTAAAATCGTTGAAGCTCAAGTAGAAGAACTTAAAGAGGAAAACCGGCTAAGCGAATACCTCTACGGTATGCCTGAGAGTGAAAACGGTTTTGTAAAGAGATCAGATGGAATATTATGCTTCTAGGACAGAAGTTGGATTCCACTTTGCGGAGGATTACGAGACTTGATCATGCACGAGTCACATAAGTCGAAGTACTTCATTCATCCAGGCTCTGACAAGATGTAACTAGATCTCAAGAAACTTTATTGGTGGCTGAATATGAAGGCCGATATTGCCACCTATGTCAGCAAGTGTTTAACTTGTGTGAAGGTTAAAGCTGAGAACCAGAAGCCATCTGGACTATTGGTACAACCCGAGCTAGCTCAATGGAAATGGGAAAGAATCACCATTGACTTTATCACTAAGCTACCCAAGACATCAAAAGGTCACGATATGATTTGGGTGATCGTTGACCGACTTACGAAATCTGCTCACTTCCTGCCAATCAAAGAGACCGACAAGATGGATAAGTTGACCGAAATCTACCTCAAGGAAATAGTTACGAGACACGGAGTGCCAGTCTCGATTGTTTCTGACCGAGACGGTTGATTTACTTCTAGATTTTGGCAATCGCTTCAGGACGCCTTAGGAACACGTCTAGACATGAGTACCGCATACCACCCTAAAACTGACGGTCAAAGTGAGAGGACCATACAGACATTAGAAGACATGTTGCGAGCATGTGTGATTGACTTTGGAAAGGCATGGGATAGATACCTACCTTTGGTAGAATTCTCATATAACAATAGTTATCACTCAAGCATTAAGGTCGCACCATTCGAGGCACTTTACGGACGAAAGTGTCGATCACCCATTTGTTGGACGGAAGTTGGAGAAGCTCAACTTACTGGACTGGAAATCATCCAGGAGAAAACCGATAAGATCGTCCAAATCAAGCAACGTTTACAAGCCGCAAGAGATCGTCAGAAGAGTTACGCAGATGTAAGGCGTAAACCTATGGAATTTCAAGTTGGAGACAAGGTATTGCTGAAAGTATCGCCATAGGTGTTGTTCGTTTTGGAAAATGAGGAAAACTTAACCCGAGGAACATTGGACCATTCAAGATCCTCGCTAGAGTTGGTCCTGTAGCTTACAAGCTTGAGCTACCGCTAGAGCTGAGTAGTGTACACAGTACGTTCCACGTCTCAAACTTAAAGAAGTGTATATCGGACGAAACTCAAGTCATTCCGCTAGACGAGATACAAATTGACGACAAGTTAAAATTCATCGAGGAACCAATCGAAATCATGGATCGCGAAGTTAAGCAATTGAGATGAAGCCGCGTTCCTATCGTCAAAGTTAAATGGAACTCTCAAAGAGGACCAGAGTTTACTTGGGAACGTGAAGACCAATTTCGTTCTAAGTACCCACATCTTTTCACCGATACCACTCCTACATCTAACTCAGAATGAATTCCGAGGACGAAATTCTTTTAAGGATGGCAGATGATGCAGGTTTTACTGACAAGGTTTTAATATTTATAATGTCTCGTTATACCTATGGTCTACCCTAATGCACTAACGGGCAGTGTACCCGGTCGTGTGTAGTGTAGTATTCGGTAAAACCGAGGTCGTCCCAAGAGCTATGTGTGTTGGATTAATACTAAGTCTAGGTGTTACAGATTTTAATATGATTTAATTAATTAACTACTAAAGCAAATTAAGGCAAAGAATATGATCAGTAGAGGAGAGTGGTGCTAACCTAGTTGTTCATCCTAGCTAGTAATGTCTACGTGTAATTACTTCCAATTACTTCAGGTGGGGTCAAAGTCGAGAGGACAACATTTGGTCAGTTAAGCCTCTAACCTATCGACAAATATGCCACCACCTGGAGAAGTCAGTGTCCCTTCATAAGTCCGTTGTTCCCGGTCCCTAAGCCGAGTCATTAAGTTCTGCTACATGATAGACTTATAATAGTGAGTGCCCGGCGCTAGCATCTTAGACACTCACCCCCTAATTCTTAAGTTCATCCAAACGGTAGGTGATCAGTTGGTCAAATCGCACAAGTAGAAAGGGTCGTCAGTTAGTCATATCTTACCCTTCTGGTCTCAGTCTACTCACTTAGGGTCATTTGGTCATATCTCCTAAGCAACTAGCATCTACCGCCATTCAAAACTACCGAAACAAGGGTAGCTACCAATAAACTATGCATGCATACACTTAGAAATAATTATACGGAAGTAAATTAAACGCAAACAAAACAATTAAGGAATCATAACTAGGCCAGCACCAAGAGGTGCTTAGCCGCTCATATTAACCATACTAATCAATTCAATATTTAATGTTACGAAATACATGAATCGAAAGTAATGAAAAGATAAAATGCTAATGCTTATTGTGGGGGAGTGATTTCTCCCTAGGAGATAGCTCCGTATGCTCCTCCAGACCTGCCTTTGGCTTCTTCCCACGTTCTTTGGTTGTGGTGTGTGAAATGGGATGCTTTGAAATGCTGGAAATCGTGGGGTATTTATAGGCCAGATCTTGGTTACGGCGTAACTAATAAAATATTTACGCCGTAATCTTCTAATTCTTCGTAAATTGCACTAGATCTGCTGGTTACGGCGTAACCTTATAAGTGATTACGCCGTATCTTCAATAATTCATGGTTACGCCGTAGTTTATACACGAGTTACGGCGTAATTATCAGCGGCGCGGAACCTCATTTGACCTAATATAGTTACGCCGTAATCTTTTGAGAGAGTTACGCCGTGATCTTCTGATAAGTTGGCTTTCTGAGTCACGCTTTAGTTAAGGCATAATGTGAGAGATGAGTTACGCCGTAACTTCTTCAAAGTGAGCATACTATGATAAATCTTTAATAATTCTCCAATTCCGCATCTCTTTAGCTCCAATGCTCGTAATTTACCTGAAAGTGGAATATAATGGAAAACAAGCGTAAATCAATATAAATTACAAGCATTATCGGGGGAAATTGACACTTAATATTCAGGATAATTTGATGTTATCAAATATCCCCCCACTTGAACTCTACTTGCCCTCAAGTAGACCTTATTAGATAGATTCCTAAAAAGATATCTCCCATAACCTGGAAAATATAAGTTTACAAATCCCTTATGCTAGAATAAAACAAAGCCGACCACCTCACGAAATGGGAACGAAACACTCAAATCTCTCAACTATTCTAAGTGTCAATTTCGGGGTGATCACTCAATCGCACAGTCATAGCATGTATTCTATCATAAGCTTGGCGGTTACACAAATCTCCACCACTAGAGTTAAGGGCTAAACAATTTTCAAAGGCAACATGGGTAGACACGACAAAGGTTAAGGGTGACTCGTCATTACTAACATGTCACGGTGAAGTGGACAAAATCAATGATACATGACCAAATCCATGGCCAAGACAACAAAGATTGCTCGCTGCATCACCTAGACATGCTTCATGACTAAAGGGTAGGATAAGACATGGGATATATAAATTGTGCAAAATAAAAATCAAGCAGGTAGTCTAAATCTATGACCAAGTAATCACCACTTATCGTCCGCCCAAAGTTCAAGCTTTGGAGTTAAGAAACCGGATCATGAAATACTAGGTAGATGTGTCATTAGAGGACGTCGTGATGGGCACACTACATTTTCTTCAACTGTTGGCGCAATTACCAACTCCAATCTTCAAATGTGACCGAGGTGGCATCCTCGATACTAAATCTATATAAAGCTCATAACATAGTGCTTATAACATTGCACTTTACAATAAACTAAATAACATAACCTTTTTTTTTTTTTTTTTTTTTTTTTTTTTCCGAATCACATTTTTTTCCAACATAAACATAATAACTAAACATAACATCCCCCCACTTGAGATGAACAATGGGAATTCGGGGGGTCTTCAATGATCTTTAAGAATATGTCGTCGACGAAGGCGTGATTCCCAAACCTTTCCACTTGAACCTTGAACTTAGGCAAATGATGACTTCCCAATCACAAATAAAGACTACAGGGTAGGCTAAGGTGTCTAGGTGTAACGAAACAATATATTGGGTTAACAAAATGAAAGGAATGGCTCAGATGGGTGTATCTAGGGGTATCTTGCACTAAAGGTGAGTGCAACAAAAGGGTTTCATATGGGGGTCGAGAAGTCGAGGTGATTAATCGATAGACACACAATGGTAGGCTATTTTAGTGATAATCCTATAATACTGCCTTCTTAAACTGAAAAGTCCAAATACATCGAGCTAACTCAACATACCTCGTCTATGGTCTCGAAATGATGTAAAGGCCAAGTTCTAAACATACCTCGTCTAAGCTACCAGCACACTCATAATTAGGTGGATTGGGGTAAAATATTGGAAACGGATAAGGCTAATCTCACCATATAATATCAAGGGTTGTATGTGCTTGGCTAAGGTCTAATCTAGTTAGGTTAAGAAAAAAATAGCATCATTTTTCAAATTAAACTAGAAAAACGAGGGCAAAATAAAGTTCCAGAGACAATTCTACTCCCGCTCCCCCCACTTGAATTGTACAAAGTTCCTTTTGTACTAAGCGTTAAAATAAAGGTGAAGAGAAAAGTAGAATTAGAGCGAGAACTTCCCTGAAATTTGCTCCAAAAAGAAAGAAGGCCCACGAAAAAGAGTCGTGCCTTCGTATAAGCATCCATGAGCAAACTTCAATCCCTGAAATCACACTACCGACAAGCATAATTCTAAAAAGAAAAATGAAAAATGAAAAATAAACCTAACTCACTTTTGTAGGAATCACGGTTGCATTTAGCATATGCAACAAGCCTTTTAAACCACTTGGTGTCCCAAGTGGACGAGTGAAGTCTAGTGAGGTTTACAGGGAACACACCCACAAAGTTCATTTAAAATACTAATACAAAGTTATTGTGTTTAAAATGAAAGAGTAATGCAGAGGATAGTTACGTCGTAACTCTTAGAAGGAGTTACGCCGTAACTAGGCCAAAAACCTGGCATACGCTGCAAGAGTGTAGCTACGGTGTAACCATCGAGGTGGAATTACGCGTAATTGGTAATGCATCCGAAATTCGCGCAAGGGGTTTGTTACGGCGTAACCACTGAGATGAGTTACGCCGTAACTATGGTCATATCAGCATGCTGCAGCAGCAATTTCTCTTCATTTCCTGCAAAAATTGTTAAAAACACAAAACTCAACAGAAATGGAAATAAAACAAAAGAAAGGGATAATTCGGGTTGTCTCCCGAAAGAGCACTTTTCTTTAATTACGAGTCTTTAAGTTAGACTCAGAGCCTCGGGGCTGCCAGTGCTTGTTGGTCATTTCGTGGATATGGCAGTCTCCACGTTGGATCCAACTTATGAGATTCTCATCCCGTTTGTAGTCCATCCCTAGTTCTAAACATCCCGAGTAACAATTCTTGATCTTCTGGTAAGGGTGGTCAATACCCTTGGCCTTATCTTCATCACAAATGTCGAGTAGTGGCTGAGCATGGCTTAACTGCCTTTTTGTCCATTTTTTAAAATTTGTAACGGTCCGTGGCATTTTAAAATCCGTTTTATTGTCCCCAATCTTTAACCATAACAGCCCTTCTTTCTCATTCTTGTCTAGCCCAGAAAGTTCTTTAAAAGGTTTCCCGAAAATTACTCCGGTTAGCCCATCTTCTATGAATTCGCTAACGTCATCCAAAACCACAAAGTACACCAGAAATGAATGAGTCCCAACAAGACACTGATGTTTGTTGCCATTCCTAAGAAATTGTTTCCTCTATATTCTAGTTCTTTTTTCATAACTTGGTTGTAGCATTCCTTAGAAATAATGTTAACTGGGGATTCTGTGTCGATGAATGGATGAAAATCAATGAACCCAATTTTGCAGGAAATTTTCAGATAATGAGGGTTTCTATGATGGATTCGAGCTCCCATCTCATAAAACTTCGGTTGGTCAGGTTGTGTAAGAGTTTTTTCAGAGTTGTTCCAAGGGACCATTTCGATGTCGCTAGAGAAATCATCAGCACTAACCCCTAGGTCTTCTTCTTCAAAATTTACGAACACATCGAAATCCTTTCCTGAAGCTATCTCGCCATATTTATTAGGAGTTTTCGGAGAGTCACTAAGAAAATCCTCTAATGCATCGCCAAAATCACCAATGGGGTCAATTGCACAAACTTTTTGAGTGAATAGAAGTTCATTAGGTCTAAATGTGTCAATTTCCCCGTTAGCCTCGAGAGTTAATTTTCGGGCGAAGACATCCACCTTTGCATGGGCAGTAGCCAGCATTGGTCTTCCTAAGATAATAGGTATTCTGTTGTCTTCAGGAATATCCAGAATCACGAAATCAACAGGGAAGAAAAATTTCTTTATTTTCACCAAACCGTTTTCAACAATACCCAAGGGTGACTACATCGATCGATCGGCCATTTCAATCTTCAATTTGTTTGGCTTTAGGTCACCAATACCCATACGTAGGAACATTGAACGAGGCATTATGCTTATGATCGCTCCAAGATCAGCTAGGGCATTACACATATTGAGACTCCCGATCAAGCAAGGGAGAGTGAAAAACCAGGATCTTTTTCCTTCTGAGGTAGTTCATTTCTTAAAACTGCTGAACATCTCTCGTTAAGTTGAACCGTCTCATCGGAATCGTTGCTTAATTCCTGCAAAATATTATTATGATCATTTTTAATGGAATTACTAAGAGGGACGTTTACCGGTAGAGTTTTGTCCAGAAGCGAGAGTTTCTCCATGCTGATTCGTCGCTTAACCTTCTCTGAAAAGGTAGTCGGTTCTTCAAAGATTGTTTCCACCGTATTGACAACTTCCTCTTCCCGAGCAGCTAGGTAATCTGTGATGGCTTGCGAACATGAGCTCACACTCTTCTCCAATCCCTTAATCCGATCTTCATGAGTTTTGAGAGAAGAGACTGTGTTTTCCATGAATGTTTTCATCATTTTTTCAATTCTCTCATCTCGTTCCCTTGACTCTTTGATGTGGTCAAGAATCTTTTTTTCAAGGTTGTTCCCGGTTTTGGTTCCGAATACACTCTTAACCTTCTCAATCCTACAGGCTTCAGCTTCATTTACCCTTTCCAGCCTTCGCTTTTCGAAAATTTCACCATAATTGTATTCTTGCGTCGTCAATGTTTTCATTACCTTATGATCAAAATTGTCTCTTGGTCTGTACCCTGTATCCATATGCCATTTGTAGCAATGTTCAGAAATCCGTTGAATACATTCCAAGGCTTGGTCAGGGGTCATGCTAGGAATAGGTCTAGGAGAATCGATTAATTCCCGTGTTAGCGCATTAATTCCCCTGTAGAAGACATAGACGATCTAATGTTTGTTCAAATCATGAGTGGGACATCGATAAAGCAGCTCATTAAATCCTTCCCATGCTTGATAAAGCGTTTCTTCTCCTTCTTGAACGAATTGATGGATCTTACTAAGAAGTTTAGCCATTTTTTAAGGAGGGCAAAATTGTTGGACGAATTCTCTTCTTAATTTATCCCATGCTCCTTTACATTCGTTCGGTAGTTTGTTGTACCATCTTTTCGTAGTTCCTGTAAGAGTCATAGGAAAAATTCTTGCTGTAACCGAATAGCTCGGGACACTCCGGACGCTGAAAAGAGATGATAAGTAGAGTACTTCTTCTACATAATTCTGAACATCTTCATTTTCATCTCCTGAAAACGTAAGCTCATGTAACTCTCGAATAAATTGGTCCGGAATAGAGTATTTTTCCATACTAGAATCCTGTGTGAAGGTTCGTTGGCAGTTCTCATTTGGTCGCTCCAAATACTGCTCCGTGGTTAATTCTTCGATATTATTTTCATCAATGACTTCCGGTTCGCATCGGTGGTCGATTCGTAAAATGAAAAGATGTTATGAATAGGAACCGGAGAGTAAACTTTTCTTGTCCGAAATTGTTTCTCTGGATCATCGAATGAGGTGGCCAGAAGTGGCCTCGAGCTTCTAGTCTTGTATCCTGACATTTAAGAGAAGAAAGAAAATTAAAAATAGACTTAATTAAAAATCTTAAAATAACTCCCCGGCAGCGGCGCCAAAAACTTGATGCAGGTTTTACTGACCATGTTTTAATATTTATAACGTCTCGTTATACCTATAGTCTACCCTAATGCACTAACGGGCAGTGTACCCCGAACGTGTGTAGTGTAGTATTTGGTAAAACCGAGGTCGTCCCAAGAGCTATGTGTGTTGGATTAATACTAAGTCTAGGTGTCACAGATTTTAATATGATTTAATTAATTAACTACTAAAGCAAATAAAGGCAACGGATATGATCAATAGAGGAGAGTGGTGCTAACCTAGTTATTTATCCTAGCTAGTAATGTCTACGTGTAATTACTTCCAATTACTTCAGGTGGGGTCAAAGTCGAGAGGACAGCATTTGGTCAGTTCGCCTTAACCTATCAGCAAAGATGCAACCACGGAGAAGTCGGTGTCCCCTCATAAGTCCAGCTTGTTCCCGGTCCCTAAGCTGAGTCATTAAGTTCCGCTACATGCTAGACTTATAATAGTGAGTGCCCGGGCGCTAGCATCTTAGACACTCACCCCTAATTCTTAAGTTCATCCAAACGGTAGGTGACCAGTTGGTCAAATCGCACAAGTAGAAAGGGTCGTCAGTTGGTCATATCTTACCATTCCCGTCTCAGTCTACTCACTTAGGGTCAGTTGGTCATATCTCCTAAGCAACTAGCCTCTACCGCCATTCAAAACTACCGAAACAAGGGTAGCTACCAATAAACTATGCATGCATACACTTAGAAATAATTATATGGAAGTAAATTAAACGCAAAAAAAAACAATTAAGGAATCATAACTAGGCCAGCACCAAGAGGTTCTTAGCCGCTCATATTAACCATACAAATCAATTCAATATTTAATGTTACGAAATACATGAATCGAAAGTAAAGAAAAGATAAAATGCTAATACTTATCGTGGGGGAGTGATTTCTCCCTTGGAGATAGCTCCGTATGCTCCTCTAGACCTGCCTTTGGTTGTGGTGTGTGAAATGGGATGCTTTGAAATGCTGAAAATCGTGGGGTATTTATAGGCCAGATCTTGGTTACGGCGTAACTAATAAAATAGTTACGCCGTAATCTTCTAATTCTTCGTAAATTGCACTAGATCTGCTGGTTACGGCGTAACCTTATAAGTGATTACGCCATATCTTCAATAATTCATGG
Organism: Chrysanthemum makinoi; assembly: GCA_910596185.1. NCBI lineage: Eukaryota > Viridiplantae > Streptophyta > Magnoliopsida > Asterales > Asteraceae > Chrysanthemum > Chrysanthemum makinoi. Next base: position 239,326,452 of record OU343224.1, on the reverse strand, counting down.
TTACGCTGTAGTTTATACACGAGTTACGGCGTAATTATCAGCGGCGCGGAACCTCATTTGACCTAATATAGTTACGTCGTAATCTTTTGAGAGAGTGATTCGCTCCGAACGGTCTATCTTTTATTAGTCAACCACTTGTGAATGGTCAACCATAAAAGTCAAACAGCTCAGAACAAAATGCAATAAAGTCCAGAGGAGTATAGTGTTTCCCCGGGTCGTTAAGTCCCAACGAGATGTGTAAACTGTAATACAACGATGATCGGGTGAATATCGAACAGGAAAAGGGATATGATTGATTACACTAAGGAAATTAAATCTAATAAAGACTTTGAAGTCATTTTAATTCTATATTTAAAATCGTTTAACGATTAAAACCTAAAACGCGTACGTTTACTGAATTTTACGTAAACGAAAAATAAAATAAAACGTAAATTTAAAAGAATAAAACACCTTTGGATATGAAAATGATATTTTTACAATCCTAATAATAAAATAAAATTATTTTTATGACTATTTATTTAATTATTATTAATTAAAAACTATTTTTAACTATTTAATAATACCCTAAAATATAAGAAAATATGAAATAAAGCTATAAAAGTGAAATTATGACTTAGAAAAATCTAAAATATTATAAAACTTATTTTAAAACTGAAAATATATTTATTACACTTTTTATCTATTTATTATTAATTAATTACTATTTATTAATTATTTAAAACTTATAAAAATTCTAATAAATACTAAATGACCTAAGAAAAATCTAAAACTTTTTATATAAATACTAAACAAGTGAAGAAAACTAGGAAAAATATAAAAATGAAAAGTGCTTTTGAAAAAGCAGAAAAATAAGCCAAATGGCTTAAATAGAAGCTATCACTATTTTTATTTTTGGCTTTTCTTGAATTTTCTTTTACAAAACTATTTTACTACTGAAAATAAGCAACTTTTGTGAAGACACATTTTGGGGAACTCAAAGATAAACTTGTTGTGAGCTTATTTGCTTAACTTGACTTAAAATGGGTCAAAATGAGCTATTAAGCTTGCATAAGCTAATAAAAGCTACCACTATTGAACCAAAGGTTGAATAAGCTATAAACAAGTTATGGGAACTTAGAATAAGCAACAACAACAAGAAAAACACACTGAATAAGCAGAAATAAGGAATAAGCAAAAAGGGAGGTTTGAAAAGAGCTAAAAGAAGCTAGCAAATAAGCTGTTTACAACACTAACTAAAAATTATAAAAAATACTATGATGAAGACAAGAAACAGAATGACAAATATCCAAAAGAACAAGTCTTCACTCCTAATATTAAGTCCTACATGAAATTCACAAGTTTATTCAAAAATGGGTTTCTATGAAATTTTGACTTTTTAGATTAATAAGCTAAGTTGACTAATGTGAATTATGATTGCTTCTAATTAACTTAAACTGTTATTATAAGCAATTATAAGGCTAGAATAAGCTAGGTTATCTACTTATAAGCTACGGAGCATGATCATGGGTTCTAAAAGTCCAACAGTGGACTGTGAGGGTGAATCAAAGAGGTTTTAGACTTTTGGTCACTTGAGACCTGAGTTTTATGGTTAATTCCACTTAATTGGACCTAGACTAGCATGCTGCAACAATAATCAATAACAATAACTATCATGAACCCATGGAAACAGGTTAACCCAAACACCCCTTTAAGGAAATGAAAATGAGACTTTCACATCAAAACACTGAATTAATCCATGAAACTGATGCCTAAGAACTAGTATTGATGTAACAAGCTAATCTAAACATACAAACACCAAAATAAACAGATTTAATAAAGAAAACAGTAATATGCAAATATATGAGAATTTGAGCTTACAAATGATTTTCAAGCTCACAACGAGAACCAGAGTACCAAATTACTTCCTACACTTCCATGAAGCATCTAACCAGGGCAATCCATGAGCAACCCTGCTCCAAGCCTTCATCATCATGAACACTCATTTTATTTTATTTCTATTTTCTTTGATTTTTATGTTTTTTAAGTAAACTAAGTTACAAGTCCTCTAAGTGATAGCAAAGCTTCAAAAAGCTTAAAAGGTAACTGAAATGAGATTAAACGAACAAGAACAACAATATTTAACAAGATTAAAGCAAAGTGTCAATTTTGCTTGAAAATGCTAAAGATTGAATTCAAACTTGAGAATTGAAACTGAGAACCTATTGAAATAACTTTCATTAACCATGAAACATGATACAACTTTGAAAATAAAACTAAATTTAAAAGTTCACAACAGAAATTAAAGTTTTACACTACGAATTGGTCTAAGACTTTGACAAAGTATTCTACTGCTTCTTTCTCTATTTGTAGTGACTTCTAGGGCTCTGTGGGTCCCACTTGGTCTTTCCCATCAATAATCCCAGCCTTTGGATGGGTCAAATTCATCTTGGCCATCAAATGGTATTTTGGCGCCAAAAATATCACACGGTTGCTTGGAGCAATTTCAGTGCAATTAATGCACTTTGGGAGGTTGTGGAGGTGGAGGGGACAGGGTAGGATAAGGTGGCCAAGTTGGGGTGGAGAGTGGTGGTGAAACCAGGTATGTGGAAGAGTGGTTTTGGTTTTGGCGGGGCTGTGAGGTAGGAGAAGGTAAGGGTGGGTTTGACTGGGGTCAACCTGGTTTTATTATTAAGGAGGTTGGGCTCGGTTGTGTATGTTGGGCTGGATATGGATTTGGGTTATGTATAATAAAGGAATCCGTTTGGTTTGTAGTAGTTAAGCCCAAGGGCCAATGTTGTAACTTCTGAATTCTTGAAGGACTAAACCTGTAATATTTCATAAGTTATCACAAGGACTAATAATGCCAAGTTTGCTAAACCAAAGGACCTCATTTGCATTATTTACAATTTAAAACACCCGGGGGACCTTTTATGTCATTTTTGGATTTTGAGGGGTAAAAGTTGCCATTTGTAGAAACTTTTATCCAAGGACTAATTTGTGAACATGTTTGATTATCCAAGGACTAAAGTTGACTTTTCTTTCATTTTAAACCTTCAGGGACTAGTTTTGCCATTTTGTGAAACTTCAGGGACTGAAAATGTCAATTGTGTGAACTTTGATCATTTTTTATTTGTTTTCAATCTTTTGTACTGAGTCACATAAAAACACATTTCAATGATATTTGTAACATTTATATAGTCATTTGTGTGTTTTTGGTCGTTTTTGTGGGTTTAAATAATATAAAATATATGTGTATTTAGACACATATCAGAGAGTTACGCCGTGATCTTCTGATAAGTTGGCTTTCTGAGTCACGCTTTAGTTAAGGCATAATGTGAGAAATGAGTTACGCCGTAACTTCTTCAAAGTGAGCATACTATGATAAATCTTTAATAATTCTCCAATTCCGCGTCTCTTTAGCTCCAATGCTAGTAATTTACCTGAAAGTGGAATATAATGGAAAACAAGCATAAATCAATATAAATGATATAAATTACAAGCATTATCAGGGGAAATTGACACTTAATATTCAGGATAATTTGATGTTATCAGCAGACTATCGCAACCCGTAATTTCCAAGTCAATACTCGTAGCTAAAATATTTATTTTTACCAAATAATGCAAGTTATTCATTTACTGATATTTACTGATGAACAAAACACGACAACGAGAGGTTATCTCGATAAAAGAGTTCACACGCGTACTGACATGGCAGTATAAACGACTTGAGTCGAATAATTATTAATGCGAGTTAATTATTTTTATTCTATCTAATGTTTATCAAAACGGTTCCAAAAATATAACCCGGGCATTTGTTTGGGATAAAACACAGTATTTATGTTATATTACAGCGGGACATAAGGTACACATAATATACTTAATAATAATAATAATAATAATAATAAAAATCTTAACCTAACTCTACCCTAAAATATGCCGCCTCCCCCACTTTCCCTTTCTCGGATTCTTTTCTCCTTTTTCTTCTGGTAAGTGATGAGTGTGTAAATACTCATCATTTTTGTACAATATAAACTACAAAATCATCTGAAAACACTCAGAAACACATCAAAATGATCAAAATATCACAAATCAGTGTTTTATGTGTTTTTAATGCAAAAATATCAAATCAGGATGAAAAACATATCAAATTTGCAAAATTGCGGTTTAGTCCCCAAGTTTCAAAAGTTGTCAAAAATAGTCCCTGAGTCAAAATTTCAAAAGATAAATCATCAAAGGTCCTTTTTAAATCATAACTTGTCAAATTTGATCCTTTGGTGAAAAATGTGAAAAGTTTGAGAAATTTACAATTTGGTCCTTCAAGTTTGCAAATTGGCAGAAATGACCCCTGGAAAAATTGAAAAAGGCAACTTTGGTCCTTGTAATATCACTACTTATCAATTTCAGTCCATAGAACACATTTGCAAAATTACAGAATTGGTCCCTTGATTTTGTGAAAATTGCATACTTGGTCCTTATGTATTACCTTATCAAATGGACCCTTTTTACACCTTGGCCCAACTGTTGGCCCAACCCAAACCTTTACCGCTTTTAACCCGAATCCAACCCACACCCTTTGATATTAGAACCCGGTCAAACACTTTGACCAACCAGCTTCCTCTCATTCACGGATACACCACCATCATCACCATTTCGCAACTCCCACGATCACACTCAATCTCAACCATCATCACCTACTTCCCCCCCTCAAACACAAGAAGCCAAGCCTCATTTATTGCCCTTAACCCAATCCCACTCAACCTCACAAACGGATAAAAAGGTTTTGCCAAAACCTTTAAATGGCTAGGATCACTTTGAGACATCAAGGGGTCAGATTTTGTCTGGGATTTACTCGAAGGAGGACGCCAGAAGCTTGGGATGCATATAAAAGACCAAGGGATGCATGAAGAAGGGAGTTAGTTTTATTTTTCTTAAAATATATGTCGTTCTTAGCTTAGTATGTTTTAAAATAACTTTCAGTTGTAATCTTTCAAGTCTTTTGTATCAAATTAACTTGTGTAAGCTTATTGCAACTCTATTTAATCATCAATTCCAAGTTTAGTTTAAATTCCATTTTATGTGTCAACTGTTGAAATCTTAAGATTCAAACTCATTTGTTAAAGCTATAAACTTATTTTCAATATAATATGAAAAGCATGTTAGCTTAAAATAGCTTTTTATAAGCTTATGTTCAAGTTTTAGGCAATATTGAACCAGGTCAACAAAAGTCAACATGGGTACAAAAATTGATGCAGAAAGGACGAGATTGGTCTGACATGAGCATGGGGTGAAATATAGTCATATGGGTTGGTTCGATAGATTAGAGGTTCTTGTTTCAAATTTGGCTAGCCATAGTATAAGGCTGGACATGTTGTAAGTGTTATTCAAGTTTTTATGCATAATTTGTATTTGTAGCCTAAATCTGTTAAAACATGGTCAATCAGTAGTAATTCAGCTAGAGTAAGGTAGTTTGATCATAAGTATAAGCTAGTTACGTGTTTGGATTCTTTTTAGTTACATATTAAGTCATAAAGGGGTGTTTGGAATTAATATTCTACCTGTCTTAAAGACTTGTTCAGGTTAGACTCTTTGTTTCATGTTTGTCAGCCTTAGTATACTCAATTGAGCCAATATATTGGGTTGCAACAAAAAGTCAAAATTGCACCATAATCTTTGTAACTGTTAACTGTTGGAAATTTGGGATTGCAAATCATTATATTGTGTTTAGATATCATCAAACCTGCTTGCATTGTACTTAATACATCTTATAACTTCATAATCAGTTATATAATTTGGATTAAAACTCAGTTTGGTCAAAGTTCTTAAGCATTCTTCAAAAGTCAAAACTGTCAAACTTCTTTCCCATGAAGCAACTTGTACCATCTGCACAGGTCTCAATAAGGGTTGTTAGGGTCTGATTTTTGGCTTAGGTGTAGTCCATTAGGTGGTCTTTAAGATTCATTATCTGTTTTTGGCTAAAGTTTTCTGGATAAGCTTGAGCATAAGCTCAAATTAAGCCCCTAATCCCTGCACACTTGAAGTCAGTGAATCAAACTTGACCTATTGTTTCCTGTGAATTTGTAACTAGTGCACAGAGCTCATAAGGGCTTTTCATAAGCTGATTTTTGGTACAAGTAATCTCAACCAGGTCTTCTTTGGATCCCAATTGGTAGTTTTCCATTTGAGCTTGTTTTCAAGCTTGTGCATGTGCTCAAATTAGCACTTCAGATTCACACTGTTTGGATTTTAATCTCATAGATATCAAATCCTTGTAGCTTGTTGTTTCTGTGGTTGTAGCTTGTTGAAATTAGTTGCTATTGGTTACTTTTAGTAGTTTAGAGCTTCTGTTAACAGTTGGTTCATTTTGGTACTCATTTGGCTTATTTTAGTGCTTATTATTAAGCACTTGATTAAGCAGCTTCATATTTCTCCAAACAAGTGCCTGTTTTTATAATTTTCTCATATTCCTAACATCATTTTAGACTTTTCCTGAAATTTTCAGATTTTTCCAAGTAGTTTTGCTATTTTTCTCAATTTAAATTAGTTTTTAATCATTTTTAAATAGCATTTAATACAAAAAATTAGAAAAGGTTCAAAAATAAATTTTCAATTTTCTTAGGTTTAGATAAATATAAGAAGTGAAAAAAGTAATTTTCCAGATTTTTCTTAGTTTATTTGGTAATTTTTAGTAATTTAATTAGTTTTTAATAGTTTAAAATTCATAGAAAATAGAAAAATAATCAGAAAAATACAAAAATAGTTTTGAAAAGTCTATTTTGATATTTTAGACTTTTCCATTTCATAATTTTATTTTTCTAGCTTTATTTCACATTTTCTTGTATTTTAGGTAATTAATTAATAGTTAAAAATAGTTTTAAATTAGATAATTAGTTATAAAAATAATTTTATTTTTCTAAATATTTTCTTATATCACTAGGATTGTAAAAACTTCATTTTCATATTTTTAGGGTTAATCTTGACTTAGTTTCACGTTTTTAGTTGTACGTCACGTAGATTTTGATTTCAGTTTTATAAAAATCTAAAAACAAAAACATCATTGTAAAAATAGTGATAGCGTTTATTTAATAGATTTTATCTCTTTAATCTCCTTAATTTGCATTTAAGCCGTTGTAATTTGTTGGCTTTTCTGTAGTTATAATATCATTCAGAATCCCTTTTTCGTTCAAACTCCTCGATCACTAAACGTTTGATAAATCATCGCATAGCTCGCTGGGACATAACGACCCGGGGAGACCCTATACTCCTCAGATCTTCATTGATTTCGTGCTTAGGCAGTTTTAAGCTGGTTACGGTCCGCCATTCACAAGTGGCGGGCTTGTGTGATTTAGCTTGACTGTTTTGGCGCGGATCAGTAAGCAAACCCACGCTCTCCACCTCAAAACCATCGCCCTACATTTTTTTTAGTGATTACCTGCTAAACTGCCTCGACCTTCACGCAAGTCAAGCAAGGATGATCGATATATCCCTATCGCATGCTTTCTCTTTTTCCCACAAGAAGTCACGGGATCACTTTGAAGAGAAGGATAGATAACTACTTTTCCCCAAGATGGAAGGCACCACAATCGATCCAAGAAAAGATTAAGGCTAACCAATCTATTTTCATTTTCTTTTTAAACTTCCACCGATCCCAGGAGAGACACGATAACTTGTAACCAAAAATTAAAAAGAGTATTTGGATTACTTGGTGGTTCCTGAGGATTTGGCTTGGATGGATCTGTTACTTTCTTCACCGATCTACCCTCCTCATTTTGTAATGTTTTATTTGATCTTTGATGTTAATGTTATTATGATTATTGTGATGAGATGAATCGGCTATGTTATATTTTTTGGTCGATCCATGTTTTTTTTGTGTAATATGATTGACCTTATTAGAGATAACCCATATATATATATATATATATATATATATATATATATATATATATATATATATATATATATATATATATATATATATATATATATATATATATATATATATAAGATAAGACATCACCCCTTTTCTGTTAATTTAAATCCATCATGGTATAGTTCTTCTTAAAAACTAATTGGCTTACTTGGTTTAGGTTGTGCTAAACTTTTTCTTAATTGTGTTGCGGTTAAGTTTTACTGTCGAACCTATAGAAAAGGATCGTTATACATTTGGATACCATAGAAACATTAGGAGTAATGAAACTGCTTATCGTGGTGTTCGGATTTGCTCCTTGTTTTGTTTGTCCTACGGCCCGAGTCTCACAAAAAGGAGGAGCAAGACTTTTTGGTTGACTACCTTCTTGACGACACTCCGAGAGGTCTCGAGTCTGAGCCACAATGTGGCCAATCTCACTTCTAATGTTTTGTTTATAATAGCAAATACTGGACAAACTCTTTTTTTTATTATTATTTAGCATAAGCTGGTAAAATTTGATAAGATAAAACTACTTTCAAAAGTTATATTGCAAAGGGGTAATGTGATAATAGGATTGGGTATGTAAATAAATATCAACCAGTAGACCCAAGTTGGGTTGTTTACAGATCAGGCCTCGAGCCCATTTCATATAAAGGGTTCGTTTAAGTTAGATCTGAAAAAGGAAAACATGTAAAAAAAACTTTTGTGTTATATGTTAAAACATTTGATATATAAAATAACTTAGGTGTATAAAAGATGGTATTATGTAAACTCGAATCGTCATTCCAATCGCGTCACGACTACTCGTTTCCTCGGCCCGTCTCGCGTCTCGTTCAAGACCCGATCATCTACTCGTCTCGACTCGTTTATTTACGACATAACTTAAATTACTAGTTATATTTTATAAACATATTTCGAACTATAACTATAAAAAGAATTAGCCTTTAAATCATTAGGACACTTTATTTAGTCTAAACAAACACTTGTTTTCATATCAACGGGTTAATAGTTATTATGACACTTAGTCGCCGCACAAAAATTAAAACATATATACGGGTCATACCTAATTTTCTAAAAACTATTATAACTTATAAACGTAATTTATTTTTATTTAAACTTTTATAATAAAACTATTACTTTTATAATTTTCTTATTAACTAATATTAGTTATATGAATATATATACTTTAAGCGACATTTCTATAATTTAAATACATTTACTATTTATATGTGATATTTTCCGTACATCATCTTTCGGTTACCGACAAACCAAAGACTTATCGTTTGTGATACTTTCTATTATATGTACATATATACTTAAGCACTTCCGAAAGCCAATGATAGCCAATAATTTGCCAAAACTACTTAAACGAAAACACTGCCACACAAACAAACATAAAATAAACATTATAAACTCAACTAAACTACAAGCTAAGACTTGCCATGTCATTATAGGTCGCGTGTCGGTACTTCACACTACTACTAGTTGACTTTACCCGATTGCAGACTACTTCACTAAGGTGAGTTTTCATAGCCCCTATTTTACTTGTTTTCAAATACTTTTGGGGGAGAATACATGCTTATTTTTACGATCGAACGCAAGTACAAAATTACTGTTGCATACTAGTCTAAGTCCCGATAACCCAATTACTATTACTACGCCCATTATCATGAACCGTTAGTTACTCTTTTGTGAGTAAGCGCAAATGCTATGAATAGATCTATTGGGGTTGACACCCCCTTCCATAGTAGGATAAGCTCTACTGACCATTAGTAGGAGTCGGACGAACGCAATTTGAGTAAGTCACAAGTGTGTGGGTTATGCACTTGTATTTGGGAATTCATTTCGTTAACGTTTCGGTGTCATGAGCTTAGACCGTAGAATACTTTATTTCGTGCCATTGGGTTACATTGGTCACACCTTGCAAATCTTGTGGTTCAATAAATTCATTTATTTTAAACCTATGATCTCACCAACATATTTGTTGACAAATTTTAGCATGTTATTCTCAGGTAACTAAGATGGAAGTATATGTAGCACCACTCACGGTGATCACTTGCATGGCAACTCCTTTTCAACACTTCATTATGTTCGAGTACATTCAGTGGAACTACTTAATTAATGCTTTAGTTTATGAAGTGTAACTTGACAATGTTGAACTATTTTATTTCAAAACCTGAATGTACTGTTTTCAAAACGTCTAATATAGAGTACGTTCTTTATTATCTTGTGTTGTGTGCTACATATGTAACGCTCCTCAATACCATTCAGCTGCGTAAATTTGAGGGTGTTACATCATCCCAAAAACTAGTCACATCCTAGCGAGTCATAAGGATAATTCACCCATTAATAACGCTATCCTACGCACATAACGGGCTCTTATTAGATTCGTCAACCTAATAAGTCCGCTATCCACGTGGATTAACGCTATTAATGTCAAGTCATCCGTGACCCATGCATAACACATAATGGGTATTAAATACTCATAAATGACACATTTCGGTAAACGTGCCCTCGAAACATTTAATAACTCGTTTATTACAAAATATTTCCATTTTAAGACGTTAGTTCCCTTTTAAATATCGAATAACAAGACGAGTCTTGTTATCAAATATTTAGTATAAAAACCCTTTATTATCTATATTTTATAGTTTTATTTACAAGTTTATATATATATTACGTCAAGTTTCAATATAAGTTTCGAGTTATTATCCGTCTCGAGTTCACAATTCCGAGTCATGACTCTCGGCTTTTACACGTCATATTATCCAATAAGTACTAAAAGTACGTGTTACGGCGTTGTCGGGGTTAACCGAGACTAAAAAGTCACGGTAAGACCGACGTTGCGCAAAGTTGACATATATAATATTAAATCCAAAATAAACAATTCCACAATCTCCAATCAACCTCCAAACAATCTCATATCAATCCCGTCATCCAAATAAAGTACCAAACATACCCGTAACTAATGTCGCGACCCTAATGGTCTTGACACGGTCCCGGTTAAGACCACGCGAACCAAACGACCCCTATAAGCTCTTTGGCTCCCCGCGTCTCATCCAAACTCCAACAACAACACCCAATATGCTACCACAACGACTCGAACCGGACCCATGGGTCCTTGAGGGTCTCAACTTCAAACCCAACGCCACCCAAAATGGACCCTAGTGGTCCTTGTGGCTCGTTCCATGCTCACAACTCCATCCAAACGAACCCTAATGGTTCATTCATTTCCCAAACACAACCAAACAAAATCCAAACACCATCAAACATCAAAACCCATCAACCAACTACAATCAAAACCTCATAAAAATGATAAAAATGCAATAACACATGAACACGACACAACACACAATACCAACACACTTGTTTTTATGTTTTATTAGTTTTAAACATTGTTTTATGTCCGTGTTCATCAAAACCCAACCAAGAAACACATGGGTCGAACCCCATGTGGTTTGTACGATTTCAAAAAAGGCTCAAACGAGCTCACCACTTGTTCCTTTTACCTTTATCTATCCCGATCTACAAATGTAACACGAAACCAAGAACACGCGCGGCGTTTTTACACGTTTTGGAGGACCAAAAGTGAGAGATAGGGCGCGTTCCTTTGTCAAATTAAAGAGGAGAAGAAGATCTACAAAGTGATGGTGGTGGTGTAGCCGTACGCGCGGCGGTGTGGCCGGAATTTGGCCGGAAAGGGTGCGGCGGCTAGGGTTAGGGTTAGAGAGAGAGAGAAGTGAGAGAAAGTGTGTTTTAGGGTTTTTAGAGAGAGAAACAAAGGTGTGTGTGTGTAGGAGGGGTGATATATATATGGGAGGGTAGGGACTAAAAAATAATGTTTTGGGAAGGGGGTGGCCGGCCAAGGTGAAGGAGGGGGCCAAACCCGTAAATTTTTGTAAACTTTCCCATTTTACCTCTTCTGAGCTCTTACATTTCCCTATTAGTGTCCAACGACTTTTATTTATAACTCTATTGTTTTTATTCACGTTTTTCCACGAATTTTGATTATTTACACCTCCCGTCTCGTGTTACGGTTTAAGAGTTACGTTTTCTCTCGTTATAGGATTTTATTGTGCCGACTCAAGTAGTGTCTAACATAACGGGCTATAACTCATACCACAACTCATACGATAATAAAATAAATCATAAAAACCAATAAACGATACCAAAATAAGTCATGACTAGTAGCTCCTAAAGGCAAACTACTCGGTCTAACTAGCGTAATGCGGTTACCTAAAAGGGCTCCCTAATTGCCAGTTGTCACATATACAACACAATCATAAACATCAAGCACAAAGACAATCAACAATATAAAACAAGAATAAAAGTAAAGCGATAAGTAAAAAGGATATGTAAACCGACACAATGTTTTATAGTGGTTTGGTCATGAAGCTCCTCTTCTCCCTACTCCACTCCATGAATACCAAACTGGAGAGTTACTTCACTAGATCAACAAGCTCCATTCTCGTTGAAGAAAACCTTACACAACGTTGCTACACTTTATCTGGTATAAAGCTAGATACCGGGTTCTTAACATAAACGGAAGAACCAATCCGACATCGCTTACACTTTATCCGGTACAAAGCTAAATACCGAGTCCTTCTTCGAGTACAACCAAACCCGTTATGTTTTGTGGCCCAACATAACAAACCTTGTGTTTTATGGCACAAACACATAAACGATCTAATGATACAAGATGATGTTACAAATGATGATCTAAGACAATGTGTCTAATGGATATAAATGACTAATCTAAATAAACTTCTATTGTTGATAAGCCTTCAAATGGATGAAAATGCTAAGATCACCAATGTTGTAGATCTTCATATATATATGTACATGTAGTGGATGGAAATGGCAAGGTCTTCTAAGACTTGCTTTGGTGGATCATCATGGAAGTATGCTTACAACATAATGAAGGTTAGAAGCATTATGATCAAATATTTTACATTGTTAATGATTGATGTTAATGGTGGATCTAATGGTTACTAATATATGCTAAAAACTAGTGAAAATGGAATGTTTAAGTCTGTGGAAGTCAGTGTGCAAAGGTTGGTATTTATAGGCAAAAGAACCAAAAATGTTTCTGTCCCCAAGGATCCCTTTGAAAAGAGATCTGGCTGCCTAACCCAAAGGGATCCGCCACAACTGGGTAACAAATCCTGGTTTTGGGTTATAAATTTTGGTCTTGGGTTATGAGTCATGTGATGTCACCATGAGGCAATAGATATCTTGGGTCATGGATTATGGACTTTGGGTCATGGTTTTTACCCTTTGTGATGTCATGCATGATGTAATGAGCATGGGTCATGAGTTATGGGTTATGTATAGTCCAACTCTATTTACTAACATATTTATTTATCTAGTTTGAACTTAACTATGTATTTATAAAAGTGTAAGTAACAAGTGTTACTTATAAGTGTTTTATAAAAATGGTTTTGACTTTATGTAAACTATTTTACTACATGTGTTTAATGGTTTATTAGGGGTTTGATCATAACGCAACATTACAAACATGTACGAACATGTGTTGTAGCATACAAGGACTTGAGACGTCGAGAGGTGTTGAAAGTATGTTGAGAGAAATATGATTACGAGTAACTTGTACATTTTACGTTATGTATTACAAGATACATGGTTTGTCATAAACAAAACAAATAAGACTGTATAGATTAAATATTGTAATATTTGCACTAACAATATCCTTACTTACTCTTTTATTTATGTTGTTTTGCATTATTTTATATGTCTTTTGCTAATATTTGTTATTTTTCAAGTCATAATGTATTATGTTATGAAATAGTTTGTTTTTATACTATGTTATAAGATTTGTATTATCACAAAAACATATGTGATAACACTTTTTATTATAAAATACATGACTAGCCTATTACCTCACTTTTTCTCTTATAAAAAAGGTTGAACGACTTATTCATTTATAGATTAAGCTTTTTACAAGTCTTTTGGTGTCTTAACTTCAATACCTAATTTTCTTTTACTGCAATTAGTATATATAATCTTAAAAGAAATATGCATTTTCAAATTACAAATCAACTAAAGTTTGCTAAAATTTAAAGATGACTTGTCATTAATATGTAATAATTGCAAGATCTAAGAACCTTGTGGTAGATTTCAACAATAACTAGTCATGTTAAAATGGGGTACGAAGGAGACAAAATATAGACAAATCATACTGGTATCCCAAAGAAATCTCGAAAGTAAGGATACTGATTTCAAGAAGATTGCGACAAATTTCAAATCGACACTAATTACGAAGCGTAATGACTAATTAATAGGCTAAGGTTTTCAGACCCAAAAATGATATACCTAATTTTCTTTTACTGCAATTAGTGTCTATAATCTTAAAATAAATATGCATTTTCAAATTATAAATCAATTCAAGTTACGCTAAAAATTAAAGATGGCTTGTCGTTAATATGCAATAATTGCAAGATCTAAGAGCCTTATGGCAGATTTCAACGATAACCAATCATGTTAGAGTGGAGTATGAGGGAGACAAAATGTAGACAGATCATACTGGTATCCCAAAGAAATCCCGAGAGTAAGGATACTAATTTCAAGACCTCCGGCAAGTGTGCGACATATTTTAAATCGACACTAATTATAGACCATAATGACTAATTAATGAGTTAGGTTTTTCATATCCCAAAATGATTATGATAAACCCCCCCTCCCCCCAAACAATTAAAAATATATTGTTTTAAAGGCAAAACGTACATAATAGCTACTTGGATTATTTTAGAAAGCACAAGTAACTAAAAAGTAATAAAAATACAAAAATGTACAAATCCGATAAATTGTTTGGAGTGTGTTATTGAGGGATATGATTATAAAGTTTGATAAGAGAAAACGTACAAAACGAAAAACGATAAAAGCTATAAGTTGTAAAAGAATCATTAGTAAGGGTAGCAATAACAACACCCCTAATTAATGGTTGAGTATTATCTACGACATATATAAACTTTCTATCAAACCAATGATCACGAAATTAAGACTCGCATCATAGCCAGTCACATCCCCATCCCCACCATTTTGTAGGTAGAGACCAACTCTGTTACTTCACCCAACTATCAACCATATTAAAAAGTAAGTGTATAGTATCGGACTCAAGACTAAAAGTTACAAGATGCATTTGTGTGTAGGTGTGTAAGCATTTTCATGGTTTAATTGGATTTCAAATTTCCATTTCAACGGATGACGGGTATTAAACTTTTTTAGAATGCCAACTTACAGGGTTGAGTTTCACATAGCGATTTAGCATTGTTTGCAAGTTTTGAATATAAAATTTTAAGCTTTGATATTTCATTTCTAGTGTTCGATTTTACAAGGCTTTTTTAGGATCAAATCTCACATTTATTCTTAGTCTTTTTTTTTTCTATACATAATATCATACTTAACCATCGTCCACATGGCCCACAAGCACACATTAATACATATTTAATGTTATAAGAAAAATATACATGGTCCACAAGCACACATTAATTCATGTCTCGTCCAATCTTATAACTTTGCTTGACTTTATATGGTGTTACCGCTGCTATAGTAACAATGTAAGGTTGTTATGTACTACATTACTATTGTTTCTAATGAAGTTTAACGAGCTTTGCATTTGCATTTGCATGTGCATTACGGTGTGACAAACTTTTATTTTAATATGGGTTTTAACTAGTTTTTTTTGCTTTAGTCAATTTTGCGAGATGAATTATTTACTGTAATATAGAATAACTCAAAAACTTTCTACCCGATAAACGTACCACCTGTAAGACAAATAATATTGATAATTGATTATAAGAATATATATGACGCAATATTTATGGCCTAATACTTGTGCTTATAACCCAATCCTAATTTAATACAATACTAATATAATTCTAACTCTAATACAAATATCTTTTTTTGTGTTACTAGTCGAGTTTTAGGTGAAGACTAGTCGAGCTTTAGATGACATATATCTCCATGTCGCTCCAACCAAAACCACAAAAACTAAAAACAGAAACAAAAGGGTCAAAACAGAACCAAACATCACCAGATGATTTCAACAACTTTAGCAGTACTTCGACGAACTATATCTCCATGTAGAAACATCGAATGATGAATCTCTACGGTGAGGTCGTACATCAGTGCGTGCGTCCGGAAGCTATGATCATAATATTAGTAACATCTGACGGTTAACTGAAACGCTTGGCCAATGCTACCACAACAATGCAAAAAATGACAGAACCGTAACATATAAAAAACTTTGACTAGTTTTTGTGACTTGCTCGAATTTCAGATTGAAAAACTGAACAATCAAACGCTAGAACTATGTGTCTAGTACTTGAATTCCGATTTTCAAAAAGATCTGACAGTTGACGAAGCTTAGATCGTGTTTTTCCCACAGCTGTGCAAATAATGAAGAACGGAAAAGAAAACGGGATACGGTACCACTGGTTCACCAACAATTAACTCCAAATACCAAAAGTGTAAACAAACAATTGATTTGAAGTTTTAAACCCAAAACCCAAGGTAAAACCCCCAAACCAAACAGGCCTATGGGATATCCGATATCTCACAAACAAATCATTCGAAAAAAGTAACTCTCTTTGCAGGTTAGTGCATTTTCAAAAACTACATACGAAATACAGTTCATTACAAAAATATTATTCGAAAAAAGCAACTCTACTTATAGATTAGTGTGTTTTAAAAAACTCCGCATGAATTCCAATATGGAAATAAAGAAAAATATCAAAACACGCCAACGAATTAAATAGCACAAATAAATGGTCCAAATTTATTGGATGTAGGAAAATATAAAAGAAGAAAGAAAATAAAATGAGGGGAAAAAGAGAGAAAAAAGATCACAAGACATTTGAACTAAAACCACAAGCTTAAAAGGCAATGGGTTTTTGACCCTGCTACAAATAAATTTCGCTTACTGCCTTTTACCCTAACCGATGCCCCCTACTAAATTGATGCCCCACACCGTCGCCCTTATGGCCCACTACCACCGGGCCTGGATCCAAGGCATTCAAAATACCTTTCGCACAATACAATGCAACAAGTATGTTGTTTTCTTTGTCAACAAAGACATAGATAACACGTTTTAATAGCAACGAGGACTATCTAAACATGCATACAACGTTTTCAAATGTGTTGTGCCCCTGGGCTTTAACATAAAACATACCAAATCTAAGCAGAGGTAAGAAACCATCCATTACTCCCAATACATAAAACCCATGCAACATTAACCAAAATATAGCAGAACCTACTGATAAACAAGTTTTGAACAACCTGAACTAGTTTCAAAAGGAAGCGTCAAGCGTTTAGTACTTTAGTTTCCATTAGAGTTGTCGTCTCCTGGTGCAACACCACCAAAGAGCCGATATGCAGCTCTTATAGCCGCATAAAGCTCCCCTGGGTTAGTATCTGCATCGCCCACTGCCTCTATTCGTAGCCCATCCAAGTCTTGGTCTCTGACAGTCATAACCCCATTTGAATAACTCCAATTTGAATTCTGATACAAATTAGTAATCGCCAATCAGAGAAAAGAAATCAACTAAATATATTAAAAATATCAGGTTGCTAAACTTGATTGATAAACAGGCACTTTTGGTGACTAATAGTCACTAAACATGTAAAATGTGACCTATTTAACCGTCCAAGTTAAGTTTAGTGACCTCCACAGCATGTGGTAGAGTAACCACAATTATAATTATAAGTAAAAAGAAGCATAAACATGTATGAGATAAAGACGTGATTTATAAGAGGCCACTTTTGACAAGATTTTGATTTGTTGATGACTTCCTATTACTCGCTTGAGTAACCAAGCTGAAGCATATAGTGCATGAGAACACTACCCCAAAGAGCAAGTGTGTTCTTGAGTTGCTACCTTTAATATGCAATAATCACGACTTTGCTAAATGTATGGCATAAACAAACAGGAGAGAAACTTCCTGGTGATCTGATTAATATTTAACTCGTATGGTTCCATTACCTGGCCACTTTCGTCTCTTTGTTGCCACACTTTGTGCTCAGCTGCCTACATATATCAACAGGGAAATAAAGCTTAATGAGAACCGTGAAATGTAACATAAAAACCACAAAAACGTTAAAATAAAATGATGATGAACAACACAAAGATGAACTGACCCGAACACATTCTCTTACAGATTCATTAGTTGGGTCCAAATGCGTGGCTGCATAAAACCGAAAATAGAATAATTATTTCAATAAAGATATTTTAAAAAGTTCATATGTTGATCCCATAGCAAAAACCTTTCTGAGGTTTATTTTGCCTACTAAAAAAGGTTAATTCATTAGGGGAGTAACACAAAACAGTAAAACCATTAATCAGATTCTGATAATGTATAAAATATGTACAAACCTATTCCATATCCTTTCTCAAGGGCGTCTGTGTATTTCCCTTGAGCAAAATATATATACCCTATACGACAGTAGGCCTTGATGTACTTTGGGTTGATTGCAATTGATTTCTGACAGTCAATGATTGCATCTGCATGCTGGCCGGTCTGGGTATAAGCAGCTGCCCTGAAAAAGTACCCATTCAACACAATGTAAAAAACATATTAAATATAAAACGTGAATTCCAATTACTTGAGTAGATAAGTCACCTGTTGCAATAATAAATAGCATTATCACCACCAAGTGCTATAGCAACAGTGTAAAGCTCAATTGCATCAGGATACAACTTTGATTCCATAGCCTTGTTACCTACATCGGAACAATTTACATGAATGGATATTAGATAATATATTGTTTCCATCTTTTAATGTCGTAAGGGTTATACAATTTATATTTTCCTTCCACTCTTTCAAATGCCATAACAAAAAAGTCAGTTCCGTGTTGAGATGGTATGATATCTGAAAATGCAAATGTAAGACATAATCACAAGTGTTCATAAGGTTTGACAAAGAATTACCTTGTAGCTTGAAGGTATCAGCCAAACTTGTAAGATTGATTTCCTTGCATCCAGATTTTTCCATATCCTTAAATCAAAGTACGCCCATTGTCAGAAGCATACTATGAAAGAAAATCATAGCAAAATATTTTGAAACAATTGTAATTTTCAGTGACAAGTTTCATTAACATACAGGGATAACAACTATGTTCAATTTCTTAATACTGAAACATGTTGAACAATGGAATTTCAGGGTTTAATATGACTGAACAGATCATCTTGAAATGATTTTTTTTTTCCCAAACTTTTTTCAAGCAAGTCAGTACACATTACTAGTAATTTAATTCCAAAAGCGTAAGACCATATTTATACTTCATGGACAAACAGTACTTTCCACTTCAAGACTAGTCACTAGTATGAGTTTATTTTTCCAATCGTTAAGGCCCATTCTATATATCCACTAAACGGTCACGGATATAGACAAGATTTGTTCCTGGTAAAAAATTTTACTGTGTTAATATACTCACCAGGCACTATAAATTTGATAAGTAGCCACACAACATTATAAATTTAACTTATCTATTAACTTTTGAAGTGGTTCTGAAACCTTTTTTGCTAAATAACATGGGTTTCATAGTCTCTAAGGCCTTAAAATACTACTGGATAATGCTTAGAAATATAGTTGCCAGGCACTATAAATTTGATAAGTAGCCACACAACATTATAAATTTAACTTATCTATTAACTTTTGAAGTGGTTCTGAAACCTTTTTTGCTAAATAACATGGGTTTCATAGTCTCTAAGGCCTTAAAATACTACTGGATAATGCTTAGAAATATAGTTGCCACCAAACAAGATAACAGAACGATATACAATCATGCAAATTTGTAATACGGGGCAAACATAATCACTCCTCAAGGACAAGGATTCACATAGGCCACACTTAGTTTTTAGGAACCACAAAAATCACGGTATTGTAATCATTTTAGAAAGAAAATAAAAAATAAAAAAAAATACAACACTGCAAACACGCTTTATTATTTTACGCCACTATGAAAAAAATTGACTATTAGTTTCCTACTTGTACTTTTCCCATTCTAGGTGCTCTATTATTTTACGCCACAATTTAGTCACTATACTTTAAGTTATTTGTTAAGAACTTCACCAAACTTATGAGTGGTTGATAACAATAATACCCATCTAACTTGTAACCAGTTGAGAGAAATGGTGTGGCATAAAATACATGTTACGTGGTCGCCAAATCATCAGCTGCATAGACCATTATTCCATTTCAAATTCATGTTATTGACTTGTTGTCTATGTTATTGACTCAAGTTTTACTAATTTTTTCACTGTTACTATTCATCAGTTCAACAAAGCAAACGAAACTGAAACTAACACTGAAACAATTAGTGATTCACTTCAACGAAACTTAAACCATCCATCACAAGAAACACTGAAAACAGGGACAAGTGGATCCAGTTCGAAACTTAATCGAACAAATTCAGCCATCGAAAGTTGAAAAAGTCTTCATACTTTATTATTATAATTTTGAATTTCCATGTTCATTGCCCAATCATACATTTTTATTGGCTTTTTGGTTACAACGTACTCATTAACTATAGTATAATACTCATGATATGTTAAAATGAGTAGAGTACTTACATTGGGAAATTTGTAAAAGTAGAGAACTACTACGGTTAATTTTCCAAAAAATAAAAGTTGGTATCACCGGATCATACCGCAAAAGCACTGTGAAACAGGTTTTTAGCTCTATGAAGTGCCTGTTCATCATCTCCACTGGCTGCATTCCCAAAGTATTGAACCTTTTTAAGGGCTTCAAGAAACTGACCATAAAGTTCATCCTCACTTACCCCTGTCAATTATGCAAGATGCTTTACATCAGTCATACTTGGAGACCAAAAATTCATAGTAAAAGAGACTAAATTTTGCTATACATTATTCTGAGGTGAATTAAAATGGCGTCATGTTATTTATATTAGGAAAATATTCCCTTTGTTGTTAATTATCCTCGGCCAAGCATACCTCTTAGTCGATCTGTTACCAGTTTTGGGAAAGGGCTGTTTCAGCTAAGATATCGCATATAATCATATATAATTCAAGACATGCGTCTCAATCATAAAATTGATTTTAGTGTTTGTGTCATTGCGGGAATGTGGCAAAGTGTGCCAGTAATGAGAAATTGCAAATTCCCCATTTCATATAGATTCTGTTTACTTTTATGGATCAAGAATTTCTAAACTAAGGGACCAACATATTCAATGTACTTGATTTGTAAGAGTGTTTACATCCGCAACATTACAACATGAACCATAAGATGGCAAAATTTTTACTACTACTAGTTACTAAAATAAATCCCACTTATCCTAAATTTAACTTGATAATAACAATACAAGTAAACAAAGCTTACCCGATAACAAAACAATCCCATTACACAAAGCAATAAATCATATTATCCTTTCAGTGCAGAACAAATAAAATTCCTTTTAAACTCCCCTCAACTAACTACATTCTTAATCAACGTTTTGAAACCGAACCCGTTCCTAACCGGCTCCCGGTTTAACTGGTCCAACCGACGGTCAAACCGTCTTGAAGAAAAATCCAGCCAATGAAATATAAAAGATTATATATCTTTGTATCCAACAAGTTGCTTATAAAATATAAAAGATTCTATGGACCACAACACTACATCTAGGTGATATGTCAAAATCCAAAAGTCATCACCCTTTCTTCATCATTCATCAACACTACATCTAGGTGACCTGTTTTCTCCGGGTTGGAGCGGTTCGATGACAAGCGGTTCGGCCGGTCCGGTCTGGTTTTCTAAACAACGTTTTTATTCGCTAAAGGGTGAACTAAAATGTGAAAGGTCTCGTAACAACCTGATGCGGCAACACCAACCTTCTTAAATAAGAGGAGGGCTTTACCCGGGTTGTGTGTGTGAAAGTGAGTTCAAACCCCATAGTTTATTGGCCAAAAAGTAAAAAACTATAATTAACCAAAAAATAAATAAAAAATAAACTACATTCTCCGCTTTTCGCCCCAACAACATAGAAAAAAAAATACTAGCCTAAAAAATTCCTAGACATGACAAAAAAACCTGAATCTCAACAAACATTTAGCACCTTTTTTTCTAGTACTAAACAAGCCCTAGTTTCACTTATATATCATAAATCAAACACAAGACACTAAAACCTAACAATATTTCGTTACAAAGTACAAAAACTTAAAAAAAAAAAAAAAAAAAAAAAAAAAAAGTTACAAAGACAACAGTAAAATTTTGAAATGAAACTTAAAAAAAAAAAAAAAAACAAACAGTAAATTATTAGTGGTAAAAAGTGAGAGAGTAAACCAGAATCAGCCTTGAAATTTGCCATTGGAATTTCGTTGCTTTGCTTTGCTTGCTTGCTAGTAGGAGGCAGGAGTGTACAAATGTTGTGTTGTATTTGGTCTTTTTATTTGTGTTAGGTGTAAGAATTTTTCCAAATATAGTAAAAAGTTACTTTGCCATTTAACTTTTCAATAACCCTAGTTAAACATACCCGTTAAAGCAAGTTTGCCATTCATCCCGTTAAATTTTTGGACCTGATATGTTTCGGTCCAAAGTTGATTTAACGTGGCATCGTCTAGGTGGCTCGTGACATGTCATGAATTGTTGAGTTTATAATACATGACTTAAACGTAAAACATGTAGACATCAAGAGTACACAGCGGAAGACTTTAGATCATAACAAATAAATAATTAACTGAATTAAAAGCGTAACATACCTCTTGCAAATGTCAGATCTCTTGAACAAAACAGAAGAAGTGGTTTAAAGAGTTGTCCCTTACCGTTTTACAACTCAAACCAATTAGGTGTAAGAATAGTGTCTTACTACCACAGTTTTGTACACACGAATTAACCAACGAATCAAACGATTGCTAAATCTAACACAAGTCCTTGTTTTTATGAAAAACAAAACCAAAACACCCTTGGAGGAGGGTTTCGGCCGAATAGGGACAAGAGAGGAAGATGAGAGATCTAGGGTTAATCCAATGCACAAAGTAATTAAAAAAAACTCTAGACCCTAGCCTTTGTATTTATAGTGTTTGTAAATCTTTGGGAACAAGTTAGGGTTTGGGCTTGGAGAAGCCCCCTATGGCCGGCCATCATGCATGCCCCAAGGGATACCCGAATCTTTTCCTTATTAAGATTTTACACTACAAGTCCTTTCTTTATAGTTAACTATCGTTAGTTATTTTTCGTTAAATACTTAACGTTCGTTAAATGGACTTTATCTGCAATAATTAATCGTAAACATTAACATTAATTATTTAACTTTAATTCTCATTCGCTAATGTGTGCACTCCCATGGTCACGAGTTCAATCCGACATTTACGTATTTGTAAATATATACATTTCCAACAGCTCCCACTTGGATATGTTTACAAACGTGAAATGACATTGGTTAGCGTCTAGCAACACGCCAATGCCCCGGTACAACTCGTGTATGGTTTTCTGGAGAAAAACCAAGTTTCGATGATTCATCATCATATTCATCCTTTGTTTCTAATACCATGTTAATAAGAATATGGATCTCACTCATTTCTTAATTAACTATTCTTTTTCTCGCTTTATGTGATTGATCAAGATTACCAATTCTTCAACAAATTCCGAAGACCTTGGGCATGGCCATGCAAACATCTTAACAACCCTACGAAGGGCCCCAAGAGTATTATACTTCAAAATAAATTTGAAGGAAACAAATCCGTTTTTACTACAAGCAGGATTCATAAATTTCGCAACACTTCTGAAAACAACCCTTATAACTACCAGTTTCGTATAGCGTTAGATTGCTTCACAGAAATGCACTACATCCATGACATATCTCGGTATCTCAAGTCGAGGATAAATATTCATGATATAATTAATGACTAAGATCCATAAAGTATTATCATGCAGGTGGGATAAGTCTTATACTCAATTTATTGAATATCATCTCGAAATTAGTCATGCTACGCATCAATATACTTTCAAGTATATTCTAACTAATACTCTGATTTGTCTTAATTCAATATCATTCCCATGTTATTGATTGACAACGGACTATTTAGAATAACTTAAGTTATTCAAGGATTTAAACATGCAAATATAGGATAACATCATAATAAATGAATAATAAACATAACAAAATACTTTATTTCATTTCAACAATAATGTTTACAATATCCTTTATCTAAAATACTTAGTCACAGATGGGCATGAAACTACTAGCTAAATAAAGTCCAAACTTATCGTGACAAATAATTAAGTTTTTCACTGTAAGGCCTTCGTTAAAGGATCTGCTAGGTTATCATCTGTGTGAACTTTGAGCAACTCAATTTCACCTATCTCGACTTGTTCTCGAACATAGTGATATTGTCTAGGATAGTGTCTCGTGCCCTTCATGACTCCAGGTTCATGGGCAAAAGTAATTGCAGCAGAATTGTCACAATATACTTTAATAGGATTTTCAATCGACGGCATAACACCAAGCCCCGAAACAAACTTCCTTATCCAAACAACTTCTATGGCAGCCCTGCCGCTATGTACTCACTTTCGTAGCGACATCGCAAGTGTTGTCTGTTTCTTGCTCTTCCAATCTACAGCACCTCCATTGATGACAAATATGTAACCCGTTTGAGACTTCGTATCATCTTTGTCACACTTCTAGGATGCATCGCAGTAACTGTAACAGCAGTTCTGCTCGGATTTCCCATACACTATGAACATATCTCTTGTAGCCCTAAGGTACTTGAGAATATGTTTAACAGATTCCGTGAATTTCACCCGATTCGTTGATACCGACCGTCAAGTTTTGAGCAAATGCCACATCGGGCCTTGTGCATCGCACCGCATACATGATAGATCCTACAGCCGAAGCATAAGGAAATTTCTTCATATGCGCCACCTCTGCAGGTGTTGAAGCAGCCTTGGTCGCTCAAACCATGATTTACTTGCATTGGCAAAAATCCCTTCTTGGAATTTTGCATATTGAATCTCTTCAATATTTTGTCAATGTAAGCACTTTGGCTTAAACCAATTAGCCGCCTTGATCTATCCCTGTAGATCTTGATTCCGAGTATGTATGCTGCTTCCCCTAAGTCCTTCATCGAAAAACATTTACCAAGATATGCTTTCACCTCATTTAGACTTGGTATATGATTTCCTATGATTAATATGTCATCGACATACAGAACAAGGAAAGTAACATGACTCCCACTAGCTTTGTGATATACACACGACTCATCAAGATTCTGAGTAAATCCAAAACCTTTGATTTCTCCATCGAATCTTTTATTCCATTGCCTTGATGCTTGCTTCAGTCCATAAATGGACCTCTTAAGCTTGCATACACGGTTAGGAAATTATGGATTCACAAACCCCTCGGCTTGCCATATAGATGTCTTCATCTAGACGGCCATTCAAAAAAGCGGTTTTGACATCCATTTGCCAAATCTCATAGTCATAGTGTGCAGCTATAGCTATGAGAATCCTAATAGCTCTTATGTCCGCTACAGGAGAGAATGTCTCCTCGTAGTCAATGCCATAGGTTTGAGTAAAACCTTTAGCCACCAGACGAGCCTTGTAGGTGTGTACATTGCCATCCATGTCAGTTTTCTTCTTTAAGATCCACTTACTTCCAACGATTTTTGCATTGGGAGGAAGGTCAACTTCAATCCAAACTTCATTATCTTTCATGGATTGCATTTCCCCATTCATAGCAATCTACCATTTATCCTTTTCAGGATCAGCTATGGCAGCCTTATAGTTGGCAGGTTCATTAAGATCCCCAACTATATTTTCCTCCACCTCTACGTTAAGACATAGACGGTCAGGTGCACGTATAGTCCTTTCAGACCTACGAATGGGAACAACTTCAGGAGGAACGCCTAAGCTTTCAGGCTCTTCTTGAAGTTGACTAGTAATTTCAGAAGGTGTTGTATCTTCTTGATCATATTCCATATCATATACTCTCCCACTGAGTTCTTGAGATATGAGATTCCTTTCAAGGAAATATCCATACCTAGCCACAATGACTTTGTTCTCACTGGTAGTAAAAGTAGTAACCCATAGTTTCCTTAGGGTATCCTACAAAGATACACTTAACAGATCTGGCTTGGAGCTTATCAGGTGTGTCACGTTTAACAAACGCTTCACATCCCCACACCTTTAAGTAAGAAAAGTTGGGAGCTTTTCCTGTCCATATTTCATATGGAGTTTTAACAACCTTCTTCGTTGGAACCATATTCAAAATGCGAATAGCAGTTTCAAAGGCATAATCCCAAAAAGTAAAAGGAAGAGTCGTAAGTTCAAACATTGATCGTACCATGTCAAGTAAGGTACGATTTCTCCTTTCCGATACACCATTTTGTTGTGGAGTATAAGGAGATGTGAGTTGCTGGATAATTCCACACTCAGCTAAATAATCTTTGAACTCTTGACTTATATACTCACCACCTCTATCGGATCGAAGAGCTTTAATCTTCTTACCGAGTTGTAATTCTACTTCACTTTTAAAAACCTTAAATGTTTCAAAGACTTCATGTTTATGTTTAAGTAAATAACATAACCATAACGCCGAAATCATCAAGGTTAAGAAGTAGGAAGCACCACGTTTTGACACATGTCTAAGTGGACCACACACATCAGTGTGTATCAATCCAAGTAGATCAGAAGCCCTTTCCACTTGTGGTGAAAAAGGTTTCCTTGTCATCTTCCCAGCAATGCAAGACTCGCATTTGTCAAATGATTCATCATTGACCGTTTGTAAAAGCCCATCATGTTGCAGCTTTTCTATGCGTTTCTTGCCTATATGGGCAAGGCGACAATGCCAAAGATAAGAAGAGTCACAGTTCGACTTGCTCTAATTATTACTAATGCTATACAACGAATTATTTTCATTGGATATACAACCATCCATATCAATTTCAAACACACCAAGCATAGGAATTGCATTAAAGTAAAAAACATTATTTAAAGAAACTGAAATTCCATAACTGGTAAAAGTGTGCACAAAACCAATATCTTTTAACAAAGAAACTGAAATAACACCCCTAACAATGGAGGGTGCATAATGACAATTATTTAGTTCCAAAATTAAGCCCGAAGGCAACACTAAATCAAAAGTCCCTATGGCTTCGACAACTGCACGCTTTCCATTTCCAACGTACAAGTATCTCTCTCCACAGGTCAGCTTCCTTGCTCCTCTAAGTCCCTGCGATGCTGTCACACCCCCAAAATATCACAGCGGAACGATAGTGTCTTTGGGGTATGACTTCATAGCACAAAGTATGGATACAGAAAACGACCTCTAAAATGAGACGTTTTGAAAGGTTTACCATTCGATTAAATAAAGTTGAAGTTTACAAAACATGAGATCCCAAAGTTTGATAATACATAAAGGGTTACAAAACATGTCGAATGGTAATAGATAAAAACACAAGACTCCAATGTATGCCATGTGACCCAAAGCTCCATGAAATGCTATCGCCTTACGAACTGAGATAAACATGCTAAAAAGTGTCAACACAAAGGTTGGTGAGTTCATAAGTTTGTTGAAAATGATTTGAAAAAGAGTCTTTAAAGAATGTTGATGCAGCAAAGGCATTGTAATCCATTCAGTTCGAGTTCCGTCCATACAAAACTCGCAACCTATGTGTTCACAACCCATTGCCTAAAATAGTATTGTCAACCTTGTTTGTAAGTAGGACATATGTGTATACGATATATACATGTACTTAATGCAAAGAATCACAGCCAACTGAACCTCTTGACAAGTCTAAATTGTTTGTTGTGTTTCATTGAATAACAAATTATATTCACCCTGGTCACGCCATCAAGGACCCTAGGGTGGGGGCGTCAGCCCGATAGTACTATCAATACCTCTCCGCCAGCTCCCGCAGGAGTTAACCAGTTGCTAAAGTATGTATGTTGAAGCATAATTGAAAACAAGTTTAGCACATTAAGGCACATATCGCAATAAACCACACATAATGTCCAAAGAGTTTAAGAAGTATAGTGTAACACAATTGTATAAATGGTTTGAGTATTCGTAAGAGTATAAACAAGTATTTAAGCATGTATCTCCCCCAAAGAGTTTGTAATAATTTAAACGAGTAAAAGCGGGGTATGAACTCACCTGGTATGATTGATATGCTAACAAAATGAAGTGCACGGAAATGAGGCTCGGAAACTATCCGCGACCTAAAATGAATGATGTGCTCTAATATAAGTCATGAAACAATGTGGTGCATGCAAATCCATATGTAATCTATACCACTTGTACGATTTTGAAAATAGAATTTATCGTCGAAATATATGTTTATGACATCTCGTCATGTTTATAAAATACTTTACAAGTATATACGTTGAATCAACATTCTACGATAATCGTTTTGTGATTTATTGTGAAATTATACTTTTCGTCGTAAAATAATGTTATTTGACAATTTCATGAAAGTGACTAAACGGCCTCGAAAAGCTAGTCGTAAAATGGTGCACGTCAAGTGTCAGGAAACAAACTCAACGGTTTTGGGAAGCTTGTATCGTTATCTCAAAGTTTTAGTGTTTAAGTTTTCATCCTAGTGGTCTCGATCATGGAGAAAAATATAGGTAAAGTATGGTACTTGTGTCCAAAATATCGTTTTAGGGTGGTTTCCGGCAAAGTTTAAATGACCGTATTTTATTCGTTACAACTCCGCTGACGAACGGTTGGACATTTTGGAAAATATGCTAGGCGAACTTACTTTTACTAGAAGACATCACATTATAAGAAGTACTACATCCTTGTTAAAAACGACCCTCAACATGGTCCTCGTTCGTAGTTTATGTTTAATAGAAAATATATTAAGGTTGCTTATATAATAAAGTTACCGCAACTTTGTGTAAACGTGTATAATTTAATCGTTACAAGTCCGTTTTCTACATCCTTAGACTCGTGTTAAAGTATACTAATATATTTTTGATAAGTCGACACATTTTATAATGCTTAAGACTCATTTTGACCGTAAAGAGTGACATTTTCATGCTGAAATTTCGGAATTATTAGTTTTCGTCAGCCAAACTTCAAAAATTCATAACTTCTTCGTTATAACTCCGCTTTTAACCCGTTCAAGCGCCCGCGTTTTGCTTTTTAAAGTATATTTTCCAAATATCTAGCCCAAAATATTTTACCAACTGACGAATTTTCCCAGATTTAAAAATAAGATCAGACCCTTAATTAAACTTGTCGAAATGAGTTTTCACGCGCAAAACCTATTCTAACCAATTCAAAACAACTCCGAAGCTATTCTAATCCTACCATACACCTTCTTAGGGTGTCATGGGTTCCTAGACATCACCAAGAGTGATTTATTACAAGGAATAATTATAGGATGTCAAATATATATATAGCTCTTAAAAATCAAAGAAAAAGTGGTATTGATCAGGTCCGAACCGTCAAGTTTATCACACAAGTCAACCACTTGTGAATGGTCAACCGTAATAAAATTCAAACAGTCTAAAACCAATGCAATTTCCCTTGAAATATAGTGGATTCCGTCGTTAAATCCCTGAGGATTAATGGTGCTTAAAAACTTTCAGATGTCGAATGATCACTAAGGATAATGATCAGTAAGGATTTTGATTGATAATTACACTACTGATTGATTGGAATGGTATTTGGATACAGAATTATAAAGCACAACAATCAGATTAAACAAACTTAAATACGTACGTTTACTAAATTTTACGTAAACGTACAAAATAAAACGTAAATATAAAAGAATAAAACACCTATGGATATGAAAATGATATTTTTATAATCCTAATAATAAAATAAAATTATTAGAAAATTAAAATTATTTTTATAACTATTTATTTAATTATTATTATTTAAAAACTATTTTTAACTATTTAATAATACTCTAAAATATAAGAAAATATGAAATAAAGCTAGAAAAATGAAATTATGACTTAGAAAAATCTAAAATATTATAACACTTATTTTTAAATTGAAAATATATTTTTTTACACTTTTTATCTATTTATTAATAATTATATCCTATTTATTAATTATTTAAAATACAGTTAAATACAAGAAAATATAAAATTAACCTGGAAAAATGAAATTTTAACTTAGGAAAATCTAAAATATTAGAAAACTAATTTTAAAACTGAAAATATATTTTTTATGTTTTTTATTTATTTATTATTAATTATTTAATACTTTTTAACTATTTTAAATTCTAATAAATACTAAACAGGCTAAGAAAATTCTGAACTTTTTTATAAAATTATCCTATGATGACAGAAAGCTAAGAAAATTATAAAAACAAAAAGTTCTTAATAATAAGTTGAAAAAGAAAATTAAAAAGCTAATTTATATTAAATAAACGCTATCACTATTTTTAAAATGATGTTTTTGTGTTTTTTTCTTTTTAAAACCTACTTAACTACTGATAATAAGTAACTTTAATAAAGACAAAAATTTTGCAACTTAAAAATAAGCAGTTTAATAAGCTTATGAGCTCAACAGTTTGGCTTTTTGCTTATTTTGATTTTTAAGTTCAAACAAAGTGGTTAAATAAGCTAAATAAAAAGAAACAAAAGTGAAATAAGATACAAATAATCTAAATGAACTGAAACGAAGCTAAAAAGCACAAAGGACTACACTGAAAAGCTATAATAAGCTAATAAGCAATTCCAAAATACTCTCTTAACCAAACAGGCCTGCAGCCATTTCTAAAAGCAAATTAAGCTCATTAAATAAGCTGAAAAGCTCAAAACAAGGACTGAGGTATTGAGAATGGTTGGTGAGCTTTCTAAAAAGTTCAAGCTCATACACTGGGACTTATTAATAAGCTTATGAAGAGCTTGTGAAAAAGCTTGTAAACCACTGAGTACTTAGTTAACACAGAAATGGGACAAGGTAAAAGCTTGTTGCAGCCCTACCAAATAAGCTGCAAAATGGAAAATAAGCACTGGACCTGTGAAATGGCTAGATTGGCTTTCCAAAAAGCTAAAATACACAAGCTAAGGTTCAATGTTGAGCTTTTAATGAGCTTGTGAAATAGGATGGCTCAACTGTGCACAGGGCACATTTTCAGAAAAGGGCTTAAAAGAAACCAATAAATAAGCAATTAAATAAGCTAACTAGAAATTATAAAAAATACTATGATTTAGATGAGCAACTAAATATTAATATCCCAAAAGCTTAAAACATGAAACTTAATATTAAATCTTATAGAAAATAATCTAGTTTATTCAAAAACTGCAAAACTGAAATTTTGACTTTTTAAGTTATACTAAAAAGTTGACTAAAATGAATTTTGGATTGATTCTACTTATTGATTATGTTGTAATAAGCTATGTTAAGATGAAATCAAGCTAGATTAACAAGTCCTAAACAACTGTGATGATTTTTAAACTCTTAATCCTAACAGTTAACAATTTAAGTGAGATTAAAAGTGATTTTGACTTTTTAACAAACAAACACTGGTTTTTATTGTATAACTAAGCTATTATAACCTAATGTAACATACAATAAACAAGAACACTGGCTTGAACAACCCCTAGTACAGTTAAACAAGCAAATCCAAACAACCCTTTACTAGACTGTTTTGAAGATTTAAACACTAAAACAGATTTTTAAAGCAAGAAATCTAGTGATTAACTTACATTAACTATAATGAGACAGAATTAAACTAAAATTAACAAGCTTTAAACACTTATACTAAGAAATGCAAATTATGAGAAAATTGCTTACAAATTGAGTTTAAGCATAAAACAGAGAACCAAGAGCCAATAACACAACCTATAGCTTCCCGAAGCACTAAACGAGGGCAATCCACAATCAACCTGCTCAGCTTCTTGATCATCTTCTCCATTGAATTTTGATTTTTAACTAATTATTTTGGTATTTTTGGTATTTTTTTCTTTTGATACTAAACAAAGTTTTAAGGTTTCTAAAGCTTTGAAGCTTTCTAGGAGCTTAAATGAGCTTAAGAGTCCATAATAACAATGATAACAACATTAAGCTTAACATGAGATTTTTGAACTTGAAATTTTACTTAAACTGAAATTGAAACTGAAAATGAAAATTGCTTATTGAAAAGGATTCACAATACACTGAAATGGATAAAAACAGTACTTGAAAGCTTAAAATTACACTGGAAATTGAAATTTAACTAAGACGACATACATTAATTAAAATTAAAACTAGATATTCTTCTACATGGCTCCAATCTTCTTTATATTGATCTTTTAGGCTCTTGTCGACATCTCTGAATCTTTCCCACTTGATTTC
Source organism: Chrysanthemum makinoi (assembly GCA_910596185.1). Taxonomy (NCBI): domain Eukaryota; kingdom Viridiplantae; phylum Streptophyta; class Magnoliopsida; order Asterales; family Asteraceae; genus Chrysanthemum; species Chrysanthemum makinoi. Next base: position 239,294,318 of record OU343224.1, on the reverse strand, counting down.
AACCCTTGAATTCATCAATCTCTTCATAATCGTACATGTGGCATTTTGGCGCCAAATTTCTTTGAGCAGGTTTTCTTCAATTAAGGATTCTTGGATGTTTGTGGAGGTGGAGGGGAGTGGGTAAACAGCTGGTAAGGTGAGGTGGAAAGGTGGTGGTGAGCTGGTGAAGAAAACCAGGGTGGTTTGGTTTTGGCGCGCTTGTGTGAGAGAGATGCACAGTAACACTGGGTTTGACTTTTGTTGACCCGTATTATTAATAGGTGGGGGTTCAAATGGGGGGGTCAAGTGGTATATTGGCAGGGGTCAAGGTTCGAAAGGAGTGGGTTGGGCTTGGTGTTGGGCCAGATGGGTTTGGGTAAATATAAAGGGTCCGGTTTGGATTTGGAATTAATACAAGGACCAATTGTGTAATTTTCTGAATTCTCAAGGACCGAACCTGCCATTTTTCCAAAGTTAACAAAAGGACCAATTATGCCATATAAGAATAGTACAAGGGTAATATTTGATAATTTTCCATTTTTAAATACCCAGGGTGATTTTGACACTTTTGTAAAGTTGAGGGACCAAAGTTGTAAATTGTGATTTTTAAACTTCAAAGGACAATTTCTTACAACTTGTGAATCCCAAGGACCTTTTATGACTTTTTCCTTTATTTTGATTTACCAGGACCAGTTTGACAACTTTTGAAACTTGGGGACTAAAGCTGCCAATTATGCAAACTTGATACGTTTTCACTGATTTTGGTATTTTTGCATTTGAAACACATAAAACACTTATTTGTGATATTTTTATCATTTTGATGCATTTCTGAGTGTTTTCAGATGCTTTTGCAGTTTAAATGGTACAAAAATGATGAGTATTTAGACACTCATCAATCCCCACACTAAGATATTGCTAGTCCCTAGCAATATTTTATGAAAATTTAATGGATTTCATCTCTTTACCAAAAGCCATTACTTCTGGAGTAGCCAAATGTTTCAGTTCAAGTAAGAACTATGGTACACTGATAACCATATGATTTTGAGCAAATCACCAGCTTTCAACGGATTTGATTTGTCTTTACCAGAAGCCGTTTGCTTTTGGACTAGCCAACTCTTAGATAAATCATCAATATTATCTTTGGTGAGCCGATTACCAATTATGGTTTTCCAACTGCCTTTACCACAAGCCATAAACTTGCGGGCTAGCCAACTTTTCACTAATTAAAGATATGGTGAGCTGAACACCATACAATTTTGGGAAAATTGCAAGCCATAAACGGATTTGAGATATCTTTACCAAGAGCCGTTTGCTCCTGGATTAGCCAATCCTTATGTTGGTTAGACATGGCGGATGATTACCATTTCTTTGAGTAAGTGTAAAACACTTACTCCAAAAAAAAATTTTGGCCAAAAATGGGGAATTGGGTGGTATAATTACATGATAAAATTCGTGAGAATTCCCCCACACTAGAAATGAATATTGCCCTCAATATTCAAAGTACCGGCGGTTATGCCGAAACATAGAACATAAAAGGGAAATACTACGGCCATTATTTTATTTTGGATATATACACATTTTTTTTTTTTTTTTTGAACTTTATATACAACAGCGGGGGGCAACTCCCCCACACTAGGGTGGTAGAAAGTAGAAAGAAGTCAGAAATATGGGTGAGAACCCATATGGTGTGCTTAATGTTTTGATTACCGAGTCACTAGCTTGACTCGATCCCCGCATTCATTGGTTCATGGGGAAAGTTTGTAAATCCGGGACAACCATGGGTGGAATGTCCTCTCCAAAATAGTGTTTCAATCGATGACCATTCACTTTAAAATTTGGACCATCGGATTGAGATAACTCAATAGTTCCATATGGAAATACTTTAGTGATGGTGAATGGTCCAGACCAGCGGGATTTTAGTTTTCCAGAGAAAATCTTTAATCTTGAATTGAAAAGAAGGACTTCGATCACCGACGTTGAAAACGCGGTTCTTGATTTTGGAGTCATGAATCTTCTTTGTCTTTTGTTTGTAGATTAAAGAGTTTTCGTATGCTTGATCACGAAGTTCATTTAATTCATTCATTTGAACTTTTCTGTGATCACCGGTATCTGAATATCGAAGTTGGCATGTTTCAAGGCCCAGTATGCTTTGTGCTCAAGCTCAATCGGCATATGACATGCCTTTCCGTACACAAGCTTGTATGGAGTACACCCGATTGGTGTTTTATACGCTGTACGGAAGGCCCGAGTGCGTCATCCAGTTTATCCGACCAGGATGCACGGTTTTCGCCTACCGTCCTTTCAAGAATTCTTTTAATACCACGGTTGGAAACTTCCACTTGCCCACTTGTCTGGGGGTGGTATGCAGAGAGAGAGGCGGTGAGTTACACCATACTTTTGCATGACTCGATCAAACTGGTCATTGCAGAAATGTGTACCACGATCACTAATTATAGCTCGCGGAGTTCCAAACCTAGCAAAAAGAGATTTTAAGAATTTCACAACAACTCGGGCATCGTTGGTAGGTAAAGCTTTCGCTTCAACCCATTTTGACAAATAGTCAACAGCCACAAGTATGTATTTGTTTCCTCGAGATGATGGAAATGGCCCCATAAAGTCAATGCCCCGGATGTCAAATATCTCACACACTTGAATGGCGTTTTGCGGCATTTCATTTCTTTGTGAGATATTCTCGTGACGTTGACAAGCGTCCGCAGGTTTTGATAAACTCGTGGGCATCTTTGTAAATCGTGGGCCAATAAAACCCGGAATCAAACACCTTCTTGGCGGTGTAGTTGGGACTATGATGGCCCCGGGGTCCGGCATGGCAAGCTTTGAGAATGTCAATAGCTTCCTGTCCATAAACACACCGTCGGATGACTTGACGATCCGCGATTTTGAATAAGTAGGGTCGTCCCGAAGTAATGTTTAACATCCATGAAGAATTTGTTCTTCCGTTGGGTCGACATTCCTTTCACTATGAAGTTACCCGCATGGTAATTTGCGAAGTCAACAAACCATGGGGTAGTAGAGTTTCCACGAAAAGAAACCGCATTGAGTGTCTCGAGAGGAAATGTTTCATTTATTTCCTTTCTCTAGAAAACATCTTGGTGAGGGTTTTCTAGGACGTGACAGATGATCGCGGCCAGCCGTGTTCTCGGCTCCTTTTATCACGTATAATGATATCAAATTCTTGCAGGAGGAGAACCCAACGGAGCAATCTCGACTTTGCATCTTGTTTTGCAAAGAGATATTTGAGAGCCGAATGATCCGTATACACCACGCATTTGGTCAAGATTAAGTACGGCTGAAACTTCTCAAATGCATACACCATGGCTAGTAGCTCTTTTACGTGGTGGTGTAATGAGTTTGAGCTTCAATCATTGTTTTACTTGCGTAGTGGATAGGCTGAAAATGCTTGGATCTACGTTGCCCTAGGACTGCACCGATAGCAAAATCACTTGCATCGCACATGAGCTCAAAGGCAAGTCGGTCGGGAGCAACGAGAATAGGTGCTTCAGTAAGCTTTTTCTTTAATGTTTCAAAAGCTTTGATGCACTCCGGTGAGAAGATAAAAGGAGCATCTTTTTCAAGAAGATGGGTCATAGGTAGGCGATTTTAGAAAAATCTTGTATGAATCTGCGATAAAAACCGGCATGACCTAAAAACTCCTAATACCTTTGACGGTAGTAGGATGAGGCAATTTAGCAATAACATCGACTTTTGCTCTATCTACCTCAATCCCGTTTTTTGAAATCTTATGGCCAAGGACTATGCCTTCTTTGACCATAAAGTGGCTCTTCTCCCAATTTAGACAAAGATTGGTATCTTCACACCGTTTTAGCATTTTATCTAAATGGGAGAGACATGTTTGAAACGAGTCTCCAATGACCGAGAAGTCATCCATAAATACCTCCATTGTTTCCCCGATCATGTCGTGGAAAAGGGCCATCATACATCGTTGGAACGTGCCAGGAGCATTACATAGGCCAAAAGGCATACGTCTATAGGCAAAAGTTCCGTATGGGCAGGTGAATGTGGTCTTTTCTTGATCCTGTGGATCAATGGGGATCTGAAAATACCCCGAGAAACCATCTAGGAAACAATAGTATTCGTTTCCTGCTAATCTCTCAAGCATTTGGTCCATGAAGGGTAGAGGAAAATGGTCTTTTCGGGTGCGTCATTTAACTTACGATAGTCAATGCAAACACGCCATCCCGTTACCAGCCGAGTTAGAATTAACTCGTTTTCTTCATTTGTGACAACAGCTATGCCACCCTTTTTCGGAACACAATGGATTGGTCATAGATCGGGTAAATTAATCCTGCATCAAGAAGTTTGAGAACCTCTTGTTTAATAACATCATGGAATTTTGGATTTACTCTTCTCGATGTTGAACTGCGGTTTGAAGTCATCCTCCATCAAGATTTTGTGAGTACAAAAGTCGTGGTTGATACCCTTAATGTCGGAGAGTTTCCAAGCAATTGCTTGCTTGTGTGACTTCAAGACCTTTATGAGAGCAGTCTTTTCATCTTTACTCAAATTTCGAGCAATAATGACGGGTAATTTATCATCACCCTCAAGAAATGCATACTCGAGATAAGGTGGTAAGTCTTTAAGTTCAACTTCAGAAATTCTTGATTTTCTCAAACTGACTTGACTTCCTTGTTATGAAGCTCGATGGGAGGGAGTGATGATGGATCATCATTGAGCATCTTCTCGATGAGAAGAATATCTCCCTCGATGTCAATTGGAGCGTGATCAATTTCCCATGAAACTGAATCACTAGACAAGTATGCTTCAATCTCTTCTAAGATGAAGTCACTTTCCTCAAACGGAGTGAGAGAAGGAGTAGAATTGGCAATGATGGGTTGAGATGAATGAGTGAGATTATCACTCGAAGAATTATGATCATAACCGAGAACTTCTTGAGAGTACTCTTTAGAAGCAACATCAATGATATCTATTCGGTTAACCGACTCCGAATCATAGTTTGCGGAGTACCTCGAAGTTTGATCAAGGTTAAAGGTGACAGCTTCATTACCCATACGTAATGTGATTTCTTGCTCAAATACATCAATGAGAGCACGGCCCGTTCTCTGGAATCCTCGTCCAACAATGAGAGGAACCCGATGATCGGCATCGAAGTCAACAACCACAAAGTCAGCCGGAAAATGGAACTTTCCTACTTTCACAAATACGTCCTCGACAATGCCAAGTGGACGGGATATTGTACGATCCGCAAGCTCGAGAGTCATGCATGTAGGAGTAAGATCCGGAAGAGAAAGTTTCTTCCATCTTGAATAAGGCATCGATTGATGCTTGCACCAAGATCTGCTAAGGCAAAGCATTCAACCTTTCACGGAAATACACAAGGTAAGAGAAATTTTCCAGGATCTCCAAGCTTCTCGGGAAGCTTCTTCATGATAACTGCAGAGCGCTCGTTCGAGAGGAGTTTTTGCCATCTCAAACAGTTTTCCTTGTTGCTTAACATGTGTTTAAGAGTTGATGCAAACTTGGGCATCAAGCATGATAGCATCCGCAAAGCTTATGTCAAAATGTAGTTCTTGGAAAATTTGAAAAAATTTTCCATTTGATGACCGCTTTTTGCGGAGCTTTTGCTCATTCAAACGTGATGGGTAAGGAATAGAAGATTTGGATTTGGGGTTTTCAACCGAGATGTCATGTGAATCAAAAACAACTCCTGGCTTAGATTTGGGTTTCGGGACAACGTGAGGATGGACATCGTTGGTACCTCCGTTATTAGTAGGAAGTTCCTTGTCCTTTGTCGCCTCAGGTTCACTTTCCACTATCTTCGGGAGAGAAGAAGAAGAGGTAGTAGGAATAGCGGGTCCATCGTATGATACACCACTTCTGGTTGTGATCGCCTTTGCATCGCACCTCGGGTTAGCGATCGTGTTGCTCGGAAGTTTTCCGAGCGAGGGTTGATAATTTAAAGACTTCTTAATGTCAAAAATCTGGCTAACCAACAACCTGTTCATTTCATCTTGGGATTTCATGAATTTTTTCAATAACTCATCGATGATGGTATCGAGGAGGTGGAGGGAAATTTTGAGGTCGTATGTTTTGATTATGACCTTGTTGTTGAAAATTCCCTTAATTAGGATTCACATTTCCCACGAAATTGATTTCCTCGATTGAAATTGTTTTGATTAAGGTTTCCTTGATGTTGGAAACCTTGATTTGGTCCCGGATAGAAATTACCTTGGTTTTGATAACCTTGGTTCATTCTAGGTTGGTTCGATTCGGTTTTGTATGTTAGGATTCGGTTAAAACCGGTGGTCCCCGATAAGTGTTAGCACGGTAGTTTGGTTCATTTTGAGGACGGTATTGATTACCTCATTGATGTGAAGTACCGGCTATAGCATTGGCTTCAAATGGACTACCATCGGTGGTAGTACTGAGCTTTTAGTATGCATGAGGGCCACCACAAGTAACACAGACCTCGACTTTCTTCACTTCACCATGTGATGGTGTCTGTGTGAAAGTGACTTTCTTTTGGTTAGCAAGAACCAAAGTCTGAACAATATCCGTGAGTTTGTCAATCTTAGCATCGGTGCTAGATGTACTCCCGGGAGATGAAGTAGAAGGTCCCATTAGGCGAGACCGATATGTCTTTGTTCGGAAAGAGGCGGACACAGGACTTGTTTTCTATGATTTGCAAGGCTTCTTTTGTGGTCTTGCTTAGGAAATTACCTCCCGCGGAGGCATTTAAAGAGTCTTGGTTAGCTTGGTTCGGAACCATTGTAGAAAGTATCCATTTGCATTAACTCGGTAAAACCATGATGCAGACACTTTCGGAGCAACTCTTTGTAACGATCCCATGCCTCACCGAATGATTCATCAAATCTTTGAGCAAATTTCATTATCTCATTCTTAAGACTTGTAGTTCGGGATGGAGGACAAAATTCGTTAACAAACTTAGTGACTAAATCCTCCCATGTCTCAATGGAACGAGTGGGTTGTTTCTCAAGCTAATTCCGGGCTTGTCCCTCTAGAGAAAATGGGAACAGAAGAAGCTTAATTGCTTCATGTGGGACATTCTTGTATTTGATGGTAGATGCAATCTTGTTGAACCATCGAATATGTGCATGAGGATCATCCCGCTCAAAACCATAAAATTGGCTTTGGGTTACAAGATTAAGCAACCCGGTTTTGAGCTCAAGGTATCACCACGATGGTTGGGACAATAATGGCATCTCCGTAACCCTCGATGGGTGCTTGGAGAAGCTCTTTCATCGGTTTATCTTACGCCATTAACTGGGTGGTGGTGCTAGACGTTCCTCATCACGAATGAAGGAGCGAACGCCCTCTACGTCTACGCTGAATATTTGCAAGCTCGAGAAAGTGGACGGTGGAGCGGAAGAACAGTCGCATGCACTAAGTTTAAAAATCAGTTTTCAAAACAAATGCGAGGCAAAACGACAAGTGAACTTAACCAATAATCACAAATGAAATGGCTTCTTTGAAAAAGGTACACCAAATCATAAGGACACAAAGGCAAGTTTTGATCTTTAAGATTGGGAACTTATTAATGTTCACACCCCATTGGTAGGTGTTACGCTTTGGTTTGCGGTGGTTGATTTTTATGTATTTATTAAGTACCACTGAAAAGACGTAGGCATGGATTTGTGCTAAGGGTTTAAAAACTTTTGGACAATATTTTTGGTATCGTCTCGTTTAACCAAATCGTATCTTTTTAAGAATCACCTTAAAGAAAATACAAAATAGAAAACGTTACGATTGTTTTGTTGTTTTATATTTTGTTTGGTGTTGTTAACACTTTAGGAAAAGTGTTAATAAACTTTTTGATTTTGATAACTTTACAAAAAAACTGTTACAAAGGTGGTATATGTGCAAGTACGGTCGGAAATGTTTAAAACACGCTAAAGCCTCCCCCGCCTTAAAATTTGATCGTCCGAACCGTCAAGTTTATCACACAAATCAACCACTTGTGAATGGTCAACCGTAATAAAATTCAAACATTCTAAAACCAATGCAATTTCCCTTTGAATATAGTGGATTCCCGGGTCGTTAAGTCCCACGGAGGATTAATGGTGCTTAAAAACTTTCAGATGTCGAATGATCACTAAGGATAATGATCAGTAAGGATTTTGATTGATAATTACACTACTGATTGATTGGAATGGTATTTGGATACAGAATTATAAAGCACAACAATCAGATTAAACACACTTAAATACGTACGTTTACTAAATTTTATGTAAACGTACAAAATAAAACGTAAATATAAAAGAATAAAACACCTATGGATATGAAAATGATATTTTTATAATCCTAATAATAAAATAAAATTATTAGAAAATTAAAATTATTTTTATAACTATTTATTTAATTATTATTATTTAAAAACTATTTTTAACTATTTAATAATACTCTAAAATATAAGAAAATATGAAATAAAGCTAGAAAAATGAAATTATGACTTAGAAAAATCTAAAATATTATAAAACTTATTTTTAAATTGAAAATATATTTTTTTACACTTTTTATCTATTTATTATTAATTAATTCCTATTTATTAATTATTTAAAATACACTTAAATACAAGAAAATATAAAATTAACCTGGAAAAATGAAATTTTAACTTAGGAAAATCTAAAATATTAGAAAACTAATTTTAAAACTGAAAAGATATTTTTTATGTTTTTTATTTATTTATTATTAATTATTTAATACTTTTTAACTATTTTAAATTCTAATAAATACTAATTTTGTTGTGGAGTATAAGGAGATGTGAGTTGCTGGATAATTCCACACTCAGCTAAATAATCTTTGAACTCTTGACTTATGTACTCACCACCTCTATCGGATCGAAGAGCTTTAATCTTCTTACCGAGTTGTAATTCTACTTCACTTTTGAAAACCTTAAATGTTTCAAAAACTTCATGTTTATGTTTAAGTAAATAAACATAACCATAACGACGAAATCATCATAAAGGTTAAGAAGCGGAAGCACCACGTTTTGACACATGTCTAAGTGGACCACACATCATGTGTATCAATCAAGTAGATCGAAGCCTTTTCCACTGTGGTGAAAAATTTCCTTGTCATCTTCCCAAAGAATGCAAGACTCGCATTTGTCAAATGATTCATCATTGACCGTTTGTAAAAGCCCATCATGTTGCAGCTTTTCTATGCGTTTCTTGCCTATATGGGCAAGGCGACAATGCCAAAGATAAGAAGAGTCACAGTTCGACTTGCTCTAATTATTACTAATGCTATACAACGAATTATTTTCATTGGATATACAACCATCCATATCAATTTCAAACACACCAAGCATAGGAATTGCATTAAAGTAAAAAACATTATTTAAAGAAAGAAATTCCATAAGCGGTAAAAGTGTGCACAAAACCAATATCTTTAACAAAGAAACTGAAATAACACCCCTAACAATGGAGGGTGCATAATGACAATTATTTAGTTCCAAAATTAAGCCTGAAGGCAACACTAAATCAAAAGCCCCTATGGCTTCGACATTTTGCACGCTTTCCATTTCCAACGTACAAGTATCTCTCTCCACAGGTCAGCTTCCTTGCTCCTCTAAGTCCCTGCGATGCTGTCACACCCAAAACACTTATTTGTGATATTTTTATCATTTTGATGCATTTCTGAGTGTTTTCAGATGCTTTTGCAGTTTAAATGGTACAAAAATGATGAGTATTTAGACACTCATCAGGTATAAACCTCATGAGACTTGCATGTTTAATCAAATGAATTGAAATGACCATAACAATGAATATGAAATAAACACATGAATATGAATGCTTACAAGTAGCTTGATGAGGTTTAAGGACAATGGATTTTTCCTAATCACCTTAAGTTTTTATTGCAAAACCTTTACAATAAGTGATACTAGAGTGTAATAAAACTTTGTCTTGAAAATTTGGATGAAATACTCTTGGTCCTTGGTGGTTGCCAGTTTTGGAAGAGGAAGAGAGGAGAGGAAATAGCTTTTTCACCTTAGATCTTTATGTGTATGTTTTTGTTTAAGTGAAATACATGTATTAGTCAAGATATTTAGGCAAGTCACCAAGTGACTCACCCCTTGTGTCGACAAGGGGTGCTAGTCATCCATTGTTATGTGTTTTTTTTTTTAAATATGTACAAGAGTAGTTTAGTGTAAGTAATTTGAGGATATGTGGTAAATTAAATACACATTTGAGTATTTAGGATAGCGTTAGATAAAAATAAATTTTAACGGTTCAAGGTAAAATATATTGAGGTCATAAAAATTATAAAAATATATTTCTTGAAAGATTTGAGTGAATAAATATTTGTCGGGTTGAATTTCTTAAAAACCTGTCGTAATTTATATAAACATAACAATTTATATACGAAATAAATTTAAAACATTGGGTAAGCTCATAATATTATTTTTTTTAATCTTTAATATGAGTATAAAAATATATCGGAATAATTTTTGGAAGTATCGGATCAAATGTTCAAAATAATAAATTACGCGATAGCGTTTATTTAATAAGAAATTATGCGTTTAATGTGAAATGCAAAACTATGCATGAGTTAGTATGATGAATGTTGAGTTTGAGAAATGACCAAAAATTGAGAATTGTGACATTCTTCCCATGTCAGCGGAATCACGTCCACGTGATTCAATTAATGATAACTATAGGTCTACCCTTAGGTTTCGCGAAATCAGGGTGTATGGTCAAAAGTGCTTATGCCAAAACTTACGCGTCTAGGTTTCTTATCTAATGAGGCTAACTGAATCTGAATAATACAGTGGATCACTTAATGTTCTAGGGAAAACGTGCATTACGCATTGCGGGGCCTCAGTCCCTACATAGAATGCTCGACCTCGGGGTGGTGATATTGAGTACGTGGTTTGGGTTGTTTCCGTCAATTGCTAAAGCTAGGTGTTGGTTACCCTGTGGTTGCCTCTGCGTTCCATTAAACTTAGGACAATTAATCCGAAGTGATTCGGTCGTTACATTCAAAGCAAGTCCTTTGGTTATTCCTCATGTTTCCCACGTTAGTCGGTGTTACCGTGTTTTACACGCTCCTTAAAATGGCCGTATCGATTGCAATTTGTACACAAGCGGCAGGGCTTGGTCTTCGGATGATGATAAGCACATTTAGCACATTTGGGATGTGTACCTGCATACTCTCTTTGTTCAGTACCAGTTGCCACAAAACTCTTGCCCTTTTGTTGTCTGCTACCACGTCTATCTGCCTATTCGACCCACTAGCTTCCTTCCTCTTGTCGCTGCTCTTCAAGGTACCATTTCTAACCATCTCATCCGCCGTCCGTGGGGGTTCCCCCTCGATTGCACTTTGTATTGTAGACGGCTCGATCGTTTTACATTCCACGGATTTCGGGGACAAGACCATATATGTACCTCGAGATTCTCTTGGACTCAGGGGTAACCATATGAGGAACTAGTCTGGCTAACTCATGAAATCGACTGTGTAGGTTTGCGTGACCAGCTCCTATCATAGAGTGATGATAAAGTTCATGTTCCAGGTTCTGCATTTCATTGTCCGGGCAGTACTCTTCTTGCAATAACGCCTTAAATTCGTCCCATGTCATACCTATAGTGCTTCTCGCCTCTAGCCAGAGGTAGCTGTATGTTCCACCATGTCAATGCCTTCCCTGATAGCAAGCAAGCAGCATACTTCACCCTCTGATGTACGGCACAATTGCTGATGTCGATCACCGACTCTGTCTTCTCTACCCATCGAGTATACGCCAAAGCACCTCCTATACCATCAAACTCCACAGGTTTGCATACTGAAAACTCCTTATACGTGCATCCGTTGTTGTTGTTGTTGGTGGTGGTGGTGGTGTTGTTATTGTTGCCATTGCCAACTACATTGTTGGTGTCGACATTCCCGTTCCCGTGGTTTCCCGAGTTATTCATATGGTTTCCAACTTGTGTGACAATAGTGGGAAGCAAGATTTGAAGTTGTTGAGCGATGATGGCGGCAAAATCAGGGTTTCCGCCAGCGTTGTTGTCATTGTTACCCATGTCGCGACCGTCTTCTCTACCTCCATGCTCACCTGTCCTTCCACCCCTTTGCGCCGCACCACCTCGGTTAGTGCTGCGTGTTACCCTCTTTGGTGCTATGATCTCTGCAAGGAAAGGACAGTTGAGTTCCCAATGTCTATACTTAACGTCCTCAAACATAATACCACGCCACAAATTTGTTCCTAAGGTGTACCCACACCGATCTACGTATGCGTGGTCGCATATGTCCACGTGGGTTGTGACGCATTTATAATTATGTTGGCCACCATAATTATAATTGCCTCATTTCACACGTGTACATACCACCAAGCATACATGTCTCGGTGATTGTTGTTACTGAAATAGGTAGCCATTCTATCATCCGATTCTAAACGGTGGAGGAGGAATTTAGGGTAGGTATCTAGGGAGAGTCGCACTTGGTGTATAGAAAATTCCTTTAGGTGCTAAAGTCACTAAGAGGTTTAGTCGCCAGCAGTTCCCAAAGTATCCTCAAGAGAACTCCCATCCTCGGGCAAAATCATCAAATCTATACAGCTATATAGTAACACTTATTTAGCTCAATCTCGTGTCTCATCAAACAAGAACTGTCACGAGATCAAGTTTAGATAAGTGCTCATTACTGAGCTCCATATTTTTGATGACTTGACTAGATTTTGGGACTCCCCTATCGGTACAAGGAAACTACGTTATCCAATGAGGTGGTTCTAGAAGGAATATTTAAGAAAACAAATCATCGAAAAGTGTGTAAGGCGATAGGAAAAGTAAGGATCGACATGAAAGCGGTTATAGTCTAGGAACTAAAATGCAACCTAGTTCTCTATAACCAAGTCTCTGATACCAATCTGTCACACCCCCAAAATATCGCGGCGGAACGATAGTGTCTTTGGGGTATGACTTCATAGCACAAAGTATGGATACAGAAAACGACCTCTAAAATGAGACGTTTTGAAAGGTTTACCATTCGATTAAATAAAGTTGAAGTTTACAAAACATGAGATCCCAAAGTTTGATAATACATAAAGGGTTACAAAACATGTCGAATGGTAATAGATAAAAACACAAGACTCCAATGTATGCCATGTGACCCAAAGCTCCATGAAATGCTATCGCCTTACGACCTGAGATAAACATGCTAAAAAGTGTCAACACAAAGGTTGGTGAGTTCATAAGTTTGTTGAAAATGATTTGAAAAAGAGTCTTTAAAGAATGTTGATGCAGCAAAGGCATTGTAAATCCATTCAGTTCCGAGTTCCGTCCATACAAAACTCGCAACCTATGTGTTCACAACCCATTGCCTAAAATAGAATTGTCAACCTTGTTTGTAAGTAGGACATATGTGGATACGATATATACATGTACTTAACGCAAAGAATCACAGCCAACTGAACCTCTTGACAAGTCTAAATTGTTTGTTGTGTTTCATTGAATAACAGATTATATTCACCCCAGGTCACGTCATCAAGGACCCTAGGGTGGGGCGTCAGCCGATAGTACTATCAATACCTCTCCGCCGGCTCCGAGAGTTAACCAGTTGCTAAAGTATGTATGTTGAAGCATAATTGAAAACAAGTTTAGCACATTAAGGCACATATCGCAATAAACCACACATAATGTCCAAAGAGTTTAAAAAGTATAGTGTAACACAATTGTATAAATGGTTTGAGTATTCGTAAGAGTATAAACAAGTATTTAAGCATGTATCTCCCCCAAAGAGTTTGTAATAATTTAAACGAGTAAAAGCGGGGTATGAACTCACCTTGTATGATTGATATGCTAACAAAATGAAGTGCACGGAAATGAGGCTCGGAAACTATCCGCGACCTAAAATGAATGATGTGCTCTAATATAAGTCATGAAACAATGTTGTGCATGCAAATCCATATGTAATCTATACCACTTGTACGATTTTGAAAATAGAATTTATCGTCGAAATATATGTTTATGACATCTCGTCATGTTTATAAAATACTTTACAAGTATATACGTTGAATCAACATTCTACGATAATCTTTTTGTGATTTATTGTGAAATTATACTTTTCGTCGTAAAATAATGTTATTTGACAATTTCATGAAAGTGACTAAACGGCCTCGAAAAGCTAGTCGTAAAATGGTGCACGTCAAGTGTCAGGAAACAAACTCAACGGTTTTGGGAAGCTTGTATCGTTATCTCAAAGTTTTAGTGTTTAAGTTTTCATCCTAGTGGTCTCGATCATGGAGAAAAATATAGGTAAAGTATGGTACTTGTGTCCAAAATATCGTTTTAGGGTGGTTTCCGGCAAAGTTTAAATGACCGTATTTTATTCGTTACAACTCCGCTTGACGAACGGTTGGACATTTTGGAAAATATGCTAGGCGAACTTACTTTTACTAGAAGACATCACATTATAAAAAGTACTACATCCTTGTTAAAAACGACCCTCAACATGGTCCCTCGTTGCCGTAGTTTATGTTTAATAGAAAATATATTAAGGTTGCTTATATAATAAAGTTACGGCAACTTTGTGTAAACGTGTATAATTTAATCGTTACAAGTCCGTTTTCTACATCCTTAGACTCGTGTTAAAGTATACTAATATATTTTTGATAAGTCGACACATTTTATAACGCTTAAGACTCATTTTTGACCCGTAAAGAGTGACATTTTCATGCTAAAATTTCTGGAATTATTAGTTTTCGTCGCCAAACTTCAAAAATTCATAACTTCTTCGTTATAACTCCGTTTTAACCCGTTCAAGCGGCCACGTTTTCGTTTTAAAGTATATTTTCCAAATATCTAGCCCAAAATATTTTACCAACTGACGAATTTTCCCAGATTTAAAAATAAGATCAGACCCTTAATTAAACTTGTCGAAATGAGTTTTTCACGCGCAAAACCTATTCTAACCAATTCAAAACAACTCCGAAGCTATTCTAATCCTACCATACACCTTCTTAGGGTGTCATGGGTTCCTAGACATCACCAAAAGTGATTTATTACAAGGAATAATTATAGGATGTCAAATATATATATAGCTCTTAAAAATCAAAGAAAAAGTGGTATAAACCTCATGAGACTTGCATGTTTACTCAAATGAAATGAAATGACCATAACAATGAATATGAAATAAACACATGAATATGAATGCTTACAAGTAGCTTGATGAGGTTTAAGGACAATGAATTTTTCCTAATCACCTTAAGTTTTTATTGCAAAACCTTTACAATAGGTGATACTAGAGTGTAATAAAACTTTGTCTTGAAAATTTGGATGAAATACTCTTGGTCCTTGGTGGTTGCCGGTTTTGGAAGAGGAAGAGAGGAGAGGAAATAGCTTTTTCACCTTAGATCTTTATGTGTATGTTTTTGTTTAAGTGAAATACATGTATTAGTCAAGATATTTAGGCAAGTCACCAAGTGACTCACCCCTTGTGTCGACAAGGGGTGCTAGTCATCCATTGTTATGTGTGTTTTTTTTTTAAATATGTACAAGAGTAGTTTAGTGTAAGTAATTTGAGGATATGTGGTAAATTAAATACACATTTGAGTATTTAGGATAGCGTTAGATAAAAATAAATTTTAACGGTTCAAGGTAAAATATATTGAGGTCATAAAAATTATAAAAATATATTTCTTGAAAGATTTGAGTGAATAAATATTTGTCGGGTTGAATTTACGAAAACTGTCGTAATTTATATAAACATAACAATTTATATACGAAATAAATTTAAAACATTGGGTAAGCTCATAATATTATTTTTTTTAATCTTTAATATGAGTATAAAAATATATCGGAATAATTTTTGGAAGTATCGGATCAAATGTTCAAAATAATAAATTACGCGATAGCGTTTATTTAATAAGAAATTATGCGTTTAATGTGAAATGCAAAACTATGCATGAGTTAGTATGATGAATGTTGAGTTTGAGAAATGACCAAAAATTGAGAATTGTGACAGATGTATTACAGATGTGAGTACCACATCCTGTATCATATATCCAGGAATTTTGCTTATGAGGAAAAGAAAATAATTCAAACATAAAAATACCTGATGAGCTAGGCACCATCTTATTTTTATTCTGAAGGCACTCATTCAGATAAAATGGACAGTTCCGCTTCCAGTGGCCTGGTGAGTTGCAGTGGTGGCAAGTTAAATCCTTCTTAGGATTCTCCTTTTTCTTTGCAGTGTTCATCTTAGGAGATGGTGGGATGACAACTTGTTTCCCCTTTCCTTTTCCTTTCCCTTTCTTATCTGCTTGCGGCTTTGGCTTATTCACCCTACCACCCTGTATTGCTAGTACAGCAGGTGTAGGAGCCTTCTTTGGCAATCTCTTCTCGAAGTCTACAAGCATTGCATGTAACTCATTCACTGTCTTCCCCGTGCAATGCATGTTAAAATTTCGAACAAAATCACCAAATCGTTCCTGATTAAGGGAGTGATTGATGAGGCCGACACATACATCATTCGAGTAACCACAGCCGAGCTTCTCCAATTGGTCCAAGTGATGTTTCATCTCGAGGACGTGGTCGAAGACAGATTTGCCAACCTCCTGCTTGCAGCTGTGAACCTTTTCAATTAGTTCATACAGTTCAGCTGCTGGTGGCTTCTCAAACATATGTTTGAGTTCATCTAGCATGCTCATAGGCGGATAGTGCTCAAATTGTTTTTGCAATTGAGCAGACATCCCCGAAAGCATTAGACACGCCACATCATTGTGCTTCTCATATTCAACACGATATGCCTCTTGTTCAAGAGCAGTAGCCGTATTGAGAGGAGCATCAGGCAGAGGTGTAGTCAAAATTTCAACCATTTTGGCAACACGAAGGATGATCCTAAGTGAACGATGCCAATCATTGAAATTAGGGCCGGTCGGCTTGTCTCTTCCAATCATATCTTTGAAAGCAGCACTCATTAAGCTCATAGTGTTTTCTGGTTGATGAGCCATCTACAGAAAAGTTCAAAAAACCATAATTAGTATTTTGATAATTTTCCTTTTCAATAAACAATTAAATACCCAAGGTTCATATTCATATAACCAATTAATTATTATTGAAAACTAGGATCCAAATTGTCATAATTTCATCACGTCAGTTGATCTACTAGAAATGAACCTTATACAAAGTGGTAGAGCGTTTGCTCAATTGCCAATTTCAATTGCAATTCCTAGATTTACGGGATTTACATATAGCCAATATCAATCGCCATGAAAACATGTTTTATCCCATCTTATGCCTTGAGTTTTCAGTTTTCACCGCCTAACTCAATTAAGTTGTCCAACTTAAGAAACTGCAAAATCGTCCATGCCCGTTCTCACGACACGTGGACATTTTACCATTCGATTACGATCTAAGTCACGTTCTCACGCAAATAAAAGGTAATCTTAGGTGTTTCCGTTTCACTGGATGGCATATAACTTAAATTAAGGGTAATAATTTTTGATGTTAAATCAAATATGTATAAAGATGTCATGCATTCATCTTCGTAGCATAGGTTTTTATTAAAACATTTATATCCTTGTTTTAATGGTTTAAGCTTTTCATCAT
The DNA here is from genome assembly GCA_910596185.1 of Chrysanthemum makinoi. Classification (NCBI taxonomy): domain Eukaryota; kingdom Viridiplantae; phylum Streptophyta; class Magnoliopsida; order Asterales; family Asteraceae; genus Chrysanthemum; species Chrysanthemum makinoi. The sequence continues at coordinate 239,276,781 of OU343224.1, read as the reverse complement.
CAAACTTTAATCGAGGTATTGGATAACCAATTAAAGAATCACCTTAATAACTACTATATCCTACTACTGCATGAGTCATAAGACCCAAGTTATTCGGATAATTACCACAAAAGTGGCGCGTAGAGATTAAAGTAATTCACCCTTAAGATTTAATGCACACATATAGGAATACTTGGTAGCTCCATTAAGACGCACAAACGAGCGGAGAATCAGGTCAGCGCGAAGCATACCCCTCATCTTTAGGGCGTCACAATTTAATGCGGTCCCTCCTTATACCCATCACACAGTTTGTCATTAATGGGTGAGCCGTTCTAACTATTTTGTGCAAAAAATCAATCAATTAAACGATTATGATTATTATGCTTAAAAATTACATGTTTCACAATTGTTTAGGTCAGTTTATTTTTCTTGTAAAAATACCTTTGTTACACATAACAAACAAGCAAGTATTTAAAAATAAACAAATAAACAATGAATGCATAACAAAAAAAATAAGTCATGCATATCAAATAGCCACATGCAAACCTTTTGATAAATCCTATTAATAATCAATTCTAGATCTGTCAATATGTATATATTTAATTAAGACTTTCACCCGTTTTCAGCTATGTACAAGGTGAGCCACATGCATCGATTCATCGATTGCTTAAGTCAAAATTAAACATATACCACATAGCACATAACTGATTAAATAATAATTATTGAGGTCTTCCCCAATTTTAGATCTATCATAATTTAATGTATATCACTTAAACAAGAAAGACATACAATAAAAGTAGATCCATGATAAAACATGCATGTAATTATCATGGACATAAAATTACACTTAACAATTAATGCAATTAAACAGAGTTACGCAATACACATAAAATTGCATGCATCCTAGGGTTTCTAATCCAATTAAAACTTTAGTTTACAAAACCCTAATTATGGCACCAAACCCCCCCCCCCCCTAAAAAATTAGGGTTTAGGTTTTGCAAACCCTAGATCTACGCATACAAATAATAACACAACATGTTTATTTTAATTATGTGTTTCAGTAATTAATTACTTGTTATACAAGGCTCGTGATGCCACTGTTGAGTTTATAATACATGACTTAAACATAAAACATGTAGACATCAAGAGTACACAGCGGAAGACTTTAGATCATAACAAATAAATAATTAACTGAATTAAAAGCGTAACATACCTCTTGCAAATGTCAGATCTCTTGAACAAAACAGAAGAAGTGGTTTAAAGAGTTGTCCCTTACCGTTTTACAACTCAAACCAATAAGGTGTAAGAATAGTGTCTTACTACCACAGTTTTGTACACACGAATTAACCAACGAATCAAGCGATTGCTAGATCTAACACAAGTCCTTGTTTTTATGAAAAACAAAACCAAAACACCCTTGGAGGAGGGTTTCGTCCGAATAGGGACAAGAGAGGAAGAGGAGAGATCTAGGGTTAATCCAATGCACAAAGTAATTAAAAAAAACTCTAGACCCTAGCCTTTGTATTTATAGTGTTTGTAAATCTTTAGGAACAAGTTAGGGTTTGGGCTTGGAGAAGCCCCCTATGGCCGGCCATCATGCATGCCCCAAGGGATACCCGAATCTTTTCCTTATTAAGATTTTACACTACAAGTCCTTCTCTTTATAGTTAACGGTCGTTAGTTATTTTTCGTTAAATACTTAACGATCGTTAAATGGACTTTATGTGCAATAATTAATCGTAAACATTAACATTAAATATTTAACTTTAATTCTCATTCGCTAATGTGTGCAATCCCATGGTCACGAGTTCGAATCCGGACATTTACGTATTTGTAAATATATACATTTCCAACAGAGTTATTTTTCTGCCTCAAAACACATTAAAAACAAGTGTAGTGGGTCAGTCGAACATTCAGTAGAGCAACATAGTTGACGCGTCGACTTCACTACAGTCTACACCCCCCTCTCCTTCAACGTGTTCTAGACCAAGAAAGTGACGAATCGGTCCTAATTTTGACCGACTTCTCTGAGCATATTTGTGTGTGGGTGTTTATTAAATTGATTTTTTGTGAGATATGTTTTTGGTGATACCCTCGATTTTTTTATTACACTAAAATGGTTTGGTTATGATGTGATGATTCCTTGATGACAGGGAAATCCTCATTTTTCCCTCCTAAATGTTCTAGTAAAACACTTAGGTGGTATTTGTTTGTGACTTAATTGACTTAATATAAAAAAAACTGAATTCATTAAGTCATATTAAAACTGTTTGTTTGTAACTTAATAGAGAAAGATGACTGAAAATATTGAGCAATAAAACTGAGGGTTTCTGCATTAAGTCATCTCTTAATTAGAATTGACTTAATAAAAAAATTTAACAAACAAGCCCTTAGTATAATACGTTTATAATGATGGGTTAACTTCTAGACTTTTGAGGTTACAAGAAGTTTTTAAAAAAAAAAAAGAAAAGAAAAATAGTTACAAGACCTCAAAGGTAAATTTGTAATTTTACTTTTTAATTCTACTTTTGCACAATTAGTCTTTTTCGTTAAATCCATTACATTGGAGGTCCTTTCCAACTAAATATTTGCATTTCTCGTCCTTATTTTGTTAAATACTGTACTAACTAAACTAACATTCTAATATCACATGAATAATATTTAATCACGTATTACTAAACTTTCAATTTTAAGGTGTTACAAAATATATGTGGCCACACTCAAAACCATTGATGGACGATCAATGCTTCTGGTGATCTTATTCAGATTTCGAATCAAAAAACATAATGTTTAAAATAAGAATGGTTCGATCCATGTCTCATTTCTAAGTAGGTATCGGAAACAAAAGGACACAATGTCAATCTAGCGTTCATATCATTACTCGAATGATTATTTTGAAGGTCAAAACATCTATAAGATGGTTAGTGAAAATACCGTGTAGCTAAAGGCTCTATTATCTGTATAAGTTATTTTGATATTGTGTCATGCACAAGTGGGAGCTGTAGGAACTTTTATGTGTGCACAAACGCACGGTACACCATATAACTAATACTGCTAATCATGTCGTAGACCTATGGGGTCACACATTAACATGAACCATAAACCAAGTAAGATATACATAGGTAGTATGTATATCATCACAAGTAAACATTCACGGCACATGTTCTCGGTTAATTAAGCTTCGATTCTAAGTTAAAGGGTATTAAACGCAAGGACCTTTTGCGTAAATATGCTTACACGTCCAAAAGAGAGGGAATGATGGAAAAGAAGAGTTCAAATTGTTTTGAAATTTTGGAAGGTTAGAAACTAGTTAATGTGACTGATTATGGTTTGATTATATAATCAAGACCACATCATCTCTTTTGACTAGCCATTAACTCACCAAAACTTTCTCTCTTGTCCCTATCCTCCCTTTGTTTCGGCCGACCGAAACCAGCCAACACCGCCACCATTTCATGGTGGTTAGCGGCTTGGTGCCTTAGTCGTGGTTTATCACTTGTTCTTTCATCCTTTGTTTAGTGGTGATAGGTACAAGAATTGTGGTGGGGATTAGCTATCCGGTTTCGTTACAAAGTGTTGGTCTGGATCAATCTGTAGAGGGTGTTCTATTTTAGAGACCTAGTTGTTGCTTTGGAGATCATAGGTATTGATAATAACCCGGTTTTAGGATTAGAGTTCTTGAACAACCGGTTATTTGATCATACCACTAAAGGTACATGTTTTAACCATCTTGTTATAATTATGTTGTAATTATTCATATGGTTGTTTTAATTGATCATCATGATACATAATAGATCTTTCATGGAATTCGTTTCTGTAAATGTTAATATGATTACCATTCCGCTTCTTTGATTTATTTACTTGTCTAAAAGATTTTGGACAAAGGTTATACAAATTTCCATTAGGTGATGACTATCAAGTTGAAAAGTTCGGCTCAGGTAGATCATTTGAGGACGATATGGAATATACATAGGCTTACGTGAAGCTAGGTGCTTGGTTGTTCTGTTAGATTTTCTTTCTAATATTGTCATAAGACGACTCTTGTACGTTAAATTGTTTTGGTCGCTTATTAATATAGTTGTCCAGGTAATAAAAGCTTTAAAAAAAATGTTCGATTAGATTTTTAGAGGACGAATGTGTTTGGATTTATTATTTGTTGTTTTGAAGATTCAACGAGTTGTGTATGATTTTCCAGCTAAATTAAATGCTTGATACAGACTCTTAGATTTTATTAGTCATTTCTTTTACAAAAGGTTAATGATTTGCACATTCTCATTTTTTATTTGCACACTCTAAACTGTGTTTTAAGCAGTTGTACATTTATCATATATTGCTTTTGAAGATTGTATATTAGAGTGTGCGGTTAAAAAGTAAAAGTATGGCAAAGTTCATAATCTTCACCTGAATCTGTGTTCATGAAGTCTCCGCCCAAATCTTTGAAATAATACATCCCTAACTTTTATATAGTTTTTACATTTTTATTTTTATTTTTTAATTTACCCTATTTTTTATAGGATACCCACCCTTGATGGCAAAAAGGACAGATAAAGTATAAACTGGCATCAAACCTTTTCAAAATGTGTTCTTAAAGTTGATGTAAAACATACCAAATGTAAGCAGAGGTTAGAAACCATCCATTATCCCCCAATATATAAAACCCATATGCAACATTTACCAAAATTTAGCAAAACCTACTAATTAACAAATTCTGAACAGCCTGAACTAGTTTCAAAAGGAAGCGTCAAGCGTTTAGTTTCCATTAGGGTTGCTGTCTTGTGGTCCACCATGTTCACCACCAAACAAGTGAAATGCAGATCTTAGAGCCCCAAAAAGATCCTCTGGCATACCATCTTCAGGATTCACTCCTACTCTTATTTCTGGCTCACCGTTAGGGTTGTTATCTGGCCTTCCAGAATTCATCTCTGGCATCATTCCCACAAAATCAAAAGATTCAGGGAGATAGGTCGTGAAAGATGGACTTACGCCATTTACGTAGCCATGTCTGTCAGCTGGACCAAAGAAAGGTGGACCTGCAAAAGGCGGAACTCGGCCGGTGCTCCTCGAAGGCCCATTTGAATAACCCCAACTTGAACTCTGCTACCAAATTAGTAATCACCAATCAGAAAAAAGAAATCAATTAAATATATTAAAATGTGGGCTTGCTAAACCTAAGTTAATAAAACATGTCACTAAAACTTTAGTGACTAATAGCATCATTCACTAAACATGTATGATGTGACCTATTTAACACGCCAACTTAAATTAGTGACCACCCTTGCATGAGTAATATAAATTATAATTGTTATAAAGTAAGCATAAACATGTATGATGTAACCTATTAGCGGGTATTGTTGTCAAAAAGCGAATTCCAGAATTAGAGGAGTGATTTATAAGGGGCCACTTTGGACAAGATTTTGATTTGTTAATTTCTTATTAATCGCTTCAGGAACCAAGCTGAAACATATGGTGATCTTGAGTTGCCATCTTTTAATGAGCAATCATGACAACTTTTGCTACATGTAAGACATAATCAAACAGAACTTTCATGGTGATCTGATTAATATTTTACTGGTATGGTTTCATTACCTGACCACGTTCATGTCTTTGTTGCCGTAGTTTCTGCTCAGCTGCCTGCATACATTGACAAGGAAACAAAGATCGATGAGAACCGTGAAATATAGCATACAAGAAGATTTACGTAAACCACAAAAACATTAGCATAGAATGAAAATGAGAATAATAACACAAAGATGAACTGACCCTAATATTCTCTCTTACAGATTCATTATTTGGGTCCAATTGCAAGGCTGCATGAAACCCAAAATAAAATAAATATTTCAGCAGAATCATTAAAAACTTTTTGAGGTTTATTTTTGCCAGGTAAATAAAGATTGATTCATTGAAGGAGTAACACAAAACAATAAACAATTAACCAGTTTTGATGTTTTAATGTATAAAATATGTACAAACCTCTTGCAAATCCTTTACCAATGGCATCCACGTAATTCCCTTGAGCAAAATAAGCATACCCTAGACGACTGTAGGCCTTGCTGTAATTTGGGTCGATTGCAATTGATTTCTGACAGTCAATGATTGCTTCTGCATGCTGGCTAGTCTGGGTATAAGCAGCTGCCCTGAAAAAGTACCGACTCACCATAATGTAACATATATATTAAAAATAAAACGCAAATTCCAGTTATTTGAGTAGATAAGTCACCTGTTGCAGTAATAAACGGCATTATCACCACAAAGTGCTATAGCTACAGTGTAAAGCTCAATTGCATCAGGATACAACTTTGACTGCATAGCCTTGTTACCTACATAAAAACAATGTTCATGAATGAATGCAGTTCACATATATATTTTCCAAAATTTACTTATGTTCTAAATGATGTTAATCTAATGTCTCCAGGGTTATAAAATTTATATTGTCCTGTAACTCTTTCAATGGAATACAAAAAAGTGAGTTCCATGTTGAGACATGGATGGTATGATATATGAAGATGCAAATGTAAGACATAATCACATGTTCATAAAGTTTGACAAAAAAAAAATTACCTTGTAGCTTGAAGGTATCAGCCAAATTTTTAAGATCGAGTTCCTTGCAGCCAGATTCTTTCATATCCTAGAATGAAAGTATGCCCATTGTCAGAGGCATATTATGGAAGAAAAATCATAACAAATTATGTTGAAACAATTGTAAATTTCAGTGACATGTTTCATCAAAATATAGGGTTAACAGATATGTTCAATTTTTTATTAAAGTGCTCATGATATCTAAGCATGTTGAATATCAAATGCAATTCTGAGCAATTGTGAAAACAATTTGCACAATGAATAATGGATTTTCGGGTTTGATAAAACTGGACAGATCATCTTGAAATGATTTTATTTTCTTTTCTTCAACAAAATATAGGGTTAACAGATATGTTCAATTTTTTATTAAAGTGCTCATGATATCTAAGCATGTTGAATATCAAATGCAATTCTGAGCAATTGTGAAAACAATTTGCACAATGAATAATGGATTTTCGGGTTTGATAAAACTGGACAGATTATCTTGAAATGATTTTATTTTCTTTTCTTCAACAAATGATCTTTCTGGAGAAGGTCAGTACACTATCACATTATTGGTAGTCATTGACCAAGAACATCTTTTAGCTTCAAACATAATAAGACACCTTCCAACTTTAAGACTAGTAGTCTAGTATGATTATATTTTCCAATTGTTAAGACCCATTCCATATATGCACTGAACTGTCACAGATAAAGACAAGATTGCAATTCTCAAGAGGGCCGCCTTTCTTTTACTTTTCTTTTTTTTTTGCGCAACAGATGGCTGATAGCTTTTTCTGCTGTTGTCTCATATTCACCAGGCATTATAAGTTTGATAGTTAGCAGCCACATAACATTCAAAATTTTAACTAAATTATTGACTTTTGGAGGGATTCTGAAAACCTTTTTGCTAAATAACATGGGTCTCATAGTCTTTGTGCTTAAAAAATACTAATACATAAATACAAATTTAGTTGCCACAAAACTAAGATAACAGAACTAGACGTAATGCAAGATGTTATATAAAATGTGATGTGAGGCAAAGATAACACTCCTCAAATACATGTAGGGCACGCTTATTTTGTTGGAACCACAAAAAATAGAATGTCAATACGGTACTAACATGACAAAAGAAAAAAAGTTGATGTCATACCGTCAAAGCACTGTGAAATAGATTTGTAGCTCTCTCAAGTGCCTGTTCATCATCTCCATTGGCTGTAGTCCTGAAGTAATGAACCATTTCAAGGGCCCCGAAAAACTGACCAAATAGTTCATCCTCACTTACCCCTGTCAATCATGTAAGATGCTTTACGTCAGCCATACTTGGAGTCGAATAATTCATAGTAAAAGAGCCATACTTGGAGTCGAATAATTCCCTTTAGTTTAGTTATCCTTGGCCAAGCAGCTAGTTTTGGACCAATGTAAACACATTCATGTAACAACACAACAACAACAACAAACCCAATCCCGCCGAGGCAGGGTATGGGGGAGGTAAAATGTAGACAGATCCTACCCCTACACCAGGGTAAACCCGTGGGTAGAGAGACTGCTTCCAACGAGACCTCCGGCAAGTGCATGTGTGCGGGTGAGGTAGTAAGGAAAAGAGCAAATGACAAAAACTATATCAACAGGTGTACAAAGATATACAACTTACTAAAACAGGTTTACAGTGACCTCATAAGCCTGAATGCCACAAAGTTAGTTATTTAGTTTAGTACACTGTACAAAACTTAGCAACTACTTTGACACACAAGTTGATGTAAACTATATAGAATAATTCATTACACCGATGTCAGGGAAAGGATTGCATAGGCCAACAATCTAGCTATTTTACATTTTTTATAAATACGCCACCCAAGATAATCTGCCAAACAGTGCTTAACTGCTTACAAGAAGACCTCGAGAGAAACGAAGTTTCTAACCAGCAACCCTATCCATCCAAGTTATATCTTTCAAATGCTTGACCGTGTTTAAATTGAGTCACTCAAGAATTTAAACTTTTTTATAACCATTTGGATTTTTTGACTACTAAAATGATTCACGTTTTATCAATTATCAGGATTTTTCCTAATGTGTTCTATTAACTTGATGTATTGTTTCCATTTCAAGATAAATTTGGGTTCTTGTTATTTTTCATTCACTTCTGGCCTTCTGAGTTTATAAAGATGGTGGAGCAATATGTTCCAGGTGACTCTTTGGTTCAATTTTGGTGTACCGGTCATAGTTGGCAAGAGGATGATGAAAAGTGGAATTTTCGCGGATGGGGGGGTGAAAATGGTGATGTTGGCAGCGGTGGTGATGGTGGAGCTGGTAATAGTGAAGGATGAATATGACGGTGTTCTTCATGAAATAATAACAACACACAATAGAAATGTCCATTGTAAGTATTCAGATTACCTATGTGCCCTTCATTTAAGGACACACTTTGAGCACCTTTATTACTTTTCAGGGATGGATCTTGTAATTTTATTAATAAAAGATCCATCCACACATTTTGCGATAGTTCAAGGGCAAATATTTTAAGTATCTCTATATAATATTATAGAGGTGCTGCCTTTTGAAAAATGTTATTATAGAGATACTATATTAATGTCTTGTAGCAAATAAAGAGGGATTATAACCACTCATAAAAAAAACTCACTTCCGTTCTTTCCTAATAAAACCAATCTAATTAATATCTTTCGCTATTGGGTTTCATTATATATAAATTTAAAAAAGCATACAAGCTCTCATAGTCACAACTCACAAGCATAAATAGAAGTGGTTGAAATCCTGATGAAACCTTGTAATACTTAACTTAAGATAGTATATAACGGGATTAAATTTGGCCAGGAAAAAAAACCTCCACCATTTATGCCTAAAAGTAAAGAATATTATAGAGGGTTAATTATTATTTCATTTGTAAATGTCTCGACCAAAAGCCATCTATTATACCTCATAGATATTGGGTCCTTATTCCATAGTATCAGTCAAATTTACCATTAATTTTTATCATGAAGGCCATCGTTCAGTATAAGTATCTCAAAGACGTATAACTAAAAGTAAACTGGAAACTAATGATAAAAGTTGAACGAGATATTTATGCAAGATAGTGAATGAGTATAAGGAAACAAAATGCATTTGCCATCTCAAAGATATATATTTAGAGATAAACAAGATTTACCGATGGTAAGAGTATCTTGTTTGTTGATGTCACCCTGCATAAGAAGTATATCATCATAAAGGGAAAACCGAATATCAATCATCACTAAATATAAAGGGAAAACCGAATATCCATCATCACTACCTGATATTGCGATGGCCCAGGTGTTTTAGTATCAACAGGAGCAGTATTTGGGCACGATGCAAAAGACGTATCTGCACGAGAATCCTCACGGGTCTGATCTGACTTAATCTCATTATTCTCTCCGGTTCGTGAACTAAAAATCTGGACCAAAGAATCAGAATTTGGCACACCAGAAGTAGACGATGAATCAACCTTGAAAACCTCTGATAAACATTCTTTTGCAACCTCGAGACTTTCAACATCACCGCCGGAAGTAGGTTCGACTGTAGAACAAGTTTTGGTGAAACAGTCAATAACAGCAAGCAGCAAGCATACATAAAGATTTACACATCGAATTCAGGTTTTTCGTCTTAGGCAGGGCCCGGTAACACCATTTCACTATAATTTTTCAGCATTTAGCCTAATCTAGGACCGACGATGATTGGTTTTGAGTTATTAATAAAAAGTTAACCTTTCACCAAAAAAAAGGACTGACAATGACTACTTCATTAGAGACACTCAGACACATATATATTTTTGGTGGTTCAAGCAGATGACATTGTACATACAACTATACAAGGAACAATACTGCGCAAAAAAGTTCATTTCATAAAACTTAAAAAGACTTTAAGCTAGGGATTTCATACACCCAACAAGGGATAAGTTTATTCATAGAATCCCTTCCTAGGTATGATAAATCAGTCGAGATTTATGGAAAGATGTTTAATAGTTTGTAAGGTAGTGTTTATTTAATAACGTAAAGTGATTGTACATCAAGAACTACAATATATGTTAGTATGCTCTCATTACGTAAAGTTTTTGACCGTTGACACTCTGAATCAGGCAAAGGGGTGTTTCAGGAAACATATCACATTTCCAATCATAAAGCGGTTTACTGTTTGTCCTATCGAGGAAAAAAAAAAACCCTATCTCGCTTGTATCATATATATATATATTTGGAACGCTAGGATCGAAACTTCCTTTAAAAAAACATCATAATCAATACTGAGTTCAACTTGGCATCTAGTAAGCTTCACATCCGCGACTTTATAACTTCCCAATCATAACATGATTCGGCAAATGAACAGAAATTATAACACGAGCCACAAAATGGATAAATATTTACACGCAAAGTAACAAAATTTCAAAACCTAAACTTTCGAACAACAACACAAGTAATCAATCAATACTTCAACCAACCAAATAAAACATGGTACCACCTACATTTCCACTTTTCACAAAAAAAAGGCCCTAAATTCTACATAAACAAAATCTCAAACTACTTTTCATCCTTAAACAGTAAACGTAAACCTATTAGAACTGAAATTATTTATAAAAAAAACGATCACTAAATTAGGATCGGTGATTTAGGTTCTGCAGCACTCATTGACAGTCAAATTTAACACACACGGTAAAAAAAAAGAATTTTAATCCTTAAAACTAAAAAAGACCCTTCAATTGATTTTGAACAGAGATTAAAAACCGATCAGAAAACTAGGATTCGTGATTTAGGTTACTAAATAGCACACACACATTGACGGTGAAAATTCACACACAAAGAGAGTGAATAAAAAAGTAGAAAGATGGATATACCAGAATTGAGAAAATCGAGAAATGAATGAACGATGCGACGACAAACAGGGGAATCAGCCTTCATCTTCGCCATTGGAATCTAGTTTCTTGCCAACAGTGTATAATGTTGTCCTTGGGTCTTTTATTTTCTAGACTTTACTGTATTTAGGGGGTGTTTGTTTAACCTTTTATAGTCCGCTTAGGCTTATGGTTTCTATGGCTTTAGGCGGTTTTTGGTTTTATGTTTCACTTTTTGCGGCGATACTTTTCGGCTTATAAATATCAAAATAAGCTATAAAATTTAAGTTTATGATATATAACTCGAAGTTGAATAAGCTCATGAACAGACAAATAAGTTTAAACAAACATCTTTTTCGCTCTTATGTTTTATAATTTTTTTTTACTTTGTTATGAGTTTATGACGTTTAGTATGGCATAAGAGCAAGTTTTAAAATAAGCTAAAAAAGAAATAAGTTTAATGTAAGCATAGAAAACACATAAGCTCCTAAACTTTATGAATAATGAAGGTTTAACAAACAAGCCTTAAGAAAAGAAGAAAATGCTTTACTTAAAATTTTTATTTTGGTACTACAAGAGTTGTTTATTCATGTATCAAGTTAAAACTGCAATTTTGAAGTTAAAAGGACTCGATATATAAATTATATCTTTTAATGATGTATTATACGGGTTAAGTGTGTAGCACGAAAAGTCGATCAAAAAGCATAGGTAAACAATAGATCTGGAGTAGGGTTGAGGTCAGCAGGGACTGACATCACCAATCGGTCTGTCGCGGTTTGTGTTGGTAGTAGTTAGTCGACCCTTTCCTACTTACTTTTATTTTTCTGTTAAATGTTTTCTATTTTACTGTCATTTTCTATTAAAGATATGTGTGCATGATAGAGATTTTTTCTTGTGATAAAAATTGGTTATTGTTGCTGAAACATAACTATAACAAATTGTCAAAGAAGACAAAATGATGTGAATTTATAGTGGTAGAAGCGATTGTGGTTCGTAGGCGTGGATTTGTCGCACCTTATATTCTAAGTATGACATCTTTGTATTTGTAGATCTAAATTTTGATTACAATTAATGATGCATAAAACTTAGATAGAGAAAATATGAACTTTTAAAATCATATTTATTTCTTGGTGCGATTGTGTAACTATTATCAATACGCTTAGAAACCCATTTCGTAGAAATGATTATATATGAGAAATTTAGTCTACATGACAGCTTACTTGGCATACATGTGGATAAGAAACGGTTGAGCTTTATGATTTTTATACGTTGTTTGGGTTAATACAAGCAGTGTTGGGAGTGGTCAGCGTTTTATGTCCGATCTTTCTCCTCCCCACCCCCCACCCCACCCCCACCCCACACACACATTTTCTAATTTTTTTGTAAGGCTATTTGTATGTGAAAAAAAGATATATTTTGGTTAGAAAATGGTTATTGTTGACAAAATATAAAATGAGAAAAGTGTTCAAAAAAGTGATGTGATGTTAACGTAATTGAATTCGGTTGTTGTTAGTAGATGTGGATTTGTTGCACCTTGTCTAGAGCATAAACAAATCATGTGTAACTTGTATTTGAAGCAAACATTTTATGCCAAGCACATTTTCATACATAATAGTAATAGAATGGACCGGTGATCAATATATAACGATAATTAATTAGAGAGTGCTTATTAAATTTGATTATCTGATCTGATTATTCAAAACACATAATCAATTTTGTGAATGCCACCCCAACCACCGTGTAGAAAAATAAAACTTGTTTAGTGAAACAAAACAAATAAGGAAAATAATAGCAACAACGACAATAATACTTAATCTCGCAGAAGCAGGGTATAAGTAGATAAGATATAGACAGTCACACCAGTAAAAGGACCACTTCGAGAAAGAAAATAAGGACAAAAAACGGATGAAAAGGTAAGAAAATGGACAAAAACGTCAGAAAACGTATAAAAACGGATGAAAACCAGATAAAAATGTATGTGACCGTAATAAAAACGGCCAAAAATGGATGAAAACGTATAAAAACGGACGAAAACGTATAAAACGGATGTAAATGTATAAAAACGGATGGAAACGAATAAAAACGTGTGAAAACCTAAGAAAAATGGACGAAAACGTACAAAAACAAATAAAATGTATAAAAATGAACGAAAACATATAAAAACGGATAGAAACGTATGAAAACGTATAGAAACGGATAGGACGAAAATATTTAAAAACGGACAAAAACGTAAGAAAACATCTAAAAATGGATGAAAATGCATAAAACGAAGACGGATAAAAACGGATAAAACATAAGAAAAATGACGAAAACGTATAACAACGGATGTAAACCTATAAAAACGGACGAAAAAGTATAAAAACGGACAATAATGTAAGGAAATGTATGAAAACGTAAGAAAACGGATGAAAACGTATAAAAACAGACAAAAACGTATATAAACGTAAAAACACATAAAATGTACAAAAACGTATAAAAATGTATAAAAAATGGATTACTTCGGTTAGTATATAGAGCATCATTGGCTTTATTCTAATAGTAGACCCATATGGTTATAATAGTAGACCCATCTAGATCCATTGAATTATTTTAGTATAACACAACTAAACCCATCTATATTATTTAACAAAACCCAACTAAACCTATCTCATTAAAAATATTTATCCAACTTGTGGAAAACTAGAAGGGGGGGGGGTTGAATAGTTTTGCCAATTAAAACTTCCTTTTAAACTATTTAGATCGACTTATGTCAATCTATTTGGATGTGTGTGTTGGATGTTGATAAACAAGCATATAGAGGTAAGTAATGAAAAGATAAGAGTAAGAAGCACAAAACCACAACACGAGTATTTATAGTGGTTCGGCTACAAGGACACCTTCCTTGCCCTACTCCACTCCCCGAGTCACCTACTCAAGAGTTCGTAATCACTACACCGATCTCCTTATGGCGGAGAAGCCTTCACAACGTCGCCTACCCTTTTTCCGGTGCTAGGCTAACCACCGGGTTCTTTCACTCCAAGGTGAACCACACATACACAACATCGCCTACCCTTTATAAGGTACTAGGCTAAGTACCTAGTTCTTTCACTCCAAGGTGAACTACACCTTCACAACGTCGCCTACCATTTATTAGGTACTAGGCTAAGCACCTAGTTCCATTGTAATGGAGGAACTACTACCACACTACACCAACGACTAATCCCAAAGGAGATCTACTCCTTTACAACATCATCAAGGATATCAATATCCTTGGATTTAATACTAGTCTATCTTGTACATCGAAACATACCATATCGAATGTACATCTAAGGCACCTTTCACTAATGCCTTTGACTAGATCTACAAGACACCTTTCACTAATGTCTTGTGTCTTCACTTCTAAGCACCTTTCACTAATGCTTCTTTGTCTTGACTTCTAAGCACCTTTCACTAATGCTTCTTTGTCTTGACTTCTAAGCACCTACCACAAGTGCTTGTCCTATAGACGATAGATACCCTTCACTAATATCTTCGTCTTGACACTTGAGACATCTTTCACTAATGTCTTCAATACTACACTTCTTTGGAGAAAGAAAGGAATCATCAACAAGAAGACTTCAGTAGCCTTGATGATGAAGAAGTATGGCAACTCATGGACTTGAGCTTGCTCGACTTCAAAGGTGGTGATCTTGCCTTTAAGAGGAACCTAAAAGATCACACAAAAACAAAACTACAAACATAGATCTCTTGGATCTAAGGTTAGTGAGATTTAACTCAGGGGAGAAAGTGTGTTAGAAAGGGGTGAGAAATAATCCCCTAAACTTGATACATTCCAACAGAATTCTCAAGTTTCCTTTAAGCTCAAAACATCTGAAATGGAGGATGTAGCCAAACACTTATGAGATTTAAGAATTTTCTCATATTTCTTCAACAAATCATATGCTTGACCATCATAGGGTAACAACATCTTGATAATACCAGTGTTTCAACATCTAACAATAATTTCGGATACTTATTCAACTGAGGATATTCACCTTCTACAAGCATGTGAATAACTTTTCCAGAAACAGTTAAAACATGAACTCCACAAGTTTGATATAAAACCATCTTGTTACAGTACCATTGTAGAGTCCTTTCCATTCGGTTCATCATGAGTTGGTTCAAATAAAATCTTCAAATTATAATAGACCAGTCTCTCATGATAATCAGTTGGATGAACTTCACCAAACTTATTCTTGTAAAGTCTCCAAAGATCCATCAAATCATCCCTTTCAAAATATTGAAGCATTTGTGAAAATTTATTATACTCATAAACTTCATTGTTGAGTCTTTGAATTTTCCAAACTCCTTCACTTCCATCATTAAGCATAAACTCATAAGAAACAATTTGATTAACATCTGCAACTTCTTTAAATCTTTTGGAATCGATGTCTCCGAATCTCAGATTTTCTCTTTCTTTTACTTTGCATCCACTCATCATGCTTCTTAATCTACTCTTCTTCCTTCTCGAATTCATTGGACGAAGAATCATCATGATTAATCTTCATACATCTTTCATAAATCTCAAGAATTCTTTCAAATGAACATTTACTAAGATTTTCATAAATGTGAATGCCTGAATTCTTAATAATTTTCATTAATACATTTCTCATATGTGCCATTGAAAGAGGTTTCTTTCTTATAACTTGCTTCCTTTCATTACCAACCTTTCTTGCCCATTCACCTAAAAGCCTAGCTTTTTCCTTATCATCCAACAAATTCCATTCTTGTGCAGTATATTCATCATTTATTTGTTGAGAAGCTTGAAGAAAGTTTTGTGATTCATACCATATAGCTAACATTCTCTGACTAGCTTCCTCTTCTTTCTGCTTTCTTTTCTCTAAGGCTTCTTGTTCTTCAGCAACCATATTTTTAACAAACTCTGCATCATAAGCTTCTTGTTCTGCTTTAGCTTTAAACTTCAACTCTGATGCGCAACCCCTTTACCTTTTCCAACATCAGATTGAACCACCTTCTTCTTCAGAGGTTCACCAATAACTAAAGTTTTTCCTCTGGGTTTGGGTTTAGTTGCAATAGTTTGAACAGATATCACAGGTGTAGAAATAGATGAAGTTTTGCTTAGATTTATCAATGTACTAGCAACTTCTTTCTCAACTTCTTTAGACTTAGGTTGTGATACCGAGAGAGTTGTGACAATAGTGGAAGTGGTTATAATAGCAGTGGGTATGATTGTAGTAGGTATAGTTGTAGTAGTTATAGTTGCCATGCATTCTGACATCGAGTGGTTAGAAGTGTACTAACCGTGGTTTCAGACATACCATCGGTGTTTGTGTTCTGTACTACATCCTCTACAATTTTCTTCACATTTTCAAGAACTGCCTCATTCCATCTTTATCGGATACCAAAATGTTTGATCTCCACTATCAACATCTTCTTCCATAGATACATTAACATCCTCCACTGAATTCTTGCCTTCACTCCTCCCCTGTTTGGATACATCCTCCATATTGAGTGGAGAGGAGTCCACCTTCTTTTTCCGTAGCTTCCTCAAAGCAGCAAGCCCAGGCCTTTTATCTTCTCCAAAACCAAAACCCTGTGCTTCAAGCGCCGAATATACTTTTCATGAAACCCAGCCAATTCCTTGAGATTAGAGATCGTCTCCTCCATCTTAGTACATTGAGCCGTCAATTCATTTAAGTGTTCAAGAATATCCTCCCCACTTCGACCTGTGTGAACTGGTCCGAGAGGTGGTTCATTGGAAAAGTCAGCATGTACAAACTCAGAATCCGTCAATTCATGTTCAGGTTCCAACCGATCCTCATCACTTCGATGTGTTAATCGCTCCGAGAGGTGAATCCTTGGATATAGAAAACATAGCATCAGACCGAGCCTGAACATCTATGCAACCTGTATTAGCCAAGTGGCTAGGGATTCCTCCACCTGTGTTAAGTTCCAAGGAACTCTCCACATTAGAAGTTGCCAATGGTTGGGTCTTATTTATGTTTCCACTATCCTGACCAGCATCTAAGCATGTATCATTAGTGGAAGCCCTTCCAATCATGTCACCTTCATCACCTGTGACAGCCTTATGAGCAACACCACTAGCACTAGCCGAGGTAGCTCGGTGCCCTTCAATCTCCTAGTGAAAACAATGGTTGTATCAGTGGTTTGAGATTGACTAGAAATGGATTGAGATACACTATCAGATTACAGTGTATTCTATCGGGATTAGAGTTGCATGAGCATGGTTTCGGTAGTGCGAATCCTCATCAAACTCATGATCAATGGACAAAGTAATCATATGAGGAAATAAAGGAACATCTATAATGTTTACATTTTGTGGTTGATTCCTCATATGTGCAAAAACCTTAGAAAGCATATAATTTACTTCATACTCCTGAGTATGCTCAACATGCTCCTCTATTTGACTTTCCACAATCAACTGAACAAACCTAGGATACAAATAGTATTTACCCTTTTCCTAATGTTTTGAACTAGCCCCTCATAGATCATCCTAGACCAATTGAACTTTCTTCCATCAGACATACAAATAATAGCAGTAGCAATTTTTGAAGGAAAGTCATTAAAACCTGTGGTCTTATTACTCATACACATCAATAAGGTGTGAATAAGAAACTTCCATTGTTTTGAAAAGAAACTCTTAAAATACTGTACCTTATCATCTCTGTGGGTATAACCCAATCTTTCCAAACCATTAACAATCTCAACATCTGAAAGATTATCAACACCATCAGCATCATCAAGCTTTAAAACATCCCTAATGATCTCCTCATAAACAGAAATAGCCTTCTCATCCACAACAGTGCTAAACACTTCTACTCCATCAACCTTTTCAAGCTTAGCATTCCTCCAGAACTGATGTATGTAGGCTTTATAAATGGTTGGTGTAACAGTTAAGGCATAGTGAATAGGACTATGAACAAGGAAATCAATCATTTGATGAAACCCTTCAGATCGATCATTCTTTGTGAGAATAGCAACAAGGTTATGTGAAGTAGAATACTTGTCAGCCATTGTGATAAATGAAGGTTATGATGTGGGTTTTTTATGCAAAGATAAGTGATTAGGGTTAGTGAGAGAGCCAATAGAAGTGGTTTGAAGATCAAATAAATGATCCATCCGTGATTTGGGGAAATAATATACTTTTGCAAAAGTTACCAAGCAGCCCCTGTACTATCCAAAACTAGACTCCATGCTATCCGCGGTTCTAGAACTAATATCCGCGGTTGCAACATACCATCAGCAGATACATTGGATCACTTCTTCCAAATGACCAAGAGATATAACAAGTAAATCCGTGTTACAATAAGTAAGAACTTACAAAAATATGAAGGATAACACAATTTTTTTTTTTTTTAACAAACACAAGCAGCTAACACACCAACTCCTTATGCACACAAGACCTTCATACCTGTAAGACAAAAACACAAAACCAACACAGAGTATAAGGTTATTGTTGTCAGTGGTTAGTAAGAGCCAAAAGTGATTCCAAAAGACCTATCCGTGATTTGAAAATGTAAGTCAATATGGTCAACTTCTAGAACTAATATTTGTCCAACTCCCAAGAATCTCATTAACTCCTCAACCACATTAAACCTGCCCCTTATTTACTTCCATAACCCTAAACCCCTCTTATAAAAAGAACCCAAATCTTACATAACACACACACCAATCAATATCAAAACCCTAATTACTTCAAAGTCTCCAATCAAGTGCAATCACAATGTGGAACCCTAGTTGGAATAAACCAGAAGTAATCAATCTAACATCCTCCTCATCCTCATCATCATCTTCATCATCAAGGGAAGATGATAACCCATGGCGCTTCTACTTGCCTCCACAAGTAGCAAGACCATTAAAATCCCCATTTCTTCCATCATCTGAAGATGACAGTGTAGTGAATCCAAGTAATGTATCGAGGACACGATGATTCCTCAAAGAAGAGATCTTCATACTCCCAACCTTCAGCATCTCAACCCCAAACAAGACCACGAGCAAGAAACTCACCACTCCCAAACAACAGAGAGGTGGTTCTTGGTCTACTAGCACCAGGTTGTGGTGCTTCTTCACATATCGTAAGGGGAAAGGGAAAAAGGAAAATGGAATGATGCTTTTGGTGAAACCAGCAGATGCAAGTATGATATGACTATGTCCTTCGTGCTTCATCTACTGTGGTCATCGTCATCATCAACGTTTTCATCAATCCATCCTTTCCATTTTGATCCTTAGCATCCTCTTCATAGTAGTCATGCATCTCCAGCCATCGAGATAGAAGGAATGGGTGGTTATGCAAGACTTCATGAACGCATATCCAGCATCTAGTGTGAAAGATGTGAGCGATCATGCATATCCAACGCCTGTTAGATGTTGGAATAGATGATATGAACTAGATTAGGATTAGTAGATCATGTATAGCTTTTTTCTTGTAGTTGCATTTGATGTTGATTGTACTCTGTAAGCTGTAAGATGTAAACTGTTTCTCTAATGAATGAATGAACACTTTGCATCAGTACTTCTTTTACTTCTATAATGATCATTCGTGTATCTGCAAAATGGTTAGTGAAAAACAGGACAACTAGCAGTGGTTTGAACCAAACTATCAGTGGTTAGAAACAAACTATCAGTGGTTAGAAAAAAATAGCAAAACTAAGATTACATAATAACAATTCAATACTTATACAAACTGGTACAAAACAATTTGAGAATTTAGAGATTAATCATTCCAATACTAACAACAAGGTACTGAAACCTCCCACATCAAAAGCTTTGGTGAGAAGATCAGCAACATTGAAATCAGTATGGAATTTTACCATTTGAATCAACCTTTTCTCATTACAATCTCTAATAAAATGATGTCTTATCTCAATATGTTTAGTTCTAGAATGTAAAACAGGATTTTTAATGATGCATATTGTATTGTTATTATCAATGTAAATCTTAGTATGCATAAAATTGTACCCAAAGTCCAGAAATTGATTCTGAATCCATAGAACTTGACCACATCAACTAGCGCAGCCACATATTCAGGTTGTAGAATTTGCCACAATAGTTTGCTTTTTACACTGCCATGAAATAAGTCTGCTTCCCAAAAACCGACATCCTCCAGTTGTAGACTTCCTATCCAAACTAGCACCAGCATAGTCACTATCTGTGTAGGCCACCAAGTCAAAAGGAGAATCCTTTGAGTACCAAAGGCCCAATTTAGGATGACCCTTAAGATACCTAAAATTTCTCTTAACAGCATTCATGTGTGATGAATTAGGTGTGACTTGAAATCTTGCAAACACACATATTGAGAACATTATATCGGCCTAGATGCAGTTGAGATACATCAAAGATCCAATCATGGACCTGCAACTTCGATCAACTCGGTACTTCCATCATCGGTAGCAATGGTTTCGAGTCTCCATTGGTGTACTAGCACTTTTCACATCCTGAAACCCAAACTTCTTCAAAACATCTGCTACATACTTATCTTGACTAATGAAGATACCATCAGTCCTTTGTTGAACCTGTAGCCCTAACAAGAAAGTGAGTTCTCCCATAGAACTCATCTGAAACTTATCATGCATAAGCTTTTCAAAATCTTTGCATAGCTCTTTATTGGTTGAGCCAAAGATGATGTCATCTACATAAACCTGAACCAATAAAATATCATTGTTGTGCTTCCTTATGAACAAAGTTTTATCAATCAGTCCTCTTTGAAACCCATTGTCCATCAAATAAGTGGACAGGCACTCATACCATGCCCTAGGAGCTTGATGCAAACCATACATAGCCTTCCTCAACCTGTAGACCTTGTCGATGATCGGGATCTTCAAAACCGGGAGGTTGACAAACATAAACCTCCTCATCAATTGTGCCATACAAAAATGCACTTTTAACATCCATTTGATACACAACAAAATTTTTGAATGAAGCATAAGCTAAAAACAATCGAATAGCCTCAATTCTTGCAACTGGAGCAAACACTTCATCATAATCCAAGCCTTCGGTTTGTGTGTATCTTTGAGCAACCAACCTTGACTTGTTCCTCACAACAATACCTCGTTCATCCCTTTTGTTTCTGAACACCCATTTTGTCCCAATTGCCCTCTTACCATTAGGAAGTTCTACCAATGTCCAAACCTCTTGAAGTTTGAACTGAAGAAGCTCCTCTTGCATTGATTCTACCCATCCTTCTTCAGATAATGCTTCTTCAACTCTCTTTGGCTCCTTTTGAGACAGAAAACAAGCAAACAGGCAATTTTGCAGATCTTTATGATTGTTTCTTTTGTGAAGTGATCTTGAAAAGAACCCATGTTCGGAAAGGGTTCATGTTCTTAACCTTGCTTCTTGTTTGAACTGGAGTATTCAAATTTCCAAGTATTTGTTCCTTGGGATGAATCTTGTGTATCCTTGTTGAGGTAACATGACTTTCATGAATGACATGTTCCAAATTAGTTAAATCAGCATTGAAGAAATCATCCATGTCTTCATCATCGGTAGGAGTATCAATTTCAATCAAAGCAGGCATATCGGGATCATGTGGATACTCCTCTTCACCATGTAGTGGCTTTGCATATGGTCCAAAGAAAGTACTACTATCAGATTACTTACAGCCGGATTTCACTTGTAATGTCAGTGGTAGAAGTTGTTGGCTTAGCAGTGGTTGTATTTACTCTATCCGTGTTTATGTTTGGCTTATCCGTGCTTGCAGACTACTTTTTCTTCTTTTCAATTTCTTCTACCAACACTGAATTATCTTTCAATAACTCATCCTTATCTTGAGGATGATCACCATTGCTTCCAGTATTCAAGACATCATCATCAGTGGGACCTTGCTTATCAATGATGGGTGAGACTGTACTAGCTTTCCATTTTTCAAACAGATAAAACTCTTGAGGAGAATCAGCTTCCTTAGAAATTGCTTCGCACTGAATTCTTTTGAGTACCTGCATCAACATTAGTGGAAGTTCCTGCAATGATAGGCTCATAATTCATAGATTTGGTTAGCATATCAATGTTAAACAACCAATCTGGTCCTTTGGTCTCAACACTAGGAGTCTTTTCACTGAATTGAACATGTAGATTTTCTTCAACAATTCTAGTCCTCCTATTGTATACTCTAAAGGCTTTACTATTTGAAGAGTAGCCTAAAAAGTATCCATCATCTACTTTTTCTTGAAACTTGCCTAGGTAGTCTATGGTATTCAAGATAGTAACAGGACACCCAAAAGGTTTTAGGAATGCAATCATTGGCTTCCTATCATGTAACAGCTCATAGGGAGTCTTGTTATGAGGCTTCACTACCTTACTTCTGTTTTGCACATAACATGCAGGTGCCTACTTCAGCCCAAAGGTAGTTGGTAACTTAGTTTCGACAACATAGTCCTAGCGACCTCAATTAGTGTTCTATTTTTCCTTTCAGCGACACCATTTTGTTGTGGTGTTCTAGCAACACTAAACTGTCTTTCAATACCTTTATCTACACAAAACTGATTCATCACAACATTCTTAAACTCAGTTCCATTATCACATCTGATTATCTTAAAAGTATGATTTACTAGATTTTCTATCTTAGTAATGAAACTCTTGAGAACTTCACTAGTTTCACTCTTAGAAGCCAAAAAGTAAACCCAAGAAAATCTACTATAATCATCAATGATAACTAGGCAATACTGCTTATGGTTCAAACTCTTGACAAAAGTAGGTCCAAATAAGTCCATATGAAGCATAAACAATGGTTGTGAAATGGTGTTGACAGTTTTGGACTTACAAGAAGCTCTATGTTGTTTTCCTTTTTGACAAGCCACACACAGTTCCTTACACTCAAAAACCTTAGAAGGTAACCCTCTCACTAAGTTCCCTTTAACCAGTTTATTGATTGTTTTGTAATTGAGGTGACCTAATCTTCTATGCCATAACTTAGACTCATCCACAAATGCTTTAGCAAATAAACAAGTTACGGACCTATTAGGAATTACATCTTTAAGATCAAAACAATATATATTTTCCTTCCTAGGTACCCTAAGTTGTATAAACTTCTCATCAGGAATCTTAAACTCAGGAGACAACACCACACACTCAGTTTCACCAAAAGTACCCAGTTTTTCTTATCACACATTTGAGAAACACTGAATAAATTGTACTTAAGTCCCTGTACCAAGTAGACTTTTTCAAAGTCCAAATTCCCTGTTCTGATTGTGCCTCTTCCAAGTATCTTTCCTCCCTTTGGATCATTGCCAAATGCCACATATCCTCCATCAAAAGCTTCAAAATCTTCCAGGTTGCTCCCATCCCAAGTCATGTGCCCCGAGCAACCACTATCAAAAACTCCTTTGTCTTTTAGCTCATCTTGTAGATTGCCCTACACATGAAATTAAACAGATTAGTTCCTTTTGTGAACCCAAGCCAATACTGACTTGGGTGCCTACGTGCATCAATATAATCAAATTTGTTTAGGTCCATTGATGCACAGTTGACATGATGTAAAACCTTGGTCTTAGGTTTCCATTGCCAACTAGCTGAGGCCTTAACAGCATAGAAATGATTTCCAACCACTGTATCAGTTATCACCTTTGGAATTTTTAAAACTTCTTTATCTGTGGTGATTTTTGGCTTATCAGTGGTTTGATTTTGCTTAGCCGTGTTTACACTTTGCTTAGCAGTGGTTGGAACCCATTTGGGAGAGGCAGTGACAATTGATTTTGTAGTCCCATTCCTCATTAACACTGCTGTTGGAATCATGTGTTTATTAGGATGAGGGTTTGTTTTCTTTGAAAAGTTTTGGTGATTTACCCTCCTCCAATGATTCCACACTTGTGGTCTGTTTTTATAACAATTTCTCTGTAAGTGCTCAAAACTACCACAAATATAACAAGCTTTCTTGACACATTGAAACTCATTACCTAACCTATTAGATATGAGACCATTAAAGTTTCTCTGATTGCCCCTAGGTATATATCGTTTCATTTGTTCCCTAGGTACTTCCTTGTATTCTACCACTTTCTTAGTTATTTGAGCTCCAAATCTAGGTACAAGGTTAGCTTGTCTAGTATCAACTTGCTTAATAGGTTCTAACTTTTCAGGTTGTGTTGATACTTTACTATCTTCCTCGAATCGATTCCCTATCTTCAATGATGGGAGCATCGGATGACGTATCGAACTTATCTTAGGTGTCTCAGTCTTACTTATTCCTTCAACAGGTTTGTTAAAACTGAATTCACTACTAAATGACAGTTCTTTAGCCGGTGGTGCATGTTGCATAAGAGTGGGTGGTGGCATATTGTTGTATCCTATCCCTGAACCCTTTTTCATTAGATGACTCTCTATAGATTTATGAACCGGATCGAAGCAAATTGTGTTTTAGCTACCCTAACAACATGTTTTTCTTTTTCATCTAGGGACTTTTGTTTTTCACTTCTCGCTAGTTCAAGTTTCTCTTTAAGCATTTTAATCTCTCTATTTTTAAGATCAATTTCACCACCTAATATATTGATCTTATCTACATACTCAAACTCACATTTAATACAGTATCTAAGCTTCTCTTCCACACTCTCTAGACCAACTCTATAACCTAAGTTATCCATAGTTAGTCTTTCTACTTCTTTCCTCATACTCTTAGTGATAGCCTTTTGAGATTCTAAGTTATCATTACATGATTTAAAAGAACAAGTAGACTCATTAGATACCTCAGAATCTGAACCAGAAGATGAAGCATAAGCCATAAGAGCAAAGTTATGCTCTTTTGAAGCTTCACTAGCAAGAAAAGTTGCATTGGGTCCTTCTTCAATCTGATCACTCCAATCATAATCACCAAGACCATCTTGAGCCACCAATACTGAAGAAGGAGCAGACTCTTGATGATCTTCTTAACACCTTCAATCCTCTTAGGAGCTCGACATTCCCTTGCAAAGTGACCCTTCTTCTTGCGGTTAAAGCACTCCATCTTGCTTTTGTCGAACCCTGCTCTCCTTTGACCATCATACTTAACTTGTCTTCCAGTCCTCCTCCGAAACTTCCTTGCTTGGAGAGTCAACATTGCCATTTGCCATTGAAGATTAATCTCTTCCAGATCATCAGGATCAATTTGATCCAAATCTTGATTCAACACAGTAACACTAGTAGTTAAATCAGCCAGAAAAGCACAAATTGCACCATCACCGACATTATCACTAACAGTGGTATTGTTTGCAATAGCCGTGGTTATACCATAGGCAGCAGTGGATACATCTTGTGGGCTCTTGTGATTAGTGGATACAAAAGCAATGTTTTGATTAGCCGAAGATGCATTAGCAAAGTTATTCTCAGACTCATAAACCTTCAAGTTGTTGAAGAGATTATCCCGAGTCATCTTAGGAAAGTCCTCCTTATTCCTCCACACAATTGTATGAATAGCCCATTCGGATGATAGACTCCTAATGAACTTCAAATTAATATCTTCTTGAAGAACCTTATAATCTGAGACTTCAGTTGGTGATAAGTTTTGAAGTCTATTGTATGTGCCATCAATCTTTTCTCCACTGAGGCGTGAAGGTTTCAAATTGATGCTTGAGCATATTCATCCTGGACTTCTTAGTAGCTTCATTGCCAGCAAACCTTGTCTCAAGAGCATCCAGTAACTCTTTAGCAGACTCGTATTGTTCAAAGTCCAAAGCATAGTCATTGGGTATTCCCATGGAGAGAATACTGTGAGTCTTGATCTCCAGCTTTCTCTTAGCCTTATCAATTTCACTAACAATGGTAATTTCTTTGCCATCCTCACCCTTCTTAGGAAGAGTGTCTCCCTTTTCAACGACATCCCCGAGAGCATAATCAATCATGCGAATGTATTGCCTCATTCGCATTCTCCAGATTTGATACTCACCATGCTTAAGCATGGGTACCTTTAAGCGATCACCATGTGAGTTTCGTCAGACATCTTATCTTCCTTGAACAAAACTTAACTTAACCTCTTCTTGATTACAGTTTCTAGATCACTTGCTCTGATACCACTTGTTGATCCCAGTTGAGCAAACGATCTAATATAGAAACTGACTTAGAATAACAACTTATTAAGTATTATGCGGAATTTAACACTTAACCTTAAGAAGAAGAACAGTTAACATTCAACACCTCAATATTATTTATTAATACGAATACTCTTATAGTATTAGGGTTTTTCAACCTTGAAGTGTATCGACCTTTAGATATAAAACTTATGTATATCTAATCAAACCTAGGACCTCATTTTATAGACTAAGGAGTCCTTTACATAATACAATACGTAACCTACAAGATAAATATCTTTTCCATATTTATCTTAATACAATAAACTAACCGACTATACAAAACACTAGCAGTAGTTACAATATATCATCCGTGGTTACACATTACTACTAGCCGTAGTTGTCTTTGTCAGTGGTTACATACTTCTGTCCGTGGTTATATCAAACCTGTCCGTGATTCCAGTACTTAAAGTAATTCATGATTCAAGGAACCAAAAACCCAACATGGCTCACTATTTATAGAGGAAAAATCCTACTGTTCCCCGGATTCCTTCCACTTGGGATCCGGCTAGCACAAAGCTAGGGATCCGTGGAACGCTCCTCTTTGCCCATGGGTATTTTGGTTATGGGTCATGGGTCATGGGTTGAACCATGGATCTTTGGCTAGATACAATGTATCTTTGAGTGCATTGCACTTAGTCACTTGGGTATGGGTTGATCCATGGGTTATGGGTATTATCCATGTATGATATAAGCATGCCGTCATGCAATGGGTTATGGGTCATGATCCATGGGTTATGGGCTTTGGGTTGTACCCAACTACATTCAATGTATTTGCCCAATGGGTTATGATACTTAAGTTTCTACCCATTTATATTACCCAATATACTACATGCTAGTTATTTGTATATTTTATCCAAATATGTAAACACTAGTTGTTGTACATATGTATTACTTAAATCATAAAATCACTTATACTTGTTTTAGTGTTTTATATGAAAATGTGAATATGTTAGAAACTATTAGTTCAAACCATTTACGTATTTTACTTGTTTCGTTAATATGATTTTACGTTTGTTATCGACAAAACATTAGAAGATCGTAAAATATAAATAAACGTTTTTACGGCTTATTTGTATTAACACAACTTGACCCAAATTTAACCATTGGGTTTCAAATGGCCACATCTAGGTTTTGTAGTCACGTTTTGATGTTACTTAGCTTATGTATTGGCACTTATAGGCTAGTATCGTTATTAAGCATGTTCCCGAAGCATGTTTTGGCCATGTCATTTGGAATTGCTTATATGAGTATGTCCATATAAGTCTTTTGTAATTCTTTTGTGCTTAATATATTTGTCGGGGATGGTCCATTTTTTCCACAAAAAAAAATCTTATCTAAATGCAAATATGATTATTTGTGTGTAAAATAAGTTGCTTAATTAGGCAGCTTGAAATTGCTTATTCGATCAAAGCCACTTATCTCAAAAAACATTGAGCACATAAGCAAACTGAAAACCCTCGAAGGTGTGTGGTATTCCTTATAAAAACTGATTATCTTCTTATTGTATTTGAGCCAAGCTGATCAAAACTACTTATTTTACTCTAAATCTTTTATATAATAAAGGAATTACATCATTTCAGAGTGATTTTGTCAAAACAATCTTATTGAAAACAAAATTGAACCAATCAGATTGCTTTATTCTATCACGTGGGCAAAATCGTGTGATGTAATTGGCTAATAAAAAGTCAAAATTAGCTTCAATTTAGTCAAAATCTATTCGGTTTTCGTTTTGGAAAATACTAGCATAAAAACATAGGTGCCAAAAATTCAAAAAGGAAAAGTTTAGAAAAGCGGAGGTAACTTATGTAAACTTGATGGACCAACAAAAACTCCTAAGTTTGATTGTCTTTTCTCAAAAATCCTAAATTCTCTCTCTTTAAAATCCGGCAAACACCCATGCATTCCCAAAATCCTAACTTAACAATCACCAAATTACATTCAATTCGAAGCAAATTAAATGTGTGGTCGGATAAATCAACTACGACTTAAAATCCGAACCGATATTAAAGGCTTTGAACATTCACAACTCATTTATCGGTTTAATAAACAACGGCAACAATGTCGGAAACAGCAGCAAAAGTTCATAACTTGAACCCGAAACTTAACACCCTCACTTCCGTCATCGGCATGTAACTAGAAGAGCTTTTTTGTTTTTTGTTTTTATTTTTGCTATGAGAATATTGATGATCAAGGGTTTAAAGTGAATAACATCTTTTTGGTTATGTTTATATCCGATTAATATGTTAGTAATTTTAATAGGATTGAATTATAGTTTTGATTATTATATTATAGGACTTATTCGGATTTTTATGGTGATTTTTTTTACTGTTGATGTGCGTGAGTGAAATACAATATATGTTTTCAAGTATGGTGCCACTTTTAGTTTTTGTTTATATGGGTTCTCATTTGAAGCATAATAGAAGCCAACCTCAATGCCATTTACATGATGTTTCGATGGGCCTTTTGAAAGTGATACTTTTTGAATATTAGGTTGGCCATGGCATACCCAACTCCATAAGTAGCTCTGACAATGCATGAATTAGCATTTCTCAACCGATATGCCGAATATACAATCTTAAATGAAAATATTTGGTAGAGGTTGCGTTTAAGCGTGTTGATTACTTTCAACTCGATGCTTAATCATCTTTAGCAGGAAAAGTGGGGTTTTCATTGGGGGAATTGCATATATATCCCTCCAAAGGTGAATAATTCCATATATATCCTTCTTACAAGTTTTTGATGCACATAGTACAATGATTTTTATGCATGCAAAGGATATATATGCAATTTTGCATCTTTGGAGGGATATATATGCAAATGACCCGTTTCCATTAGGCGTTAAATGGTTTTTTGCTTTTAATAACTAATGATGATCTACAAGAAACCGAAGAACACTATTTTAACAATGTAGAAACCTATTTCTTGACCTCGGTAGTTCATTGATCGATTACGTGTCACAGAGGAAAAGATTACATTATATATTAATTTTAAGTTGAATTTGATTTTATAGCTTAACAAATGTGTAATTTTTTAAGGAAAATACTTTCTTACAATTAGCCATGGGTAATGCCTAATATGGTTGTCATCATGAAAGGTTATTTAATGAAGGGTTAATATGAAAATAGTAATATCAGCCATGTATATATTGTTAGTTTAGACTAAGAAGACAGGTTTACGCTTTTGTTATGGGAATATGAGGTTAGTTTTACAAAATGTGTTGGCGTTACCCTCAAAGACCATATTGTGTTCAATTTAAGGTTATGATTTTTTCTGTTTGCATAATTAAATTTTATCTTGGTATAGGTTTGTGTAATTTTGCAAATTAAAGGTATCTTTATGTGATTTTGTGCTAAATTGTTCATAAAAATGATGTGTTAACAACTTAACATATACAGTTATGGACATAATTTGTGCAAAAGAATTAGAGTGATCAAATCAAGTAGGTGGCGAAAAATCATATATCTCATTCACTTATTTCCATTTCAAGCACATTCTCATGATTTTTTTTATGCAATTAATATATGAAACTAACATCTATCGTGGGTCAGATGGAACATTAATATTCACTTATAATGTGTAACTAAAAATTAGGAAAATTGCATATATATCCCTTCAAACACTCAAAATTGCATATATATTCAACCCAAAATCATAATTACAAATATATCCTTCAAAAGCTTTAAAAATATCATACATATCCAATTTATTGATTATATTGTAACAAATAATATTTTATTTTGAATTCTCCATTTCACTTTTTTTTTCTTTTTTTCTTTTCTTTTAATAAAGCTGTTAATCTCCTCCTTCTTCAAACATAATTGTCACATTCGATTCTCCGATCCATTATAGATTTAATATATAAAGAATAATTTAATGATATATGATAACAATAGAATTCTTACAACAAAAACCATTAACTTAATCTTTTGCAAACGTATATCTTCGAGATAGCTTATTCGCTAGTTTCAATTGTCTCTCTTTTTTTAATTTCTTTTCTTATTCTTTTGCAAAAGATATTATTTTGCCAGCAAATTATTTGTTTCTTTGGTTTTAAATAATGGTTGGTGCATTATTCATTTCTTCTTCTCTGTTACCTGTAACTTCTATGGCACGGACAACATTACCCCTTCTTTGATATATTATATCCGGAAACATAAAGCAATATGTTAGAAGATGCATTTATTAATTTAATCAATTATGTGCTATGTGGTATGTATTTAATTTTGACTTGCGCAATCGATGAATCGATGCATGTGGTTCACCTTGTACATAGATGAAAACGGGTGAAAGTCTTAATTAAATATATGCATATTGACAGATCTAGAATTGGTTATTAATAGGATTTATCAAAACGTTTGCATGTGGCTATTTGATATGCATGACTTTTATTTGTTATGCATTCATTGTTTATTTGTTTATTTTTATAAATACTTGCTTGTTTGTTATTTGTAACAAGGGTATTTTTACAAGAAAAATAAACTGACCTAAACAATGGTGAAACATGTATTTTTAAGAATAGTAATCATAATCGTTTAATTGATTGATGACTTTGGTACAAATGGTCTGAAAGGCTCACCCATGAGAATGAACTATAAAGGGGTTAATAAAGAAGTGCGCACAGTCACACTGAAAGGATGTCTAAGGTTGTGCTTTAGCGCGTACCTGGTCCTCTGCCCTCTGTAAGTTCGAGTGGAGCTACTTAGTAAGCCATAAAATGTGCAAGCTCATCTTAAGGGCGAATTAGTTTTAATTCCATGCGCCACTTCGGTGGTAATTATCCGAAACACTAAGTGTTTACACT
Source organism: Chrysanthemum makinoi (assembly GCA_910596185.1). Classification (NCBI taxonomy): domain Eukaryota; kingdom Viridiplantae; phylum Streptophyta; class Magnoliopsida; order Asterales; family Asteraceae; genus Chrysanthemum; species Chrysanthemum makinoi. The sequence continues at coordinate 239,245,559 of OU343224.1, read as the reverse complement.
TATGCAAAAGTACGGTATAATGGATGATAATTAACACTAAATTCCTTAATTGGTGAACCCAATACCTCAATTAAAGTTTGATGATGAAAAACTTATACATTAAAACAAGATATAAATGTTTTAATAAAAACTATGCTACAAAGATGAATGCATGACATCTTTGTACATATTTGATTTAACATCAAAACTATTACCCTTTAATTTAAGTTATATGCCATCCAACGAAACGGAAACACCTAAGATTACTTTTTATTTGCGTGAGATCGTGACTTAGATCGTAATCAAAGGGTAAAATGTCCACGTGTCGTGAGAGCGGGCATGGACGATTTTGCAGTTTCTTAAGTTGGACAACTTAATTGAGTTTTGTAGTGAGAAGTGGCAACTCAAGGCATAAGATGGGATAAAACATGTTTACATGGCGATTGATATTGGCTATATGTAAATCCCATAAATCTAGGAATTGCAATTGAAATTGGCAATTGAGCAATAACTCTACCATTTTGTATAAGGTTCATTACTAGCGAGATCAACGGCGTGATGAAATTATGACAATTTGGATTCTAGTTTTCAATAATAATTAATTGGTTATATGAATATGAACCTTGGGTATTTAATTGTTTATTGAAAAGGTTAATTATCGAAAATACTAAAATTGAATTTTGTAATTCTTTTGAATGTATAAATGCAACATTTAACCGTAAATGTGGTTTAGTCTTTGATTAGTAAATTGATCCATTCTAGCATTCAAACAAATGGTTGATCGAGAATAATTCTTGATAAGACAAACGAAGTCTCTTTTCCATGAGAGAAGCATGAGACTCAATCCTATTCCTTTTCATGAATGAGAAAGGTATAATAAGAACATTTGAATTGTCTAAATTCTAATGTAACTCTTAGCAATGAATTGCACATCTTATTTTCCATAAAGATTTCATTACCCTCATTTGGTGAATGAATCCTTTGTAACAACATGAATGTTGGTTAACTGGAAAACATGTATATGAGTTACTAGATTAGAAGCTAGACTAATTACCGAAAAAATTGGTAAAAGGCAAACTAGCATATTTTTATCTAGTTGTTTTGCTTTAGCCTTTAAAGGTACTACATACCAGTATGGGGATGGTAGGACTGTTGAGGAAGAAATTGCATACCCAATTTTTCGAGTTAATAACATTGATGGATAACCTATCATTCATATAGTAGAATACACCTTTTAGTACCTTAGTAATGATTACGTATGGTTCTTCAAAGGTGTAGGAAAGTAAAAAGCAAGCAAGTTGTTTTCACCGGTTATGCAACACTTACAATGTTGTCAGATTCAGTGGGAGCATTTGTGTTGCATTACTGAATAAGAAGTTGTTTTAATGATTTCTAATTCAGTTGGAGCTACAAGCCTTATTTCCTGTGTAGTAACCCAGATTATCTTCAAAGATAATTACTTTCCAATTGTAGACACTTATATTTTTAAGGATAGTCGGTATGCGTTTCCTTACTAAACAATATAGTTCTACATCTACTTGTTATATCTATGACACAAATCATATTAATCAAATAAACGAACGTGTATCGTGTTGTTTATATGCTACATGATGTTGTTCCATGCACAAGTGGGAGAAATCTTATTGTGTGCAAGGTACAACACATATTAATATGATTTAAAAGAATTCTCTTGACTGTAAAGTAAGAGAATAACGTTCTAATAGGAAGTATACATTTATATATGTATGATTGCCCTATTAAGAACATGTGTCAAGATGATAACAAAGACTACTTTATTTTAAATATTTATGTCATTCAATATTTAAGAAACACTTGTAGTTACAATTTATGTTACGTGAGAACGTGAACTAGATTGTAGCCCAAGGTAAAATATCCACGTGTCGTGAGAACGATCATGGATGATTCTGCAGTTTCTTACATGGAACATTTCATGGAATGACATAATTAAATGAAGTAATCTAATACTACCTTGAATTTGAGTATTCGTTGAATGACTTAAATATATGTAGTAAATATTAACTTGAAATATGAATTGAAACCCGAGGTGGTGTTCATAATTACTTTAATTATCAATGTTTATGATTTTGTAAAGTCACAAACATGAAGTCTTTTTATACAAGACTTACAATATAAAGTAAGACGTTAACTTGCTATGTTTTAAGACACATGCATGAAGTCAATGAGTTGATCAATGACTTATAACGTATAGTGAGATTATAACTAATATGTCTTTTGACTTGGTCAAAAATATTTGTGTTATAATACATGCAATTGACTTGGTAATTCTATTGTACCATTAAGTTTTACTTTGTTGGTAAATAGGTAAGCCAAAAGAGTTATCTAAAATATTGTTAGATTTTCTTACAATATTAATTTTAAGGAAATACCATAGTTTTATGGTATGTTCTGTTAGAAGAATCAAAATCTGTTGGCATTATTTGATTCAAGATAACTATAGTTTCTTCCAAAAGTTATCAAGGTTAGTAGATTGAGTATAGATTGAATATACTCAATAAGACTCCAACCTAGAAGATTAATAAGCAACCTAGAAGATTAATAAGACACCATTTGTTTATGGAATGTGATGAATCACATTAAGTCTTATAAATGAAGTTCTGAATTTGTTAAACTACTTATAGAGTGAGTTGTAACAAACTAATGTTAGGAACTGTCAATGTTTTTTGTAATATCCCAAAAGAGAACAATGTATTGTTGCTCCACTTGCTAAACTATTTAAAGGTAATCTTTAAATTTTTAAAGGCAAGTGGGAGTTTTGTTTAGATCTTGAAAGATTGAATTACAAAATACATAATCTTCTAAAATGCACTAGCAAATATCATGATGAGGCTAAACATGAAAATGATAGACCTTAATATGATGGAATTGTCATTCATATATCCGTAAGGATATCTCGAGATATTTAATATCTTTGAGGAATATGAGTTACATGATCATGGTAAGCCTGTTAATCATAATGATAAATTTACCAAATGTTGAATTGTGGAAAATCAATCATACTATGAATGTAGAGATGCTGTCCATAAAGATAATCAACTTTAGATACTTGGTTTATCTTAATAATGAAAATGAGTTTCTTCAAAGGATGGAAACCCTAGTGGTTTAAATCTTTGTGTAGAAATCATATGGACAATATTGTACATGTATTTAATGTATGTCTAGTGATAATAATATCAATCATACTTAAGCAATTAACTATGATTGAATATTCTTTCCTATATATATTAAATAGAAGTATAAAGATTATAATTGTCATACTTAGTTTCATTGATATGAAATTTTGACAATGAATGTCAAAACTCTTTGTTGTGGAATAACTTTTGCGAGGACGATGAGTAATACAAAGAAGTTTTATGAATTCAAATAATCTTTAAATATGTACAGACTGCAAGAATCCATGAATGGATATATGCATGCATCTAGGAGATGATTCTTATGTTTAATATTAAATCTAAGTTTGATTTAATAATTAAAATAAGATTGCTCATAAGTATTCCTGAAAGTTAGTGGGAGTATTATTTTATTTTCTTAAATCTTATATGTTGTATGGGCAACTACATTCCACCTAAATTAAGTTTTAGTTGGGAATGAAACTTCATTTGTAAGATTTGAAAATAAGATATATAACCTTGGAATATATGTTTATTATTATAAACATATGCGGTAAATAAATGAGTCAAATAGAACATGATGAATACATATCTTTGACAAGATAGATGAGATCTTAAAGTTTAACTTGAAGATTCATCATGAACATCATGTTGTGTATAAAGTTGTTGTGTCATGCTTGATTACAAGATGATTTGACAACATTGAAAGTTGTTAGTGTAATAAATATTTTAAAGGAATATGTTTGGATTTAGAATCACATTCCACAATCTGGAGATGCTCCTAGATTCTATGGATGATTATATGACAATTGTTTCATAATTGTCATTGCCAACAAACTTGAGTTTTGGTAGGCACCAAAATTACACTATAACTATTCAAAAGTTTACGGATATTTAAAGAGCATATTGTTGTACACAATGATGCTAGTATAATTGAGATGACACTCAATTTTAGTCACGGTATCCTTGAGGATGACCATGTTGACTAGTTATGCTCAACTAAGAGCATAGTTGCATTATACATTAAAGAATAAAGAATACTTTAAAACTTTAAGGTTTTGAAAGATAATTGTCATAAAAGGGTAGTTCAGGTTATCACGCACCTTATGGAATGATATGACAGTATCAAGATATGTGTAAACATATACAAGAAATTCACTTATTGAATTCTTGAAATAAGTATTCTCAAAATTCCTATAGATCAAAGTTAGTTGAAATTATGCCTTGTCAACAAGTATGAGTTGCATGACTTGTGGCAAAATTCATTAACTAAGAATTATCATGCATTGATCTATTTAGTATTTGGATAAAAGGATATTGTAAACATTATTATTGAAATGAAATAAAGTATTTTGTTATGTTTATTATTCATTTATTATGATGTTATCCTATATTTGCATGTTTAAATCCTTGAATAACTTAAGTTATTCTAAATAGTCCGTTGTCAATCAATAACATGGGAATGATATTGAATTAAGACAAATCTGAGTATTAGTTACAATATACTTGAAAGTATATTGATGCGTAGCATGACTAATTCAGATGATATTCAATGAATTGAGTATAGGACTTATCCCACCCACATGATGATACTTTATGGATCTTAGTCATTAAGTATATCATGGATATTTATCCTCTGACTTGAGATACAAGAGATATGTCATGGATGTAGTGCATTTTTGTGAAGCAATCTAACGCTATAACGTGGCGGTAGTTATAAGGGTTGTTTTGAAGTGTTGCGAAATCTGTGAATCTGCTTGTAGTCAAAATGGGATTTGTTTCCTTCAAATTTATTTTGAAGTATAATACTGCTTGGCCCCTCGTAGGATTGTTAAGATGTTTGTATGGCCATACCCAAGGTCTTCGGAATATGTTCGGAAGAATTGGTAATCTTAATCAATCATATAAAGCGAAAACAGAATAGTTAATTAAGAAATGAGTGAGATCCATATTCTTATTAACATGGTATTAGAAACAAAAGGATGAATATGATGATGAATCATCAAATTTGGTTTCTTCTCCAGAAAACCATACACGAGTTATGCGGGGCATTGGAGTGTTGCTAGACGCTAACCAATGTCATTTCACGTTTGTAAACATATCCAAGTGGGAGCTGTTGGAAATGTATATATTTACAAACATGTGAATGTCCGGATTCGAACTCGTGACCACGGGATTGCACACATTAGCGAATGAGAATTAAAGTTAATAATTAATGTTTATGTTTACGATTAATTATTACACATTAAGTCCGGTTAACGATCGTTAAGTATTTGACGGAAAAATGACTAACGACCGTTAAATGAAAAGAGAAAGGACTAGAAATGGAAAACTTGGAAAAGTTATGGGTTTTTCCCTTGGGCTTTCTACATGGCCGGCCAAGGGGGGCTTCCCAAGCCCTAATCCCTAACTTGTTCCCAAAGTTTTCCCTACTAGTATATAAAGAGGGTTAGGTTCTAGGGTTTCATACACTTGTGCATTGAATTAACCCTAGATCTCTCCTCTCCTCTCTCTAGTCTATATTCGGCCGAGCACCCCATGTAAGGGAGTTTGGTTTCGTTTTTCTTAAACGAGGACTTGTGTTAGATCTAGCAATCGCTTGATTCGTTGGTTAATTCGTGTGTACAAGAACGTGGTTGTAAGACATTATTCTTACACCAATTAGTACTTCTTTGTTTTGCTCAAGGGATCTGACATTCGCAGGAGGGATCTGACATTCGCAAGAGGTACGTTACGCATACTTTCAGTTAATTAATTTATTTGTTATGATCTTTAGTCTTCCGCTGTGTACTCTTGATGTCTTTATGTTTTATTGTATTTTATATATCATAAACTCAACAGTAAACATTACCGTATTGTATATATAAAGAACAAACATAAGGGCATAATGGTCAAAATAAAAAATAACATATGATTATAACTTGATTTAAGTTTTATTAATATATAATTTAATAAATTGGATATGTATGACATTTTTAAAACTTTTGAAGAATATATTTGTAACTATAATTTTTGGTTGGATATATATGCAATTTTGAGTATTTGGAGGAATATATATGCAATTTTCTTTTAAAAATTTATGTCAAAACCCCGTGCGTGCACGTGGATTATACCTAGTAATCAAATAAAAGCAATTCTAAATACAAACACCATCAAAGCTATTAAATAGTCTGAAAACACAATACCCAAATATACAGTTCTTATATGGAATCACATGATAAGTATGATCATAGTACGAGTCCCCACTCATTGCTACTTTATGGTTTTTCATTAATCTACGCATGTCATATTACTCACCATTAACTACTTCTCAATCACATCCAAAATCCAAATAAATTTTGGATTTTGTCTTAACCCCATGTACGAATTTCATCAATAGAGACACAAATATATCGGCTGTGAGCCTTTAATCACATTAAGAAACCACCTGAACTCTTTTTTGTAAAACAAAATGGCAATCAAGTTAGAGTCTTTCAATCAAGATACTCTATTTTTTTCCTATAAATAAAGGCGCTCAATTTTTTTTTAGCCGATTTTATTTATTTATTTTTTAAACTTTCGTTAATCCACTTGGTTAGTAAATTATATGTTTGGTCCTTGAGATTTGCATAGTCATTTCATGCACCATCCACCACCACCACCACCAACGGCCGCCACCATCACTAACTGCCGCCACCACCACCTGTTACCTCTACCACCACCACCAGTAGCTACCACCATCACCAACCGCTGCCACCGCCACCACCACCACCACCACCTCCACCAACCGCCTCCACCACCATCGTCGGCCGCCACCACCTACCTCCACCACCACCATCTACCACTGCCACCACCAACCGCCTCCACCACCCCCGTCGGCCGCCGCCACCACCCACCTCTACCACCGTCCGCCACCGCCAACAACAACCGCTGGTGGACGGTTTTGGTTGGTGGTGGCGGAGGCGGACGGTGGTGGAGGTGGGTGGTGGCGGCTGCCGGTGATGGTGGTGGTGGTAGATGGTGGTGGCGGCGGCGGTTGGTGGTGTTGGTGGTGGTGGTGGTGGTGGTAGTTGCTGATGGTGGTGGTAGAGGTGGCAGGTGGTGGCGGCAGCGGTTGGTGATGATGACGGCGGTTAGTGGTGGTGGTGGTGGTGGATGGTGCATGAAATGACTATACAAACTCAAGGACCAAACATATAATTTACTAACAAAGTGGGTTAACGAAAGTTAGAAAAAAACCGAAATCGGCTAAAAGGAGAACGTTGGGCGCCTTTATTTGTACGAAAAAAAATATAGTGCCTTAATTGGAAATAGACCTTAAGTTGAGTGCCTTTTTGTGCCATTTGCCCTTTAGTAAACTTTTGACCCGCAGAGAAATGTGACACAAAATGAATCAATTATGAAAGCATATACTTCACTGTTAAAACTTTTTAGTTTATACGCGTTGATGCTCCAATAATAAACTGAGAATGTTAGCTGCAAATCCATAAGCATATACATACAGATGGATAAAGTTAACTGTGGATCCATATGCATATACATACAGATAGATAAACAAGTGACAGCGCAAAAGGAGACATATACCTCCAAGCTTCATGTCCATTGCTTTATTGCCTAAACCCTCCATACGTCTATCTCTACCCTTTCCGGTGACAGTCTTGTGTATGATCACATGAGGTGGCCACATAATCAGATCATCCAGTCTGCGGCAGCTTGTTCTGAGGTAACCGCTGTCCGCTGATATGCCTTCGAGTTATCAGGAGGCATCACATAGTTCCAACCCATCAAAATGCACAATGCTTTGTGCAAACCCAAATGATCAGGAACTAGGTCAGAAGTTACTTTTTCAGGGTTGTAGTGTGCATGATAAGGCTGTGCATATCTGGAAAATCTTTGGAGGACCTGAATATGACTAATTGACCATTTCAATTTGGTTGGAGCCTAAATCATGTTTAGAGTTTTATAAAATGAAAAATATAGTATTTAAAGAGAAGATAACTCCAGGAATTGCAGGGAATAAAATCAAAAGATTTACACCAAGTAAAAATAATGGAATTTTTAAGAGCTGATGCAAGTATATACGAGACATCTTTGTCTTGTACGAGACATCTTTGACGTCCTATACGAGACATCTTTGTCTTGTCTACCATTGCTCTTTTAACTTTTAAGTGGGATTCACTAGTAACTCTCAAAATCACAAATATCTGAAGGAAAAAAAAAAAGGACAACCCCGTGCTTGACACCATTTCAGTTAGCAACTAACTGTGGGACTAAACAGTTCAAATGGTTAGGGAGCAACTAACGGTTTTTTGTCCATCATGTTGCACAACCAGCTTTCCTTGACTAGGAGTAACCCTTTCAAACCCTTTCCGGACATTTGGTACCAATGATTCCAATCAAATTAGTTGCTTTGAATAGCAAGTGTGTCAAATATGGTTGTAACATTTTCCTTCCGGTGTGGTTAGATAATTATTATTTACAAATTTTAATCAAGTAATAAACCACTACTCTGTTCATTTAAGTACTTAACAGCCTAGAGCCGCTTAACCTTGCAGATTAGGGGTTTAATATGAACTTACTTGATCACAATATGAAAGAAGTAATTACCCACACACAAACAGAAATGTCTGTCTTATAATAACAGAAGGTATTAGTTCTACAACAATGATTTTTTCTTATATAATAATATACAAATAGATGCTATAACTCTATAGTGAAAGTACATTAGGATAAAAAATACTGATAATCACAAAACTAACGTTTCTGAATCTCAATGACTAGAAAACATTAACCCTCGCAGGATACTACACATTCTGAAACTAGCTGAAAAGTCAACACATATAGCGCAAAACAGCTCAACGCAATACCTTACCACCACCCTTTAAGGTCATAAAGCACACCGGCTGACATCATAACCAATATTTTAGGTGAGAGCTTTCAAACTTCAATGTAGCTTTCAAGTTATTGTTTTTATAATAAGACCATGAAACTCGAGTGTTATTGCATAGCCAATCCAAGTTCAAAAAACCCCCAAGAAATGAATACAATATATCACCTAGCTCACTGCCTAACGTCGAAACACTTGGCATGAAACAGAGTATACCTTAACAGACATGTAGGATCATAATATCCATAAGACCGTTGTCATTTTGGTTGAGTAAACCAAATATAGTTGTCAATGATATACTCTTCCCACTACATGCAAGAACATTGAAATACAGAACTCACCCCTTAATCTGCAAGCTTTGTACATCGTACGTAAGTCATAACTATAAATAACAAACCACATTCGCACCAATAAGTTGTGGGTCACATATAATAATAACCTTTGTGATAAATAATTAAGGTGGTTTTGATGATTGAGTACCACATGCTTCAATCAAATATCTGAACTAAAGAAACAAATCCAATAAATTATCAATATAACAAATTAAATGGAACTCAAATCAATCATCTCTTTCATAAAAATATGCAAGTTCACAATTTGTAACCATTGTCTTAAAGTCAGAATATCATTCAACATACAAACTATTCAAAATTGTCTTCACGTCTTTCCAACAGGCTTGTCTTTTGAATTTTCACCGACCTTCTTCACAATTTTCTGCTCTTCAACAAAAAAGGAATGAACAATGATCAGTAAACTAAACTAAAAAGGGTCCATAAATGAAACATATGTATCCTCGGTGACTATGTATATGCACGAATCTATAATACGTCTGTCGTCTGGCAAGTAAAATTGGTGCACCATAACCCATTTTAAAGTGAGTGAAGAAATAGGAACGTGTACGTACAAGGATAGTCAAACAAAATTTAATTTAGACGCATAAAAATAGTACAACTTGTCAAGGTTAATCTACATTTTACATTCAAACATTCAGTTAACCTCAATGATCTACCAAAAAATATAACCAAGAAAAATCAGATATACTAAAGCCTCTAAACAATCATTAAGGCAAATCAGATTTAACTGCCAGATTTATAAAAGGTTTGGACTAACCGGGTCTAGCGTGGGTTGTTTGGCTTTACCCAATCATCATATATATAACCGGGACTAGTTTCAGCACTGCACTAGAGAGAAATACGAGTGCACTTGATTATGCTCTTTAATTGGAATTTTGAATAACATCCTACCTAAGGCTTATTGTCTTACAGCTTCCTGTTCTCTTTTTCTTTCCAAACAGATTGAGAATAGTCAGTGTTTAATTGCTTTTTCGGGTTTTAAACTTTTAATGAATGCTCAAGAACACCAATTAGTTTCCTACTTAAAACTTAACGAATCTTTGTTTTTAACAACGGCTAATTGCAGATTCTGTTTTAAATTAAAATTGCTTACTGATGAAACAGTTTGACTTTTAGTGATCAAACTGATTAGGTTTCTAACAGCTAGTAGAATATACAAATACATTTTATATGTCATATTTAACTTAGAATATATAAAATCTACAGTAGACACCTATACTCAGCAGTAGAACCCCATGAAAGAAGGTTTCCTTATTTCAGAAACAGCAAATCATGTGGATTAAATAAAATTAGTGTAAAGAAGAATTTATCAGATTATCAGGTAATGCGGTCAGACAGAAAAAACAACACTCTTAAGGTTCACCAGCATCTTTCTCTTGCAGTTCTTTTGTGCTTTACTGGATGTATTTTGATAGTAGCTGAATGCAGAAAGCAGTCAGAACAAATACTATTAACCAAGAGACTGTCAAGGATGCACAGGAAGAAACTAACGCAGAAAAGGCTAAACTTAACAAAAGGGTTATAAATTTCTGTTATTTATAATCTGAAAATAAAGAGAAAAGAATTTCTAAATCTTCCCCGGCCAAAAAGTAGAAAAGAAAAATGTGTCGCAGGAAAGTACAAAAGATGCCGGAGAAGAGATGACAAAGATAATGAAGTCAAATTCATGCTCTTAAACTTGTACAGTACTTTAGCAGAATAGAACACCTAGAGAACAGAAGATAATAACATCGTTACTCATTGCTTTAATACCAAACCTGCCACAGTAGGGCAGCAACCACAACTGGTCAGCTATCACCAAGATCAAGGATGGAATTCTTGGTAAACTAGTCATGCTTATATACAGACACATACATGTGATGGATATCCTAGTTATGCTAATATCTATATTGTAATCCTATAATACCAAAACTAACATTGGAAAAGTGAAAACAATAGGTCTACATATAGTTTAACAACAGTGTCAACAAAACTAACATTGGAAAACTGAAAACGATAGGTCTACATGTAGTTTAACAACAGTGTCAACAAAACTAAACTTAGCAACTCTCCAAAAAATTAAAAAAGGAACAAGACTACTTTGATCATATTTTCATTCTTTTCTTTCACTAAACAATTGATTGGTAATGTTTGAGGTGGATGCGAAGAATCCGGCAGTGAGGGTTGATTTGTATGACTAAATGTGTTTAGATGAGCTGATAACGGGAGTAATGGGTAGCCTTGTGAGATGGGCTGGTCATGAAAAGTGTCTTCTGTAAGAGGTTTGGAACCATCAAGGGCACAAAATGTATGTTTCGGTGGTTGGATTTGGGTGTCCTGGGTGATGGGGGGTGGCGTGTTGTTTTTAGACTCAGTTCTGGGTGAAGGTGGAAATGATTGTGGTGGTCTTGGTAGTGATTGAAACAAGATTGGCGGTAGAAGCAGCTGAGACGTTTCGAAGTAATTTCAAGCTTATCCATGGTATCGGCTAAATTAGCCATGACGGCTTCAAGTCGTGGGCCTATGCGGCGAGAACGTATGGCTTCATCGTATGGAGGCATGAGTAAGATAATGAAAGCACCAAATGATAGAGACCAATTAGAGGAGGTTAATTTCCCAAAATATATAGCTAATAAAGTTAACAACTCTCCAAGAAATTTAAAAAAAGACAAGACTACTTTGAACATATTTTCATTCTCTTCTTTCACTAAACAAACAAAGCATTACATATAAGGAAAAGTACTAGAGCACTACGCTAAGAATGTGGAGATAATTGCCCGCTAACAATAACTACTTTGACTTATTCATATGCCCATAGTTGGACTCGGTTTAGATAAACAAAAACTACTATAGGCGGAAACACATGTATACCCAAAAACTGCTATATCAAGCTACTTAATTTAAAACAAACTGAAATTGCAAAAAAACTCATATTTGAATGATTCCTATTCGATATGTGTGGACACTATGTAGACCTTCTTCATGCACATGCCCGTATCAGAAAATCATCTACATGATTCCATGAACATTGTCACACAACAATCTCAAGCACCAATAATAATGCATCATACAATAGGGGGTATCTTAGCTACACCAAAATGCTAATTTGAGGCATAAAACCCCAATTATGAAGCCATTTAACATTCTAAGCTTGCCAACCTCCGTACTACATCGCCCTCCAATGTCTATCATTTATATAGTTACAGCTATCAATAATAGAAGCGGCTGTGATAGGATAGGAAGGGAAACTAGTTTAGAATGTTAAATAACATCGTAACTAGAGTTTCTATGCCTGAAATTGGCATTTTAAAATAGCTAAGCTGGCACCTTGGTGTAGCTAAGATATCCCCTTCACAATAATCATGTAACAAAACCAAGATTAAGCTGAAACAGGAGAATATGCTAAATGCTAAATTTATGAACTAATCTAAAAGGATATAACTGATGGGATTATAAGCTAATTAAAAACTAATAAAAAGCTAAATTAAGCTAAAGTACCAAACTACTTAATAACTGAGACACTGAGAAGTGGAAACAAGCACAAATGAGCTACTAATAAGCTAAAAATACCAATAAGCACTTATGCCATAACACTACCAAAAACAACCTGTCCACCTACTTTTTAGCTTCTTAAACAGTTTATAGCTTAAAGCTTTTGAGTCAAAACCAGTTGGAAACTAACATTAACACTACTCAGAATCTATAAAATGAAAATTAACCAATTAGGAGCTTTTTAGGAGCTTAAAAACAGCTTATGTAAAGGCACAAGTGGACAGATGCTACTGTGGTGCAGGGCACTTTTTGCCCAAACAGCCCAAAACAAGCTATTTAAAGCTGTTAAAAACAAATATTAAAAATAAACTAAAAATACTAGCTTAAAGATCAGCTTCCAAATTCTAAAATCCCCAAGTTTGAGCAAATTTGATCTTAAAATGAAGAAATTAAAAATATAAAAGTAAACCTATTTGAAACTGATTTGGTTTTTTTTTTGACTTTTTTTGTAAAAACTTATAAATTGACTAAGATGAACTTTGACAGATTAAAACTGAATCTAATTGATGTTTTAAGCTGGTTTAGGACTTAGTTAAGCTATACTAATTACTTTTGAACCTAAGTGATGGCTTATGCCCACTGATAAGCTACTGATAAGCAGAAATTAAACTTAAAAGATGATTTTGACTTTTTAACTAAATACTAGTGAATATTATGCTATAAACTAACTAAACTGACCTAATGAAACTATTAGAACCAAAATTACCTACTTAATTTGACTAAGACACAACTAACTCATCCAATCCAAACACTCTTGTTATGGACAGATTTCAGCTTATTAGAGTTCATTTAATCATTTCATAGCTTAATTCTCATATTTGCAAGAAAGTTTGTAACTTTGTATGAATGATAGTTATCTTAGATAATGTCACCAAAAAGTAACCAAACATCACCAATGTTCCACATGAGAGATTTTACCACTTAAGTTTCAGTTCTTTTGCAATGTTTTAAATTGGTTTAGGTAAAAACTGAACTTCGAACTTACATTACCCAGCTACACATGTTGAAGTGGTATGCCAATCAGGTGCAATAAGTTAGGTGACATACCAAGTGTAAATAAACGCCTATAACCCATTTAACGCAATAGACATTCAAGTCATGGAATATTATACAATTGGTATGCACACACTTATTATAACTCAATTGGCATACCACAAGTCCTTTTTTCAATAAACCAATCTAAGGTGTCATTTGTTTTTTCAGAGCTTTTACCTCTTCATCTGCAAACCATGTCTGCAGAAGAAGAGGTACATTTAAGCTCTTCATCTGCAAGAAGAAGACCGTTTGTTTTTTGTGCTATTGAAGTACTTCTTTCATTTTTCCTCTTATGTCTGCATTGGTGTAGAGGAAAGAAGTGGAAAAAAGACCTAAATTATGTCTGCATTGGTGAAGAGGAAAGAAGTGATTATATCCTCTTATGTCTGAAAAAAAACAAACGGTCTTCAAAGATAATGTTTGCGCGCCTGCAGACAAAAGAGGAAAAAAGCTCTTCTTTGAAAAAACAAACAAGGCCTAACTAAAACACATCATCAGATGCTCATAGGTAACATTTACCTAGAAAGCTATAAAAACAACACATTATAATCTCACAAAAAAAACAAATAACACGAAAACATACCACTCAAAGATCATCCTGGCTCCTCAAATACTCCCCGGCATCAGCCTGCCTAATAACCACAAGCCCATTCGGATCCATCTTCCTACACTCCTGAGTCCCTTTCGCCGCAATCCCAAACCCAAGCGGCAAATCCGACATGGAAAAAACCACAACACCATCATACGCCTGAATATTATCAGTAATCCTCCCCAACCCACCTTTCACAACATCATTCCCATACAAAAAACTCATCTCACTAGTAGGCTTCAACCACACCTTATGCTTGGCATTATTCGCTAACAAGTTCAAAGCTTGTATAGTCAAATGAAACTTTCCACTTTTGGTAAACTTTCCTATGTTGGTACCAAATGAAACGAGATTCTCTCGTTTAATGTTGGTGGCTCGTTTGACTAGGGACTCAGAGACGTAGTAGACGCGGTTTTTGTGGAGACGGAAGCAGTAACGACCTGGGTTTGGGTCGGGGCCTTCGTGGGATGGAGATTCGACTATGTTTTTTAAGTTGTTGCCGGTGAATTTGAAGAGCTTTTCGAATACTTGGGTTGTTTCGGATTCGTCTAGTGGTCTCATATTTTTGGTTGGCTGCTGTTTAAAACCCTAGTTTGAGAGGAAGAAGATGAGGTGTTAGGGTTTATGGGTCTGATTTTGGATTTTTAAGTGGCTATTGTTAGTTACCCGACTTGACTTCAACGGGTTTGTTTTTATGACCCGAGTTTTTACTAAAAAAGAGTGAAAATATTTACACTTCTTACTTAATATTTGTACTTTTAATTTTTTTACAAATCAATTACAACTTTTATTTTTTTCTTCTTCTAAAAAGTAGAAAAAATTACACGTTTGGTCCCTATGGTTTGCCCAAAATAACAACTTTAGTCTCTAAGTCACTTTTATTACACCATCAGTATTTAATTTTGAAACTATGCACGCTTTTGGTCCCTAAAATGGATGGACGTTTCTTTCTCCCGTTATATCATTAAATCACAAGGGTATACATGTCTTTTCTAATTATCTTTTATAATAAAAGACACCCACCCTCGTTGACTTCTTATTTCCCTCCCATTTCTCAACACTACTACCCAAAATCCCAAATAAACCCAAATCCCAATTACCAAATCAGATCAATTATAAACCCTATAAATCAAAACCCCCAAATTAATCATCTGAAATTAAATAGATGGTTGGTAATCGTTGGAGAATACGAGAGAAGCCTGAAGGAAATGGACCCCTGAAAGCATACGGTAAAGAAACCATGAAAACTAATGTGTTAAATAATTTTTTTCATTGACATTACCTTGAAAACATGATATTAATTGTGGTTTTGTTATTGCATTTTCAGAAGAACACCCTACTATGTTTTCTATGAAAATACATCATGCTGGAAAGTTTAAAGACCATGATGAAAGGAGGTATGTTAATGGTTTGGTTGCGTATGTGGATGGATTTGATATGGATGAGTTTTCAGTACATGAGTTGAATGATGTAATGGATGCATTAGGTTATGTCAATGAGGAAGATGTTATTTACTATCATTATCTCATTCCTGGTACTAATTTAGAATTTGGACTAAGAGCTTTAGGAAATGATGTTGATGTACAAGGTTTAGCTAGGTATACAAAGGACAATAAGTTGATTAAGGTTTATTGTGAACATGATGTATCAAAACTGCTCATTCATTTGATCCCCACAGTTAGAAGCAATGTTGTTATTGAAGAGCTACCCTCTGAAACTCCCATTCCCTCCCCATCCAAAAAAAAGTCCCCATAAAAAAAAATCATGCTGTTAGAATACCATAAACCCTCTACCTCTGCTACTACCACTGCCATTCCCACTCTCACCCCCACCATTGCTACAACCACTGCCATTCCAACTCCCACTCCCACTCCCACTCCCACCAATGCCACTACCAGTCACACTATTCCTACTCCGAATGATAGTGTACATGAAACTGTGGACTCTATTGTTGAAGAACTTTTGAACATGAATGATTATGATTTTGATCCCTTTGATGATAATTTAACTGAAAGGGAGAATGAAAGGGTGAATAAAGGGTCAAGTGTTCATGTGAATGAAAGGGTGAATGAAGGGTCAAGTGTTCATGTGAAGGGTGAATGAAGGGTCAAGTGTTCATGTGAATGAAAGGGTGAATGAAGGGCCAAGTGTTCATGTGAATGAAAGGGTGAATTATAATGAGAATTTTGAACCTTTAGAAACATTGGTAGAGCATGATGAACCTTGTGAAATACTGGATGTGGAAGACTCAGATCATGATGATGATAGTAGTACAAATGACAGAGATGACTTTGATGATGAAGAGAACAATGTAGAAGAAGTTAATGTTGATATGCATGATTACCATTTTGATATAGATGAAGATGTTGAGTGGGTGAGACATACAGGCAGTGTACAAGAAGATGATTCTGCACCAATAGCAGAAGATGTTGAGGTGGTAGATAATGAAATTCTTGAAAGTGCTTCAGATGAGGAAGAGAATGATATTGAAATGATTAGGAGAAGGAAGCTTAAAGAAATCCAAAAGGCAAATAAAAATGCAGATAACATTGTGTATAAGCATTTGTTTTATCATGGTCAAACTTTTTCTAGTGCTGCTGAAGTGAAAGAGAGAGTAAGACCGCATTCCATTGAAACTAGAAGAAAGTTGCAGTTGATAAGGAATGATAAGGCTAGGGTTAGGGCAAAGTGTATGGGCAAAATTCCAGTGTTCACACTTGAAGGTGATGGGCCTAATCAGACTGCAGTCAAAAAGAAACCAGCAAAACCCAAAGGCAAAACAGGAGTTGGGCCTATTAAGCCCAGTAAGAAAGGTATTACTTTAGGAGGTAGAGGCAGGCCCAAATCACTAGCTGAAGATGAATGTCCATGGGTCTTACTAGTGTCTAAGGTTAAGAATACTGAGACTTGGGAAGTTAGAACATATGTAGACAACCACAAGTGCCTTCAATCAAGAGAAATAAAGGCTTGCACTGCCCAATTCTTGTCTAAGGGTATCATTGACCAAATTGAGAAAAACCCAGATGTTCCAACAAGAGCTCTTCAAGACCAGTTGCAGAAGCAATATGAGGTTGGTGTGTCAAGGATGAAAGCTTTTAGGGCTAAAACCACTGCACTCAATCAAGTTAAGGGAGATTACAGTATACAATATAAAATGTTGAGGGATTACTGTTTAGAGTTGAGAAGGGCAAATCCTGATACAACTGTTAGGATTGAAGTTGAAAGAGACACAGATCTTGAACTAGAAACAAGAGTTTTCAAGAGGATCTACATATGTTTAGGTCCATTAAAGAAAGGTTTCAAATAATGTGGAAGGGATCTATTAGGCCTTGATGGTGCATTCATGAAGGGACCATATCCGGACACTTCGGCTGTGGGATTGGATGCCAACAATGGCATATACCCAGTAGCATATGCAATTGTGGAGAAAGAAACAACCAGTTCTTGGACTTGGTTTTTGGAGTGTCTAGGTGATGATCTAGATCTGAGCAGGGAATCTAACTACACTTTTATAAGTGATAGGCAAAAGGTAAACATTTGACTTTTTATTTCAACTATGGTCCCTATTCAGGGAATCTAAATAAACATTTAATATTCTAACATTTGTCTATTTCCTATAGGTCCTCATACCTGCAATGGCTAAGGTATTTCCTAGTGCAGAGCACAGGTTTTTCCTTAGGCATATACATGAAAATATGAAGCTCAAGTGGAATGGACAAGCATATAAAGATCTGCTTTGGAAATGTGCTACTGCAACAACAGTATTTCATTTTGATCATGCAATGGAGGTCCAGATCCCATTTTTCAGGTAATATTTGTTGCATTTTAATTAAGTAGCTCATAATTATAGTTAAATAGTTGTTGGTGTTTACTTAAGTAGCTTAATTATACTGATAACAGGTAGAGCTAAATCTGATGTATTGTTGAACAATATGTGTGAGGTTTTGAATGGAAAAATATTGGATGCTAGGGATGCACCTATAATCAGTGCCTTAGAATACATTAGATAGTACTTGAGAAGAAGGATTGTGAATGTTCTTGGTGTTATAGCAAAAACAGATGGCCCTCTCACCCCTACTGCAACTAGAATATTGAAAGGTGTTATGGACCAAGCAAAAAATTACTCAGTGGGTTGGAATGGGGGGGAAGAATATGAGGTAAAGGGACCACATGGTGATCAATGTGTGGTGAATGTGGCTAGAAGGGTTTGTAGTTGTAGGAGATGGAAATTAACAGGCATCCCCTATGTACATGCTGTAGCAACCAACTACAACATGGCACTTAATGGGATTGAAGTGGGTATACCAGAAGAGTGGGTCCATAGGTGTTATTGGTTAGCTACTTTGAAAAAGGCATACATTCATACTATTGGATGTATAAATGGTAAGATAATGTGGAAGAAATCCCAAATTCCTTCAAAACTGATTCCACCTAAGCATCATTCACAAGTGGGTAGGCCAAAGAAGAACATGAGGAAAACAAAGGAAGAGAAGGCAATGGTGAGTGGTGGAAAACTGTCCAAGGCATATAAAACTGTTACATGTTTGAAGTGTGGAAACCTTGGCCACAACAGAAGATCTTGTAAAGGCCAAAAAATGAAAGAAACAGGGGCACCATCTACCGATGGTGATACAGGTTCATCAAATGCTAGGAAAAGGTCTGCATCTACACAACCTACTGATGCAAGTGCCCCAAAGAAAAAGAAAGCTGCTGATGGAAGTGGGACCTCAAAAAAGAAAGCTACAGGTGGTGGTAAAGGACCACAAAAGAAAAAAAAGAATGGAAAAGAGGTGTTAGTGTGATGTATGTTTAGTACTGGTGTTGCTATGTATCTTTTAGTGTCTGTTTATGTACTCAACTTTTGGTTTATGCTATGTAAGTTTAGTGTCTGCTTGTGTACTGATTAAGTTTGACTTGCATTAGTCAAACTTGTTTTACTTAATGTATTCACTTTCAGTATATCAATATATGTCTTGACATATATGTCTTGTAGTATGGTAAGTTCACTTGAAGTATTGACTATTAGTAGTCAAAATGGTTTTAGACAACAAAGTTAATGTTGACTTTTTAAGTCAAACAAAACAAAAAACATAACAGCAAGTGCACCATTGTAGAACAATTATACTAAATACATGTCACAAAACATATCTTACATTAACCCAAAAGACAATACAAAGAAAACCTAACAAACAACCATCTTACAACAACCATACTTGACCCAAAACATATCTTACAAATCTAATCTAAAACATTCATTAACCCAATAGGTAAATGACCACAACACAGAAAAAACCTAACCAACTAAACATCAAATACATCTTGGTCTTTCTAAGTTCCCTTGTCAATTCTTCAATGGCAGTTTCATGCCTATTCCTAGCCCTTAACAATCCAGGTATAATTTACAAGCACGATCACACATTGGTAGATCAACCCAATCAATCCACCCACATCGTGATCCTGTTTGGGGCAACTGTAGAAACGCCGAACGGGGTGAGACACTGTCCAAGAAGTCTTGACTATGCAAACTCGTCCACATCTGCAGAAAACCATGATTGAGGAACATTTTGGGTGTTCTATGATTTTTAATTTGAGTATGTGAGATCTAGGGTTTTTTAATTGGGAATGTGAGTTTGGAGGGTTTTTAATTTGGGTGTTCTTGGTTAACTGGGTTTTATTTTGGGCGGGGAGGGTTAGGATAATAAATAGGGTGGGAAAGTGAGTGACAAATGGAAAAAAGACATGTATACCTTTGTGATTTAATGAGATAACTGGAGAAAGAAACGTCCATCCATTTTAGGGACCAAAAACGTGCATAGTTTCAAAATTAGATACTGCTGGTGTAATAAAAGTGACTTAGGGACTAAAGTTGTTATTTTGGGCAAACCATAGGGACCAAACGTGTAATTTTTTCTAAAAAGTATTTTCGAAACACGTTTTTTAAATTTTTGAACATTTTCTTAAAGATAAAAACCTTTTTGTTTTTCTAAAAAATAAGACTAAAAAAAATCTACAACTAAACATAGCTTTATAGCTGTTTTCAGTATATGCAATATTTTATATATATACCTCGTATATGTTACAATCTTTTGACGTGGCGTGAAACACGGTCCGATACAAACATAAAAAATGACAAGTTAGGATTGGATATAAACAAAAAAAATCGTGTTCGGGTCAACTCACTTAACCTGTTTATTAATCATGTCATCCTCAGGTTGAAGATGGGTGAAACGGGTCGACCTACTAATCTGTTTAAGGTTTTTCTGAAACATTACAAGTCAAAATATATATAATTGATTATGAGTAAGTCGTGTTCGGATTAGGTGCAAACATGTTTTGATTGGCAAAACTGACCTGATTACCTATGCATGACGTGTTCGGGTTAGGGCTTCTTTGTGCGTAAAAGAAACTTGTGAAAAAGATATGGTAAGTGCTAACAAAAGCTCTTAGGGTTGTTGGTAACAATCAAATCTCCACAAAATTTGTTGATATTAAATCATAATAGTAAATGACAAGCTCCACGTTTTTCGCTAACATAAGCAATAGGAAGAGTGTATCGTATTTGTATTTGATATATTCAAGCAAATTGTTAGTGATTTTGAATGATTTTGTTTAAACACTGTGTAACGTCTAAACATAAGTTTCAGTAATCTGCTGTTAACAACAACCCGGGCTGTTGTTAGCAAAAACCAAAATAAACTGATGAACAAAAAAAAGCAAACACCAACATGTCAAGCTGAAACTATGATTGATGAACCAAAATAAACTGATGAACTATGTTTGATTTGGTTCATCAGTTTTGGTTTTATGCTTTTTTTCAACAGTTTTGGTTTGGTTCATTAATCATAGTTTCAGTTTTGGTTAGGTTCATCAGTTTTGGTTTTATGCTTTTTTTTAAAACAGTTTGGTTTGGTTCATCAGTTTTGGTTTGGTTCATCAGTTTGGTTCATCAGTTTTAATAGTTCAAAACATTAACTATTAAAAAACATCACTTTTTGAATCTTACATTAATAAAATGATTAATGATGCGTTGTGGGACAAAAATTAGTGCATTTAGCTCAACTTTAACACTAAAAATCTAAGCTAGACATTTCATCAAACACCTTGTATGCAACAAATATGAGTAAAACACCATCTTTAACTTGTGATATCTTACCCATATGACATCAAATTTGAGTGATTGAAATTTCTCGGTAAAGAGTGAACAAAAATCTATAACTTTCATGTTTTAAGTTTCTTACGATTCGACATTTATGAAGGTAAAAAATAGGGCCGAAAATGCCAAAAAATCAATAACTATTTGATATGTAAAAAACAAAGTTTGAAATATTTATCAAGATTTATACAAAATTAAAGAGAATCGAATTTTAAAAATTATGATGAAATCGGGTTTTCTTAAAAGTTTGTCGTTTGAAAGTTATTTGCATTTGAAATTTAGGGTGGAATATAAAAAAAGGGTTAAAATGACAAAAATACCCCCTAACCGAATTTAATAAAAAAAATGAGGGAGTGATTGGGGGACACTTGTCACATTGTGAGTGGCTTTCTAGCCTTTTTTCTATATATATATTGTGTTATATTGATCTATATTCTTAAACACAACAATTACTAGTCTACAAATTCTTTTAATCCTTGATTTTATAGCCCAAAGCTAAAACCTATTTGAATCTCATTAGCGATTTCTTTCCATGGAGAATTTGGGCTACATAGTCCTGCTTTCTATCATCTTATACATGATTACCAAGCATTTTGTACATAAGTTCCAAAAGTACCCACCAAGGCCTTTTTTCTTTATATGGTCCAGTTGTGTTTCTTGAATTTGGGTCACGCCCGGTTGTTGTTGTCTCCTCTCCTTCCGCTGCTGAGGATTACTTTACAACAAATGATTTAGTCTTTGCAAACCGACCAAAGTTGCTTGCTAGGAAGCACCTAGGCTACAACTACACTACTCTTACTTGGGCCTCATATGGACACCACTGGCGAAATTTGAGGAAAATTGCTTCTATCAAAATTTTGTCAAATAAACGTATTGAAATGTTTACAAATATTCGTCATGATGAGATGCTTTGTTTAGTCTCTAGCTTAAATGGCCAGTCTCAAAAGGACCAATTTGTAATTGTTGACATGAAGTCGTGCTTTTTCAAGGTCATGTTGAATACATTAACAAGGATGATCACAGGAAGGAAGGAAGAAACGGAGACAAGAGACTTTCAAGAAATGGTGGAGGAAAGTTTCCGGATAAGTGGTGCGTCTAATATTGGTGATTTTGTGCCGATGGTGAAGTGGATTGGCTTAAGCTCGATTGAGAAGGAGATGGTAAAACTAAATCAAAAGAAGGATACATGCATTCAGGAAATGATTGAATTGCACAGGAGAATGAGAAGCCATTCTTTCCAAGGGAGTAAGACAATCATCGATGTCCTTTTATCCTTGCAAGAAACTGAACCTGAATACTACACCGATGAGATCATTACATGCTTAATACTAGTAAGTTTGTTCTTAATCACTCAAATATCATCCAAACTATTTATCTAATGCAGACAACCACTAAAATTACTTTGTGCATTAATTAGATTTAGATTTATATAATATAGTTTTTGTACTACCATTTGAAACTCTTATTATATATGAAAATTTAGACATAAATGGTTTTGGGTCAACCCGACAAGTTTTGACCTCTACCAAAGTCCAAAACTATCCGTTTGCAACCCAACCCATATTTTTGCCCACTTAGCCACACAACTAATTTTGCCATATCAAGTCCAAATCATTTAGTTTTGTTGGTGCTTATAAACTGAACTTTGTCGATTCTCGATGCACAGGTCATGATATCAACAGGAACTGATACTTCAGCAAACACCCTAGAATGGGCTTTATCGCTTCTCCTTAACCATCCAGATTCCCTCAAAAAGACAGTTGACGAAATTGACAAGAAAGTTGGTTCATCAAGACTTATGAACGATTTAGATCTTTCTAATCTTCCATATCTTCATGGAGTTATGAACGAAACACTTCATATGTGCCCACCTTCAGCATTGATTCCACCCCACGAATCTACAGAAGCATGCACCATTGGTGGTTTTCGTGTCCCATCAGGAACAATGCTTTTGGTAAACCTATGGGCGATTCAAAATGACCCAAAGCTTTGGAAAGAGCCTGAGATATTTAAGCCCGAAAGATTTGTTGACATTGAAGGGCAAATGGATGGATTTAAGTTTATGCCATTTGGCTCAGGGCGAATAGGGTGTCCAGTAGAAGCTATGGCTATGCGTATGGTTGGGTTAACTTTAGGAACACTTCTTTAGTGTTTTGAATGGGAGAGAATTGGTGTTGAGAAAGTAGACATGAGTGAAGGTGCTGGGCTCACCATGCCGAAAGCCCAACGTTTGGTTGCTAAATATAGACCTCGTCCGCACATTGTGGATCTTATTTCTCGCATATAAGCGTTTCAAATTCGCACACATTTTATTAGAAAGGTATATGAGCTTGGGTCAACCAATCTAATATACCTATCTAATACATATGACTATATGAGTATCACTGATTCAGTATTTTGGTGCTACCTTTTTCCTAATTTGTGAATTTTAAGTGCTTTATTTCAATTTGTACTGTTTCCGTGAGATAAATTTATGGCTTGTATGTTTGTATCTAACTTTGGTTATGAATGCGTATTATGGATTAATAGCCATCATTTTACTTTTAATTCAATCAATGTGAAAGTAAAATTACATTACATAAGTGCATATATTCATGACTACATGTACTCGTAACAGTGCTGGATAATCAAATTATGCACCAACAAGTTGTGGACATTTCGTGTCAAGTCTACAAAGTTGCTTTCTTATGGGTGGGTCTAGTAGAGAATGATACACCGTTGCAGAGACATGATATTAGTAACAAGGCCAGGTTATGCACTCTCCGGTCCTTTCTGAATATCATTATGTACGTACTCATGTGATGAATATGTGATCAAAACGATATGGTTAATATACAGAACAATTTTATAGTAATATAACTATATGATTAATAATTCTTGGCAATAATGCAATGGACCTTCCTCTTGATTCTTTCAATGTTAGCTAGGTAAAACCTATGTACCGGTCAAGCGCACAAGTCCTATTGTGGATGTCCCTGCGGGAAAGGTTGTGCTACTTAATGATCAATGTCATTGACCATGATGTAGATGACTATATGAATAGATAATATAACTTTATCCATGAGCAAAAACAAAGTCATCAGACAAGTCAACCTCATAAAGGTATCATGGAAAGATGATCATTTGTTCTTTTGTGATAGTAATATACGGGTCATTATAAATGTATAGTTGTTAACTTGTTGTCGGCCGTATGATTATACCTTGCCAAAAGCATACCTACACACAAGTCATCAGAAAAACATATGACTATATACATAAAAAGAAAATACATGACTACTATTTCCCTGAAATGACATCTTCTATTTCCCAGAATATCGATTAATAAGGCATATATATGCTCGTTGACAAAGACCTTCTTTCCTTGAAATATTCCTAAGGCTTAGAGTCGGTCAAATGATTGCTAGCTTCAGCAACACCATGATGTTGAGATAATAAGGTCTTTAAATTATACAAGCTTATAGAAACATGTCTTATATCTCTAGGAACCTTCAAGGATTGATTTCACGATTTCATAGAGATCTTCTCATAGTTCATGATCTGATGGTCACTACTAATTGAATTGTGAAGTGGGCAATCCCCTTCACAATACAAGAATCATCCATTACAATATGTCACCTAAGAGCCCTTGTTGTGGAGTGAAGTAGAACCTATTAACAACAAATATCCTGTGCTAATCCAACCATATAGCCACTAGAAGATCTCGTGGATCACTCCTATTTTACCATTCTTTTCCATCTCTCAGATTATGTAATCCTGTGACTATTGGAAAGTTAGCAAGATATCAAACTTATATAATCACTGCAACTTACATGTTAATAGTTCTAGAGTATTATAAGATTTAATCAATGTATCAGATATTTTGCCTTATATCACAGTGATTACACTAGTTGCCCAACACATCAAAAGAGAAAGGAACAACTCAATCGGAATCCAATGTTTATAGATAATGAACACTAGTTTATAAAATAATAGGTGATTAGTTCACATCAAATATTTATTTGCCACCATGGAACTTATTTTATTATCACATATGCAAGCCGCCACTAATATATATTCCTTAATTGATGGAGAAATCAATTTTTTTTATAGTCTAGACATAAACTCTATATAGAAAAGTTATGAATCTCTAAAGTCTCACTACATATTCTTCAATCTTCTCAAAATATGAGAATTGAAGTCAACGTCTGGATTGGTATACCAATCTTTGTAGTTGTGTATCTCCTAACAAAACATGTACTTCATAAGCTTCATAATCTCCCCCCAACTCCATTTCCAGTACTTCCACTACTAGGTCATCTTTACCTCTTAAAAAAACCACTTCAAAGATCGCTAGCTGAGCTTTCAAAACGTCACGGGCCACTTCTTTACCTCCAATTAGGGTCACGTCAAGTTCTCCATGTTTCGTCCTCTTTGGTCGCGGAAGAATGCCTTTCTTAAAATGATATCATATTTGCCAATCGACCTCACCTTCTAAGTGGAAAGTATTTTGGGTAGAACTACACGAGTCTTCCTTGGGCTCCTTATGGTGATCATTGGCAAAATCTAAGACGTATCTCAGCTCTAGAATTCCTGTCCTCTTCTCGCCTTGAAGCGCTTTCTCATATCCGTCTTGATGAGACTAGGTCGTTGTTAGGACGTTTATTTTTAGCAGCCAATGAGAATCCAAATCAGATATTGGATCTGAGATCAGAATTGTTTGGGTTAATGTTTAATGTAATGACTATTGGATACTAACTTATTAATCCATGTAAGTCAAGAATATTTAGTATTTATGTATGTATATAAGTTAAAGGGTCTAGTGTGTCAATAGTAAAGTTTATAACCGAAAAACAGTTAAATTCGGTTATGGCAGTTAGGATTGTGAATGGTTGTGTCGGTTCATAGTGTCGGTTAGAAAAGTATAAGTACCCTGAAAAACAAGTCTGTAAATAACGATTGTTTTATCAAATAAACTTATTATTATTACTCGATTGTTCATAGAAAGATTAGAGACTAACAGTTGGTATCAGAGCCAAAGGATTTGAACCGGAGACAAACGAAATAGATTGATTCAGGGAATCAATCAAGAGAAGAAATAGACTGTGCACATACCGGTCAATCAACAAGAGAGACAGAGAAGAGTTTTTGATTCAGAGAACAGAAAAGGAGAAGAGAAGTAAACGTACCGTATAAAGGAAGAAGCGTACCACTGTTTGATTAGAAGAGAACCGGAAGAAAGTAAAGGTGCGACCATAGTTGTGCCCTAACTGCGTGTAGAAGAAAGGAAAAAAGAAGCAGAAGCGGGGTTTTAAATTGGGGATAGAAAAAAGAAAAGATAACGCCACTTTTAAAAGCCCACCAGAATTGAAAAAGGCCCAAGGGAAATTACAGGTTTTATTATTCTTACTTGTTTTTTTTTCTATTAGTAGAATAGATTTCTTCCATTACAATTCGCGTTAGAAACCATTAGAATTGTTTGAGAATTATTGTGGTTAGAAAGAAGGTTTTAAGTTCGACTATTATTAGAATTATATTAGTTTTAGAAGAAAATCAAATCGAAAGATATGACGAGAGATAAAAACGAAAACAGATTTGTTTTCACCACATCGTTACCATCATATCAATGCCCAGTTTTAAGCAATACAAATTATACATTATGGGCATTAAGAATGAAGAAGATACTATTGGCAAATGGAGTATGGGATTTAGTAGAAGGAATAGGTACATCAAAAGAGATTGATGTACAAAATGATAGTTCGGCGTCAGCATACCTATTTCAAGGGTTACCAGAAGATTTGCAAATGCAAGTTGCGGGATGTGAAACAACAAAAGAAATTTGGGACTCTTTAAAGTCCAGATTTATTGGGACAGAAGATGTACAACAGGCACACTCGCAACAACTTAAATCAGAATTTGAAAGACTTGTGATGAAAGAAGATGAAACAATAGATTCATTTGCTGGGAGGTTGATGGGTATTATTACAAAGGCTGCTACATGTGGATTGACGTTTGATGAACAAACAAAAGTACGGAAATTACTGAATGTAGTGCCAGATAAGTTTGTACCTGTAGTAGCAACCATTGAAATGGTTGTTGATTTTAAGAAAGCAAAATTAGAAGAGATTATTGGGAAACTTAAAACTTATGAAGAAAGGCTTAAGTTTATAAAAGGAAGTAAGGAAGATAATACGGAGAAATTGTTATTCACACGTCAAGGGAATAACAGAAATTATGAACGCAACTATGGAAATGATAGACGAGGAAGTGGTAATCAGACACGAGGAAGAGGCCAAGGAAGATTCACAAGAGATAGTAAGAATGAAGATAGTTATGATAGAAGAATGAGAAACCCTGGAGATCAAAACTACCATAGAAGAGACACTAGAGAAATAGAATATTATAATTGTCATGAGTTTGGACACTATGCTGTAAATTGTCCAAAACCAAACCGTAGAGAAGAAAAAGCAAACCTTGTGTTCGAAGATGACGAACCAACACTATTGATGGTTACTAGTAAATATGAAAAGGAGATAACATCCTTAAAGGAAGAACCGAGAAGGAACGGAATTGTCATTGAGAAGGATGAAATTCCAAAAGGAAGATTAGAAGATATGCGGTTAGAGATAGAAATTGATTTGAAGAGTAAATTAGAGTTTTGGAAGTTCGAAATGCTTCAAGTGTTAGAGATTGAAAAACAAGAGTTTGAGAAGAAAATAAGAAATAGAGAAATGGCATTTGAGAAACAAATGCAGAGAGAATCAGAGAACCTCAAGAAGTTGAGAGATTGCACAAGCAAAGAGATGAAAGAGTTAAAGACAATAAGAGAACAGTTTGAGAAAGAAAACCTTGGAGTTATTTCAGATAAGAAACTCCTAGAAGAAGAGAGAGTTAACAAGGGCGAATGCAAGAAGCATTAAGAGACGCCATCAAGATTTCAGAAGGAAAGCCAGATTGAGAAAGACATCAAGTCAAGAAACAAGAAAGCTGAATCAGAAGATCGTGATACTAGAAATAGTGTGTTGGAGATTCAAGAGTACGAAACAATACAAATGAAGAAAGTTGGTGACAAAGATGATCAAGTTGAAGAGCAAGACAAAGGAAGTGGAAGCAAGCCAAAGTTCAAAGATAAAGATAAAAGAGCTTGAAGATATCGAAGGCATGGATTAATAAATTAAGGAGGAGTATTGGATACTAACTTATTAATCCATGTAAGTCAAGAATATTTAGTATTTATGTATGTATATAAGTTAAAGGGTCTAGTGTGTCAATAGTAAAGTTTATAACCAAAAAACAGTTAAATTCGGTTATGGCAGTTAGGATTGTGAATGGTTGTGTCGGTTCATAATGTCGGTTAGAAAAGTATAAGTACCCTGAAAAACAAGTCTGTAAATAACGATTGTTTGATCAAAAAAACTTATTATTATTACTCGATTGTTCATAGAAAGATTAGAGACTAACAATGACAAGGATGATGGGAGGAAAGAGTTTTTATGGTTTGGCCAATGGAAAATCAGAGGAAGTATGGATATGTTTCCAAATTTAGTGGCAGGGATAGTGGCTAAATACAGAGGCAGGGATAAATTCAGAGGCAGGGATAGTGGATATGTTTCCAAATTTGTTGTGGTTAGTTGATGGAATATTAGAAAAGAAGTATGCCGCTGTGCAGAAGAGGCGTGATGACTTTATGCAAGAATGGATCGACGAATTTCGTGCAGATGGTTTGGGTGATCATACAGAAGGGAAGAAAATATTTCTTAAAGTTCTATTATCGCTAGGGCTGTAAATGAACCGGACGATCACAAACGGAGCCTTGTTCATGTTCGTTCATTTAATTTTAACCAGACAAATAAACGAACACGAACGCTTAAACGGACGAATTTTCTTGTTCATGTTCGGTTATTAAAAAAATGAGTTGTTCATGTTCGTTTATGTTCGTTTATTAAGACACTAAACGAACGAACATAAATGAACATAGACAAATAAAAATAAACTTTACAAATTATGCACGATATATTGTTTTATAAGCGTTGTTTTGTTTAAACAAATCAATTTTAAAATTATACAATTAAAATATATGATATACAAATATAAATAAATGAATGAACATAAATGAACGTTAACGAACGCATAATCGGACGTTCACGAACAAAAATGAACGAAAGCGACTTTTGTTCATGTTCGTTCATTTAACTAAACGAACGTAAAATATGATTCATGTCCGTTCATTTAATAAATAAACGAACATAAACGAACTTTTTACCGAACGGTTCACGAAATGTTCACTGAACGTTCAGTTCGTTTACGGCCCTAATTATCGCTACAAGATGAAGATCCGGAATACTACACATACAAAGAGATTAAAAGCCTTTCACAGGTATAATTTCCGTGTCTATTACATAGAAATTGACTTGTTCTTAGATCTCTCGTTGTTGGATAATATCCTGCTTTTCACTGTATATATGTAACATACTTTCAGTTTTTTACCATTAGACCCAGGTATCCTTCTATAGTATAGAACAGTGACATAAGATGCTACCATTACAAGAGTACTTTGTTACCATGTCATAATAAGTTAGTATGATATATTTCATATATATATATATATATATATATATATATATATATATATATATATATATATATATATATATATATATATATATATATATATATATTTCATATATATATATATATATATATATATATATATGTGTGTGTGTGTGTGTGTGGGTGTTTCTATATCTATGTAGCCGGTGATTGGCAATTCAATGGTTAATAAACTTCAAAATGTTTCTATTGGTGATAGGCTCTATTACATGGAGGAATCAACACTTCAGTAGATACAATGGAGTGGGTAATGTCACTTTTACTTAACAATCCTCACATTTTGATTAAGGCGCAAAATGATATAGACAGTCTTGTAGGATGTGATCGATTAGTCAATGAAAAAGATTTATCAAAGCTATCATACTTGCAGTGTATCATCCACGAGACATTGAGGATGCATCCCACGGCCCCGTTACTTCTTCCTCATGAGTCATCTAAAGACTGTAAGGTGGGAGGTTATCATATCCCACATGGCACAATGTTGTTTGTGAATGTGTGGGCTATACAAAACGATCCCAACAAATGGGATCGTCCACAAAACTTTATGCCTGAGAGGTTTGAAGGTAAAGAAAATACTGCCAATGCGAAAGAAGGGTTGGGTATAATGCCATTTGGGTCGGGGAGGCGACGCTGCCCTGGTGAAAACTTGGCAATGCGTATTGTGGGATTGGCATTAGCATCGATGATTCAATGTTTTGATTGGAAACGTGTTAGTGAGGAATTGGTTGATATGACAGAATCTGGTGGGTTCACAGCGCCTAAGGCTCAACCTTTGATGGCTAAGTACCACATTTATCTCAATCGTTGTTCCTCATTTATCTCAAATCTAAAACAAGGCTTGTATCTGCTAGTTCTGTTCTAACTTCCAAACAAAATAATTCAAGCTGATGATGTTTATCTACAACTTATAATATTGGATTATGATCTTCTCGTGCTCATTTTGACTAAGAGGGGTCATGCTGAAATTGGTGTGAATGTATATATTTGATATTAAATATAATAAAGATCCTAGAAAGAGCACCCACTTTTCTTTTTCAAAAAAACTCAACATGACCGTAATGTTAAAAATG
Organism: Chrysanthemum makinoi; assembly: GCA_910596185.1. NCBI lineage: Eukaryota > Viridiplantae > Streptophyta > Magnoliopsida > Asterales > Asteraceae > Chrysanthemum > Chrysanthemum makinoi. The sequence goes on along the minus strand of OU343224.1, from coordinate 239,214,248 downwards.
AAATTATAACTTTGGAATTCATTTCCTATCATAAGTATACTAGTATAAAAGTAGAACACAACCAAACTGTGGCTCATCCAAAAACTGAATATGAAGTTGCCCCGCAATAGCCCAAAAACAGCCCAAGAAAAAGCACTAGCCCAGTAACCCAGCTGATCAGCAGTGACCCAACAACAGGTAACTAAGGTTCAAGAAACAAATATAAATAACCTATAAATATTCAAGGTATAGGACCAAGCAGCCGAGCGGACGGCTAAGTTATGGCTTAGGTCATAACTCGTCGTAGCAGAATCAAATCAATTGTAACTTGCTGAAAAGTAGGTAAAAATGTGAACTCTAAATAATAAAACCGGTTACTCGAACCCAAAAAAAGAGACGGGTTAGATTTTATAACAGTTTAACAGTTAACTGATGAAGTACCGGAATATGTATACCTCATTAACACGAATCAGATCGCTTATCGAGTTGTCGGGTAATATGGGTCCAGTTTTAAATCGACATCACTAAATATGTTTATACTTTCTGAAATGAGTGTTCGATCTGATACCAAATATGATGTGTACTACTAGAACTCACAAAGGAAATGATGTAGTACTTTCAAGACAATAGGAAATTCCATAGATAAGAATAGAATCTCGAATTGAAATGAATTGATTTGTTATTGATAGTTGAAGGATTACAGGAGAGAATATTTGTTTACAATTCAAATATGATTACAAAATGAACTAATGAAATGCTTATATACAGTGAAATGGTAAAATGGGTGTTGGCGGAAAATAAAGTTGTGGGTTAAGTTTGACTCTTCTGCTTTGACTATTTTTTTTTACTTTTGATTTTGAACACGTAACAATCCATCCCGCTTGAAATGATGCTTGTCCTCAAGCATCTAAGCATGCAAATCACCAAGGTAACTTTCTTTTCCTTTAATCATCCTTCCCTTTTTCTTGAGCCAAACACCCCCTAAAAAAATCAGCAACCTGAGTTTTCACTATTGCAAGTTTAGTGCCCACTTTAGTGTCGATTAGTTTAAGTACTAGTTCATGTAATTCAATGTCAGTGTCAAGTTTAGTGTCATCTTCACAGTTTCCTTTAGTGCCTACTCGTTTTGATACTAGATGAGGTACTTCAGTGTCCACATCAGGTAAGTGCAGGTTCTTCAGTGTCATCTTTAGTTCTTCCTTTTTCCACCATACTTTGAAATGAATTTGGATGATTAAACTCTGACACATCCAGGACACTCTTCTCAACAGTACAATTAACAACTCTCTTCATTTTCCAACTGTCACCCCTTAAACACAAACCTTGTTCCTCAAAGCTTCTACACCCTTTGTATGTACCCATTTCCCTTGTCTTGTATCTTCCACATTTGTGAACTAGCTAATTACACACACCTGATTGAATTCATCTAAACCAAGATAACCATGATTAAATGGTTCGAGTGTCACCCTTTTCCACACTCCTGGACCATTTGACTAAACCACCCAATATGTAATTCCCAATACTTCATTGCATTTATACCAGGAACAAATGGCCACCCTTCAACCTGTTCCAATTTGAGTCACCCTCAATAACTACTACACAACACTGAAAACAGCAACACTTACATGATCTTCTCATACTTTCAAAAGATTCAAATCCCAAATTCTCCTTTATCATATCAAATTTCCAAAAGTGAGCACCCATTATGTTCATATTTCCATCTAAATGTATAATATCCTCAATATCAAGTAGATTCCTAATGAATTCATTATCACATTCTTCCTGTCGTAGGGACAATTTGGCAACTAGCACATTTGATTTCCCAACTGATGCAAGCTGTAACTTACAGCTTGTATCCCTATCATGTTTATTAAAAACATTTTTATCATCAAAGCCTCGTAAATCAAAAACTTGTTTTCCCCTGGATCAAACACTTGTTTAATTGTTAAAATGAACCACCATTTGTGTTAGCCTTATACCTATATTCTTAATCAAATGAAGAAATGTCCAAACAAAGTAAACACTCACGTAACCCAAACAATAATGCATCTCTGACTATTATTAACCAGACTTCACATTTACGCATATCACCAATATCAACTCGATTAAAACCTGATGTCAGCGATTGATCAGCAATCAATCCATTAATTCCCTCAACTCCTTCTATAACACTTCTAGCTGCCATATTAACAACCGAACCGTTTCCCACGTTATCAGATTCCAATCCATCTTCAGTTGATTCAGGGCTCTCTGAATTCAACACATAAACGATACTTTTAACATAATTTTCCACTTTTTCCTTTAAATTCATTCCTACATTAAGGTCACCCTGATTATCTCTTTGATTAAAACCTGATGTTATCATCTGATCATGAACCTTTGTGGCCTCTTCTTTATAGGTTTCATTCACCCCATTCTCATCATTACCAAATCTTGGTAAAATCTCCTCTTTGTAATTCATCCAAGACAAATTTCCACGAATTATAAATTGAAGCTGCTTATGCCACAATAAAGCTATATCAAATAGATTATTAGAGATAAGAGATACCTTATGTTCATTCTGTACATTATCAACTCTAAATAATTCTTCACACTTGTATAACCAACCCTTAACATCCTCACCTCCAAATTTGGGTAACTCAATTCTTGTAACCATTGTGTACGGCATATGTTGATTACCATTCTGACCCCTATTTTGTGCCACCAAACTGGTGTTTCTCTGGTTAGGACCTTCCACATATTGAGCCTTTGTTACATAGCTCTCATATTCTACCCCATTTGAGCCATTGTCCTCATGAGATTCTCCAATTGGCTTTCGATAGTAGGAGGACCATTAGGAAGACCATTATCAACATATATTGTATTCACCTGAAAAATGATGAAGAACAGAATATTACTTCAAGAATGTAACAAACTTTCAACTAATCAACCAAGAACACAACTAACTGATCAAGAATCTCAACTACTAATCAAGAACCACAAAAAAAACCCCAAAAAACTTGACTCAAACACGTATTTTAGATTGGAAAACGGATTAAAGAATGAATGTAAGTCGTATTTTGGATTTGGCGCGAAAACTGTGAATATGAATGATGGATGATGTAATGATGGTGTAAGATAGATGTACTGATAACACAACAGAATCTTGGTGCCAAGATGTCTGCTCTGATACTAATTGATGTGTACTACTAGAAATCACAAAGGAAATGAAGTAGTTCTTTCAAGACAATAGGAAATTCCATAGATAAGAATAGAATATCGAACTGAAATGAATTGATTTGTTATTGATAGTTGAAGGATTACAGGAGAGAAGATTTGTTTACAATTCAAAGATGATTACAAAATGAACTAATGAAATGCTTATATACAGTGAAATGGTAAAATGGGTGTTGGCGGGAAATACAGTTGTGGGTTAAGTTTGACTCTTCTGCTTTGACTATTTTCTTTGACTTTTGATTTTGAACACATAACAAAATACTGTATATGAGAGGGAGGTTCAAAAACGCCACAAATGAATGTTAACTATCTCATGCATAACCATATCAATGTTAATTTCTAAACTTACAACTAAATTATAATCAATGCACTTATGACTTATATTACTGAAATATCTTATGTGATTCAAGGCATATGTTTTCTATGAACAGGTACAATAAAAACCTTGTATAAGCATCTTTATCAACTTGAACACACATCACAGTTTAGATTTGCTATATAAAACTTAGTCAATTCACTTCATATTCATTTGTAACTAGTTGTTTCATTTTGTAATTGGTTAGCGACGGGTTATACGGTAAAATGTAAATTGACCTCAAAGTATGAGTGGTAAGGAATTGAAATTTTTTTTAGAAATGAAAATAATTGAGAGTAAGTTGATGTAACACTGATTTGACAATACTTGTTGGAGATCAGTGATGATAATTAATAAACTTTCTTCTCAAAAGATAATAATTAGAGTGTTGATATGCACACCACCCTTTTTGATTCTTTCACCACTAAATCACACCAGTAATGCACATAGTAGAACACCACTATGCATGATTGGTGGTGTGCACATCACTTTTAATGGTGTGCACCTATAATAATTAAGTCTAAAAAAGATACTCCCTCCGTCCCATATTAAATGTCCATGTTTGACTTTTCAAGTCTTTCTTTATCAACTTTTACCTTAAATATTTTTGCTTGTGTTATATAGTATTTGATAAAAATTATACGCACTGAAAATACATTTAAAACTCAATCAATTTACATATTTTGTATCAAGTATTATGTTACACAAACAAAAATATTTAAGGTCAAAGTTGAGAAAGAAAGACTTCAAAAAGTTAAACTGGACATTTAATATGGGACGGAGGGAGTATTGATTTGTGTATTTCACAAATTATTTCTCCTCATTTATTAATCCATGAGTCCCAAGGTAACTGTTCCCGGCCCAAACTCACTCTCTACATAATGTATAATCATTATTACTTTATTTTTCTTACTTTTTGCACAATAACTATTTCAATCTTAATGCTTTATTTAAATTTAGTAATAATACCTTCAAATAAGGGTAATATGATAAATTTAATAAAAATTCCTTATCTATTTTTAATAGTAAACAATTAATTTAGAATGGCCGAAAAGTAAACATGGACAAATAATTTAAGACGACATATAGTAATTTGTTTACATGTCACAATGATATCAATGGATGATTGATTGAGAAACGGAAAAAAACTAGAATTTACTAACATTTATCATTTTACTTTTTCACAGCTTTAACCTTAAAATGGTCACTTTAAGCATTAAAAAAACAAATTAAAAACAATATCGAAAATACTCACATAAATGCGCAACTACCACACCACGATCCAAGGCCAAGCCACCTACGACGGTGAAGCCGGTGAAAGCTGAGCCGGAGCCCTTTCTGTGCCTATGAAATATGCTCTATTACTAATGCTCTTGATAAACACATGTAATTTCTCCATAGACTTTAAATGATATTCCATATCTATTCATTCAAAAATGGATGATTATATAAATATAGTTTTTACAAGTTCTTAATGCATAATGTATAATAACTTCAACGCATGTTTGAACATATGTGTAAATTTGTATTTAATAAAGATATATATGTAAATACACCGTACACATGACCGGTAAAAATGTAACTAAAAAATATAGCAACAATAAAAAGGTTATAATTTCATATCTTTTCCATAAAGAATTTGATGCAGTTCTGAACTCAGCATAGACTTTAAAATCTATGTTGAAACCAGAAAGTTCGGTCTTAAAGGTTCTGCCATGAGCATTGATCTTAAGATCTATGCTGACATCCGAATTTTCATTATTTTTAAGTTTCGGAGCTATTTTGTAATTTTCAGTTATGCAAGGTTTAGGTCTAAATTTTAAGTTTAATTAGCTTTATTTCCAAGCTAATTAACTAGTTTAAATAGTTTCATTTGTTTAGGGTTTAAGAGAAGTTTATGTTTTGATATTAATAATAAAGCTTTGCTTTTATTGAATTCCTCACTGGAATTTCGACCCAATTGTTCTTTTAATTCGTATGTTGTTCGGCCGTTACGATCCACATCATTTGGTATCAGAGCTATGGTACTAATGGTCGAACGGAATTGTGGAGGAAATACAGTTCATAGATTCACTGGAAGAGGCAACCAACTAGATCCACGTGACGTGAGAGTTCAAACCTCAAGCAACGGATTCAAGAACTTGAACGTCGATAGGAGAAGACCAGATCTAAACGGGCATGGGAAACCCTAAACTAGGAAAATCCTTTTGCGTATGTTTGTGATCGTAGGAATCACCATGGAGATGTTCGGAAGGAAACCTTGTGTAGGCTCTGGTTACGAGTTGAGATCCCTTAGTGTGTCGGTAAGGTCCCTTCAAACTATCATGGTTAATTAGGTAGTCTTGGGATAAGAGTTCCGAGTTCCAAGTGCGTCGGTAAGGCTCCCTACAATCCTGATTTTCATAGTGACCACCATGATAATCCTTTGTTGGCAAAGGAAACCAAATCTGAACCAATTTTTTTTCGGATGTAGGGGAAGAGGAGGAGGCGTATCCTTTTGTTAACATTTTTCCAATTTTTCAAAAAGAGGGAGAAAAACAAGATGAAACTATTTGGGACATGTTGGTGGAAGAGGAATTGTTTCCTGTTTATGATACCCATATTGAAGTGTTATTGATGATGAAGAAGGATTTGTTGGGAAAGAAGACAACAGCGTTACATTGTAGTTGTGGCCAATGATTTTTGCTCTTCTGTGATCCAAACTACTTTATGTGTTGCTTTTTCAAAAACCATATATACAAACCCTCATGAGTTGATTTGGTTGAAAAAGGGTAGATAATTTGGGTTTGAAGACGATCAAGGTTCGAGGTCGAGTCATTATAAAGAAAGGGAATTTGATGCAGGGGATAAAAACTTGGATGTTGCAAGGGACGAGTGAAGCAAACTTGAGGACGAGTTTTTCTCAGGCGGCGGAGAATGATGCAGATATGAACTCAGCATAGATCTTAAGATCTGTGTTGAAACCAGAAAGTTCAGTCTTAAAGGTTCTGCAGTGAGCATAGATCTTAAGATCTATGTTGACATCCAAATTTTCATTATTTTTAAGTTTCGGGGTTATTTTGTCATTTTTAGTTCTGCAAGGTTTAGGTCTGAATTTAAGTTTAATTATCTTTCTTTCCAAGCTAATTAATTAGTTTAAATAGTTTCGTTTGTTTAAGGTGTAAGAGAAGTTGATGTTTTGATAATATTAATAAAGCTTTGCTTTTATTGAACTCCTCACTAGAATTGCTATCCAGTTGTTCTTTTAATTCGTATGTTGTTCGGCCATTACAATCCGCATCAGAATTTTCGTATCCAAACTCAAGGCGGACGTACTGAGTGAGAGGGTATGCACGTGCATACCATCTGAGCATTATTCAATATTCACAATTTAAGTTTTTCTTAAAAATATAATACTAAATATATACTTTTTTTTCATTTACGAAAAACACAATTTGTCATATTTATGGATCGACCACTACTACAGGAGTACTTTCTTACCATGTCATACTAAGCATTACATATGTCATATATGTGTGTTTCTATATATAACTAATGATTGGCAAATTGTTAATAAACTCCTAAATATTTCTATTGGTGGTAGACTCCATTACATGGAGGAATCAACACTTCACTAGAGACAATGAAGTGAGCAAAATGAAATAGACACTTTTGTGGGATGTAATCGATTAGTCAATGAAAATATTTATCAAAACTATTATACTTTACTTTCATTTGGTGACTATTTTTAGTTCTTCATAAAGGACGAGATCACTACACATGCATACAAGACGATCAAGCCTCAAGTCTACTTGTTTCTAGTCTTCATCATTATCACTAGATCTCATACTTGATTCTAGATGATCATTTATTTCATTGTACTATAAACTTGTATTGATAGATCGGTGTCTTAGGTTGGTTCTACCATTGTAAAGAACCCGATATTTAGCTTTGTACTGGATAAAGTGTAAGCGACGTTGTGAGGCTTTCCGCCAGATAAGGAGCTTGTTGACATAGTGTTTAAGAACTCTCGAGTTAGTTTCTCAGAGAGTGTAGTAGGGCAAGGAAGGTGTCCGGATAGCCGAACCACTATAAATACTTGTGTCACGGTTCTATCTTTTCTTTACTTTACATATTGTATTTATCTTTATTATTTATATTCTTTCATTATCAATACTTCACTATCCAAAGGATTTCACATATACTTGATCTAACTACTTTTGAAACGAAATTTTAATCTATAAAACTATTCAACCCCCTTCTAGTTTTCTGCAATTGGCATCAAGAGCAGGTTACTAAAAATTTTAAAAATATATTGTATTTTAAAATTTTAAAATCGATCTAATGGAATTCGAAAACTACAAAGAAGGGCCGTCTATGCAAAGACCAACACTATTTGAAGCTAACGATTTTATATATTGGAAAAATAGATTTGAAGCATATATGAAAGATATTGATCTTTGGCATATTATTATTCATGGTGATTACAAACCTGTCGTTACAAATACCTCTACGGGTAGAGATCAAAGTGTTCCTTACGAACTCCAAAACGATGATAAAAAAATGCTTTCAAAAAATAATAAGGCAAAATTGGTTTTTTATAATGCCTTACCTAAAAAGGAATATGAAAGAGTTTTTATGCATAAAACGGTTAAATATATTTGGAAATTTTTACTGATTACTCATCAAGGAAATAAGCAAGTTAAAACAATAAAATAGATTATTTATTCAACAATATGAGCAATTTTCAATATCGGACGATGATAGTTATGATAATGCATTTGCTAGATTTAACACTATTATTACTTCATTGCAAGCACTTGATGAATCTTTTTCAAGTCATAATCATGTCAGGAGATTTCTAAGAGCACTTCCACCCAAGTGGAGACCAAAGGTGACGACCATAGAAGAATCAAAGGACTTATCGATTCTTTCTCTCGCAGAACTCATTGACAACCTAAAAGTCTATGAAATGGTGTTGGCAAAAGACTCTGTGGCTTCTAAAGACAAGAAATAAAAATATAAGTCACTAACACTAAAAGCCAAAAAGGAATCAAGTGATGAGGAAACTTCTTCTTGGGATAGTGAAGATGAAGAATATGCCACGGCGGTTAGGGACTTTAAAAAGTTCTTTAGAAAAATAGGAAGATTTGTTAGACAATCTCATGATGACAAGAAAGCCTTCCAAAAATGCAAGGAAGACAAAAAAGGAAAGTTTGATCGAAAGTGCTTTAAGTGTGGTGATCCAAATTACTTCATTAGTGATTGTCCCAAACACTTCAATAGTTAGCATAAGGCATTTGTTAGCGGGTCATGGAGTATGAATGAATAAGAGAAGGACGAGATTTGTCTCATGGCGAAAGAATCCAACGATGTACACTCTGATTCTCTTTACTATAGTAGTTCTTCTTTAGATGATGAAACTTTACAATTAGAATATAACAAACTTTGCAAGATTTTCTTAAAGACATTAATAAAAACAAACATTTGAAAGTAAAAATGAAATTTTAGATAATGAAGTTTTCGAACTAAAGGATAAAATAAAAAGTCTGGAAAAGGATAAAGAACTTTATTTAGAATGCAAATCTTGTTTAGATCTTCAAAACAAAAGTAATCGCCTTGAGTCTAAACTTGCTAGACTTAGCACTCTGTGCCTAGATGAATACTCAATAGTGTAAAGACATCTAATAATAAAAAGGGTTTTGGATTTACAGAATGTGTAGTTTCGACTAGCGAAGTCAAACAAACAAAATTTGTCAAATCTACTGGGAAACTGGCTCCTGATGCGGTGGATCCGACAGATCCCGTGAAAAGGGATCCGACTAGAGTAAACCATGGGATCCGGCCACCTAGAACAGCTAAAACTAAATTTGACCCATCCACATCTTCTAGAACGGATTTCGTTGTTATAACTAAAAAGAATTTACCTAATGCTACTTTTATAAATGTTAATCAACCACCATATTTAAGACATGGCCAAGGTACTACGAGAAATAAGCCTATGGAACCACAAACACCCAAAACACCATTTAGGAGATAAAACACCATATTTCCAAAAAAACCACAACCAAACAAATTGGAACCACAACCCTCACAACGGTTATCATTTTCAAATACCTAAATTTGCACCATCGAACCCATTCCCACAGTTCCCTTTTGTGAATCAAATGAATGGCTTATATAACACAAATGGACCCATGAGATATTGGGGACCAAATGCTTGAGTTGTCTATGTTTATAGGTATGTCTAAAAGTAGATTTGGAACCGGATGAATGGATAAAGGATAGTGGGTGTATGAGACATATGACAGGTTATAAAAGCTTATTCTCTACTTACCAATCGTATGATGGAGGTAACGCAATGTTTGGAAATAGAAAAAGCAAAATCATTGGAAAATGTACGATCTCACACAACTCTCTAACTATAAAAGATGTTAGTCATGTAGAAAGTCTTAACTTTAACTTACTTAGCATTAGTCAAATCATTGATAAAAAGTGTAGAGTGGTGGTATTTAGAGAAACCGATAGTGAAATACTTAAAGACGGCATTACTATAGGAAAATGGATTAGGAAAAATGGTATTTTTGTAATAAAAATCAGAAACTCTCCCAAAGATAAACTTTGCCTAACCTCTATAGCTGATTCTTCGACTCTTTGGCATCAAAGATTGGATCACGCCAATATGCAACTTATTCAATCGTTATCATCTAAAGAGCTTGTTAGAAATTTACCGTGAAAACCATTTTTGTGATGCTTGCAATATATGAAAACAAGTCCATGCGAGTCATAAAGCTAAAAATACGGTTTCTACTACTAGGTGTCTAGAAATTTTACATATGAACTTGTGTGGTCCATCGACTAATCAAAGTTACGGAGAAAACTTCTATACTTTGGTAATAGTAGACGACTACTCAAGATATACATGGATTAGATTTTAAAAAAACAAAACTGAAGCTTTTGATCACTTTGAAATATTGAGCAAGAAAACTAAAAAAAGGTTCTCCTATTGTGTTTATCCATACGGATCATGGTCAGGAGTTTGATAACGAGGTATAATTTAGAGCTTTTTGTGACGCTAATGGTGTTACTCACAAGTTCTCGGATGCACGTACTCCACAATTAAATGAGGTAGTTGAACTTAAAAATCTAACTTTACAAGAAATGAGTCAAACCATGTTAAATGAACATCTATCCCTCAAAAGTTTTGGTGTAATGCCGTCGACACATCTACATACATATTAAATAGAATCTTTATTAGACCTTTTTTAAGAATGACTACATATGAGTTATATAGAGGTAAAAAGCCTTCACTTAAATACTTTAAAGTCTTTGGAAGCAAATGCTTCATATTAAAAACAAAAGATTATCTCACTAAATTCGATCCTAAATCCACCGAAGGTGTATTCTTAGGTTACTCGCCCAATAGTGAAGCTTACATAATCTTAATAAAGAAACCATGAAGATTGAAGAACCAGTAAATGTTAAATTCGACGAAAGTCCTCGTCCAAAATCCTTAACACTAGTAGATGACGATTGATGACATCAAATAAGGTCATATTAATAGCATCATTTATCCTTATGTATATTGTTTGCTTTATATTATTTCATATAAGATTTGATACTTAATCTCTTGAATATTTCTGTCTCAGATATTTAAAAGATTGGTGAAAGTTAGCAATAATTGACGTATTTTGAAGCAAATTGATCAAGTTTGATAAAGTCCACAAAACAGACAAGAATATGCCGTATCATTCTGGACAGATACGCCGTATCCAAAGACTTGGACGATTATGAAGACCATTGCCTGATTTTGAAGAATACGCCGTATCCAAGTATTAGATACGTCGTATATGAAACTTTGGTCAAATGGAAGAACGAACTTGTTATATTCCAGATACGCCGTATGACCTTATCAAGATACGTCGTATCCATCTCAATGACTTCACTAGATTTCCAAGATAATGAAGACCTGATACGCCGCATTCATCTCTATAATACGCCGTATCACTAAGGCGGTGTACGGATATTCTGGAATATATTAATTTTTGACCCCACGCTAAGTTACCTCGATATGCTATATCAGACTAATCTGATACGCCGTATCGACTGTTTTCGAAAAGTATAAATAGAAAACACTAAGTCCGGTTTTTAGAGAGGAGAAACCACCAAGTACGAAGCCAGAGACAAAAGAAGACCAAGAAGGTCCTACTGGTGCCATAATCCTATAGGAGAATTTACTTAATTTTTTACTACATTATAATCGTTCGGTTAGCGTATTATCTTTTGATTTATACTTGAATCTTTCTGAACATGTTATCTTGTATTATGACTGAGATTATGGGCTAATACATGTAGGTATTAGCCAAGTTTAATGATTATTTGATGTTTTGATTTGTTCTAATTTGATCGTTTACTTAGTCCTGAGTATTGATTACGTTTGTTACTTCATTGACATTGTTAACATGTTAATGTAAGCACTAGGTGGATAAATAATTAATTGATACTCATTAAGTAGCTTTATACAGATTTTGACTAATCGTGACAGGATTAGATCTGTTGAAAAACACTTGATATGCAAATCTAGAATCTAAGGATGCCTAGATTTAGGATAGACCACGCAAGGTCATGAGTATCATCGTTACAGGTCTTAGACTAATCAAAAATATTATATAACTAAATTGGTTAATACGTTTTCCTTACTATCGGCTTGACCTCTTCTTTTTATCTGTGTTTCAGTTTGTGTGTGTTATTTACCTCATTACATTTACAGTTTTATTAAATCTAAACACAGTGCCAGTCTCTCAGGCTGAAAAAACACTTTTGCTACATTAGAATTAGGTTTAGATAGACTAACTTACATAATTAAAATACTGATAGATTTAGGTGTTAACATTTCACTCTTAGTGATCGACACCCTATGTACCAACTAGCTCACCCTCGACCGGATAACTGTCTGTGTGTTTGTTATAGGTAAAGTCGGCAAAATATAAATTTAAAACTTGAATACATAAATTCCACACACGACAAAAGCACAACAAGTTTTTGGCGCCGTTGGCGGGAGTGAATTGTTTAATACTTGTATTTATTAGTATTATGATTTAGGTTTTTAACTTAGTTGAACTCTTTTTAGTTTTTAACTTTATTAAATTTGTTGTATATTTGTATATTTGGGTTTTTCTGCATTTTTTTTGCTTGTTTTGTACGTTTGATTTTATTTTTTTGTGTTTTTGTTTATTTTTTCTGCATAATGTTCTGCTGTATTTTGCTGAATTAAATGATACGGCGTATTCAGTTTTGTAAATACGACATGTTGTGTTTTTATATTATATACAAGGTGTGACAATCCGTCAATTTCCCGGCTATTATTTATATCAGAATATGCGAGTTATTTATTTTCTGATCAGCATAACTAAAAAATGAGAAGTCGTCTCGTGTTTTCCGAAGTCCTGGCACCACACGAGTACCGACACCATAATAAAATTGGCACGAATTTTTTTTCTAATGTCAAGATAATAATAATACCATAATAATTCGCTCGTCAAAACGTCTCCAGAAATATAAAAATTATGAGATACAGATACCCGAATAATATTCTACATAAATAAACGTTATTCATGACGGAACAAATTATACTGACGGGGTACATATAATGCAATAATAAAAATAAACTTACCCTCTTATCCACGCCCCTCTTCTACTTCTCCTTTTCAGAATCTGTTTTCTCTCCTTCCCTCCTTGTCGACATACACCTAAATGGGTGCTTTACCCTCCTCTCTACAACCGCCTCACCACCACCAGCACGACATCACCACACCATCGCAGCCACAACAACACCATCACAGCCATCTCCATCCGTTGTGGGGCCGAGAAAGATGAAGTAAATCAAAGGAGATCAAGAATCAATTGGTCGATTCATATACCAAAGTCGGGTTTCACTCCAAACGCCACAACCATCTCGTGCTTCTCGTGAGTATGCTGAATAAACCCCAAAGCTTTGTATTAATTTTTATTTTCATGATAAATTTAATATTATTGATATGGGTTTTCTGATTTTGATGAGTTTTAATGTTCTTGATGTGTTTGTGATGATTCACATGGCATTAGAATGATGTTAGGATGTTAGAAACACTAGTTGGGGTGTTTAATTGAAAGTTGTTAGGATAGATAAGTTGGGACAGCTGGTTAATGATGTGATGTCGAAATATTTTTGGCTTAAGACCAGTGATTTTATGACTTAATTGGGTGGAGCAACATACAAGGTGTATGTGGGGATTTGGATGGAGTGGTAACTCATCCGGATGACCGAGTTACGCTCAAATTAGTAAAACTAGTCAAAATAAGTTGCTTGCAGATTGTTCGTGTGTTAGTGGTAAAATTTTGGCCTAGATTCTACTGAAGCTTTTCATAAATGGATAGTATAATATCTCAGGTCCTAGTGGTGAGTTGGACGGAGCACCAACTATTCCGGATGGTTGAGATACGACCAAAACCGTGAAAACCTATTTAGTGTGTACCCAGAAATTTTACTGCAGATTGTTTTACTTGTAACGAATTATTTTTTGAACTAGAGGCTACTGGGTTTTTACATGGGCGAAGGGTACAATATATGAGGACCTTGTGGCTAATTGGAGGGTTTATCAACTCCTCCGGATGAATGAGTTATGACCGTTTTGCTAAAACGGACCAGTTCTGAACCACTGTTTAAACAAAGAGTTTTACTCCAAGTTTTTACACTAAAAGTGTTGGAATAAAAGTTGAGACATGTAGTAGAGATCTTAGGCTAACACCTCCAAGTGGCCTCACCTCAATTGCTATCATAGTTTAGGATTTATGACCATTTCCGTAAGAGCTTAAAATTCAGAAAATATTCTGGACTAGATGTTCAGGCGTAAAATAGTCTTTTCACATGATTCTGAAACTTTAAAAGGTTGAGATCTAGATTTTTGAAAACTATACTCAAAAGGCTTTCCAAGGGTTAAAGCCTTGTATTCATATCATTTATAGATTAGGGGTTAAGGGTCCATGAAGTAGAGTCAAATCCAGAATTTAAAATTTTACTTCTTGTTTTGAAATCTAAAATGTGTAGAAACACATGGGTAAAACAAGAATTTAGGAATGAAACTTAGTAGGTGTTTTATTACCTATAAGACTAGTTTGAACACAAATCTTTGAGTACAAATACCTTAGGTTAAGTCGTAGTGCAATGCCATGCTTATCTTGAAAACAAATCTCGTAATCTTTTGATTTACTTTTACGTATCAATCTTCTTTATCATTCTAAGTCACATCACGTCTTTTAGGTTGTGCTTAGATACTTCCCACTCGTCCGGAGATCCATATTACTTCTGGTCTTCATCAATTCTCGGTGAGTTCGTAGCCCCACTTTTACTCGTTTAATTGTTTTATAAACTCTTCGGGGGAGATACATGCTCAAGTACTTGCTTTTACTTTACACTTACATGAACTTAAATAACTGTTGTTTCACTACTTATGCTAGTAAGTAGATTGTGTGTCACACCCCCAAATTACGTGGTTTGCAGCGGAATTGAATACCTTGGGGGAGGACTGTCATAGCATCAAAGTTACAGTTATATTGAACGACCTAAAGTGTCGTTTGGAAAATACATCGTTTGATTTAATAAAACATTCAGAGTTTACAAAGTATAGGTCCCAATGAAAATCAACTTGTGCGGAAATAAGTTTGTTACAATTCAAACGATGTTTTAAAGTACGTAAAACCCAAGTGAGACGCGTCGTCATCGCGACTCCATGATGTGTCCAAATGCATGCCATGAAGTGAATGCCTTAGATACCTGAGATAAAACATGCTAAAAAGTGTCAACACAAAGGTTGAGTGAGTTCATAGAGTTTGAGTTGAAATGTAAAGCCTTTCAAAATCGTTTATGCAGCAAAGGCATTGTAAATCGTTGAAATGTAAAGACTATCAAAATCGATTATGTAGCAAAGGCATTGTAAATCCACTCAGTTCCAAGTCCCGCCCATACAAAACTTGCAACCTGTGTGTTCACAACCCACTGCCGGAATGTGTGTAGTTTATGTTCAAACCGAACTCGTCACGTGAATTCACAAAATAGTGCATGACTCAATGTATCGAATCGTTTATGCAAAGCAAAGGCATTGTAAATCCACTCAGTTCCAAGTCCCGCCCATACAAAACTTGCAACCTGTGTGTTCACAACCCATTGCCGAAATGTATATAGTGTATGTTCAAATCGTTCCAAGACCGTTAGTCCATAATCGTATACCAAGTCCGTTAGATCAATATTATACCAAGTCCGTTAGACCAATGAATATACCAAGACCGTTAGACCAATGAATATACCAAGACCGTTAGACCAATGAATATACCAAGACCGTTAGACCAATGAATATACCAAGTCCGTTAGACCATTGAATATACCAAGTCCGTTAGACCATTGAATATATGATATAGAAATTCTAAGTATGGCAATAATGTTACTTCGTATGACTAGCATTCAGTTCGGATAAACATATAATTTGCAAATAGTCATGAATGTCATGAAAATAGTTGATGAGCATGTATCTCCCCAAAACAGCTTATGAAAGCAAGTAAAGTAGGGGCCATGAAACTCACGGTAATCCTTAAATGTTTAAAGTAACTATGAAAGTAAATGAAAATAGTTTGAGCATGTATCTCCCCCAAAACAGTTATGAAAACAATTAAAACAAGAAAAGTGGGGCTATGGAACTCACCTGTTGCAATGATTACGATGACAAAAGTGGATACACTGAAATGTAGCGTGATACTCGAAAATGACCTATTATGAATGATATGATATGTAATGAGTTGCAATGTAATGTTATGCATGCATTTCGTATGTTATTTATACCATTTGCGAGTTTTTGGAAAAATTATACTTTTCGTCGAAAAATACTCTTTTGACGTCTTGACCAATCTTAAATCACTTTACAAGTATTTACGTCAAAATGTCATCCTACAATAGTTTTGTAATGATTTATGGTGAAATTATCACTTTTCGTCGTAAAACATTGTCGTCGGAAAATTCATGAAAGTGACAAAAATGGCTTCGAAAAACTAGTCGTAAAATAGTGTACGTCGAATGTTAGAGAACGAACTCGACGGTTTTGGAAAGTTTGTATCAAAATCTAAAAGTTTCAGTTCATGAGTTTTCGTCATAAAGGTCTCGAACATAAAGATAATAAAGGTTAAATATGGTGATTTTAGTTACCGTAACACTTATCTCGTAAAAATAATATAGTTTTTCAGAAAATAATAGTTACGGCAATTTTATGAAAACGTGCATATCTTAGTCGTTTCAAATCCGTTTTCTACGTATTATACGTCCTTAGCTTCGTATCAAAGTATACTAATATATTTTTGATAAGTCGAAATAATTTGTAAAGCTTAGGACTCGTTTTTGACTCGAATAAAACAAAAACATGTTGCTGAAATTTTTCAGAAAATATATATTTCGTCGTCAACTTGAAAAATTCATAACTTCTTCGTTATAACTCCGTTTTTATCCGTTCAAGCGGCCACGGATTCGTTTTAAAGTATATTTTCTAAATATCAAGGCCAAAAATTCGTGCCTACTGTCGGATTTTCCAGAAAATCAAAACAAGGACAGAACACTTTTTATACTAGTCGAAAATAGTTTTTCTCGTACTAAACCTATTCCAATCCCTTCAAATCAACTCCAAAGCTAATCTATTCCTACCATACACCTTCTTAGGGTGTCATGGGTTCCTAAACATCATCAAGACCAATATATACCAAGGGAATAATTATAGGATGACTTTTATATATTAAACTCTAAAAACAATGTTAAAAATGGTATAACTAACAATAAGTCTTGCATGCTTGCACAAAATATGAAGAAATAAATATGAAATGAAAATGAAAGATGTAAAATGAAAATGATATGCTTACTAGTTACTTGATGAGGTGATTAGAACAAAGGATTAAACCTAAACACCCTAGGTTTTTATTTCAAAACCTTGATTAAGAGTGTAACTAGATTGTAAAATACTTGATTTGAAGATTTTTGATAAACTCTTCTTCTCCCCTTATGTTGGCCGGTTATGGAGACAAAGAAAAGGAGAGAATGAGTAGCTTTCACCTTTTGAATTATTGTATGTATGTGTTGTTGACTTATAGATTGAATGTAAATAAGACTTGTTTGCAAGACAAGATCCACAATTCAAGTGGAGTTGATGGATCTTGTCTAGTTCATTTATTAATTTCTTTTATTTTGTTATCATGTATAAAAAAATGTGTAAGTAAAGTAGATGTAAGTTATATAAATATAAGTTGTAACTTGTACATACATTTTAGTATTTAGGGTAGTTTTAGGTAAAAGGAATTTTTAATAGATCAAAGTAAAGTATATTGATATCATATAAATTGTAAAAATATATTTCTTGCAAAATTTGAGTGATATAATAATTATCGTGTAGTTTTTAAGAAAAGTGTCGTAATAATATAAATTTAACGATTTATATACCAAATAAATTCAAAACACTAGGTAAACTAAAAATATAGTTTTTATAACTAAATGTAAGTTTAAAAATATGTCGGGATCATTTTTGAAAGTAACGAATTAAATGTTCAAAATAATAACTCACGCGATAACGTTTATTTAATATGAAAATTTACGCGTTAAATGTGAAATGAAATGTCATGAATGAACCAACATGATGCAAATGATGCTAATGAAATGTAGACTAAACTTAGTCCAAATGAAATGTTCGTGATGATATGATCATGAATTCGCCGCTAAACCATTAAGGTTACGCGAATTTGGAACACGAAAAGCTAGTTTACGATAAATGATGAAATTGTGAAACGTGAATTGTTTTGAGAAATGACCAAAAATTGAGAATTGTGACATTCTTCCCATGTCAGAGGAATCACGTCCTCGTGATTCAATCGATGATACTATGATTCGAACCTCGACAAGGGTTCTAAAAGTTTATGCTTGTGTATGGTCTATATGATTATGTCAATGCTCATGCATATGAGTTACTCGTCCCACAAGATACGTTCCTGTGCTATCGTGAGCAATTCCCATCCTAAATACATGCTTTCTTATGATTAGGCTCGATGAGACAAGCTTTCCCATTCTCAAGCAAAATTTTTTTTTTAAAAGACTTTTGGTAACCGATTTTTGCTTAATCCCACAACTCATCAAACAAGAACTGTCATACGATTAGGCTAAATCGGTTTAGGTAACGACTTGTTTCTAGCTCGATCTTTGCAACTCATCAAACAAGAACTGTCACTCGGATCAAACCGGAAACAAGTGGTTTGAAGAAAATCTTTTGAAAACTTGGCTCGATTACGGAATTGCTTACACATATGAGACTACTACTCCCTTCATTGCATGATTCTTCCTGAATTAGACATAGGTGATCAGGCTATGTATAATTTAGGAGTAACTATGCAATGCTTGAACTAATCGACTCATATGATGTTTGGTGTTGAGTCATAAGTCCGCATGTATAAAGAATGTGCACTTATAATGATATGATGAGATGCTATGATGATGTGGTTATAGTCTAGGGTCAATGATGCAACCTAGTTCTCTATAACCGAGGCTCTGATACCAATCTGTCACACCCCCAAATTACGTGGTTTTGCGTGAATTGAATACCTGGGGGAGGACTGTCATAGCATCAAAGTTAGAGTTATATTGAACGACCTAAAGTGTCGTTTGGAAAATACATCGTTTGATTTAATAAAACATTCAGAGTTTACAAAGTATAGGTCCCAATGAAAATCAACTTGTGCGGAAATAAGTTTGTTACAATTCAAACGATGTTTTAAAGTACGTAAAACCCAAGTGAGACGCGTCGTCATCGCGACTCCATGATGTGTCCAAATGCATGCCATGAAGTGAATGCCTTAGATACACGAGATAAAACATGCTAAAAAGTGTCAACACAAAGGTTGAGTGAGTTCATAGAGTTTGAGTTGAAATGTAAAGCCTTTCAAAATCGTTTATGCAGCAAAGGCATTGTAAATCGTTGAAATGTAAAGACTATCAAAATCGATTATGTAGCAAAGGCATTGTAAATCCACTCAGTTCCGCCGATACAAAACTTGCAACCTGTGTGTTCACAACCCACGCCTGAATATGCATAGTTTATGTTCAAACAGAAATCGTCAAATGAATTCACAAAATAGTGCATGACTCAATGTATCGAAATCGTTTATGCAGCAAAGGCATTGTAAATCCACTCAGCTCCAAGTCCCGCCCATACAAAACTTGCAACCTGTGTGGTCACAACCCATTGCCGAAATGTATATAGTGTATGTTCAAATCTTTCCAAGACCGTTAGTCCATAATCGTATACCAAGTCCGTTAGATCAATATTATACCAAGTCCGTTAGACCAATGAATATACCAAGACCGTTAGACCAATGAATATACCAAGACCGTTAGACCAATGAATATACCAAGACCGTTAGACCAATGAATATACCAAGTCCGTTAGACCAATGAATATACCAAGACCGTTAGACCAATGAATATATGATATAGAAATTCTAAGTATAGCAATAAGGTTACTTCGTATGACTAGCATTCAGTTCGGATAAACATATAATTTGCAAATAGTCATGAATGTCATGAAAATAGTTGAGCATGTATCTCCCCCAAAACAGTTATGAAAGCAAGTAAAAGTAGGGGCCATGAAACTCACGGTAATCCTTAAATGTTTAAAGTAACTATGAAAGTAAATGAAAATAGTTTGAGCATGTATCTCCCCCAAAACAGTTATGAAAACAATTAAAACAAGAAAAGTGGGGCTATGGAACTCACCTGTTGCAATGATTACGATGACAAAAGTGGATACACTGAAATGTAGCGTGATACTCGAAAATGACCTATTATGAATGATATGATATGTAATGAGTTGCAATGTAATGTTATGCATGCATTTCGTATGTTATTTATACCATTTGCGAGTTTTTGGAAAAATTATACTTTTCGTCGAAAAATACTCTTTTGACGTCTTGACCAATCTTAAATCACTTTACAAGTATTTACGTCAAAATGTCATCCTACAATAGTTTTGTAATGATTTATGGTGAAATTATCACTTTTCGTCAGAAACAATGTCGTCGGAAAATTCATGAAAGTGACAAAAATGGCTTCGAAAAACTAGTCGTAAAATAGTGTACGTCGAATGTTAGAGAACGAACTCGACGGTTTTGGAAAGTTTGTATCAAAATCTAAAAGTTTCAGTTCATGAGTTTTCGTCATAAAGGTCTCGAACATAAAGATAATAAAGGTTAAATATGGTGATTTTAGTTACCGTAACACTTATCTCGTAAAAATAATATAGTTTTTCAGAAAATAATAGTTACGGCAATTTTATGAAAACGTGCATATCTTAGTCGTTTCAAATCCGTTTTCTACGTATTATACGTCCTTAGCTTCGTATCAAAGTATACTAATATATTTTTGATAAGTCGAAATAATTTGTAAAGCTTAGGACTCGTTTTTGACTCGAATAAAACAAAAACATGTTGCTGAAATTTTTCAGAAAATATATATTTCGTCGTCAACTTGAAAAATTCATAACTTCTTCGTTATAACTCCGTTTTTATCCGTTCAAGCGCGCCACGGATTCGCTTTTAAAGTATATTTTCTAAATATCAAGGCCAAAAATTCGTGCCTACTGTCGGATTTTCCAGAAAATCAAAACAAGGACAGAACACTTTTTATACTAGTCGAAAATAGTTTTTCTCGTACTAAACCTATTCCAATCCCTTCAAATCAACTCCAAAGCTAATCTATTCCTACCATACACCTTCTTAGGGTGTCATGGGTTCCTAAACATCATCAAGACCAATATATACCAAGGGAATAATTATAGGATGACTTTTATATATTAAACTCTAAAAACAATGTTAAAAATGGTATAACTAACAATAAGTCTTGCATGCTTGCACAAAATATGAAGAAATAAATATGAAATGAAAATGAAAGATGTAAAATGAAAATGATATGCTTACTAGTTACTTGATGAGGTGATTAGAACAAAGGATTAAACCTAAACACCCTAGGTTTTTATTTCAAAACCTTGATTAAGAGTGTAACTAGATTGTAAAATACTTGATTTGAAGATTTTTGATAAACTCTTCTTATCCCCTTATGTTGGCCGGTTATGGAGACAAAGAAAAGGAGAGAATGAGTAGCTTTCACCTTTTGAATTATTGTATGTATGTGTTGTTGACTTATAGATTGAATGTAAATAAGACTTGTTTGCAAGACAAGATCCACAATTCAAGTGGAATTGATGGATCTTGTCTAGTTCATTTATTAATTTCTTTTATTTTGTTATCATGTATAAAAAAAATGTGTAAGTAAAGTAGATGTAAGTTATATAAATATAAGTTGTAACTTGTACATACATTTTAGTATTTAGGGTAGTTTTAGGTAAAAGGAATTTTTAATAGATCAAAGTAAAGTATATTGATATCATATAAATTGTAAAAATATATTTCTTGCAAAATTTGAGTGATATAATAATTATCGCGTAGTTTTTAAGAAAAGTGTCGTAATAATATAAATTTAACGATTTATATACCAAATAAATTCAAAACACTAGGTAAACTAAAAATATAGTTTTTATAACTAAATGTAAGTTTAAAAATATGTCGGGATCATTTTTGAAAGTAACGAATTAAATGTTCAAAATAATAACTCACGCGATAACGTTTATTTAATATGAAAATTTACGCGTTAAATGTGAAATGAAATGTCATGAATGAACCAACATGATGCAAATGATGCTAATGAAATGTAGACTAAACTTAGTCCAAATGAAATGTTCGTGATGATATGATCATGAATTCGCCGCTAAACCTTTAAGGTTACGCGAATTTGGAACACGCAAAGCTAGTTTACGATAAATGATGAAATTGTGAAACGTGAATTGTTTTGAGAAATGACCAAAAATTGAGAATTGTGACATTCTTCCCATGTCAGAGGAATCACGTCCTCGTGATTCAATCGATGATACTATGATTCGAACCTCGACAAGGGTTCTAAAAGTTTATGCTTGTGTATGGTCTATATGATTATGTCAATGCTCATGCATATGAGTTACTCGTCCCACAAGATAATCCTCGTGCTATCGTGAGCAATTCCCATCCTAAATACATGCTTTCTTATGATTAGGCTCGATGAGACAAGCTTTCCATTCTCAAGCAAAATTTTTAAAAGACTTTTTGGTAACCGATTTTGCTTAATCCCACAACTCATCAAACAAGAACTGTCATACGATTAGGCTAAATCGGTTTAGGTAACGACTTGTTTCTAGCTCGATCTTTGCAACTCATCAAACAAGAACTGTCACTCGGATCAAACCGGAAACAAGTGGTTTGAAGAAAATCTTTTGAAAATTTGGCTTGATTACGGAATTGCTTACACATATGAGACTACTACTCCCTTCATTGCATGATTCTTCCTGAATTAGACATAGGTGATCGGGCTATGTATAATTTAGGAGTAACTATGCAATGCTTGAACTAATCGACTCATATGATGTTTGGTGTTGAGTCATAAGTCCGCATGTATAAAGAATGTGAACTTATAATGATATGATGAGATGCTATGATGATGTGGTTATAGTCTAGGGTCAATGATGCAACCTAGTTCTCTATAACCGAGGCTCTGATACCAATCTGTCACACCCCCAAATTACGTGGTTTGCAGCGGAATTGAATACCTTGGGGGAGGCCTGTCATAGCATCAAAGTTACAGTTATATTGAACGACCTAAAGTGTCGTTTGGAAAATACATCGCTTAATTTAATAAAACATTCGTGAGTTTACAAAGTATAGGTCCCAATGAAAATCAACTTGTGCGGAAATAAGTTTGTTACAATTCAAACGATGTTTTAAAGTACGGAAAACCCAAGTGAGACGCGTCGTCATCGCGACTCCATGATGTGTCCAAATGCATGCCATGAAGTGAATGCCTTAGATACCCGAGATAAAACATGCTAAAAAGTGTCAACACAAAGGTTGAGTGAGTTCATAGAGTTTGAGTTGAAATGTAAAGCCTGTTAAAATCGTTTATGCAAAGAAAGGCATTGTAAATCGTTGAAATGTAAAGACTATCAAAATCGATTATGTAGCAAAGGAATTGTAAATCCACTCGCCCAAGTCGCCCATACAAAACTTGCAACCTGTGTGTTCACAACCCACGCTTAATATGCATAGTTTATGTTCAAACAGGAATCGTCAAATGAATTCACAAAATAGTGCATGACTCAATGTATCGAAATCGTTTATGCAGAAAGGCATTGTAAATCCACTCCGGCCCAAGTCCCGCCATACAAAACTTGCAACCTGTGTGTTCACAACCCATTGCCGAAATGTATATAGTGTATGTTCAAATCGTTCCAAGACCGTTAGTCCATAATCGTATACCAAGTCCGTTAGATCAATATTATACCAAGTCCGTTAGACCAATGAATATACCAAGACCGTTAGACCAATGAATATACCAAGACCGTTAGACCAATGAATATACCAAGACCGTTAGACCAATGAATATACCAAGTCCGTTAGACCATTGAATATACCAAGTCCGTTAGACCATTG
The DNA here is from genome assembly GCA_910596185.1 of Chrysanthemum makinoi. Taxonomy (NCBI): domain Eukaryota; kingdom Viridiplantae; phylum Streptophyta; class Magnoliopsida; order Asterales; family Asteraceae; genus Chrysanthemum; species Chrysanthemum makinoi. The sequence continues at coordinate 239,190,097 of OU343224.1, read as the reverse complement.
AATATATGATATAGAAATTCTAAGTATGGCAATAATGTTACTTCGTATGACTAGCATTCAGTTCGGATAAACATATAATTTGCAAATAGTCATGAATGTCATGAAAATAGTTGAGCATGTATCTCCCCCAAAACAGTTATGAAAGCAAGTAAAAGTAGGGGCCATGAAACTCACGGTAATCCTTAAATGTTTAAAGTAACTATGAAAGTAAATGAAAATAGTTTGAGCATGTATCTCCCCCAAAACAGTTATGAAAACAATTAAAACAAGAAAAGTGGGGCTATGGAACTCACCTGTTGCAATGATTACGATGACAAAAGTGGATACACTGAAATGTAGCGTGATACTCGAAAATGACCTATTATGAATGATATGATATGTAATGAGTTGCAATGTAATGTTATGCATGCATTTCGTATGTTATTTATACCATTTGCGAGTTTTTGGAAAAATTATACTTTTCGTCGAAAAATACTCTTTTGACGTCTTGACCAATCTTAAATCACTTTACAAGTATTTACGTCAAAATGTCATCCTACAATAGTTTTGTAATGATTTATGGTGAAATTATCACTTTTCGTCGTAAAACATTGTCGTCGGAAAATTCATGAAAGTGACAAAAATGGCTTCGAAAAACTAGTCGTAAAATAGTGTACGTCGAATGTTAGAGAACGAACTCGACGGTTTTGGAAAGTTTGTATCAAAATCTAAAAGTTTCAGTTCATGAGTTTTCGTCATAAAGGTCTCGAACATAAAGATAATAAAGGTTAAATATGGTGATTTTAGTTACCGTAACACTTATCTCATAAAAATAATATAGTTTTTCTGAAAATAATAGTTACCGCAATTTTATGAAAACGTGCATATCTTAGTCGTTTCAAATCCGTTTTCTACATATTATACGTCCTTAGCTTCGTATCAAAGTATACTAATATATTTTTGATAAGTCGAAATAATTTGTAAAGCTTAGGACTCGTTTTTGACTCGAATAAAACAAAAACATGTTGCTGAAATTTTTCAGAAAATATATATTTCGTCGTCAACTTGAAAAATTCATAACTTCTTCGTTATAACTCCGTGTTAATCCGTTCAAGCGCCACGGATTCGCTTTTAAAGTATATTTTCTAAATATCAAGGCCAAAAATTCGTGCCTACTGTCGGATTTTCCAGAAAATCAAAACAAGGACAGAACACTTTTTATACTAGTCGAAAATAGTTTTTCTCGTACTAAACCTATTCCAATCCCTTCAAATCAACTCCAAAGCTAATCTATTCCTACCATACACCTTCTTAGGGTGTCATGGGTTCCTAAACATCATCAAGACCAATATATACCAAGGGAATAATTATAGGATGACTTTTATATATTAAACTCTAAAAACAATGTTAAAAATGGTATAACTAACAATAAGTCTTGCATGCTTGCACAAAATATGAAGAAATAAATATGAAATGAAAATGAAAGATGTAAAATGAAAATGATATGCTTACTAGTTACTTGATGAGGTGATTAGAACAAAGGATTAAACCTAAACACCCTAGGTTTTTATTTCAAAACCTTGATTAAGAGTGTAACTAGATTGTAAAATACTTGATTTGAAGATTTTTGATAAACTCTTCTTCTCCCCTTATGTTGGCCGGTTATGGAGACAAAGAAAAGGAGAGAATGAGTAGCTTTCACCTTTTGAATTATTGTATGTATGTGTTGTTGACTTATAGATTGAATGTAAATAAGACTTGTTTGCAAGACAAGATCCACAATTCAAGTGGAGTTGATGGATCTTGTCTAGTTCATTTATTAATTTCTTTTATTTTGTTATCATGTATAAAAAAATGTGTAAGTAAAGTAGATGTAAGTTATATAAATATAAGTTGTAACTTGTACATACATTTTAGTATTTAGGGTAGTTTTAGGTAAAAGGAATTTTTAATAGATCAAAGTAAAGTATATTGATATCATATAAATTGTAAAAATATATTTCTTGCAAAATTTGAGTGATATAATAATTATCGTGTAGTTTTTAAGAAAAGTGTCGTAATAATATAAATTTAACGATTTATATACCAAATAAATTCAAAACACTAGGTAAACTAAAAATATAGTTTTTATAACTAAATGTAAGTTTAAAAATATGTCGGGATCATTTTTGAAAGTAACGAATTAAATGTTCAAAATAATAACTCACGCGATAACGTTTATTTAATATGAAAATTTACGCGTTAAATGTGAAATGAAATGTCATGAATGAACCAACATGATGCAAATGATGCTAATGAAATGTAGACTAAACTTAGTCCAAATGAAATGTTCGTGATGATATGATCATGAATTCGCCGCTAAACCTTTAAGGTTACGCGAATTTGGAACACGCAAAGCTAGTTTACGATAAATGATGAAATTGTGAAACGTGAATTGTTTTGAGAAATGACCAAAAATTGAGAATTGTGACATTGTGCCCGAAATAAATTGATCACTACGTTATGAACACTATTATTTGAACCACTTTCCTTGATTTTGAGCCCTTCGACATATATATTTGAACTCTTTTAACTTGATAGGAACCTTTTGGCGTAGATTTGAACACTTTAACTTGATTTAATTCTTTTGACATACAATTAATCTCTTTTAACTTGGTTTAATTCTTTTGGCATATAATTAATCTCTTTTAACTTGATTTAATTCTTTTGACATATAATTAATCTCTTTTAACTTGATTTGAACATTTTAACATATACTAAATTTCTTTTAACTTAACATTGAACCGTTTGACTATATTGAACTTGTTTGACTTTACATTGAATTGTTTGACTATATTGAACTTGTTTGACTTTATATTGAACCCTTTGGCTATTTTGAACTTGTTTGACACAATATTGAACCCTTTGACTATTTTGAACTTGTTTGACATAATATTGAACCCTTTGACTAATTTGAACCTTTTGATATGTTTTGAGCTCTTTGACTGTTTTGAACTTTTGAACTCGACTTAAACTCTTGAACTTAATTACGAACTTTTGAACGGAACGCTTGGACTTAATTATGAACTTATGACCTGTTTTGAACTTAATGAACCGTACTCACTTTATATTACTTCTCCCCATGTTACGGAGCGTTATCGACTTAAAGTCTCCCTTGTACGGAGCAATGCAAATTCTCCCATGTTCGGAGTGTTCTTAATTGTATATAATAGTTGTATGATGTATTGTTCGTACATTCGCATTGTTAGTCTCTTATTAGTAGGTAGTATGGATAGCGCTATTAGAGGTCGGCCAACCTCTCGTTCACTATGTTACAGAACGCATATTATTTATTCTAGGGGCTTTGCCTGGCATACATTATTATATACGTGGTGCTATACTATGAACTATTATGACAACGTATACTTGACTACTAGACATACTACTTTTGGCAGAGGGTTGTGAACACACAGGTTGCAAGTTTTGTATGGGCGGAACTTGGAACTGAGTGGATTTACAATGCCTTTGCTTTGTGAACTCATTTGACAACGTGTGCTTGAACATAAACTAGACATACTACTTTTGGCAGTGGGTTGTGAACACACAGGTTGCAAGTTTTGTATGGGCGAAACTTGGAACTGAGTGGATTTACAATGCCTTTGCTTTGTGAACTCATTTGACAACGTGTGCTTGAACATAAACTAGACATACTACTTTTGGCAGTGGGTTGTGAACACACATGTTGCAAGTTTTGTATGGGCGGAACTTGGAACTGAGTGGATTTACAATGCCTTTGCTTTGTGGACTATTCTAAATGACCAAAAACTTTGCCTTTGCTGCATGAACTTTCTTTAAAAGCTTTACTTGTTAAACAAACTCTATGAACTCACTCAACAATTGTGTTGACACTTTTAGCATGTTTTATCTCAGGTATCTAAGGCATTCACTTCATGTCATGCATGTGGACTTATCATAGAGTCGCGGTGACGACGCGTCTCACATATATTTTATGCACTTAACTATCGTTTGATTGTAACAAACTTATTTTGGTAAATTGGAAATCTTTTGGGACCTATGTTTTGTAAACTCTGATTGTTTTACTTAATCAAACGATATTTTCAAAACGACACTTTAGGTCGTTCGATATAATTGTAACTTTGATGCTATGACAGCCATCCCCGGAATTCCATTCATTTGCAAACATGTGTAATTTGGGTGTGTGACAGATTGGTATCAGAGCATCGGTGATAGAGAACTAGGTTGCATCATTGGCCCTAGACTAAACTACATCATCATAGCATCTCATCATATCATTATAAGTGCATACTCATTATACATGCGGTTTTATACGCACATTATGTGGATTATTTGTTTTTATTTCACATCGATTGTCACATAGATGTCCTCAGATACCCATTCCATTATCCTTTCTTCATACTCCAATGTGGAGAATGCCTTGACATCCACTATAACAATTTTAACATCAGTTGACCCAACACCAAACATCATATGATTCGATTAGTCCAAGCATTGCATAGTTACTCCTAAATTATACATAGCCTGATCACCAATGTCTAATTTAGGAAGAATCATGCAATGAAGGTAGTATCATTCTTATATGTGTAAGCAATTACATTATTGAGCCAAATTTTCAAAAGACTTTCTTCAAAACCACTTGTTTCCAGTTTGATCCGAGTGACAGTTCTTGTTTGATGAGTTGCAAAGATCAAGCTAGAATCAAGTTGTTACTCAAACCGATTTAGCCTAATCTCATGGCAGTTCTTGTTTGATGAGTTGTAAGATTAAGTAAAAATCGGTTACCTAAAAGTCTTTTGAGGGTTTTGCTCGAGAATGGGAAAGCTTGCCTCATCAAACCTAACCATAAGAGAGCATGTCTTTAGAATGGGGAATAGTTACGATATCACAAGAATGTACCTAGTTGGATGAGGAACCCATATGCATGAGCATTGACATAACCACTTAGACTATTCACGCGAGCATGAACTTTTAGAACCTTTGACGAGGTTCGGACTATAGTTATCAATAATTGAATCACGAGGACGTGATTCCTCTAACAGGGGAAGAATGTGACAATCCATCAATTTCCCGGCAATTATTTATATCAGAATATGCGAGTTATTTATTTTCTGATCAACATAATTCAAAAACGAGAAGTCGTCTCGTGTTTTCCGAAGTCCTGGCACCACACGCCGCATCGACACCATAATAAAATTGGCACGGAATTTATTTTCTAATGTCAAGATAATAACAATACCATAATAATTCGCCACAAAACGCCTTAAATATAAAAATTATAAGATACGGATACCGAATAATATTCTACATAAATAAAAGTTATTCTGACGAACAAATTATACAAGACGGGGTACATATAATGCAATAAAAAATAAACCTACCCTCTATCCACTTCTACTTCTCCTTTTCTAACTGCTTTCTCCTTCCCTCCTTGTCGACATACACCTAAATGGGTGCTTTCCCCTCCTCTCTAAAACCGTCTCACCACCACCAGCACGACATCACCACACCATCGCAGCCACAACAACACCATAACAACCATCTCCATCTGTTGTGGGGCCGAGAAAGATGAAGTAAATCAAAGGAGATCAAGAATCAATTGGTCGATTCATATACCAAAGTCGGGTTTCACTCCAAACGCCACAACCATCTCGTGCTTCTCGTGAGTATGTTGAATAAACACCAAAGCTTTGTATTAATTTTTATTTTCATGATAAATTTAATATTTTTTATATGGGTTTTCTGATTTTGATGAGTTTTAATGTTCTTGATATGTTTGTGATGATTCACATGGCATTAGAATGATGTTAGGATGTTAGAAACACTAGTTGGGTTGTTTAATTGAAAGTTGTTAGGATAGACAAGTTGGGACAGCAGGTTAATGATGTGATGTCGAAATATTTTTGGCTTAAGACGTGTGATTTTATGACTTAATTGGGTGGAGCAACATACAAGGTGTATGTGGGGATTTGGATGGAGTGGTAAATCATCCGGATGACCGAGTTACGCTCAAATTAGTAAAACTAGTCAAAATAAGTTGCTTGCAGATTGTTCGTGTGTTAGTGGTAAAATTTTGGCCTAGAGTCTACTGAAGCTTTTCATAAATGGATAGTATAATATCTCAGGTCCTATTGGTGAGTTGGACGGAGCACCAACTATTCCGGATGGTCGAGATCCGACCAAAACCGTGAAAACCTATTTAGTGTGTACCCAGAAATTTTACTGCAGATTGTTTTACTTGTAATGAATTGTTTTGGAACTAGAGGCTACTGGGTTTTTACATGTGGGAAGGGTACAATATATGAGGACCTTGTGGCTAATTGGAGGGTTTATCAACTCCTCCGGATGAATGAGTTATGACCGTTTTGCTAAAATGGACCAGTTCTGAACCACTGTTTAAAAAAAGAGTTTAACTCCAGGTTTTTACACTAAAAGTGTTGGAATAAAAGTTGAGACTTGTAGTAGAGATCTTAGGCTAACACCTCCCAGTGGCCTCACTTCAATTGCTATCATAGTTTAGGATTTATGACCATTTCCGTAAGAGCTTAAAATTCAGAAAATATTCTGGACTAGATGTTTAGGGGTAAAATAGTCTTTTCACATGATTCTGAAACTTTTAAAGGTTGAGGTCTAGATTTTTGAAAACTATACTCAAAGGGCTTTCCAAGGGTGAAAGCCTTGTATTCATATCATTTATAGATTAGGAGTTAAGGGTCCATGAAGTAGAGTCAAATCCAGAATTTAAAATTTTACTTCTTGTTTTGAAATCTAAAATGTGTAGAAACACATGGGGAAAACAAGAATTTAGGAATAAAACTTAGTAGGTGTTTTATTACCTATAAGACCAGTTTGAACACAAATCTTTGAGTACAAATACCTTAGGTTAAGTCGTAGTGCAATGCCATGCCTATCTCGAAAACATATCTCGTAATCTTTTGATTTACTTTTACGTATCAATCTTCTTTATCATTCTAAGCCGCGTCACGTCTTTTAGGTTGTGCTTAGATACTTCCCACTCGTCCGGAGATCCATATTACTTCTGGTCTTCATCACTTGTCGGTGAGTTCGTAGCCCCACTTTTACTCGTTTAATTGTTTTATAAACTCTTCGGAGGAGATACATGCTCAAGTACTTGCTTTTACTTTACACTTACATGAACTTAAATAACTGTTGTTTCACTGCTTATGCTAGTAAGTAGATTGTGCCCGAACTAAATTGATCACTATGTTATGAACACTATTATTTGAACCACTTTCCTTGATTTTGAGCCCTTCGACATATATATTTGAACTCTTTTAACTTGATAGGAACCTTTTGGCGTAGATTTGAACACTTTAACTTGATTTAATTCTTTTGACATATAATTAATCTCTTTTAACTTGATTTAATTCTTTTGACATATAATTAATCTCTTTTAACTTGATTTGAACATTTTAACATATAATAAATTTTTTAAAACTTAACATTGAACCGTTTGACTATATTGAACTTGTTTGACTTTACATTGAACCGTTTGACTATATTGAACTTGTTTGACTTTATATTGAACCCTTTGGCTATTTTGAACTTGTTTGACACAATATTGAACCCTTTGACTATTTTGAACTTGTTTGACATAATATTGAACCCTTTGACTAATTTGAACCTTTTGATATGTTTTGAGCTCTTTGACTGTTTTGAATTTTTGAACTCGACTTAAACTCTTGAACTTAATTACGAACTTTTGAACGGAACGCTTGGACTTAATTATGAACTTATGACCTGTTTTGAACTTAATGAACCGTACTCACTTTATATTACTTCTCCCCATGTTACGGAGCGTTATCAACTTAAAGTCTCCCTTGTACGGACCAGTGCAAATTCTCCCATGTTCGGAGTGTTCTTAATTGTATATAATAGTTGTATGATGTACTGTTCGTACATTCGCATTGTTAGTCTCCTATTAGTAGGTATTATGTATAGCGCTATTAGAGGTCGGCCAACCTCTCGTTCACTATGTTACGGAACGCATATTATTTATTCTAGAGGCTTTGCCTAGCATACATTATTATATATGTGGTGCTATACTATGAACTATTATGACAACGTATACTTGACTACTAGACATACTACTTTTGGCAGTGGGTTGTGAACACACAGGTTGCAAGTTTTGTATGGGCGAAACTTGGAACTGAGTGGATTTACAATGCCTTTGCTTTGTGAACTCATTTGACAACGTGTGCTTGAAATTAACTAGACATACTACTTTTGGCAGTGGGTTGTGAACACACAGGTTGCAAGTTTTGTATGGGCGGAACTTGGAACTGAGTGAATTTACAATGTCTTTTCTTTGTGAACTCATTTGACAACGTTTGCTTGAACATAAACTAGACATACTACTTTTGGCAGTGGGTTGTGAACACACAGGTTGCAAGTTTTGTATGGGCGGAACTTGGAACTGAGTGGATTTATAATGCCTTTGCTTTGTGGACTATTCTAAATGACTAAAAACTTTGCCTTTGCTGCATGAACGTTCTTTAAAAGCTTTACTTGTTAAACAAACTCTATGAACTCACTCAACCATTGTGTTGACACTTTTAGCATGTTTTATCTCAGGTATCTAAGGCATTCACTTCATGGTATGCATGTGGACTTATCATAGAGTCGCGGTGATGACGCGTCTCACATATATTTTATGCACTTAACTATCGTTTGATTGTAACAAACTTATTTTGGTAAATTGGAAATCTTTTGGGACCTATGTTTTGTAAACTCTGATTATTTTACTTAATCAAACGATATTTTCAAAACGACACTTTAGGTCGTTCGATATAACTGTAACTTTGATGCTATGACAGTCGTCCCCCAGGAATTCCATTCCGCTGCAAAACAAGTAATTTGGGGGTGTGACACAATGTATCAAATTTAATTATTCAGATACGGCGTATTCAGTTTTCTGCATATGGCGTATTCTGTTTTAAACAAGATTTTTAAAACCTTAAACGATATACGGCGTATTAGCTATTGCGTATACGACATATTAAATTTTTTTAAAACAAATATGCAATTTTAAATCTTACATATGACATATTAATTGCTATTAATACGGCGTATATTATTCTCTGATTAAAAAGCCGACGCAAAGTTTTTTATTGCGTATACGGCGTATTCAGGGTACTTGATACGGCGTATCGTTTGTCAGATATCATCATATTTTTTTCTTTTTCGTATTCCATTTTCGTTCTTAGTTTTCTGTAAATTTCTTTCTTCGGACCTATCCTACTGATATTATTGTATTGTTTTCAGGTAGTGCATGACTAGGGGTTCGAAAATGGAGCTCGTTGAACCTTATAGTGAACCCGAACATGCCTTTCATTCATTAAAGAAGCTTTTTAAGACCACAAGCTTTGATTTCTCGAATTCATTAGAATTCGATTACTTTTCTGATCAAGAAGCTAAGTTTGAAGAAGAAATTAAAGAAACAATGACGAACCCAACTATGGAGGAGTACATGACTAAGATCCGAGGTGACTATGGTTCGAGTGTTGCTAGGCTTCAGATTAGTGAGGAGGAAAATTTTCAATAAAAGGCCAACTTCTCAAGGAATTGCGTAGAAACACCTCCAGTGGTTTTGAGAATGAAGACCCATTGATAAACCTTGTTGGGAATTATATTTGAGTTGATAAGACAAAACCTATGAAAGATTAAGGACTTAAAAGACAAAGGAGAAATTCTTCAAAGATGAAAGATTATAGAAGATTTCTTAGAAGATAATTGTAAAAATTAGAAAGATATGTTTATTTCCTAATACTTATCCTTTGTAAACCTAATATCTCTATTATATAAAGAGACATATGTCATATATTTTTTTGTGTGTCAAGATGTAAAACAATGAAAGTGTGTGTCCTAGGTGTAGGGTTTGTGAAAAACGCCTAGTGTTTGTGTTGATTTAGCCTCAAGGATCGTTTGATCCCTATTATTGTTGAGTAACCGTACTACACTTGATCAAATAGTATTGGGGATTATTGTAGTAGTCATGTATCATAGAAGATAATGATGAAAAACCTTGTTACAATACAATTGTTCTTTGATTAATTCTGCTGCATATTGTTATCATTTTTATTGTTAATCCTATATATAAGGTCTAAACAACATGAGCTAACAACGATTCTATCACACCTTGAGAAGATCTTCGAGATTGTTGAATCATACACTCTTGTTGTTAATGACCTGGAGCAACTTATGCTTCGCGCTTTTCCAATCACTCTCTCTGAAGCTGCGAAAAAATGGTTGGTTAATGAACCCTCTGGTCCTTTTGCTATCTTGAGTTTATTAGTTGGTTAAGTTCTAAATTCCGCAACTACAAGAAGATGAGTGAAACTCTCAAGAGTGAATTGTTGTGTTATTGGACGAGAGAGGACGATGATGAGGAACTAACTGATGAAGTTGCTGAGCTATTTAGGATTGAAACTAACCTATTTGATTACGAAACGCCCTTGTGCAAGGAATTCAGGGAATTTAACCATCTATTGAAAATTGATGCGGATGTACTAACTCGAGAGTTGCTAGGGTTTAAAGCCTATGATAACTATAAGAAAACCTGGTGTTACAAAAAAGATAGCCAAACACCATGGGTTCCTGAAGATCCATGGGAAGAAGATGTTATAGAACATACATGTGCACCTCTTCGCTTTAAAAATGGACACGAAACATGGCCAACATGTAATTAGGAAAAAGATGGGTTGTGTAACGGAGGTGATCTCCTTGGAATGAAATGAGAAAAACATCTATTTTCAAAACTATGATTGGTATGACTTGCTTGAAGATAACGAGAGAAAGAGCAAAGCTTTGTTTGAAAAGGCTAATTTGGAATCTTGTGAAGATGATGAGGACGCTATGGAAGAATTACAAAATTATTTGGAAGCTGATAACAAATCTTATTTTGTTAATCAAGATGAAGAAGTGTTTAAAGAGAGAAAATGTAGATAACTTGGCATACCATACAAAGAGCCGCCAACGTTCACATCTGAGAAGTTTTAAGTTGTCAAGTATTCATTTGGACCACTAGAGGAATATGCTGCAATTAAGTTGAACAATTGTGACGTTTTGCTAAGGACTGAAGATAATGTGCCAAATGCTTACCACGATATTTTTTGCATGAATGACGAAGGGTGGTATGTGGCTAGGACAACGTAGAAGCTAAAGATGAGTCTAACTTTAAGACTCTGGAATAAAGAGAAGTGCTTCCCGGGAGATAACCCGGAATGTTATTTTCTAATTTTTGTTATCGAGTCTGTTAGACATGGACATCGATACGGCGTATCCATAATCGTGGATACGACGTATAGACCGTACTAGTCATATCTATCTTTTATTTTTCTGCATTTTTAATATTTCTGCACTTAAGAACTTTTGTATCCAAGTTTTTGGATACGGTGCATTTAACTTCTGACCCGTAACTTATACTACCTTTGTCCCTAAATAAGTGTCCAGTTTGACTTTTCAAAGTCAAACTAGATCAACTTTGACCTTATCTATTTTTGCGAGTGTTATATAATACTTGATGCAAAATATATGAATTGATTGGGTTTTAAGTGTATTTTTCATTGGTATAGTTTTTCATCAAGTATTATATAACACAAAAAAAATATTTACGGTCAAAGTTGAACAAGTTTGACTCTGAAAAGTCAAACTGAACACTTATTTAGGGACGGAGGGAGTATGTTTTTAATTCCAGGCTCGATACGGCGTATCCCAACCCATGGATACGGCGTATCAACTGACCTGATGATATTTTCAGTTTTTTATTTTATTTTATTTTTACTAACCATCGATTATCGTAGATACACTAGCTGTGATTTTCGTGAATATTAACACAGTCGGAGTACTTAGAATACGAAGGAAGTGGTGATTCACATATACCCTTTATTTTATGTGTGTTGTAGTCATGCAGAGATTCAGACCCCTTTATTTTCTCACACATAAAATGTTGCTCACAAACGTATCATGGAGGATCATACCAAGCAAATATCAGGGGAGTTTTCGTTCTAATTCTTTACAATTCCTGTATTTATTTTTTAATTTACACAACGAGGACGTTGTTTATCTTAAGTGGGGGGGATGGAGAATTAGAACATTATTTGTCCTTAATTTTTCAAAAATATGCCTAATATATGCTTAAATTCAAAAAAATTTAGCATGTTTTTGTGATATCAAAAGTTGGCCTAACTCACACACATAACCCTTATTTCCATATTCTGAGAATCAAGCTTATTTTGTTTCCACTTTTTTACCCAAATTCCACAAAAATATGAGTGTGCCGGTGACTTGCAGTAAACTTTAGAACTTGGCTTGGTATACTATTCGAAACCACCATAACGAGTATTATTTATATAATTAGAGTGACTTGTCTAACTAGGTAATTTCTAGGATTACACCCAAATGGCCTATGTCGTTTACATGTTTTGTGATATTAACTAACTACACTGGTTAGTTAACCCCTGTATAAAACCCTTTTCTTACTCTCGTTTTTAGAGTAAGATACCCATGGAAAAACACTCAGAGTCATTCCTTTTGTTTCTTACACCCAATATAAAAATTGTTTCGTTTCACCTATACACCTTAGTCTACCCTATAGATTAAATTTCGTGGTTGGTTGCTTTTGTAAAGTTTGTATTTTCTATGTTGAGTGTGTTTCTTATCTTTGGTTAGGTCGGGAATTGTACATCACAATGGGAATGTGATAGTAGTTATTTTTTAATTTTGTGTGTTTACTACTATCATTATTATTTTTATATCTGAAGTTTGAAAGTATATGGAAAAATCATCCAGGTGAATTATAATGATAAAGTGGTGAAATTTTTCATCATTTGATGTTCTAAAAAAATTAAAAAAATATATAAAAAGAAAAAAAAAAGAGAAAAAAGTGAGATTGTGAAATAATCGGTTCGTCTAAACTTAACCGATTCTATATTTTGAGCTAATCGATTATTTATTGGTACGTATTATAAAACACGATGTAAATTTTTTTTTATATTTTATTAGAAGTTGGTCGTGATAAACCAACTTAGTAGTTTTGTATTAGTGGTCGATATCGCCATTATTTGTTGTATTATATTTATGGATTACAAGAGAGTTTGACATTAAGGGAACGCCAACTAAGGTTTGTTTTATGAGATGATGAAAGACATCATTGAGTCTAATTTGTGTCTACCTACTAAAGCGTGAGTTAGTTTATGATTTGTGTCTTTTCATGAGAAGGTCGGGAAGTAATTAACCACATGTTTATTGTTTGGAATCAATCTATCTGTTTGTTATTTTATTTTACACCAACTATATGTATTTCCCATACCTTATCCTTACCCTTACCAAATTGCTTTATCCGTTGTTAGCTTTCGAGCATCCGGATATAGTAATTGCTTTGTTAAAATATCTAATACATTAATATTTTAGTGACCATCCAGTTTTTGAGTGATCAAATAATGCGCCAGCAATCTAGAGTGTATATTTTGGTGACCATCCGTTATGTAAATAACGTGTCAGCGATCCAAAATATACTATTTTAGTGACCATCCATTGTTTGAGTAAATCAAGAATACGCGCCAGGGATCTAATATGTTTTTGTATGATATGTTTGAACATAAGCCTGGTACAACCCTTAAGCCTTATCATGATTAACCCAATTTACCCTTATTAGACTCGTTACTCCTTAGCTTTAGTGGTGGATATGTGTATCCTTGCCAAGCTTACGATAGAATATTCGTCATGACTGAGCAATTGAGCTAACTACTTAAATGTTACCACATAGATTAGTTGAGTGATTTGAGTGATTTCATTTTCTTATTTCGTAAGGTGTTTGGTTGTGCACTTGAGATTAAATGAACAAATGCTTAACTAGAAAAAAATAAATCCTAGACGAATGTTTAGGATACATTTTCATAAGTTTTATCTAGAGTTTACTTGGGGACAAGTAAAGTTAAAGTGAGGGGATATTTGATGATGATTCGTTGAGGTTTAGGGGTGTGTGTGTATGGATAAAACCACAATATCGATATCAAAAATAACCACAAGGAATGATTTAAAATCCCTTTAGGAAAAAGGATAATGAATCAAAACCCGTGAGTGATAGTGATACGGATTAGGAAATCCGAGTCGTTTCCCAACGAGGTGTGAATGGGCAACGTCGTTATCGGTTCGTTATTAAAATGCTCGATGTTTTGGATTTTTGATTATATTAAAACTACGGGGAATGGGAAAACAATTAAGGGAAATTACACTACGGGGAATCCTAAATACGCGAATATAAACTAAAACGTATTAAATGAAACGTAAATAAAATGCAACTACGTCTAATCTAAGTCTTAAAAATGATCTAAAATTATTTTCTAACTAAAAACGATATTTGAAAATTAACTAAGAATTAAAATTAATTTTTATGATTTTTCTGGAATTTATTTGAATTAAAAACTAATTTAAAACTAATTTAAATGCTAAAAATTACAAATTAAACTAGGAAAAATCTGGAAAAATTATTTTTTTGCTTTTTATAATTTTCTTAATCTAGGAAAATTGAAAAATTATTTTTTTGAAGCTTTTCTGATTTAATTGAATTAAAAGCTATTTAAAAAGGAATAAAAACTGATTTAAAATAGTAAAAATAGTAAACAGAGCTAGAAAAATCTGAAAAATTCAGGAAAATTCTAAAATTATATTCTAAATTTATAAAAAAATATAAAAAACTATGCTTATGTGTAAGAAAATGAAACTGTAGTGCAAACTGTTTGAGAATAAGCACTTAAAATAAGCTAATAAGCACTAGAAAGCACAAAATGAACACAGAAGCTAACTTAAGCTATAACTACTCTAAAACAACTGATTGCAACTACTCCTAACCTCAAATAAGCAAACCACTAAGGATTTGAGCTAATTACCACTTTAACCAAACAGGCCTATCTGTCTACTTTGCAGCTAATGCACAGGCTTAAGCATTAAGCTAAAGTGAAAACCAAATTTGTGGTCCTCAAGACCATCAACCAAAGATCAATTGTACTAAATTTCAGACAAAAACAAGCTCTAATGAGGCTTATGCAAGGCCTACAAGGACCTGATTCACACTCAGAAATTCGAGTGTGAAAGGGCAAATCAGAGTTTAATTAACAACTTATTTGGACTTTATAGAGACTTACAAAAATTCACCAAAAATCACCTTTCAAAACTTGACCAAACTGAACTTGAAAACCCAAAATCTCATTTAAATTGAACCAACAATGAATCAATGAAAATTCCACAAAGTATGGTGAAAACTGATTTTTCAACTTTTGACTTTTAAGACAAATTGTGAAATGTTTGACTAAAATGAATTTTGATTTAAAATGATGAACTGATTATGATGTTTTAAGCCTAATTATGATGACAGCAAGCTAGAATCTACTGTTTTTAACCCTATATGCAGGGTTCTAACTAACTGATTTCAACAGAAATGAAATTGAGAGCAGTTTAAGATGAATTTTGACTTTAGTTTATCCTAAATGCAATTTAATGACTTATGTGACTCAAAATTTCCTAAGAGAGACTAATGCAACAACATTTAACCTCTAATCCTTCCTCTAACTCAGAATCATAAACTGATCCAAACACTCTTTTCAAAACTGTTTTGCAAATTTTTCTATATCACACTCAAATTCAGACCTAGTAATTCCACTAACCAGATTCAATTACTCATATTACACCTTATATGATCTTAATAGTACACTGAATAAGCACAAAATTCCAACAAACCTATTTATGCAGATAAGTACTAAATTAGTGCAGGTGAAGAATTAAGCTAACATTAAGATTACTAACAATCAAATAAGCTATATTATCACTAAATATACTGGACTAAACACAATAAAAGCAGTTTTAACCGATTTAACTACAAATTTAAGCATAAAATAGAATTTGGACTTACAAGTTGTCCTAGCCACTATGGCTTGCCAATCTCAAGTAATCTCTAACCTATTGTTTTCAACCCCAAATTGTACTAACTTAACCCAAATCTGATCCAATACCAGCTTCTAAACCCAAATCAGCTTCCACATGCACCAGTTTGACTTAGTTTGACTGGATGAGATTTTGTTTGTGAACTGGATGGTAAACTGATTTTGAAATGAATATAAGCTCACAACAAGCTATTAGAAACTTGTATGAACTTAATGAAACAGTAGCATAAATTTTGTTTAAGCTTATAAGAAAATTAAAAGTATTTTTTTATTTTTCAAATATTTTTCTGATTTTTTTTATATTTTTGATTAAGCTGAGAAATAAACTGAAATGATATAAGAACAAGCTAAATTAACATGAATGATTCTAATAAGCAACAATTAAAACTTAAACAAGGATTTAAAGACTAAATCAATTTTTATTAAAATTTAAAATCTGAGATTACAAAGAGGAATTACAAAAAACTGAAGTTACTTAAAAACATAAAAAACTGGAAATTAAAATACAATTAGCTACTGAAAGAAGAAAAAGTAAGAGATGTCTCTCATTCGTGAAGTGAGGGATCCTTTATACTTGAGCATGAGGTCTTGGAAGGCTCTGGAAGACGTATTTGTGCTTTCTCTAGATGAATATCAGCCCTCTGATCAAATCCCATCAATCATCCTTTCATAACGACCCTTGGATTGAATGTGCCACGTAGCTTCGACCAATCAGGTGAGAGTATGATGTGATATGACACACGGATTGCCAGCGTGGCATCCGTGTGTCAGTGTGGTGTCAGGAGAAAGTACAATTTTACCCTCTAATTAAGTTAATTGGGCGAATTGATTGGAGGGCATATTAGGTTCTTAAGTTCGGGTTGGGGGCTTTGGGGGTTTATTTGGCGCTTTGATTTTTTAATGTATTTCGATTTGGTTGACTGTTTGACGGGTTGTGGTAAACCGGGTGTGGGTTGGGGATTTGAGGGTCACGGTTGGGTATACCGGTATGGGATAGCCGAAATGGACTTGGGCTTTTGTTATTTATTTTGGGCCTAAGTGGTAATGGATTGGATTTGGTTTAGGACAAGCTTTGAATCCATATAACATCATAGGGTCTAAACATATACAAACTGAAACTTCAGGGCCCAAACTGTAAATTCTAAAAATGTCTTCAAGGACTAACTTTTCCAATCTACAAATAATCCATGGACCACTTTTGCCATCTTTGAAAATTCCAAGGATCAAACATGTCAGTTCTGAATCTTCAGGGACTAAAACTGCCATTTTGAGAATTGATTGTCCAAACTTGTAAATTCCTTTCCCAGCCTCGGCTTTTTGTATTCCTCTTTCTCTCGTGCTCGGTTTTCTTCGGTTTTGGCTTTCTTTTGTCTGTTTTGTCATATCCGTACCTGCACATGCATAAACTCAAGAAACACGCAAATATTAGCAATAAACGGCTCTTTCTTGGTTATTTTGGGTCAGTTTTGATAAACAAAAGATATGTGTTTAAGCACATATCAAAATACCCCAGACGAGACCATTGTCGTGTCCCCACGCAATGCAATCAACTCACGCTTCTAAAACCAAGGATTTCAATCTCTTTCTCCTAAACCTTTGAAGAAGTAGCAAAGATTCCTTAAAAGAGATTAAGAAAGCCTTAATTCTAAAAACGCCCCGTTTATCTTTTAATTCACATATAGATATTACGATTAAGCACTTTCCGGTTATGAGTGACGGTTTGTTGAACTTTCATGTCGATCAATAACTCCAACATTTTTCAAACGACACGTTAGGATCACGGAATAGGAAACACAACACAGCGTGAAGTGACCATACGGATAGAATACATCGTCCCTGATTTTTCACAAGTCCCCAAACTAAGCGTAAAATCGAAATCATTGTTAAATATGATTCTAGATGCTAACACTACCCATGGAAGTTACTTGTGTAATTACCTTTTGCTCCCATTTTCCTATTTGTCTCTAGATTTTTTTATTTTTTTTTGTGAGAATTGAATTTCTTCAAATTTCTCGTTTCGATAACTTTTATTCCGATAAAGATACAAAGCTAAGTCGCTAATTAGTTATCCATCTTCCCTCGAAAACCGTTGCACACAAGAATGAGGTCCACATCAAGGTCCTAATTTAACATGATTTAGGAAGATATCTCCCGGATTCAAAGTTTGGCTTAACACTTATTTCAGCACATTTGCATTTTTGCAATTTAGGCCCTTGGTCTTTTCAACCACTAACTCAACGGGATTACCGTTTTATCAGAAGTCTTATTATGACTTTGGATTTTTCCTCTGCCTTTTTGGAAGTCTATTACAACTTTTATGGCTTTGTATTTTTCAACTTTAATACATTTGGGCTTTATTTCATGTTAATTTTTGTGCCAAACTCCGAATCCTACGGCTTTTATAACAATAGAAACAATAGCAACAAACTATCAGGAATCAGTTGTCTATTACATCGCAACACTGACAGTACCTCGATGTGTACCCAACTCTCATGGGCAAAGATTCTCTAAAGAAGATAAAGAACTAACTATCACCAAAAACTCAACATCTCTAATTATTATTAAACAGATATGGGGTGAAACAATTTTGTGGGAACAAAAAGCCATAAGTACCTTCGATGGGCTCTAAAGAGAACCAACTACTCCACGCTTAGCATCTAAACTCATAAGTAACTCTATCATTCCTCGATCTCCGCAAATTTAAAATCCCAAATAATGAGATCCGCGGATGCTTAGCCGATAATTTTTAGGTTATCTATGGTTAAGGGAACAAGCTAGGGCTCAACACACCCGGTCAAGTCAGAATTCCATTCCTACTCTCACCACCGGAAAGTCAACAAGGTGTCAAAACATATATTAACTTAGCAAATGCTTCGTCAAATAATCTCAAGTCTCGCATTTTTAAAATCACTTATTAGAAACTAGCACATTCTTGGTTAAGCTTCGCATATTTAAAATCACTTAGGGAGACTTGCAAATTCTTGGCCTTGTGAGCTAGAATCGCATTTTATAGCCTCTTGTCTAAGCAATTAGCAAAGGCTATTTCAAGAAAAACGCATATTTAAAGAAACTTCTAAGAGACTAGCAAGAACTTTTCAATCATAAAACTAACAAAAGCTTACAATTTTTTTTTTAATTTTCTCATTTTTGCACAATTTTTCATTTTCTAAGGAAAAACGGGGTTGCGAGAGTACATGACAAAAATAAGCAAGTGCGGTCAAATCAAATCGAAGATTACCCTACCCCAGACTAGAACGAAACATTGTCCTCAATGTTTAAAGGCAAGGGTATCACGAAAATCTAAAAGCCGTTTATTAAGTATGCTCAAAGATAAACGTTAGTCGATAAGATTTCGGATATCGGATTTCCATCAGCATCGAACATGAAACTCGAGTAGAGAAAAGACAACTTCGAGCACGAGAGTCTTCATATCGGGAAAATCCTATACAAAACATCACAAACAACCAAACACGCGAAATCGAAGAGGCTAACCCCTTCACGTCACTTATTAGAAAATAGAAAGAAGATAGAGATAAGCATGGGGTGCCTCCCACGAAGCGCTACTGTTTTTCTTCACCGAAGTCGCTAGCCCGACTCGCCCCCGAATTCATTTGTCCTTGGGGAAGAAAATGGTAGAGATACCAGGGTCAAAAACGGTGTCCTCGAATGAGACTGGGTGGGTTGGGAGGGAAAGAAAATGTCGGGCTCAAGCACATAAGAAGTAACTCCTCCCAAACTCACATAAGGCATATGAAGAAAGAAGGATCCATCATCCGGTGGTTTTGCGGGTGGACGAAAGGATGACGGATCAAAGAGAAACGACCCCATAGAATTCGGGAGCTCATGGTATAGAAAGGTGTTACTCAAAGGTTCATCAACGAAGGCATCCAAGAGAGGATCCTTATCTCGAATGACATTTTTAGCATAAAACTCATCAACGCGTATCCCGGGGTTGAAAATCTTGTCTTCGGAGAGGAACGAAATCAACGTATCATCTTCATGAAAATCCTCACGAGAAGAGGAATCACTCTCTAAAAAATAATATTGGACCTCAGGATTAACAAGTTCATCTGTCGAAATCTTCACTTCCTTATCTTTCTTCGGAAAAAACGGATCATCGTATTCTTCTTCATCCTCAGAAAAAATTGAGTCGAGGGGAGCAAGTTCATCGGTAAACTCCTCACTTTCTTCGTCAAAGAGTTGATTTTCAAAAATTTGAGTATATTCAGAATCGAATTCAAACAAGGGATTCGTGAATGTTTTAAAAGATTCTGGATCGAAAGATGTCTCAAAAGAAGGTTCCATGATTTCAGAATAAGGAGTGGGATTGTCACTCAAAGGAAGGTCGATTTTCTTAGAAATCGGAGGTGGGACAAGTGGTGTGCTCTTAGAGCTAGCATTTTCCACCACTACCGTTGTAGACTCCTTTTCTTGTTTCTTTTTCCGTTCAGCTCGTATTGTCGACATACTCTTAATCGTAAACCTTGAAAGATCAATTCGAGACGTTTTAGGCTCAACTTTCTTCACCTTATTAACATCATCCGGATCATCCGGAGGGGGGTAAGAAGACGGTTCATTATATAACAATTTCTCGAGTAAAAAGATGTCCCCCTCCGGGTCAAAAGTAGCATTATTATTAATCTCAACTGGAACTGAATCATCATTAAGAAAGGCCTCGATCTCTTCCCAAATGGGGTCACTTTCCGTAGTAAGAGACGGGAAAGAGTCGGTCATAATCGGATTAGACGGTAAAATGGGATCGCCACTTTCTTGAGAAAAATCAATCACACCGATGCTATGAATCGAATGATCATCGGGTGGAGGTTTTGACGTTTTTCGGCATAAAACACTATTTTTCATTTCCTTTTCTGATCGTTAACGTTCCTTGGTAATGATCCACAAGGACTTTCGCGGTTCTCAAGAATGGTCTTCCTAAAGTGAGAGGGACTCGAGCGTCAACCTCTATATCAACTACGGCGAAATCCACGAGAAAATGGAATTTATCCACTCGTACCATAACATCGTTGACTACACCAACCGTGTGAGCAATTGTTCGATTAGCTAATTCAATAGTCATACGAGTCGGTATAAGATTCTTCAATCCAAGCTCATGATATATCGCAAGAGGCATGAGACTTATGCTTGCACCTGAATCGGTTAGGGCATTACATTCCTCAATATCATTCAAAGAACAAGGAAGGAGAAATTTCCCGGGATCACCAAGCTTCTCGGGAGCTTGGTTCGAGGAAGAATTAGACGGTGTAGGCTCAATTGAAATCTTTGAAATTTGTTCCAATTTCTCTTCATAAATCATGTCAGCAGCTTTGATCATATCAGTCGTAAGTTTGAACTTTGTTCCAGAAACAACTTTCATTTTGTCGAATCGTGATTGAATAGATTTGCACGATGTAAGGTTAGAACTTGGCATTTTGACAGAGATAGACGGAACTTGGGCAACCAGAGGTTGGACGTATTTGGCTTTTCCATTATCAAGAGGAATTACCGGGTTCTTTGTTACCTCGGTCTCTCGTGCTACACTCATCACCGGAGAGGAAGTAGTCATTGAGGGCCCATCATCTCGAATGGTAACGGATTTCATTTCTCCCTTCGGGTTTGGAATGGTGTTACTTGGGAGAGAACCGGAACTCGAGGGTTGAGTCATTTGGCACAAAACAGCATTCAACATATTCTCAAGTTTATTCTGCCAACCATCCATCTTGTTGTTCTGAAGTCGAATTTCATTCTTAAACTCATTGCTTTGTCTAGTTAACGAAGATTGAAACTCGTTTCTAAAACTTGAAATCTGAGTTTGCATGGTGTGGATTTTAGCATTATTGTGCTGAACGTAATTCGTGAATTCATTAGAGGGCAAAGGCGGAGCTTGATAGATTGAAGCTTGATATCCTTGATTGTAATTGACTCCTTGATTCGGGTATTGATTTGATGGGGCTTTGAATTGGTTTTGAACATTTGGTCCATGAACTTGATTTTGATTAAAACGAGTCTGATTGTTCGATTGAGAAAATCCCGGAGGTCCCATTTGATTACTAACACGAGGGTTCGGTTCAACTTGAGGACGGTATTGATTACCTCCGGTTACGGCATTAGCTTCGAAAGGATTTCCATCGGTGGCGGTACAATTGTAGTAAGCATGCGGGCCACCACAAGTAGTACAAGTCGATTCCACCGCTTTGACTTGAGCGGGTGGAGAAGAATTAATATTAGCGGTCTTAATCTTAACCAAAGCCTGAATCATATCCGTAAGCTTATCAATCTTAGCATCGGTGCTAGACGTATTTTCAAAAGATGAGGACGATGGTGTAACACTCACTCGGGCAGCAACCGATTTGCTACGTGAGGTACGAACTTTAGATTTGTTCTCAATAATCGACAAGGCATCTCTCGTTGATCGGGTCAACAAATTACCACCCGCGGCGGCATTGAGAGAGTCTTGATCAGTTTCATTCAAACCGTTATAAAACGTATCAAGTTGATGTAATTCCGTAAAACCATGATGGGGACATTGCCTAAGCAAATCTTTGAATCGGTCCCATGCCTCACTAAATGATTCATCAAATCTTTGTGTGAATTTTGTTATTTCATTTTTAAGCTTGTTGTTTTAGACGGTGGGAAGAATTCGCTTACTAATTTTGACACTAAATTCTCCCATGTGGTTATCGATCGAGGGGGTAGTTTTTCGAGCCAAATCCGGGCGGCCCCCTCAAGTGAAAACGGGAAGAGTAGAAGCTTGATAGCTTCTTCCGGAACGTTACGGTACTTGATCGTAGACGTGAGCTTGTTAAACCTTCGGATATGAGAGTGAGGATCGTCTCTCTCAAATCCGTAAAATTGGCTCGACGAAACCAAATTTATCAATCCGTGTTTAAGCTCAAAGTTATCGGCAACGATTGCCGGGACGATGATGGCTTCTCCATAACCCTCGGTGGGTGCTTGTAGTTGCTCTAACATGGATCGGTTGTCCTCCGCCATTTCGACGATGGGCGGAGTCGGATTAGTTCGAATCTCGGGTTCGACTAATGGAGCACGTCTATTTCGCCTTCTTGGAATTGTAGCGGCTTCACGTATCGGTCTGTAGTTATTAGAACGAGTGCGCATGCACTTTCAAAAACCAAGGCAAGTAAAACGAACGGTATTCGAAAACAACAATGAACTTAACCAATAATCCCAAGTGAATAAATCACTGCTATAAGACAAACGCAACGAGCGGAGAAAAGCTTTTTAGGTCAGCGCGAAGCTTATTAAAAACCCGCCTCTTTTCAGCCGCAATTTAATGTCAGGCCGTCCTTATACCCACCACACAGTTTGTTTATCCAATAGAAATAAATCGACTCACAAGCGACACAAAGGCAAGTTTTTGATCTTTGGTTCGGGAACTTACTAATGATAACACCTCCGTTGAGAATGTTATATAATTGATGTATTCTATTTTAGCTCAAAAACAAAAGAGAAAATCTTTTTGTATTTTTAATATGATATATATATATAAAAGAAAAAGGAAAATATTTTTTACTTTTTTTAATTTTTATAAAAATAGTAACTTCACAAAGGAAGGATCTCGAGTCACTAATCGTCAAACCTTTAACGATATTGTCGCGACACAACCTCCCCGGCAGCGGCGCCAAAATTTGATTCGTTGAGGTTTAGGGGTGTGTGTGTATGGATAAAACCACAATATCGATATCAAAAATAACCACAAGGAATGATTTAAAATCCCTTTAGGAAAAAGGATAATGAATCAAAACCCGTGAGTGATAGTGATACGGATTAGGAAATCCGAGTCGTTTCCCAACGAGGTGTGAATGGGCAACGTCGTTATCGGTTCGTTATTAAAATGCTCGATGTTTTGGATTTTTGATTATATTAAAACTATGGGGAATGGGAAAACAATTAAGGGAAATTACACTACGGGGAATCCTAAATACGCGAATATAAACTAAAACGTATTAAATGAAACGTAAATAAAATGCAACTACGTCTAATCTAAGTCTTAAAAATGATCTAAAATTATTTTCTAACTAAAAATGATATTTGAAAATTAACTAAGAATTAAAATTAATTTTTATGATTTTTCTGGAATTTATTTGAATTAAAAACTAATTTAAATGCTAAAAATTACAAATTAAACTAGGAAAAATCTGGAAAAATTATTTATTTGCTTTTTATAATTTTCTTAATCTAGGAAAATTGAAAAATTATTTTTTTGAAGCTTTTCTGATTTAATTGAATTAAAAGCTATTTAAAAAGGAATAAAAACTGATTTAAAATAGTAAAAATAGTAAACAGAGCTAGAAAAATCTGAAAAATTCAGGAAAATTCTAAAATTATATTCTAAATTTATAAAAAATATAAAAAACTATGCTTATGTGTAAGAAAATGAAACTGTAGTGCAAACTGTTTGAGAATAAGCACTTAAAATAAGCTAATAAGCACTAGAAAGCACAAAATGAACACAGAAGCTAACTTAAGCTATAAATACTCTAAAACAACTGATTGCAACTACTCCTAACCTCAAATAAGCAAACCACTAAGGATTTGAGCTAATTACCACTTTAACCAAACAGGCCTATCTGTCTACTTTGCAGCTAATGCACAGGCTTAAGCATTAAGCTAAAGTGAAAACCAAATCTGTGGCCCTCAAGACCATCAACCAAAGATCAATTGTACTAAATTTCAGACAAAAACAAGCTCTAATGAGGCTTATGCAAGGCCTACAAGGACCTGATTCACACTCAGTAAATTCTGAGTGTGAACAGGGCAAATCAGAGTTTAATTAACAGCTTATTTGGACTTTATAGAGACTTACAAAAATTCACCAAAAATCACCTTTCAAAACTTGACCAAATGAACTTGAAAAACCCAAAATCTCATTTAAATTGAACCAACAATGAATCAATGAAAATTCCACAAAGTATGGTGAAAACTGATTTTTCAACTTTTGACTTTTAAGACAAATTGTGAAATGTTTGACTAAAATGAATTTTGATTTAAAATGATGAACTGATTATGATGTTTTAAGCCTAATTATGATGACAGCAAGCTAGAATCTACTGTTTTTAACCCTATATGCAGGGTTCTAACTAACTGATTTCAACAGAAATGAAATTGAGAGCAGTTTAAGATGAATTTTGACTTTAGTTTATCCTAAATGCAATTTAATGACTTATGTGACTCAAAATTTCCTAAGAGAGACTAATGCAACAACATTTAACCTCTAATCCTTCCTCTAACTCAGAATCATAAACTGATCCAAACACTCTTTTCAAAACTGTTTTGCAAATTTTTCTATATCACACTCAAATTCAGACCTAGTAATTCCACTAACCAGATTCAATTACTCATATTACACCTTATATGATCTTAATAGTACACTGAATAAGCACAAAATTCCAACAAACCTATTTATGCAGATAAGTACTAAATTAGTGCAGGTGAAGAATTAAGCTAACATTAAGATTACTAACAATCAAATAAGCTATATTATCACTAAATATACTGAACTAAACACAATAAAAGCAGTTTTAACTGATTTAACTACAAATTTAAGCATAAAATAGAATTTGGACTTACAAGTTGTCCTAGCCACTATGGCTTGCCAATCTCAAGTAATCTCTAACCTATTGTTTTCAACCCCAAATTGTACTAACTTAACCCAAATCTGATCCAATACCAGCTTCTAAACCCAAATCAGCTTCCACATGCACCAGTTTGACTTAGTTTGACTGGATGAGATTTTGTTTGTGAACTAGATGGTAAACTGATTTTGAAATGAATATAAGCTCACAACAAGCTATTAGAAACTTGTATGAACTTAATGAAACAGTAGCATAAATTTTGTTTAAGCTTATAAGAAAATTAAAAGTATTTTTTTATTTTTCAAATATTTTTCTGATTTTTTTTTATATTTTTGATTAAGCTGAGAAATAAACTGAAATGATATAAGAACAAGCTAAATTAACATGAATGATTCTAATAAGCAACAATTAAAACTTAAACAAGGATTTAAAGACTAAAATGAATTTTTATTAAAATTTAAAATCTGAGATTACAAAGAGGAATTACAAAAAACTGAAGTTACTTAAAAACATAAAAAACTGGAAATTAAAATACAATTAGCTACTGAAAGAAGAAAAAGTAAGAGATGTCTCTCATTCGTGAAGTGAGGGGATCCTTTTATACTTGAGCATGAGGTCTTGGAAGGCTCTGGAAGACGTATTTGTGCTTTCTCTAGATGAATATCAGCCCTTTGATCAAATCCCATCAATCATCCTTTCATAACGACCCTTGGATTGAATGTGCCACATATCTTCGACCAATCAGGTGAGAGTATGATGTGATATGACACACGGATTGCCAACCTGGCATCCGTGTGTCAGTGTGGTGTCAGGCGAAAGTACAATTTTACCCTCTAATTAAGTTAATTGGGCGAATTGATTTGAGGGCATATTAGGGTTCTTAAGTTCTGGGTTGGGGGGCTTTGGGGGTTTATTTGGCGCCTTTGATTTTTTTAATGTATTTCGGATTTGGTTGACTGTTTGACCGGGTAACAGGGTAAACCGGGTGTGGGTTGTGGGGATTTGAGGGTCACGGGTTGGGTATACCGGGTATGGGATAGCTGGAAATGGACTTGGGCTTTTGTTATTTATTTTGGGCCTAAGTGGTAATGGATTGGATTTGGTTTAGGACAAGCTTTGAATCCATATAACATCATAGGGTCTAAACATGTACAAACTGAAACTTCAGGGCCCAAACTGTAAATTCTGAAAATGTCTTCAAGGACTAACTTTTCCAATCTACAAATAATCCAGGGACCACTTTTTCCATCTTTGAAAATTCCAAGGATCAAACATGTCAGTTCTGAATCTTCAGGGACTAAAACTGCCATTTTGAGAATTGAATGTCCAAACTTGTAAATTCCTTTCCCAGCCTCGGCTTTTTGTATTCTTCTTTCTCTCGTGCTCGGTTTTCTTCGGTTTTGGCTTTTTTTTGTCTGTTTTGTCATATCCGTACCTGCACATGCATAAACTCAAGAAACACGCAAATATTAGCAATAAACGGCTCTTTCTTGGTTATTTTGGGTCAGTTTTGATAAACAAAAGATATGTGTTTAAGCACATATCAAAATACCCCAGACGAGACCATTGTCGTGTCCCCACGCAATGCAATCAACTCACGCTTCTCAAACCAAGGATTTCAATCTCTTTCTACTAAACCTTTGAAGAAGTAGCAAAGATTCCTCAAAAGAGATTAAGAAAGCCTTAATTCTAAAAACGCCCCGTTTATCTTTTAATTCACATATAGATATTACGATTAAGCACTTTCCGGTTATGAGTGACGGTTTGTTGAACTTTCATGTCGATCAATAACTCCAACATTTTTCAAACGACACGTTAGGATCACGGAATAGGAAACACAACACAGCGTGAAGTGACCATACGGATAGAATACATCGTCTCTGATTTTTCACAAGTCCCCAAACTAAGCGTAAAATCGAAATCATTGTTAAATATGATTCTAGATGCTAACACTACCCATGGAAGTTACTTGTGTAATTACCTTTTGCTCCAATTTTCCTATTTGCCTCTAGATTTTTTTATTTTTTTTTGTGAGAATTGAATTTCTTCAAATTTCTCGTTTTGATAACTTTTATTCCGATAAAGATACAAAGCTAAGTCGCTAATTAGTTATCCATCTTCCCTCGAAAACCGTTGCACACAAGAATGAGGTCCACATCAAGGTCGTAATTTAACATGATTTAGGAAGATATCTCCCGGATTCAAAGTTTGGCTTAACACTTATTTCAAAGACATTTGCATTTTTGCAATTTAGGCCCTTGGTCTTTTAAACTACTAACTCAACGGGATTACCGCTTTATCGAAGTCTTATTATGACTTTGGATTTTTCCTCTGCCTTTTTGGAAGTCTATTACAACTTTTATGGCTTTGGATTTTTCAACTTTAATACATTTGGGCTTTATTTCATGTTAATTTTTGTGCCAAACTCTGAATCCTACGGCTTTTATAACTATAGAAACAATAGCAAAAACTATCAGAATCAGTTGTCTATTACATCGCAACACTGACAGTACCTCGATGTGTACCCAACTCTCATGGGCAAAGATTCTCTAAAGAAGATAAAGAACTAACTATCGCCAAAAACTCAACATCTCTAATTATTATTAAACAGATATGGGGTGAAACAATTTTGTGGGAACAAAAAGCCATAAGTACCTTCGATGGGCTCTAAAGAGAACCAACTACTCCACGCTTAGCATCTAAACTCATAAGTAACTCTATCATTCCTCGATCTCCGCAAATTTAAAATCCCAAATAATGAGATCCGCGGATGCTTAGCCGATAATTTTTAGGTTATCTATGGTTAAGGGAACAAGCTAGGGCTCAACACGTCCGGTCAAGTCAGAATTCCATTCCTACTCTCACCAGCGGAAAGTCAACAAGGTGTCAAAACATATATTAACTTAGCAAATGCTTCGTCAAATAATCTCAAGTCTCGCATTTTTAAAATCACTTATTAGAAACTAGCACATTCTTGGTTAAGCTTCGCATATTTAAAATCACTTAGGGAGACTTGCAAATTCTTGGCCTTGTGAGCTAGAATCGCATTTTATAGCCTCTTGTCTAAGCAATTAGCAAAGGCTATTTCAAGAAAAACGCATATTTAAAGAAACTTCTAAGAGACTAGCAAGAACTTTTCAATCATAAAACTAACAAAAGCTTACAAAAAAAAAATTTTAATTTTCTCATTTTTGCACAATTTTTCATTTTCTAAGGAAAAACGGGGTTGCGAGAGTACATGACAAAAAATAAGCAAGTGCGGTCAAATCAAATCGAAGATTACCCTACCCCAGACTAGAACGAAACATTGTCCTCAATGTTTAAAGGCAAGGGTATCACGAAAATCTAAAAGCCGTTTATTAAGTATGCTCAAAGATAAACGTTAGTCGATAAGATTTCGGATATCGGATTTCCATCAGCATCGAACATGAAACTCGAGTAGAGAAAAGACAACTTCGAGCACGAGAGTCTTCATATCGGGAAAATCCTAAAAACAACCAAACACGAGAAATCGAAGAGGCTAACCCCTTCACGTCACTTATTAGAAAATAGAAAGAAGATAGAGATAAGCATGGGGTGCCTCCCACGAAGCGCTACTGTTTTTGGCCACCGAGTCGCTAGCCCGACTCGTCCCAATTCATTTGTCCTTGGGGAAGAAAGTGGTAGAGATACCAGGGTCAAAACGGTGTCCTCATTCCCGAAGGAATGAGACTGGGTGGGTTGGGAGGGAAAGAAAATGTCGGGCTCAAGCACATAAGAAGTAACTCCTCCCAAACTCACATAAGGCATATGAAGAAAGAAGGATCCATCATCCGGTGGTTTTGCGGGTGGACGAAAGGATGACGAATCAAAGAGAAACGACCCCATAGAAGTCGGGAGCTCATGGTATAGAAAGGTGTTACTCAAAGGTTCATCAACGAAGGCATCCAAGAGAGGATCCTTATCTCGAATGACATTTTTAGCATAAAACTCATCAACGCGTATCCCGGGGTTGAAAATCTTGTCTTCGGAGAGGAACGAAATCAACGTATCATCTTCATGAAAATCCTCACGAGAAGAGGAATCACTCTCTAAAAAATAATATTGGACCTCAGGATTAACAAGTTCATCTGTCGAAATCTTCACTTCCTTATCTTTCTTCGGAAAAAACGGATCATCGTATTCTTCTTCATCCTCAGAAAAAATTGAGTCGAGGGGAGCAAGTTCATCGGTAAACTCCTCACTTTCTTCGTCAAAGAGTTGATTTTCAAAAATTTGAGTATATTCAGAATCGAATTCAAACAAGGGATTCGTGAATGTTTTAAAAGATTCTGGATCGAAAGATGTCTCAAAAGAAGGTTCCATGATTTCAGAATAAGGAGTGGGATTGTCACTCAAAGGAAGGTCGAATTTCTTAGAAATCGGAGGTGGGACAAGTGGTGTGCTCTTAGAGCTAGCATTTTCCACCACTACCGTTGTAGACTCATTTTCTTGTTTCTTTTTCGTTCACTCGTATTGTCGACATACTCTTAATCGTAAACCTTGAAAGATCAATTCGAGACGTTTTAGGCTCAACTTTCTTCACCTTATTAACATCATCCGGATCATCCGGAGGGGGGGTAAGAAGACGGTTCATTATATAACAATTTCTCGAGTAAAAAGATGTCCCCCTCCGGGTCAAAAGTAGCATTATTATTAATCTCAACTGGAACTGAATCATCATTAAGAAAGGCCTCGATCTCTTCCCAAATGGGGTCACTTTCCGTAGTGAGAGACGGGAAAGAGTCGGTCATAATCGGATTAGACGGTAAAATGGGATCGCCACTTTCTTGAGAAAAATCAATCACACCGATGCTATGAATCGAATGATCATCGGGTGGAGGTTTTGACGTTTTTTCGGCATAAAACACTATTTTTTCATTTCCTTTTCTGATCGTTAACGTTCCTTGGTAATGATCCACAAGGACTTTCGCGGTTCTCAAGAATGGTCTTCCTAAAGTGAGAGGGACTCGGGCGTCAACCTCTATATCAACGACGGCGAAATCCACGAGAAAATGGAATTTATCCACTCGTACCATAACATCGTTGACTACACCAACCGTGTGAGCAATTGTTCGATTAGCTAATTCAATAGTCATACGAGTCGGTATAAGATTCTTCAATCCAAGCTCATGATATATCGCAAGAGGCATGAGACTTATGCTTGCACCTGAATCGGTTAGGGCATTACATTCCTCAATATCATTCAAAGAACAAGGAAGGAGAAATTTCCCGGGATCACCAAGCTTCTCGGGAGCTTGGTTCGAGGAAGAATTAGACGGTGTAGGCTCAATTAAAATCTTTGAAATTTGTTCCAATTTCTCTTCATAAATCATGTCAGCAGCTTTGATCATATCAGTTGTAAGTTTGAACTTTGTTCCGAAACAACTTTCATTTTGTCGAATCGTGATTGAATAGATTTGCACGATGTAAGGTTAGAACTTGGCATTTTGACAGAGATAGACGGAACTTGGGCAACCAGAGGTTGGACGTATTTGGCTTTTCCATTATCAAGAGGAATTACCGGGTTCTTTGTTACCTCGGTCTCTCGTGCTACATTCATCACCGGAGAGGAAGTAGTCATTGAGGGCCCATCATCTCGAATGGTAACGGATTTCATTTCTCCCTTCGGGTTTGGAATGGTGTTACTTGGGAGAGAACCGGAACTCGAGGGTTGACTCATTTGGCACAAAACAACATTCAACATATTCTCAAGTTTATTCTGCGAAGCATCCATCTTGTTGTTCTGAAGTCGAATTTCGTTCTTAAACTCATTGCTTTGTCTAGTTAACGAAGATTGAAACTCGTTTCTCAAACTTGAAATCTGAGTTTGCATGGTTTGGATTTTAGCATTATTGTGATGAACGTAATTCGTGAATTCATTAGAGGGCAAAGGCGGAGCTTGATAGCTTGAAGCTTGATATCCTTGATTGTAATTGACTCCTTGATTCGGGTATTGATTTGATGGGGCTTTGAATTGTTTTGAACATTTGGTCCATGAACTTGATTTTGATTAAACGAGTCGATTGTTCGATTGAGAAAATCCGAGGTCCCATTTGATTACTAACACGAGGTTGGTTCAAATTGAGGACGGTATTGGTTACCTCCGTTCTGCATTAGCCAAAGGATTTCCATCGGTGGCGGTACAATTGTAGTAAGCATGCGGGCCACCACAAGTAGTACAAGTCGATTCCACCGCTTTGACTTGAGCGGGTGGAGAAGAATTAATCTTAGTGGTCTTAATCTTAACCAAATCCTGAATCATATCCGTAATCTTATCAATCTTAGCATCGGTGCTAGACCTATTTTCAAAAGACGAGGACGATGGTGTAACACTCACTCGGGCCGCAACCGATTTGCTACGTGAGGTACGAACTTTAGATTTGTTCTCAATAATCAACAAGGCATCTCGCGTTGATCGGGTCAACAAATTACCACCGGGCGGCATTGAGAGTCTTGATCAGTTTCATTCAAACCGTTATAAAACGTATCAAGTTGATGTAATTCCGTAAAACCATGATGGGGACATTGCCTAAGCAAATCTTTGAATCGGTCCCATGCCTCACTAAATGATTCATCAAATCTTTGTGTGAATTTTGTTATTTCATTTTTAAGCTTGTTGTTTTAGACGGTGGGAAGAATTCGTTTACGAATTTTGACACTAAATTCTCCCATGTGGTTATCGATCGAGGGGTAGTTTTTCGAGCCAAATCCGGGCGGCCCCTCAAGTGAAAACGGGAAGAGTAGAAGCTTGATAGCTTCTTCCGGAACGTTACGGTACTTGATCGTAGACGTGAGCTTGTTAAACCTTCGGATATGAGAGTGAGGATCGTCTCTCTCAAATCCGTAAAATTGGCTCGACGAAACCAAATTTATCAATCCGTGTTTAAGCTCAAAGTTATCGGCAACGATTGCCGGGACGATGATGGCTTCTCCATAACCCTCGGTGGGTGCTTGTAGTTGCTCTAACATGGATCGGTTGTCCTCCGCCATTTCGACGATGGGCGGAGTCGGATTAGTTCGAATCTCGGGTTCGACTAATGGAGCACGTCTATTTTGCCTTCTTGGAATTGTAGCGGCTTCACGTATCGGTCTGTAGTTATTAGAACGAGTGCGCATGCACTTTCAAAAACCAAGGCAAGTAAAACGAACGGTATTCGAAAACAACAATGAACTTAACCAATAATCCCAAGTGAATAAATCACTTCTATAAGACAAACGCACAAGCGAGCGGAAAAGCTTTTTAGGTCAGCGCGAAGCTTATTAAAACGCCTCTTTTCAGCAATTTAATGTCGGCCGTCCTTATACCCACCACACAGTTTGTTTATCCAATAGAAATAAATCGACTCACAAGCGACACAAAGGCAAGTTTTTGATCTTTGGTTCGGGAACTTACTAATGATAACACCTCCGTTGAGAATGTTATATAATTGATGTATTCTATTTTAGCTCAAAACAAAAGAGAAAATCTTTTTGTATTTTTAATATGATATATATATATAAAAGAAAAAGGAAAATATTTTTTACTTTTTTATTTTTATAAAAATAGTAACTTCACAAAGGAAGGATCTCGAGTCACTAATCGTCAAACCTTTAACGATATTGTCACGACACAACCTCCCCACAGCCAAAATTTGATTCGTTGAGGTTTAGGGTGTGTGTGTATGGATAAAACCACAATATCGATATAAAAAATAACCACAATGAATGATTTAAAATCCCTTTAGGAAAAAGGATAATGAATCAAAACCCGTGAGTGATAGTGATACGGATTAGGAAATCCGAGTCGTTTCCCAACGAGGTGTGAATGGGCAACGTCGTTATTGGTTCGTTATTAAAATGCTCGATGTTTTGGATTTTTATGATTTTATTAAAACTACGAGGAATGGGAAAACAATTAAGGGAAATTACACTACGGGGAATCCTAAATACGCGAATATAAACTAAAACGTATTAAATAAAACGTAAATAAAATGCAACTACGTCTAATCTAAGTCTTAAAAATGATCTAAAATTATTTTCTAACTAAAAATGATATTTGAAAATTAACTAAGAATTAAAATTAATTTTTATGATTTTTCTGGAATTTATTTGAATTAAAAACTAATTTAAAACTAATTTAAATGCTAAAAATTACAAATTAAACTAGGAAAAATCTGGAAAAATTATTTTTTGCTTTTTATAATTTTCTTAATCTAGGAAAATTGAAAAATTATTTTTTTGAAGCTTTTCGATTTAATTGAATTAAAAGCTATTTAAAAGGAATAAAACTGATTTAAAATAGTAAAAATAGTAAATGAGCTAGAAAATTTGAAAAATTCAAGAAAATTCTAAAATTATATTCTAAATTTATGAAAAATATTAAAAACTATGCTTATGTGTAAGAAAATGAAACTGTAGTGCAAACTGTTTGAGAATAAGCACTTAAAATAAGCTAATAAGCACTAGAAAGCACAAAATGAACACAGAAGCTAACTTAAGCTATAACTACTCTAAAACAACTGATTGAAACTACTCCTAACCTCAAATAAGCAAACCACTAAGGATTTGAGCTAATTACCACTTTAACCAAACAGGCCTATCTGTCTACTTTGCAGCTAATGCACAGGCTTAAGCATTAAGCTAAAGTGAAAACCAAATATGTGGTCCTCAAGAACATCAACCAAAGACCAATTGTACTAAATTTCAGACAAAAACAAGCTCTAATGAGGCTTATGCAAGGCCTACAAGGACACGATTCACACTCGATAAATTCGAGTGTGAACAGGGCAAATCAGAGTTTAATTAACAGCTTATTTGGACTTTATAGAGACTTACAAAAATTCACCAAAAATCACCTTTCAAAACTTGACCAACTGAACTTGAAAAACCCAAAATCTCATTTAAATTGAACCAACAATGAATCAATGAAAATTCCACAAAGTATGGTGAAAACTGATTTTTCAACTTTTGACTTTTAAGACAAATTGTGAAATGTTTGACTAAAATGAATTTTGATTTAAAATGATGAACTGATTATGATGTTTTAAGCCTAATTATGATGACAAAGAAGCTATATCTCTGTTTTAACCCTATATGCAGGGGTTCTAACTAACCTGATTTCAAATGAAATGAAATTGAGAGCAGTTTAAGATGAATTTTGACTTTAGTTTATCCTAAATGCAATTTAATGACTTATGTGACTCAAAATTTCCTAAGAGAGACTAATGCAACAACATTTAACCTCTAATCCTTCCTCTAACTTCGAATCATAAACCGATCCAAACACTCTTTTCAAAACTGCTTTTGCAAATTTTTCTATATCACACTCAAATTGAACCTAGTAATTCCACTAACCAGATTCAATTACTCATATTACACCTTATATGATCTTAATAGTACACTGAATAAGCACAAAATTCCAACAAACCTATTTATGCAGATAAGTACTAAATTAGTGCAGGTGAAGAATTAAGCTAACATTAAGATTACTAACAATCAAATAAGCTATATTATCACTAAATATACTGGACTAAACACAATAAAAGCAGTTTTAACTGATTTAACTACAAATTTAAGCATAAAATAGAATTTGGACTTACAAGTTGTCCTAGCCACTATGGCTTGCCAATCTCAAGTAATCTCTAACCTATTGTTTTCAACCCCAAATTGTACTAACTTAACCCAAATCTGATCCAATACCAGCTTCTAAACCCAAATCAGCCTTACATGCACCAGTTTGACTTAGTTTGACTGGATGAGATTTTGTTTGTGAACTGGATGGTAAACTGATTTTGAAATGAATATAAGCTCACAACAAGCTATTAGAAACTTGTATGAACTTAATGAAACAGTAGCATAAATTTTGTTTAAGCTTATAAGAAAATTAAAAGTATTTTTTTATTTTTCAAATATTTTTCTGGTTTTTTTTATATTTTTGATTAAGCTGAGAAATAAACTGAAATGATATAAGAACAAGCTAAATTAACATGAATGATTCTAATAAGCAACAATTAAAACTTAAACAAGGATTTAAAGACTAAACTGAATTTTTATTAAAATTTAAAATCTGAGATTACAAAGAGGAATTACAAAAAACTGAAGTTACTTAAAAACATAAAAAACTGGAAATTAAAATACAATTAGCTACTGAAAGAAGAAAAAGTAAGAGATGTCTCTCATTCGTGAAGTGAGGGGATCCTTTTATACTTGAGCATGAGGTCTTGGAAGGCTCTGGAAGACGTATTTGTGCTTTCTCTAGATGAATATCTGCCCTCTGATCAAATCCCATCAATCATCCTTTCATAACGACCCTTGGATTGAATGTGCCACATATCTTCGACCAATCAGGTGAGAGTATGATGTGATATGACATACGGATTGCCAACGCATCCGTGTGTCGTGTGGTGTCAGCGAAAGTACAATTTTACCCTCTAATTAAGTTAATTGGTAATTGATTTGAGGGCATATTAGGGTTCTTAAGTTCGGGTTGGGGGCTTTGGGGGTTTATTTGGCCTTTGATTTTTTAATGTATTTGGATTTGGTTGATTTGTTTGACCGTAATGGGTAAACCGGGTGTGGGTTGTGGGGATTTGAGGGTCACGGGTTGGGTATACCGGGTATGGGATAGCTGGAAATGGACTTGGGCTTTTGTTATTTATTTTGGGCCTAAGTGGTAATGGATTGGATTTGGTTTAGGACAAGCTTTGAATCCATATAACATCATAGGGTCTAAACATGTACAAACCTGAAACTTCGAGGTCCAAACGTAAATTCGAAAATGTCTTCAAGGACTAACTTTTCCAATCTACAAATAATCCAGGGACCACTTTTGCCATCTTTGAAAATTCCAAGGATCAAACATGTCAATTCTGAATCTTCAGGGACTAAAAGCGCCATTTTGAGAATTGATTGTCCAAACTTGCAAATTCCTTTCCCAAACCTCGGCTTTTGTATTCTTCTTTCTCTCGTGCTCGGTTTTCTTCGGTTTTGGCTTTCTTTTGTCTGTTTTGTCATATCCGTACCTGCACATGCATGAACTCAAGAAACACGCAAATATTAGCAATAAACGGCTCTTTCTTGGTTATTTTGGGTCAGTTTTGATAAACAAAAGATATGTGTTTAAGCACATATCAGATGACATCAAGAAAGGTCATATTAATAGCATCATTTATCGTATGTATTTTGCTTGTTTTATATTATTTTATATAAGATTTGATACTTAATTGCTTAAATGTTTCTATCTCAGATATTTACAAGCAATTAGTGAAAGTTTGCAATAATGGACGTATTTTGAAGCAAATTAATCAAGTTTGATAAAGTCCACAAAACAGACAAGAATATGTCGTATCATTCTAGACAGATACGCCATATACATAGACTTGGACGATTATGAAGACCATTACCTGACTTGAAGAATAAATTGTATCCAAGTATTAGATACGTTGTATATGAAACTTTGGTCAAACAGAAGAACGAACTTGTTCTTGTCCAGATACGAAGTATGACCTTATCAAGATACGCCGTATCCATCTCAATGACTTCCCTAGATTTCCAAGATAATGAAGACCTGATACGCCGTATTCATCTCTATAATACGTCGTATCACTAAGGCGGTGTATGAATATTTTGAAATATAATAATCTTGGACCCCACGCTAAGTTACCTCGATACGCCATATCGAACAAATTCGATACGCCGTATCAACTGTTTTCGAAAAGTATAAATAAAAAACCCTAAGTCCGGTTTTCAGAGAGGAGAAACCACCAAGTACGAAGCCAGAGACAAAAGAAGACCAAGAAGGTCCTGCTATGCCATAATTCCATAGGAGAATTCACTTAATTTTTTTACTACATTATAATCATTCGGTTAGCGTATTTTTATCTTTTGATTTATACTTGAATCTTTCTGAACATGTTATCTTGTATTATGAATGAGATTATGGGACAATACATGTAGGTATTAGCCAAGTTTAATGATTATTTGATGTTTTGATTTCTTCTAATTTGATAGTTTACTTAGTCCTGAGTATTGATTACGTTTATTACTTCATTGATATTGTTAACATGTTAATGTAAGCCCTAGGTCGATAAATAATAAATTGATACTCATTAAGTAGCTCTATACGGATTTTGACCAATCGTGACAAGATTAGATCTGTTGAAAAACACTTAATATGCAAATCTAGAATCTCGGGATGCCTATAGACCATGACAGGTCATGAGTATCGTCGTTACAGGTCTTAGACTAATCAAACATTTTATATAACTAAAATCGGTTAGTACATTTTCCTTACTATTGGCTTGAATTCTTCTTTTTATCTGTGTTTCTGCTTGTGTGTGTTATCTGCCTCATTACATTTATAGTTTTATTAAATCTAAACATAGTGCCAGTCTCTCAGGATGAAAAACCCTTTTGCTACGTTAGAATAAGGTTTAGATAGACTAACTTACATAATTAAAATACTGATAAATTTAAGTGTTAATGTTTCACTCTTAGTTATCGACACCCTACTTACCAACTAGCTCATCGTCGACCGGATAACTGTTCGTAATTGTTTGTTATAGGTAAAGTCGGCATGATATAAATTTAAAACTTGAATACATAAATTACCTACACGGTGAAAGCACGTCAACGATATAATAGAAAGTCGCATTGCATATAACCAAGTCAAAGAAATAAAAGAAAAGGAAAATGGTCTATTAAATAAGGAAATAGTTAATATTAAAAAAATCCAAAAGTCATCTTTTAGAAAAAGTCATAGGCAACTTAAACGAAAGAACCTTACACTCACAAGTACAAAATCAAAGTTACTTTTTCTGTTTTGTATATTCTGTAAAACCCAAAAATGTCAGTGAGGCTATTAAAGATGAAAGTTGGATAATAGCAATGAAAGAAGAACTCAATCAATTTGTCACTAATAATGTTTGGAACCTTGTTCCACCTCCTAAAACCAAACCGTTATTGGTACTAAATGGGTTTTCAAAAATAAACTAGGTTAAAATGGTGTCGTGTCTAGAAACAAAGCTAGACTTGTCGCAACCAAAAAGAAGGAATAGATTTTGACGAGACTTATTGTGAAGATTAAAAGATTGCTTATAATCTTCTAGGACCGTTTATAACTCATCTAGGATAATGATAAAAATGACAATAACATGCAGCGGAATAATAACAAATAAAAGTTACCATAACAAGGTTTTTCATCATTATCTTTCATGATACATGACTACAACAAGCCCCAATCCTACACGATCAAATGTAGAATGGTTACCAACTATAACAGGGATTCAAGAACCCTTGATTACCTTGAGGCTAAACAAACTAGACGTCTACATCTTTTTAAATCACACGACACACTTGTATGGTGCGCACACACACACACACACGTTTTTGTACACCTAAACCTAATTCCTGATATCTCTTTATATAATAGAGATATTAGGTTTACAAGGAAACATAATAACAATACAGTTAGGAAAAAATGTCTTCCTAATATTTATCCATATAATGAGATCTTCTAGAATCTTCAGCTTTGTAGAATTCCATCTTTGACATGTAGATCCCTCATGTTTCCTCTTTGTTTCATTCTGGATTTAATGTTTTGTATGATCAAATCAATAAAACCAACAATCTTCCCCTATTTGATTATTACAAAATATCAAATAAGTTTAGATTAGAATGAAACAAACTTCCCCTTAAGTCCAAATTCCCTTTGAACTTTCATTCGGTTCCATCAAGGATCTATAAGCTGCAAATCATCTAATCTTCTTCTTCCCCTTTTTGTCATAATCCAATAGGGGACTGTGAACAATGCAACTTGGATCTTTACAAATAAAAATCATATATTACACTTCCAATCCAACCTTCTAATGCCTCAAATTGCCCTTCATGAAGAACACCAAAAAGCTTACTATAAATGAATTCAAGACAATAGAAACTTAAAACATCAGTAGTAATAATGACTAGCAGTAGTAAAAACCTTCTCCTCAAATGGTGCATGTAAATGATTAAACACCCTATAATATGCTTCCCCTGAAATCCAAGTGTTAACCATTTGAAGTAACCATAAGAACTTTTCAAATAACTAACCACCATAGGAACCAACACCATGTAGTACCATCCATGAACGAGCACCAAAATGTTTACTAAAAATGACTACAATAGTAATCGAAACCAAGCATTCGTAACAATGAAAAATAGTTCTAAGGTTTAGCAGTAGAAACCATGTAACAATAGTAATCTTCCCCTTAACATGAACATGATAACTACTTTACCAGTCTTTCCAATCATCATCAAAGTCCAAACAATAAGTTTAACAATATATGAGATCATGAACTTTGAAATCAAAACAATAAAGTATACAATGTATTTCCAACATCTCCATATCAACCGAGAACCAAAACATGTTTTAATCGATATCTATTAATGCTAACAGCATTAAGTTTTTAACAACCAGGTTTAAAACATGTAGCAGCAGTAATAACTTTCAACCTTTAGTGCCATCACTACACGTTAAGATCATTAACCAGATAAACCAGCTCCACACATTAACTAATTAAACAATCAGCAACATCAAAATCCAACATGCAACTTTAACCATACAGAGCAGTATAAACGTGTAGGTGCATACGAGCAGTACTAAAAATCAAGTAGCAGTACTAACTTGCTATAACTAGCAGTATTAATATGTGAAAGAAGTACTAACTCGTATAAGGAAGTTGATAGCATTAACTTACAAATAACGATAACGGCAGCAGCATAAACAATCAACAACGAGCAACATTAAACTATTTCTTGTTAATCAGTACCTTCATTCGTTACCTTAGGGTTAGCAGAAGTACAAATCCAAAGCAGTAGGACAAACAACCAACGTACCAGTAACATTAGTAGCAAGCGTTTTATACAAGTAACCCTATGCCTAAAGCCAGTAACCTCAGTTGAAAGTGCAGCAGGTTTACATTGAATAGCGACATCAGTTAAAAGCAAAAGTATTCTTACTTTTGTAATAGTAATATCAGTTAACAAATGTACCCTTATTTCCACCATGCGACCATTAGTAACTATACTTCTTCATCAGAAAATCCATTAATTGAATTAGGGTTTGCAGAAAACCCTAATGTCTTCTAATGTGATCATGCAACCTCCAAGTAACGAACCAAACAAATATAATCTTAGCAACATAAATTTGAAGACCATTGTGTATCATTGGACTGTCAAACAACAGCAACTCACTACCTGATAAAACGATTTCATACAAGCCCTAAAATCGAAAGCAACAATTTTATAAAAACCCTAAAAACCAATCTTCATTCTTTCTTCAAATCTGCTTTTTTTTCAACAGCAAAAACCTTGTAACATCCCTAGATCATGAGCTCCCTTAGCTCTAATACCAATTGTGAAGATTAAAACATTGGTTATAATCTTCTAGGACAGTTTATAACTCATCTAGGACAATGATAACAATGACAATAACATGCAGCAGAATAAGAACAAATCAGAATTACCATCACAAGGTTTTTCATCATTATCTTTCATGATACATGACTACAACAAGCCCCAATCCTACACTATCAATTGTAGAACGGTTATCAACTATAATAGGGGTCAGGGAAACCTTGATTACCTTGAGGCTAAACAAACTAGACATCTACATCTTTTCAAATCACACGAAACACTTTTCTGGTGCAGACACACACACGTTTTTGCACACCTAAACCTAATGCTTTATCTCTTTATATAATAGAGATATTAGGTTTACAAGGAAACATAATAACAATATAATTAGGAAACGATATCTTCCTAATATTTATCCATATAATGAGATCTTCTAGAATCTTCAGCTTTGTAGAATTCCAGCTTTTACATATAGATCCCTCATGTTTCCTCTTTGTTTCATTCTTGATTTAATGTTTTGTATGATCAAATAAATAAACCCAACACTTATGCTTGTGCTAATGATTTCAAACTCTTTTAAATAGATGTCAAAAGTGTTTTTCTTAACAGTTTTATAAATGAAGAAGTTTATGTATCCCCCCAACCTCCCGAGTTTATTGACTTCAAAAAACCTAATCATGTTTAAAAACTTAAAAAGGCTCTTTATGGTCTTAAAAAAGCACCTAAGGCTTGGTACGATAGACTCAAAAAATTTCTTCTTGAACACAAATATACCATAGGATTAGTAGATAACACACTTTTCACCAAGAAAATTAAGTCACATACTATCATTGTCCAAATATATGTAGACAAACATTATATTCGGATCCACTAGTCAAGAAATGTGTGATGATTTTTCTAAAATTATGCACGACGAGTTCAAAATGAGTATGATGGGAGAATTAAACTTTTTCCACATATTACGAATCAAACAATTAGTGGATGGAATTTTCTTCAACCAATCTAAATAAATTAAAAAAATGCTAAAGAAATTTGGCTTAGAAGACTCCAAACCCATTAAAACTCCAATTTCTTTAGACACTA
The DNA here is from genome assembly GCA_910596185.1 of Chrysanthemum makinoi. Taxonomy (NCBI): domain Eukaryota; kingdom Viridiplantae; phylum Streptophyta; class Magnoliopsida; order Asterales; family Asteraceae; genus Chrysanthemum; species Chrysanthemum makinoi. Next base: position 239,148,078 of record OU343224.1, on the reverse strand, counting down.
AACTCACTAAGGACAAAGATGGTGAATCCGTAGACAACACTAAGTATCGAGACATGATATGTAGTTTACTCTATCTCACGGCAAGTCTGCCGGACATCATGTTCATTGTTTGCTTATGCGCTCGTTTTCAAGAAGATCCAAAATCTTCTCACCTTGAAGCCTTTAAAAGAATTTTCAGATATATAAAAGGAACAACACATATAGGCTTATGGTATCCCAAAGGAACAGGAGTAGAAACTATAGTATATGCCAACTCCGACTATGCAGGGGATTATGTTGATCGCAAAAGTACAAGCGGTGTTTGCACATTTATGGGATATTGCTTAACATCTTGGTTCTCCAAGAAACAAACTGCACTCGCTATTTCTACCACTGAAGCAGATTACGTATCTGCTCGAAAGGCATGCCAACAAGCACTATAGATGAAACAAGCTTTAGTTGACTAGGACATTAGACTTAGTGGCATTGCCATTGTAACACCCTCAAAATATTGCAGCGGAAGATAGTGTCACTGGGGTGTTACTTTATAGCGCAAAGTACAAGTTATAGAAAATGAACTCTAAATGAGACGTTTTGAAAATTTCCATTCGATAAATAATATCATAGTTATAACAAGAGGGCCCGAAGTATAATATTACATAAATGTTTTACAAAAACTTTATCGAATGGTGAATATAGTGCATCCCCGTCTTCAAATCATGCCATGCGACTCTATTACTCCAGGTCAAAGTTATGCCTTATGAAACCTGAGAATAAACATGCTAAAAGCATCAACACAAATTTTAGTGAGTTCATAGGATTATTATAAATAAGATGAAAATATTTTAAGTAAATAACAGTCAATTATGTACCACAAAGTTCTATTGGTTGTTTGAGATTGTGCCAAGTCAGATAGTTCTAGATTGTACCAAGTCCATTAGTTCTAGATTGTACCAGGTCCATTAGGTCGTGATTATACCAAGTCCATTGGATCGTGTTTATTCGAAGTCTATTAGATTGTGTTTATACCAAGTCCATTAGATCGTGTTTATACCAAGTCCATTAGATCGAGATATGTTTCAAAATTTAATATTTGTTTGTCCAGTACATTCAATTATGTAGGAATAATATTTTAGAGTACTTGTGTCCATAAATAAAACAACAATGTATTTAAATACAACGAGTAGTGTTTTAGCAACATGTATAGTGTATTGGAGTGAAAAGAGTAAAATATGTAAGTAAACGAGCATGCATTCTTACCCCAAAAATAGTACAAAACATTTAAAAATGGGGGCCATGAACTCACCGATATGATAAGCGATAAGTCATGATGATATAAAGTGTATCGAGAAGTCACAAACTTAATGACGACCTAAATATATAACAATCGCGTCTTAGGTTTATATATAACGAAAATATATGGAACGAGTTTTATAAAAGTATTTATACACTTTTAACATTGTACTCATTTTTGTAAGTTTACAAATATGTAAAAGTTTTAGTTTTTATTAAGTCATGAAAACTATAACAAGCCCTATTGATTAGTTAACCTATGATCGGGTTTATATCGATTTTATTAATTCACCTATTCCGTAAATCATTACGCCTAAGTCATATTTAATCTCATAGAAAGGTAAGTGTGTCAGTTTTTTCGATAGTGGGTCCTACCATTTTGGTTTTTATATAAAAGTGGTCAAGTGTTTTTAAATACTACTAATCGTTAACGTTAAGTTTTTATATGAATCTAGTTATCTCGTTTTAATGTCCACATTATTCCTAAACCGTAAATCATTAGGTATCGATTTTTATGTCCGTGGAAAAGTATCTAAATGTTTTTATCAATTCTAGGCGTTCTAGTCCTACTTAGATCATAACATAAGTCAATATTACAAGTATAAGCTTATAAATTGATGTTCTAGTCCTACTTAGATCTACAAGGACTCTTTTTCCTTGTCCCACTCCACTCCCCGAGTCTCCAACTCGAGAGTTACCTTCACTAATCAAAAAGCTCCTTTAACCGGTGGAGAAAACCTTTACACGTCGCTTACACAATATTTCCGACACAAAGCTAGATGTCGAGTTTTTTACAAGGGTACAACCACTCCCAATACACTATGTATTTTGAGGACTAAAATACTAACTACTCACACTCAGAGGTTTAAGATGGTTTGGTACAACAATGATGTATGAACAATAATGTTTCACACAACAACAAAATGAACAAGACTTCCAACTATTTGTTGAAGCTTGATTATGCCTTGATCTTCTTTGCTACAAAAGATGATCACTAAAATGAAATGAAACTGAGTTAGATGTAATATAATAAGAGAATGTATGTGTTTTATGCTAATGAGGGATGAGAAAACAACTTGTGTTGACTTGCTATTTATAGACCAAGTGATCAGCAGATCACAAACTGGACGGAACCAAAAAAAAGGGTCCGCCATTTATAATTTTTGGTTCCGCCAGTTTGACAGTGGAGATCACAAAAAATCTTTCAAAGATCATCCAAATCTCTCCAAGATTATGTAAGATATGATGAGTGAGTATCTAAACAAAACATTCTATAAAATCTTCTAAAGATTTCCAATGTGATGCAAGCCATGATGTGATATGTAGTTTTCCACTTTTAGAATTAATAAGTTTATATAAGTAAATACTTATGTAATATTTTTTTAAAGAAACTAAACATACTTGATCTAAAAATGTTGATGCACATTATAGTTTAGAAGGTTATCAATGTCAATTGATATGTAGCTAATCAAAATATGATAAGATGTAAATTCTTAAATGATGATGACTTTATTTAAGAAAAGCTTGTATTAATGTCTAATAATCTTGACAAGCTTTATACTTTGCAAAATGAAATTTACTTTTATCGTTAACAAAATAAGGTAAAGATCATAAAATATAAAAAACGTTTTTGGACGATATTTGTATTAACAATCTCCCTTTTTTGTTGAGGACAAAACATAAATTTTATGTTTATCAAGGATGTAAAGATGTACAAGAATGTTTTAAAAATATGAAATTAATTTGAACTTGAAAGAACTAGTTAGTTAAATAAAGTTGCCAAAAAAGTTATTTTATCTTAAGACTAGTTAGGCTTTTGTTTGTCCAATATTTGGTCTACTTTAATTTTGACTTTTGAAAGTCAAAGCATGATGTTGACTTTTTGAAAGTCAATGGTCAAGTTCAATAATATTCTCCCCATTTTTGTCGAAACAAAAAGAAGATGCGAGGTGAAAAATGCAATGAGCCCGAGCCAAATGCTCCCCCTTTGCCAATGTTCCCCCTTAATTGGGTGCCAAGAGAAAGATACATGGATTATGAAAAGCTACAAAAGAAAGGTTAGTAACATTCATCATTACAAGCATCAAAAAAATAATTCCAATCCAACAAGTAATTACTTATAATAAATAACTAACAAAATTATAATAAACATCATTCATTAGTTAAAATTTTTATGACTTAAAAGTCATAAAATAGAACATAATAGAGACGTTGAGACATAAAAGAAATCCCAAAAAAAATATAAAAATAATTTGAAAAATAAAAAATCCTAAAAAAATAAAAAAATAAATTAGAAAATAAAAAGTCCTAAAAATAAAGCAAGAACCATCCTATTGAGGAGGAGGATGAGAAAGAGCGTTAATACGCTCAAGGATATGATTGAGGATGAACCTCCTTTCATTTTGTAATTCGTGGACCATGATTTGGGTCCTTTCACTAAGATGGGAGGTGCGCTCACAATGGGAGCAACCATGTCGAGGTAGGAGAGTAGGATCATTGTTTGGTGGTGGAACATTGGTGGAAGTATTGTAGGTATTTGATGGAGCAATGAGGGAAGAAAGCAAAGCATTTGCATTTGCAATGCCTCATTTAGATGAGAATCCACCATGTTTGAAAAGGCATGGAAGCTTTCTGGATGAGCTTATATCTCTACTTGATATTGTGGGTGGTCTTCCCACATTGACTCATCAATATCATCAATATGTGGAGAAAAGGATGTAGGTGGTAGAGCATGGTCTCCATATAGTGTCCCATAGATATCGTTGTGGATTGGGTGGAAGAGAAGTGGTCTAGGTTCATTTTGCAAAGGGGCGTTTGGTTCAAATGATGCTCTTGGTGGTTCATGAGCTATACGCTCAATGGTGCCGAATGATGGAAGAGGAGGTGGATTTGTGGGCCTAGGAGGTAGGTCTTCCAAGTCATCCAAGAATGGATTTAGAGATGTTGGTGGAGTTGAAAAGAGTTATATGGGTATAAGCTTTGGAGATTTCGGTGGTGATGGTGTTTTTGATGATTGTATTGGAGCCGGTGGAGGAGAGGTGACAATTGGTGTTTTAGTAGGTGGTGGAGTGGTGATGACAATGGGTGATTTTGGTGGTGGAGTTGGAGTACTCAAGGTGAGGAAGTTTTCATCTCTTATTGGAGATGAAATGTTGAGTGGTGATGAGTATGGGGAGGAACTAAGGTTGACAAAGCAACAAGGTCTTACACTTATTCTTGCGGTTTTCTTGAGAGGCTTGGTTGATGGTGATGATGTAGATGACTTTGTCATTGTGATCAAACTTGTGCTAAGAGAAGAAGGAAGAAATTGTTGAGGTGTGAAAATGACCATCCTTGATGTCTTAATTTATAGGATCATGGGATTATGGAAATTTGTGTTTAATTTGATGTTAAGCCATACAAGTGAAGTAGTTCCTAATGATTTGGAAGAATTTAAATGCATGTCAAATCTCCGTAAGTCAACCCATACAGGAAGTGTTGAGTAAATTGAGCAAGATATGCAATAAATGGACTTCAATCATTGCAAAATCCTGAAGATCAGTCATCCACGGATTCCAAGGAACCAAAATAATGGTTCCTTTGGTGGATTTTGAGATTTTTTGAATTTTGGTGGGAAATGGATATCATATTGGTCTAAGTAAGTTAAACTAGTCCTAATATGAATGAAAAGTAGTAAAAACTATCCTAGATACAAAATTTGGTAAATTTTAGTGTGGGATTAAGAAAAATTCAGAAACTTACCTGCAGGTCTCCACGAAACCAAATTTTTCCAAAGACGGAACCCAGTTTTTGGTTCCGTCTGGTTCCGCCTTGGTGAATTTGGCGGCACCAATTTTTTTTACAGACGAAACCAAAATTTTGGGTCCGTCGGATCCGTGGTGATCAGTTTTGTTCACAAGGGCGTTTTTTAACCCTCGTGAACTTTTACGAATCCTGAAATTGTTCTTAAAACATATGGAGATAATTATTTCTGGTTATGAACAAGCAATAACACATATATAAACACATGGGAGCATGTACTTCAAAGTTATAATATCATATATTTTCCACCAAGAGTTTTGTTATCCAAGCTCTATGATGGAAACTAAATAAGAGGGTTGCGCCCATTGCGGGACTTAACCGAACACCTTACGACACAACTTGTCCACGGTTATGCACCACATGTGTCCGTGTTCTTGAAAGCACCCTTATCTTTCAAAGGGATTTGAGACATGTCAAGCCCTGATAATCTAAAGCCTATATAACCATAACCGACCCACAAGGCTAAAATCCCAACAGACATGACTTGGGAAATCAACTTTCCTAGTAAACATCGACCAAACACAAGCATTCTTGGGGAATAAACTCCAGGGCAAGAGCAGACCTAGGAACCTACCCCAAAAACCGTTATGCGTTAATGCCACGTGTAACTACCTCATTCATGCAGAGGTGATGTCGCATATATTTCATTTGTGCATGGAGATCTTGCCAAAGATTCTAGTAACCACCTGAGTCAATTATGTCATGCCACGTGTGATTCTTGTCTTTTCCATAAGATGATTACCACGTGGTTCACCTAGGATAGTTGGATTATCTACGATTGTTGGATCACCTCCACATGTCGCACACAACCTATAGGACCTTAGATTTATCAACTATATCATGTATATTATGAAGCACGATGGTGGTACAAGAGAGACATGGTGATGTTATAGAGAGAAATAGAAAAGAAAACTAGAACTTATATTTCATAAGCAAAACACACACATACACTCTCAAGCACACAAAAAAATCTTGTTTCTTCATTTAGCTTATGACACCCGAAGCAACACACAACCGGTTTCACCAAGCCTTCATTCGTTTAAGCTCAAGCCCACATAACCCTTCTCTCCTTCATCCAACCGATTAGATATCACGCTCATTAAATCTCATCTCCGTCATCGTTCACTGCTAGAAATCACGAATTGAAACGTAAAGAAGAGAGTCTCCTTATCCACCATATAGTTTCGTCTTCAAGATCGTGGGTACGGTCTCAGGTAGGTATGATGTTGTTTCATTTTGTGTTTGTCTTCTAAGCGAAACAAAAAAGGGATATAACACTTTTGTTATGAATCCTTCTTTTATTTTCGGATATTTAAAGAAGGTGTGCTTCAACAAGGATCGATGATGAGTATTGTTCAACAAAAAAATCTACAATAGATTAGACCAAAAGTTGAATGTTCTAAGATCTTGTATTTTTGTGACATGTTTTCATTTAAGTTATCTGACAAGGGATGGTAAGCTGGTGTCGTTGACTTATATTTGTTTATTGAAGTTGGGATAGGTAGATGTGATGTTGTTTAATTGTGGGTTTGAAGGAGTTAGGATAGAATAGTGTTGGATTTTTTGATTTTGGTTTGGTTTTTAGAACAGGCTGTGATGAGTTACTTTTTTCATTTCGATTTAATTTTTTCTTTTCGTTTGACTATGGACTGATGATGGCATGAAATAACTGAGGTCACAAATGAGTCTTGGTATTATGGTTGTCGTCAATATTCTTCTTCATCTTGTTTCTTTTCTTTTATCGTTGGCTCAAGTTCGATAAACTGATATTTATACCAAGTGCGATAAAAGGTTTTAACCAAGTTCGATAACTGGTTATAAAATCAACTGCGATAACTATTGTTTAACCCAAGTTCGATAAGTGGTTTGACCAAGTTCGATAAGCCCTTATCAAATTTCTTTCCAAGAAATCGATACCAAGTGCGATGAAGTAGGGTCTATCGAACTTTTCTTTCCAAGAAATTTCGATAAAATAGGGTATGTCGAACTTTCTTTACAAGAAAGTTTGATAAAAGAGGGTTTGTGGTCAACTGCGATAAACCCTTGATGCAACTGCGATAAACCCTTGTTTTTGTACTATTTCGACCATTTTTCGACTACTCTTTCGACCAGTATTCGACCACGTTTTTTACCACTTTTTCACGGTTATGGAACAAAACAGTCACAAAGATAATAAGTTACATAAAGTTGTAATATTGGCACCGTAAAGGACACAAATAACATATGTATGAAACTGAGAGTGAAAGTTTAGGACTTTTATTAGTTTTTGACCATTTGGATACAAAAATCTTGTATAAATAACTGTTACCATAAAAGATAACCGGGAAAAAAAATCAGATTCACGAAACTTGGTAAAACAACTTCGATAAACAAACGAACCACACAAAATCAACAAGTTGTACAACCTGGCTCTGATACCAATTGTAGGATCATAAAGTTTGTTAACTTATGTGATTCTGGAGGTCGGGGAAGCTTAAAATAAAGAATAGACTTGGTATTATTAATGAATAAAAAGGGAAGATGCGTGTGTTTTCTAGAGAGAAGAAGGAGAAAAGCACACACACCTTATGTGATACAATGAGACATCCAACCCTATCATGAGGTATGAGGTCTCTTTTATAGCACAAGAGCCTTTACAATGTTTAGCTCATGGGACGATGTGTGATAGAATCCCATACTAAGTGATACAAATGCAATTCCCGATTATAACTTTACTTTAAAGGCTAACACAACCCCAAATGCATCCTTATAAATACCGGTGCATTTCATGGGAAGATCCAAGTTATCTTCCCCACATTCCAGACACACAAAACACACAGACTAAACCATCGTATGCGAATGTTACCCTGACTTAAGATAATTATTCCAATCTGAGAGTCCTTACCGAATGCGGAGAGCCGAACATACATTCATCACCATCTCATATCACACCTTTGATTAACCTTAAATCCTCGCTTTACGTATTATACGTAAACAATATGTTCTTTACTTTACATTTGATTAAACCACATGCTCCACCGCTCGTGTGAGCACCAATCAATTCCTAGAATTTATCCAGCGAATAAGAAGATTAACAAAAATACAAAATACCAAGAAATATCATTTTTTTTTCCTTGAAAGTTCTTGTTATTTAGCAATTAAATCGGTTATACTACTTTTCACCCATATTTAGCAAAAAATAATTCGTACCAACAACATAAATCACAAATACACTATCATATAAACACTTTATTATACAAATATCTACATACCAAATCATTTATGTACCATAAAAATCACTACCTATTTGCTATCCTGTAAATATGTTTTAGAGAGGTGGAATCATCCACAAAATTAGTAAACAGCAGTGAAAATGGTCCCACAAATGAAGTGGCACTACCTTAATAAAAATAAACGGTAACGGTGATTTGCCGTTTTAAGTTAACGGGCCTTTCCTATTGGCTAAGCTTCTTCTTCACGCATCAACCAATCTTTCCTTATATTACATGCACTACTATTCTCCCTCTCTCTAAAATACCACCCCACTTTCTCTCTCTAAAAATAAAACATTCTAACAACATTGTTTTCACTAAACCTTAAAAACATGTTTCTGTGTTTTTTATAAAAAAATATTACAGTATTGTTTTTATTAAGTTCACTCATATAAACATATTAAAAAAACACATTCAAACATTTTCTTTTTTGTTACAATGGAGAATCAAAGAAACACCGGTGGTGGTTACCGGCGACGGTGGGATGTCTCCGGCGATGGGTTTGGTCGGAATAATGTAATGATGACGTCAGCTAGTTTTTATAATAATAATAATAACAGCTGTTTGACTAGTGATGTTAATGAAAATGTTTGTAACATGTTTTCTTCACTTAGTATCATGCCGGAGACTGTACGGACACCGGTTCTCTCCGGCGAAAGTTCCGGTCATCGGTTTTATTCCGGTGTGGGTGACTGTACTAATGTTATGGTGGACCCTCATCAAGGGTTTTATTATTATGACCCTATGTGGTATAACAGTAGTAATAATAATAACAGAGAAGTTGGTTTTTCTGGGTTTGACCAGAAGTTTGACTTTGACTATTTGACTCATGACTTGCATCACAAGGAAAAGGTTATTGATACGAGTTTTTCGATGGTTTCGAGTAGGGTAAGGAATCATCAGGTTTTGAATGTGTTGTCTTTGAAAGAGTTGAGGGGTAGGATTTACTCACTTGCTAAAGATCAGAATGGTTGTAGATTGCTTCAAGGGAAGTTTGAGAACCCGACTAATGAAGAGATTGAGATGGTTTTGTATGAGGTGTTGGACTCGATTAGCGAGTTGATGAAAGACCAATTTGGGAACTATTTGGTTCAGAAGCTGATAACTGTGTGTAATGATGATCATAAGTTGCGGATACTTTTGTCTTTGACTGATGTACCATATGAAATGGTTCTTATTTGTATGAGCCCACACGGGTATGATTGCTTAATTAGTTAATCGTGCTTTTGTGTGTGACTTGCTTTGACGATTATATTATGTTGTTGATTGTGTAGGACTAGAGCAATGCAGAAGTTGTTGGAGAACTTGAATGACCCGTATCAGATAGCGTTAGCTATGGCTGCTTTACGTCCTGGTGCCGCTAGATTGGCTAATGATCCTAACGGTCATCATGTTATTCAATATTGCTTGATTCATTACCCTAGTGATGTTAATGAGGTATTTCATGTTCTTTTATGTTTTTATAGTCATCAAGTGTTAATTTATGTTATGAACTAAAGTCTAGACAAAAGGAACTTCTAAACGCTTTCAGTAATGTGAAGCTATTAGAAAATCGTTCACATTAGTGGATTTTTGAGGTGGTTATATGTTTTTAATGGTATAGCTTGGAAATTGATCATCATTTAACTCGTGAATGGCACGTAATCTTTCATAAGCAGGGGCGGCTATGTCATATTTGTAAACTATAGTGCATACACTATAATAATATGTATGCAAAAAAATACATTAATTGTTATTGTAATGCATCACATGGAAGAAGGAATTTGTAATATGAATATAAGATAGTGCATACTCTGTTATATAATATGAAGACCGAGATCACTATGGTCTCCAATTTCTTTCAAATGTCACCATTTAACAAATGATTAGAGAATTGTTCATAGTCAAGAGACATTCTCTGTCACCAATTTTTTAATTGATAGCTTTAGATAGTTTTACAACGTGTATAAAGCATGGCGTTATAATAACTCATACTTCGTTAATCTGATGTTGCAAAGTGGCTGTTACTGTGGTTAGAATCTGTGATATTCTGGTAAATAAAGAACTAACTTTACATATTGGCATTTTTGTAGAAATAAATTTGGATTCTTAAAACTTATTCTATGTTTTTATTTGGCATGAAAATATACAAATGTTGTTTAGCAAAGATTGATCAATTAATATTGATGTTGCCTTTGTCAGCCTATTCTGAATGAAATAGCAGGTAAGTGTTATGACGTTGCTACAGATAGAAGTGGCTGCTGTGTGCTGCAGGCGTGTATTGAGCACTCTCAAGGAGAAGTGAGAACCCGTCTGGTTGCTGAGATTTTGGCCAAGGCAATACATCTAGCTGAAGATCCCTATGGGTTCGTATATCTAAAATTCTAATCCTGCTTCAAACTTGTGTGTTTTGCTTCTTTATGACTAACATCATTATCTTGTGTAGAAACTACGTGCTGCAACATATGGTTGGGTTAAAAGTTCCAGAGTTCCCTGCACAGCTCGTGAGATAGCTTAAAGGGAATTTCGCATCTCTTTCTTGCAACAAGTTTGCTAGTAATGTTGTTGAGAAATGTTTGATTGACTCGGGAGAAGAAATCTAAAAAAAAATCATTATGGAGTTGATCACAAGCCCAAATCCCCCGTTGCTTCTAGTTGATCCCTATGCAAACTTTGTTATCCAGTCTGCATTAACGGTTTCCACGGTAAGTTCTTTCTTTAGCTCTGAAATCTTTTCGTAAAATGTCTTATAATACATAGACATTCAGGTTCTTTCTACTCTTTCAAAGCGATTAAACCTGTATGCGTCTTTAATCCTGTCACACTTGCAATGCTCAATATAAAACTGATATCAAAAATCAATTTTAATGCTTAGGTAGACTAATTCTGATTATCTGATTCGGTTTTTTGGAAAACTTACTAATTAGTCCTCACTTTCATAAAAATTCACCGGCCAATGTTTGACTATTAATCAAATGTCTAAAAATAGATTGCAGTATTAAAAGAACAAAGGAATTTTTCACACCCCAACTAATATCTAGTTACTAATGTGTACTTTAATATCTTTGGAACCAGCCAACAACTTATTACTGATTAAAGTAGATATTGATGTAGTGTTTGCATGACTTTGTGTGTTGATTATGATGAGAACAGGGGATCGTATACGACTGTCTACTGGAGCTCATCTCAGACAACATGGCGCCTATGCGAAGCAATCTATATGGTAGAAAGATCTTGGCATGGTTTGAAAAGAGGAGGATCCTAGGCATCTAGAACTGTTGTGAATATCCGATGTTCAATGTAGTAGTAAATCAATGTGTGTCTCTTATTACATAATATGTATTGTGTTTGTAATGAATGTGTTGTTACATTATGTGTTAAAGTTTACTCATGTTAAAGACAGGAAATTATCTGCAGCTGTAAAACATTCGCCTAGGTTCTATGGTGACGGTGTAGTTATAGAGCATTAGTGTTCAGTGTTGTTATTACAATTTACTAATGTGTCTGTTTCCTTTGATGTTTATATGGCTGCAAAATGGCTTGTTGCAGTTTATTGATCAATGACTTGGTGTTTAATGACTTTGTGTTTGTAATGAATGTGTTGTTACATTATGTGTTAAAGTTTACTCATGTTAAAGACAGGAAATTATCTGCAGCTGTAAACATTCGCTTAGGTTCTATGGTGACGGTGTAGTTATAGAGCATTAGTGTTCAGTGTTGTTATTACAATTTACCAATGTGTCTGTTTCCTTTGATGTTTATATGGCTGCAAAATGGCTTGTTGCAGTTTATTGATCAATGATTTGGTGTTTTATATTGGGTCCAAAAACTTGATAGTCATATTGCTTGATTGTCGGTGGTTTCTCAAGGGTAAAGCTGCAACCGTTTTAGGTTTTTGATTTTGGATGGCTACCTATTTTTATATCTTTTATATATATTTAAGCCTCAAGTTTTATAAAGCTTGTGATTTTCGAAACTCGTGTATACAATTCTTTTATTTTGTACGTCTATAGGCCTCATATTTTTGTTATCTGTATCCATAAATATGTACATAGGAGTTCTCAACCACCAAAATTATCTCACTCACTGCACTCTCATAGCCGCATCATTTTGTTCCCTCTCACACACACATCCCTCACACGAGTGACTTTCACCAACCATTTACTTATACCCAATATTTATTTAAATATATTAAAACCACATACATAACACTTACGACATACTCTCTTCATTTTTGGTTCAGTCACTCACCACACTGACCACAGAACCAGCACAAAACCACCCCATCATGCGTGAGAACGAGGGGTGTAACGGGATGACGCGTTGAACCTAAGTCGTAGAGATAATACATGATTTGGACATGTAATGTCATTTTCACTATTATGCTAAAAACCGAATACTTTGTAATAAATGACTGGGTTTGTTGCAAAAGGAAACAAAAACAATAATGTCAATTTTTTTCTGAATTTGGCATTATATAAAATTATAAACCAACATCTAAAAGTGGAAATGAAACTTTTTTGTTAGGAGTAACATCTTACTTATTGCACTTTTGACATTTTGATGTCTAAAAATAGCATATTGACGGTAATACGTAACATTTACTTTTGAGTAAACAAAACCAATGCTTAAATAATACTTTGTAAGGTTTTGATTGTGCTTGTGACCAACCTACCATTTTAGACATACCTTTATGGATGAATTAACATGAAAAAAGAAAAGAATTGGGGCTCATCAATCTACTACTGAAATGAGATGGAGTGAATATTTATACATACTCATAGTAAAATCTTTCTATTTGATAATGATTTTAAAAATTGTTGACTGAATGGTTGTTGTTAAGGCAAAATAATTAGAACGAGTACTATACTTTTTATCAACCAAACGAATTGCTTAATCAATCCGGGCCATTTCATGGATTTTGATAGGCTCATGCCATCATTACAAAGAGGCCTTTAAACACACATAAAATACACATGTATCATTAGTGCGTGAAATAATTAAACTCAAACCTCATGTTGTGTATATAATAGAAGTGCACGGAATTATGTGGCCCTCGTCAAATGATGACTATGTGCAATGGCACCACGTGCACTCGCCTAAAAACGGCCCAATGCATGATATCCTACAAGCATTCATGCACCATTATGTTTGATCTGACTAGTGTAATTGATCAAGTTGCGGTAAAATCATATGAAAAAAGCTCAATTAAGACTAAGACCATGTTTATCAATGAACCAAACCAACCGGTTGGTCTAATAAGGACAAAAAAATAATATTTTTTTATTCACAATTGATAGATCGAAGATAAAATGCTGGACGACCCGATCAACTTGTGACATTCGAATTGTAATACCAACCTTGCCAAGTGGCAAACAATTATTGGCCAAGAAATTTGAAGATTACGTAGTATATATTCTCTATACTTTCACTTTTTTTTTTTACTTTCTTTGTTAATGAAAAATGTTACTAGTTTGTTAAAATAAATTTTTTATAGTTTTATTTAAAAAAATTACTTGAAAGATTTTTTTTATCAAAACAATCATTTTATTAAAAAATATTTATAAAGTAAATACTTTATTTAAATAAATATATAATTTTATACCATTTATTATGTTGCATCATTATTCAAAAATATAAAATACATTTATATCAAAATTTATAATTTTAAAAGTTATTTTTTTATTATTTATTTATTATTGAAATCTTTACTTTTTAAAAATATATTTATAATCAAACATATAGTTTTATATAAAATTTTAAATAATTAAATTAAATATAAGTATAATAATATTATATGTTAGGTTGGGTTGTTGATAAATGGTAAAAAGATTATGGATTGGTTGTATGTAATGGTTGTGTATGTGGAGGAAAGAGAAAATAATATTTTAATAAAGATTAGATTGGGTTGGGTTGTGAATAAAGATGTCTAATGCAACATTTGTTTGGCTAGGACATAGCAGTTAGAGGTTTCTCTACCGCCACCTTAGTGTCACGTCATGCTTATTTCCAGTACTTTACTCCCGGAATTGTCGCCATATTTCGTATAATTTATCTACGTGTCACTTGAACATACAAATACTCCACAACACACTCACACAAACACAATTATTATTTATATATGTGGTCTGAACCACATTTTTTATTTGAAAATTCAAGTGTGAATAAACATCCTGTAACAGAACCATGCGTGAAAGTCACAATAAATTGTGCACCATGCGTGAATATATCCTATTACTACGGTTACTCTTATGGGTTATGGTTGTTATTTCAAGAAAAAAAATATAACACTCGGACGTGTTGCAAACTTGAAATGTTATTGCCAAGATGACATGCTTAATGTTGTGTATTCTTGAATGACCAACCAATGACTAAACTATCAAGTACCATAGTGTTTAAGAATCATACTATTACTATTCTCGGCTGCGCAAACTCGATCTTATACCAACAAAACTTTAAGCTAATATATGAGTTTGGTGGACTACTCCTTTACCGTCAATTGTAATGAAAACTTAGTTGAACTTATATGTTGTGTTTGATGAGATGTTGGCTGCATCGATAACAACTATCAACAAGTTGTGCAAGTTTAACCGTTTTAAAGTCACAGTCACTTCACTATTTCAAGACGAAAAAGTCATTTTTTTTTCATCATGGGCTCACTATGTTTGTAGTAATAATTAGTCAATATCGTTATATAAATGTGATTCAACCTAAATGGAATAAGGTTACAAGAAGTCGAGGTACACAGACCTTGAACTGGGCTACCGAAAACCCATAAAAGATTGGGTTTAGAGTGGTTCAAACCAGGCTAAGTTTGGACTCAGGCCTGTTTAATTTCATTTTATATTTAATATTTGAGGCTTTTGCATATATATCCTCCCGAAAATGCAAAATTGCATATATATCCAAAGTATGCATAAAAACCATTGTACTATGTGGATAAAAAACTTGTACAAAGGATATATATATATGCAATTATTCACTTTGGGAGATATATATATATGCATTTTTGCCTTAATATACATATATATGTTCTTATACGTTTTTATATATATGTTTTTATATACGTTTTTATACACATTCTTATATATGTTTTTGTATACACTATTATATATATTTTTTACTTTTTATATATGTTCTTACATACTTTGTATACGTTTTTTAATACGTTTTTATATACGTTTTTGTATATGTTATATATAGTTGTAGATACTTTCTATATACATTTTATACGCTTTTATATGCGTTTTTATATACGTATTTATAAAAACATATACGTTTATTATAGACGTTCTTATATAAGAACGTCTATAAAAACATATATAAAATAGAAATTGAGAAAAACGTATATAAGAACGTCTATAAAAAACTTATATGAACACGTATATAAATTTTTTAAAGTTTTTTATGGACGTTCTTATATACGTTCTTATACAAACACGTATATAAACTTATAAAAAACAAATAAAACGTGTATAAATTTATAGCAAAACATTAAGAACGTGTATAAAAATGTATATAATAACATTATATACGTATATAAATATGTATATAATAACGTATAAAAATGTATACAACAACGTATATAAGAACGTGTATAAAAATGTATACAAAACTTATATAAAAATGTATACAAACTTATATAAAAATGCATGATTTTTTATTTAAAATAATATAAAAAATCAAAAAACTTTAAATAAATCGAAAATAATAAATTATAAATGGTCGTTAGTTTAAAGGATGGATGCTGCAACGGTCGTTAGCCAAAAGGGGCTAACGTGTAATTGTTAACGGAATTCACTTAACGCCCATTAGTGCCAGGGATTAAAATGATCCAAAGGTTTCCCCACAGGGAGGCCGCCTGCACTTATGGAATGTCAGGGACGATTCATGCAATCTTGGCAAACCACAGGGACGATTGCATATATATCTTTTGTACATATATATAAAAACGTATAAGAACATATATACGTATATAAATACGTATATAATAACGTATAAAAATGTATACAACAACGTATATAAAAGGGTATACAAAAACGTATAAAAACTTGTATAAAAATGTATAATTTTTTATAAAAATGTATATAAAAAGTCAAAAAACTTTAAATAAATCGAAAATATTAAATTATAAATGGTCGTTAGTTTAAAGGATGGATGCTTTTTGAACGGTCGTTAGCCAAAAGGGGCTAACGTGTAATTATTAACGGAATCCACTTAACGCCCGTTAAAGCCAGGGACTAAAATGATCCAAAGGTTTCCCCACAGGAAGGCCGCCTGCACTTATAGAATGTCAGGGACGATTTATGCAATCTTGGCAAACCACAGGGATGATTTCTGCATTTTACTCACTTAATTATAGATGTAAAACTAACAATAAATTGCATATTAGCAAAAATATACGAGATAAAAATAATTCAGATTGTTAAGGCTATATTTGGCACACAAGAATATGGAGAGATTATGCTTATTTTTTCAAAAAATAAGCTACTTAAAAAATAATCCTTGTTTGGCAACATAACTTATAAAAGATTATAAGAAAAATAATCTTCCATAATCTCTGAAAATAAAAGGTTACTTCATGTAGCTTATAAAAATAATCTCTTTTTATAATCTTTTTCAGCAACAGCATCAGCACCAGCATCAGCAACAGCACCAGCACCAGCACAATCTATTTTTGCCAAACATACCCTAAGTCAGCAGAAAAAAAGTGATTAATAATATTGATATTAATTTATCGGATCACGATGATGAAGTGTCAATCATGTATTTTACTACTAGTTATAATACTTGTGCACGCATAGGGTTTTGACAAAAATAAATATATTTTATATCAATGCTAAATATTATGTTTTTAAAGGTAATTACATTTAATTATATACTTATGCACGAGTTTTTCATTATTCATTATATCCATTAGAATGTTGTATAATCAAATTTTGTAAAAAAAATAATTGTTAGATAACTCAAGATTCAACTATATTTAGCTAATATAGATGTTGATGTTCTATTTAAATTTCACTATTGATAATCAGTGTTACAAAAAAAGGACTACAAGGCCGATTAATTACCGATTATGTGCTACTGGGCCACCGACCTTTCCGATTTGTGTAAATCGTTCAAACAAACCGGTCAACCTTGGTCAACGACGGTTAACGATGGTCAAACTTGCTGAAAACATGAAAATCTTACCGGAAATACCCTAAACTCGCCATAAATTAGTTATAATCATTGTTTATATCTATTACAAGATGTTTTTCAAGGAAAATCTGGCCGAAAATACCAACACTTGCCGTAAATACCTAAAACTTGCCAAAAATGTCAATACAATTAATCACCGATTCGCTATTTTTGCAACCCTGAACAAATGTGATCACTTATAGTCGCTATTTATATCTATTACAAGATGTTTTGAAGGAAAATCTTTTCAGGAATACCCAAAATTACCCAGAAATACCCAAAACTTGCCAAAAATGCCAATCCGATTAATCACCGATTAATCCCGCCTAGACCGATTACAAGCTACATGGGGTCAACCGCCTCACTACCGATTCGCGATTTTTGCAACCTTGGATATTATGATGTACACAAGATGCGAGTTTAGTTGCACATAATAAACGTTGATGAAGTTAAAATATACTCCTTAAAGTTTTTTTAAAATGTTTTTCTACATACCCTTATATAAATAAATAAAAGTTACATGAGTAGTTGTTATAAGTAAAATCACGTTTTTTTTCTTCATATTACAGAAGCTAGTACTTACAATTTGATAATTATATTCTCGTTTTCAATAATTTAGCCGTATTTAATATTCAAATTTGTGTCCACATTTGTCATACTTTTAATATGAATTAAATGAGTCCTTCGTAAACATATATAGTAAAAAAAATGACATTTATAATCTTATGTATATATATGTTGGAGTTTTAAAACAACATATATATTGTATTTTTAAGTTATAAAGTATAGGGGGTGTAAAATATAAAGAAGTATTTGTTTAATTTCCAAAGTTATTAAAAAATATGGAAACGTATAATATTACACTTAACTCTATACAATTTTAAAAAATTTAACCACTAAAATTTTATTAATTACACCCTCTTTTTTAAAGTTTTTGTTTTCACAAATTTGACACATATATTTTTATGTGTTTTTCTTCTCAACCAAATTTCTACACCGAATAAAGTAAATGTTGACCAAAATCAATTTAATTTTGACTTTTATTAACCAATCACGTCGTCTGATTTCGCTTGCGTGGCAAAATCAACCTCTCCTATTGGTCCAATTTTTTTTAATGAGAAGGGTTTTACAAAAATACTTCAAAATGATGTAATTCTTTTATTATATAAAAGATTTTCAGGATTGTTTTCACATTTTCGAACTAATTATCCAACTAAATAAGATTTTATTATCTATATTGCATATAAACAAAAAACATATATTTTTTTATAAACTTAAAAAATAAATAATGTTGTCTACCTAAAATGTTCTTAGTTATAAAAAACAATATAATTCATTAATCATACAAATATTTAATTACAATTTCATCACAATTTTACGTCACACATATAAATACGTAAAAAAAATACACAAATTGACGCTAGAATACACAATCATCATTATGCATGAGTAATCATCTATATTGAGAATAACTCATTTAACCACATCTTTAATTGTTGTTTTTAGCAAAACCTTAGTTGTAGAATAATTTTTCTACTCCTTTTAAAAACAGGAATACTTTTCTTTCCTTAAGAGCCACAAGGTACATTCTGATGTTGTGGGGTTGTGTTATGAAATAAATGTTGCCATCTCAATATTTTTTCCTATAACATCAGAATCTATCATTCAGCACAAAACACCTATCCTTAGTATAACACAATTTCTGATGCCATAGGACACCCATGAACCCTACATTTTTTTTTCTTCATTTATTCAAAAAACAACACATTAAATTAAAACAAAAATTTCGTTAATAAAAAAATACAAAAAAATAAGGTACATTAAATTAAAAAAAAAAGTTTACCTCAAAACCTAATTGATAGTCTGGTCGATGTGGTGGTTAGGGCCCCTTGATTTGAGGGGTGGTAAAACCTAAGTTGGAAAGTTACCTGTAAAAAAAAAAATTAAAAAAAAAAAGTAATAACAACACATAAAAATAAAAGTACATAAACTAAACTAGTTTTGAGATAATATTTGGCCTGATTTCTTTTTTAAGCTCCTTGATGATAGCCGCGTCTGCCGGATAAATCTCGTTGGTGTCCATTGCAAGCGTCTTCAAGTCCTCGTTCCTTTTTTGAGCGTTGAGAACTTCAACTCGCGCCATAGTCGTGCACTCCAATCGTTTCATCTTTGCCTCACGGTCTAACGTGAATTGTTGTTGCATCAATTCCTGAAACATTTCTTGTTGTGAAGCCGAAGTGGCGGATGAGTATGAATATCGTTGACTTTTAGACTTTCATTATTTATTGGATGTACGCGGCAAAGCATCATCTCCAAAAAGGTCGGGTTCTACTTTGATTGGTCGTCTCGGGTTCTTCTTGTTTGTTTTGAATCGTGATTTTTTTGTTTATGTTTGTCTCTCAAAAAAAGTCCAAACGATTTTGTGAGGAAATTCTTTCTCCTCGGTGTCTTTATACAAAATCCAGCCGGGTCATCAAATCTTCATTATTTTCGCCGCTAAGAGACTTGGTTTGTTCGACAAGCTAGTTAAAATTCCCGACTTCTCGGTTCGACCACTTTCCCGTCAATAGGCTCTTGTTACGCTCTTTCAAACCATTAAGCTTGGCTTGCTCATTGTATTGGTCGAGAACTTTGAACCACACCGTGTCTTTATTTTAGGCGGAGCTGACATGCGAATCCTCATATATTTGTATGTAACATTCTGCCAAAATTAACTCTACTTTTTTCGTCCAAAAAGTACGAGATGAGGATTCGTTGGCTTTCTTTTCCCGGTTTTCTTGGCTTTGGTCTTGCAATGTTTTTTGGGTGACGATGGCCCCGTAACTTCAGATTGTTGGGGTTATGCGGATTGTTGCTGGAAAAATTAGGGTTGGTATGGTGTTTGTTGACCCGATTGTTCTTGGAAAATTTGGATTTGTTGAAGTTGAAATTGTTGCTATAGGGTGAATTGGTGGGGTGTAAATTGGTTGGCAAATGGGTTAAAGTTGGCGTATTGGTTTGGGATTTGGTATGTCGAGCCGAATGCGGGAGGTTGGTTGTTGTTTAAGGTAAAGGATTTTCGGATGATGGTGTGTTTGGATTAAAAGAAGATGAGGAATTCGGTATTTTGTTTTGGGGGGTTCGGCGAGCATGGAGTTAACCCATTGTTGATTGTGTTTTATTTTTGTTGGTTAAGAGGTAGAAATAAGAGAATATAGATAGAAATGAAGGTGAAAGTATGTGTAAAAATTAGAAGATTAATGTAGTATTTATAGATTTTTTAAAGGGTAAAAATTGTTAAAAAATAAGTATTTTTATGCAAAGAACAATATTCTACTACCCCAACGCCGCATATTTTTTTTTACCGTTATTTAACGTTACAAAATGAGAAAAAAAGCTGACAATGATGTGAGCGGGTAATGATGGCGCGAGGGACGATTGCACAAGCGGGGGAATGGTGGGTGGCGCAGTGACGCCATGAGCTCGGCAGGTGTCAGCCACTGTAGCGTAGGCTCTAAGAGCACAAGGTATCGTGGATACCAATAACACGTTATTGGTATGCCATCTCAGCGTCACATCATACACCTCCCAATAACTCACTAATAACTAAAACACACTCCTTCATAACACACAATTAACATGTTATTGGGTCTCACAAAATACCCCACTAAAAATACAACTCACTCACAATACGCACAAAAAAAAACAAAAAAACACCAAACATCACAAATGGCTTGATCCATTGGAATGGCTCAAATACCTTTGGCTCACCAATGGCACCAAGTGGTGGTATGGTTTGGCTCACCAATGACATGAAAAATGAACCTTTGGCATGTTAAAAGCTTCCCATACCTTGTGCTCTAAGAAACGGCTCAACGTCCCATTGCCAAATCCCAAACACCACCTTAATCCCTAAAAACAAACAAGCCCATTAAAAATTGTTGCATTTTGCTATAAATATTACTATATTATATTATAGTGGTCTCATTTTTATTAAACTTTGTGATTCTTGTCTTCTGACAATAATTTTGAGACGAAAAGTAGTATTTTAGTAGAATTATTTATAAAACAAAACTCATTGAACTTATAACCACTAATTTAATACTAAAATTTGAAAAATAAAAATACTACTGTAACTATTTACATTATTAATAATTTAAACGTTTCACTTTAGAAAAACATATATCCACTATATTAAAATGAAAACTTTGTTGGGCTAAAAAATAGTCACCGATGCCCTGTGTTCTAGTACCTTAGGCTAGGCAAAATAAGGTTGTCTCGGTTGCATTGGGTTGTCCTTGTTGTGGGCATTTGGGTTGTTGTCGGTCGAGAGCAAGAGCGTTGCACAGACAACCGATTATGATACTCGGTTGCATGTGAGGTTCCAAAAAAAACCATCTTTTTGTTATCTACTAATCAAAACTTATTCCATAACTAAATTTAATTAGTAGGACATGATCAAAGCAACTTAGTTAACTGATCAAACTTATATCACCTTAGAGTGATCATAACTATAATAATAAGAATACAATTACAAATAAATTGATTAAGATTTAAGATGTATTAATAAACCTGATTTGGATTTAAGCTTCTCCATATTTTTCTGTATGAAAAGAAGATGATGATGGTTGTATTTTTGGGAAGTGTGATGAATAAAGATTGGGGTTTATCTTTTTTCTTACAAATATTTAATTTTGGGAAGGTTTCTTTTGTATATGTTGGGCTTGGGTTCATCTTATGATATTGGGTTGTTTGCATTAAATTTAGTTACGGTTCATGATACTCTGGTTGTAAAAAAGATTTTTTTTTAAATAAATAAATAAAATAAATAAAAATAAAAAATATAGCCTTGTAGTCGTTTGTAAGTTGCAAGAGAAAGAAAGCTGATGTGCCATTAAAAAAAATAAGTGTTGCTGAGGGTTATTATTGGGGGTAGAGGACTTTTAAATTAGAAATCATCCGGTCCGTTAATTATATAGCCTCCAAAGGGTTTGTTGCAACGTGGTTTAGTTTAACACAAAAATGGCGGAAGAAGAGCTATGTTTGGCGGCTAAGGCAGGAGACAACCAAAAAGTGAAAACCTTAATAGCCTCAGGAACTGCTGATGTAACATATTTCAATAAAGAAGGTTTAACACCTTTAATGCTAGCGGCAAAACAAGGTCATGCTGATGTTGTCAAAACCCTCTTAGATGCTGGTGCCCCGTGGAACGCCTTGTCTCCGGCTAATTTGTCCGCCGGAGACTTCGCCATGGATTTGGGCCACCAGGATGCTTTTGATCTTCTCCTTAATGCTGGTACTTACTTACATACCTCATCTTCATGATTTTATGTTCTCTTCAATAATGATTCTCTGTTTAATTACTTTTTATGTATGATATATTAACTTGGAGCCGTCCTTGAGGGCGGGCAAGGTGGGCGACCACCCAGGGCCTACAAATTTTTATTGGCCTCAAAATTTGACCCGTTAATAATTATATGGATATGTACACTTATATTTCTTGAAAGAAAAAGCAATTGGGTGAGAATAAATTCTTAAATGGGTCATATGTCAGAACGTTTAAATAGCTCCTTTTCAATAAATTCTATAAAACGGTGACACTTTTTATGTAACATTTATTCTGAAAGCCTTATTCTGGATTTTGCTCAGGGCCCCAAAACTCAGGGACAACCCCGAGCTGTTTGTTACTATCACAATACAATAGGCTGTTTTGAATACCCAAACAGCTTATTAGCAAACTGCAAATTGTTTGGAACTTGCTTATTCAGACTCCTTATTTGATTATGATTATATGCATTGGGTTTTGGAATGTTCATAAAGTTAGTATGTGAGTAGCTATATGTTCGTCTTACGGTTGACCTTTCTTAATCAATCTCCTCATAGTAGTTATCATCCTGTAATTCATCGGAAGTTTCTTCTGGTTTGTCGATTCTATTCAAATGCAAGGTTTTCTCTCACCATTTACCACCCTCTACTCGGACTAATAGTTTCAGAGATTTTTCAGTTGTCACATGAGGCAAATTTTTGAATTTTTTATTCACACGAGCAGGGCAAATCTTTTACTACACTGTAGTTGAATATAGAAATTTGCTTTCATTGATTCGACAACTTTAATCTTTGTAACCACAAGATTACAGTTTATATATTGAATCAGTTGTGTCAATGTTGAAAATAGTTTAAGACTATCACAAAAGTAGAATTCGAAATCAAACATCACATACACAATTATTTTCTGTAAATTCATCGTAAGAAGAATGGACAGATGGCTTCACTATCTTACCACTGATGCAAAAAAAGTAAAACTTTGTCTGACAAAACCTTTAAATCTCTCACTTTTAACTTATTAATTGAATGTTATTACACTAGTTTGTAACAGGTACATTTACTCGCGTTCTTATAAATAAAGTTTTAACTGTGTTGCATCTCAAGCCATTTGCCCTAAGAAGATTTTGTATAGGCTAATTGCTATAGGCTGAATTGGATTTGATTTCGTTTTGAAATTAGAGTGTCTGGAAATTGGCGAAATGCTAATAAGCAATTTGGTGTATCCTTCTTAGCTACTTATTTGATGTTCATGTTTATATGTGTAAAGCTATTCTAATTTCTTCCTACCAACTTGTTGTTTGTTGGTATAGGGATACGAGCTGAACTGATACTTGGTACGATTGCAAGAAAAGATAATAAAGTTGGTGATTTTGACGGGGACTACTTAGAAGATAGAGTTAGTTTTAGTGAGGATAAGATCATGGATGCCGATAGCAAGGCTGTCATGATGGCTTGGGAGAAACCATTAATGGAGGCTCATGCAAAAGCCATCTGCTCAGGAGGTGGCCACATCCTTAACATCGGATTTGGGATGGGTCTTGTCGATACTGCCATACAGCAGTATGGACCGGTTTCACATACCATTGTTGAGGCTCATCCTGAGGTTTATAAACGGATGTGTGCTTCGGGTTGGGCTGAAAAGGAAAATGTGAAGATTGTATTTGGTCGATGGCAGGATGTTATTCAACAACTTGATACTTATGATGGTATGTGATCATTTAGCCCCTTTATCTAATTATTTAAAATGTTTCACTTTACTGGTGTACTGAAAACCTGCTTACATTTGTAAAATTTATAGTATCATTTTAAAGCTAGAAGAACTGTTAAAATATGGATTCAGTTGTGATACATACTTCCGGGAGTGTTTGGATGTGCATTTTAGATATGCTTATATGATACGGAGTATTATCTATATGCAATTATCAGAATAGCATATATAGCTGTGATAAAATAGCTTGAAGAAGGTAGCGTTGGAGTGTACTTTGTTGTTTGAAGTTGTAAGAAATCAGTAAATAAAATTTCCGTAAACATTATTGTGAAAATGGGAGAGATGTTTGTTAAATTGGAGTAAGAATCCTCTGAAGTTAGCTCAAAGAAGTGGTAAATATGTAACTTTGTTCTCTTATATAATCAGCTTTGGTAGCTAGTATGAAACATATATAAAACCTATTATTTGACCCCTAAAGAATCTGATAACTCATTCAAAAAGGCTTATCCAAACATCCCTACAATTTCTTTGTTTTTGTTTTTGTTTTTGGATTCTGAGCAATTATCATTACAGCAACTTTAAATTTGATGGCTTTAATTGTGCAGGTATCTTCTTTGATACTTACGGGGAATACTACGAGGATTTGAGAGAATTCCACCAGCATCTTCCTACTCTATTAAAGCCTGGAGGGATTTACTCATTTTTCAATGGTCTTTGCGGAGGTAACGCCTTCTTTCATGTCGTTTACTGCCAGTTAGTATCTCTAGAACTTGAGAGTGTGGGTTATTCAACGCAATTTATACCCTTGCCAGTTAAGGATTGTTTGGGAGAAGAAGTATGGGAGGGTGTGAAACACAAGTATTGGCAGTTAGATACCTATCATCTTCCAGTTTGTCAGTCTTTGGAAGACTCTGAATGATAGATGTCTAGCGTTGGAGTTGTTTTGTAGCAATTGAACTATTGCAATTTTCATGGTATGCAAGGAAGCAAACGTTTTACTTTGATTTCCCATTGTTTCAATTAAAATATATGCTGTCACTTGTGTGTACCGGCTGTAGTTCTGAACTACGTTTAGTTATAACTATTCTAAACTTATGATAAAGCTATTCCATTTTTTCAAAAAGATTATCATATATTAACTCCAGATCCCTCGTAGTTAATTAACACGTGTACTGGAGAAATATACATATCAATGCATTAGTTGTAAGAAACTAAAAAAATGCTTATAATTCATTAACATATCTTCATCTAATCGAAATGTTGGGCCATGCGTTAATGATTCATGGAAGGTTGAGGAAAGGTTTTAGAAGCGATTATATATTTTTATGTGAAAATCCTGTGACCAGAAGGATAACCCATATATACAAACATAGCTGGTTGTTAAGATTAAAGACTAGTAGCCTTAAGAGTAGGGAAAAAATAAACATAAATGTGAGTTGACATTTAGCTCTAGCAGCATCAAGGTGTGTATATTTGTATACAAAGGTTTGCAGCCATAAAGTGATGGATAAGGTGTTGATTCATGTAAAGCTTAGCTGCTTAGGATATATAGTTATGTGACACGTAGCTGTGGACACAAGTTGTCCCTAATCATTAAGAAGTTACTTGTGACTTGTGAGGTTGACACACAATTTTTCCCGGGAGATGTTTGCGTTTTCTTTCGGCAATCCCCATTATTTGAGGGTTAGTTTTGCTAGGAAATGATGGTGCGTGTTGCTTAGCTTTGGGACATATTATCACGTATTCACATGGTGTAGCAGAATTCTTAATGGCTGCATAAGGCAATATATGAATATGAGTGTGCAAGTGAAAAGGTAAATTGTCAATCTTAAATGCTGTGAAGTTGTAGAATCTATGTTACAAGCAATACCCAAACAAAATTCACCATATATTCAAATGGATGACCAACATATCTTTAATAAAGGGGAATGAAAAGGGCTTGAAAAAGAATATTTGGAACACAAAATGACTAGTGATCCAACGAGCTTAACTTGTGATTTATGAAAAAAAAACATGTGGCCTATTGTCAAACACAAGATTATTTTAAATAGCCTTGGCTGGTTATCTGGACCAAATTTCCTCATCTAGTGTTCCTAGTGAGCTAGTGGCGGATGGATGAGTAACTTAAGGGCCTGCCCAGCCCTTGAGAGTGAGTCTTACCAAATCTTTATGTAACGCTTAAGAACCTGCCCTCAAGGGACAATCTTCATCCGCGCTGAGGAAACCTTTGCATGTCACACGCACACCATCTTACGAAAAAACCCACCACTAAAAACATAACCTTTTAATCCTTGATTTCAAAAATCTAAACTCCCCTCAGTATTCAGTATCAATAGTCTATTATCACCAATTTCAATTAAGAGCACATATAATCGCAAATGAGTCACCAACAAAAGTCACAATCAGACCATCAACAAAGATGCGGTGGCATATGGCGTCACTCGCCGGCACGTAGATTTAGGCGACGGAGCACGGCAGCATATGGGAGGCAAAGGTGGATAGTGGGTGGTGTGAGGTGGGGGTGAAGAGGTCGAAGAAGGGTTTGTTTGGGTATGGGAGTATGCTTGAGTTTGAGAGATAAGAGTGAATAAAATGACTATATTACCATTGTGCAGGATGTAATGTCTTAGATTTTTCGCCTCTTAGGGATGATTATTGTTCAAAGTTTCTGGCAGGAATGTTTAGTGTGAACATTAACAACCATGTGGATGTTGTTTTTTGCGGTTTACTCTACTATTAATGGTTCATTTTAAATGCAATTTGTTTATCCACTAGCTAAAAGTAGCACAGTAGCCATTGGTTACTAGTACAAATTAATTCCTGTTTCTGGATTTCAACAACACAACTCTTTGGTGCAAAGATAATGCAACTCCTATAGCATTTGTGTATAGACAACAAATTGCAATGAAACTGTACACTATAAAATATCAAGAAAAACAATTAAGGAACAAGCTATGTTATATCATCGATATCTCGTATCTCGCCCTTAGAAAAAATATCGGTTCAAAATATCGGCCCCAAATATCGGATCCGATAATATCGGCGATATTGGCCGATATTTTGACGATATTTTGAAATTGGCGATATTTACGATATTTTGACTTCTATTTTTTTGGCAATAAGATCTGTTAAAAAACCCAATTAATAAGATCTATTTTTTTCGCATGCTTCCATAAATCTGAATACTAGTGCTAATACTTCATCGGATGCCGGTACTAGTATAAAATGTACGAGTGAAGATATGGCTGGTGGTTTTGATAAAGAAAAAAAATAGATGGGTGCTTGGATCTTGTTCGAGGCTGTTCTTGTTGGTGATGTTATGAGAGATGGTGTACAATGAGAGAGAGAAGTTTTTGAGGCCGCTGATAACCCTAGGTGTGTTATAAGTTATAACCAAAATACAGCTTTAGTCCTCATACTTTAGTTATCTTTGCACATTATCTTAAGGCAGCAATAAGAAGTAAACCAATCATTAGTTTGTCTAGCTTTGGTCCTTTGACTTTAATTCAGAATTCAGAATATATATATATATATACATATTCTAGATAATATAAAAACCGATATCTCACCGATATCTCACGGCGATAACCGCTATTTCAAATCTCGGTCCTTGAACGATATTTGAAATTTGACCGAGATAACTACATAGGGAACAAGATGCACCATTCCCACCAAGGCACCAAAACAACATAAATAATATGGCCATTTGGTAAAGTGATTTGTTGGTGCCCAGGCGTAGTGTGAATGGGCTGAAGAGCCATGTTTAAGTGGGCGTTCGGGTTGCTTATTTTTTCAGCTTGAAGCGTTTGGACTTTGGATTAGACAAACTGATTGAGGTGAAATAGTCAATTTGGACATGCTTATTTCAATGTGCTTATTTTTTACTCTCATATTGATCGGTCCCAAACGGTCAGGTTTATTACACAAGTCAACCACTTGTGAATGGTCAACCGTAATAAAAGTCAGACAGTCTAGAACCAAAGCAATTAAGTGCAGGAGAGTATAGTGTTTCCCAGGCCGTTAAGTCCAACCGGTACTGCGATTGAATAACCAAACGTGTAGTGATCGGGTGATATTGCACGGAAAAGGTTATGATTGATACTAGATAACAAAGGAAAATGAAAGAAAATTAAAAAGCTAAATTATATTAAATAAACGCTATCACTATTTTTTAAAATTGGATTTTCTTGATTTTTCTTTTATAAATTTGAATTAAAACTAATTTTAAACTTTAAAACTAAATTAAAATACTAAAAATTATGAAATTAAAGAGGAAAATTGTGAAACTATTTTTCAAAAATCTAAAAATAACTAAAGAGAATTTTCAAAACTAATTTTGTATTTTTCTGATTTCTATTCTAATTTCTATGATTTAAAAACTATTTAAAATTAATTAAATTGCTAAAAATTACTATTTAAACTAGGAAAATTATGGAAAAATATTTTTTTGGATTTTTATATTTATCTTAATCTATGAAAATTGAAAACTTATTTTTTTGAAGATTTTCTGATTTGTTTGGATTAAAAGCTATTTAAAAAGTCCTAAAAACTGATTAAAATAAAGAAAAATAGCAAACAGTAATGGAAAATTATGAAAAATTCAGGAAAAGTCTAAAATATTATTCTAAATTTATGAAAAATATAAAAACTATAGCTTATGTATGAGAAATAGAAGCTGTAGTGCAAACGGTCTTGAGAATAAGCACTTAGAATAAGCTAATAAGCACGAGAAAGCACAAAATGAAAACAGAAGCTAATCTAGGCTATAACTACTCTAAAACCACTCATTCCAACTACTCCTAACCTCAAATAAGCAAATCACTAAGGATTTGAGCTAATTACCACTTAAGCCAAAAACTTATCTGCTACTTTTAAGCTAAAGAACTAGCTTATTCAATAAGCCAATGTGAAACCAAAACTGAAACCTAAAGACCACCAGCTTAACTATCTCAAGACCAAATTTCAGACCTTAGTGACCAAAAACAAGACCGCACAAGGTCGAAGTTACTGTGCACACTCAGTTGTCACTGAGTGTGTGCACAGGGCACTTTTGCCCCATTTGCAAGCTATGTAGGAGCTTATAGATTATGACTAAAATTTCACAAAATCAGTTTCCAACTCTTGACCAGCTAAACTTGTTAAGTCCAAAATTTTACTTGAATTGATCCAATAATGAATCAATGAAAATTCCACAAACCTTGGTGAAAACTGAGTTTTTCAACTTTTGACTTTGAAGCAGAAATGAAAAGTTGACTAAACTGAGATTTGAATCCAATTTATGAACTGATTGAGATGTTTTATGGTAAAATAGAAGTTATAATAGGCTACTCTAACATTATCTAATCATAAAACAAGCTTTTGATCTATAAAAATTCCAACAGATATGAAAATGAAAACAGATTTAGAAGGATTTTGACTAAAAGTGTATGCAGAAGCAAAGTATGAATAGAATGAGTCTCAAATACCTAAATAAGTTTTAAACAATGACTTAACTACTGAACAACCCTCTAACTCAGATTTGCTATGAAATCCAAACACTAGATCATCTAACTAATTATGCAATCTACTTATGCAGAACTGAGACAGAGATTAAGCTACAATCCTAGAGCTAAACTAAGATCAAATCAGGCAGCTAACAAGATTAAGCATGAACAGAAATATGAATGCATAAATGGCAGTTTTAAAGAAGATGGAAATCAAACTCACATGAAGTCCAGCCAAAAGTAAGCTTACAACAGAACCAAACACCACTATTCTAAACCAAATCCAACCCAAGACCAGCTCTGCATCAACCAAAATCCATTTCCATAACTGCTTAACCAAAATTTCCCCACAGTTGACTTTCGTTGACCAGGTACCAAATTTGTTGTACTTGAGTTATAAGCTTATCAAAAGCTATTAATAGCTTAGATAAGCTTATTTGAGTTGTAATAAAGCTTATTTGAAGCTTGATACTTAGCACTTTTAAAATAGGTTTGATTACAGGAAATAGAAAAACAGAAAATTTAATCAAACTTTGAATGATCACTGAAAATAAGTTACACTGATTGAGATGACTTAAATGAGTACAAGGAAGATTAAAAGGTACAATTTAAAGCTTAAATATGACATGGAAATTAAAAACGATATACAAGGAAATGAAAACTAAAAAAAAACTCTACTCCTCCACTCTCCTTCTATTCCTTCTATTTATTAGCAAAAGGCTTCCACGTGTTTCTGATCAAATCCCACTTCTTTTTAGAACCATTGGATCATTAGAGATGATATTAGCCGTTTGATGAATTTTGGCGTAAAATGAGATATTGCCAGTTGGGACAGGTTAAGTACAGGGAAGAAGAAGCATTAAATGCTCCTTGTTGGTTTGTGGAGGTGGAGTGATAAGGTTGTGGAGTATATGAGCTGGAGGTATGGAGATTGAGTGTTGCGAGAGAGTGGTTGAAGAAGATGGAGGGAAAAGGGTGGGATTTGACTGAGAGTTTGACCGAGGTGTATTATTAAAAGGGGGGGTCAAGGGTCAAGAGGGGTTCAAGGGTCAAGCCATGGGTTGGGCTTGGCTGGTTTGTGTGTTTGGGCTGCTGGATATTTTGGGTTTGTGTGATCCGGTTTTGGATTTGGTATTAATAAACAAGGACCAATTTTGTAACATCGAAAATGGAGGACCAAAGTTGTACATCTTCCAAAATAAACCAAGGGTGATTCCTGCCATGTCCCAATAATCCAGGGACCATACATGAGATTTCCAACAATAAAATTTTCCCAGGGACCATTTTTGCAAATTCTGAAAGTGCAGGGACCAAACTTGTAACTTATTGAAACTTTTCACCAAAGGATTAAATATGACAACATATGATTTCAAAAGGACCTTTGGAGACTTTTCTTACAAAACAAATGCCTAGGGACTAAATTTGACAAGTTTTGAAAGTTGAGGGACTGAAACTGCCAATTATGCAAACTTTGTTCATTTTTCATCTGATTTTAAACATTTTGCATCCTAAAACATATAAAATTCAATTTTGGGATATTTTCGATTTTGATGCATTTCTCACGAGTGTTTTTAAATGTTTTGCGCTCAGATTTGACCAAAAATGATGAGTATTTACACACTTATCAATCCCCACACTAAACTATTGCTAGTCCCTAGCAATCTTTTGAGAAAACTTAATGGATTTGAATCTCTTTACCAAAAGCCATTACTTTTGGAGTAGCCAATTGTTTCAGTTCAAGTAAGAACCTTGGTACAATGATAACCAAATGATTTTGAGCAAATCACCCGCTTTCAACGGTTTTGATTTGTCTTTACCCGAAGCCGTTTGCTTCTGGACTAGCCAACTCTTAGATAAAATATCTTTGGTGAGTCGATTACCAATTATGGTTTTTCCAATGCCTTTACCACAAGCCATAAACTTGCGGGCTAGCCAACTCTTCACTAATTAAAGATATGGTGAGTCGAACACCATACAATTTTGGGCAAATTGCAAGCCGTCACCGGATTTGAGATATCTTTACCAAGAGCCGTTTGCTCCTGGATTAGCCAATCATTTTGTTTATTAGACTGCGGACTGATAAACGTAGTGAGTAAGTGCAAAACACTTACTAAAAAAAAAAAATTGGCACAAAATGGGGGAATTGGGTGGTATAATTACATGATAAAATTCGCGGAGAATTCCCCCACACTAGAAATGAATATTGCCCTCAATATTCAAAGTACCGGCGGTATGCCGAAACATAGAACGTAAAGGGAAATACTCGGCCATTATTTGAGATTTTTTTTTTTTTTTGAAATTTATATACAACAATGGCAACTCCCCCACACTAGAGTGGTAGAAAATAGAAAGAAGTCAGAAATACCGGTGAAAACCCATATGGTGTGCTACTGTTTTTGATTCCCGAGTCGCTAGCTTGACTCGATCCCCGCTTTCATTGGTTCATGGGGAAAGTTTGTAGATCCGGGACAACCACAGGAGGAATGTCCTCTCCAAAATAGTGCTTCAATCGATGACCATTCACTTTAAAATTTGGACCATCGGGTTGAGATAACTCAATAGTTCCATAAGGAAATACATTAGTGATGGTGAATGGTCCGTACCAGCGTGCACGGATTTTAGTTTTCCTGAGAAAATCTTCAATCTTGAGTTGAAAAGAAGGACTCGATCACCGACGTTGAAAACGCGGTTTTTGATTTTGGAGTCATGAATTTTCTTTGTCTTTTCTTTGTAGATCAAAGAGTTCTCGTATGCTTGATCACGGAGTTCATTTAATTCATTCATTTGAACTTCCCGGTGATCACCACTGTCTGAATATCGAAGTTGGCATGTTTCAAGGCCCAGTATGCTTTGTGCTCAAGCTCAATCGGCAGATGACATGCCTTTCCGTACACTAGCTTGTATGGAGTACACCCGATGGGTGTTTTATAAGCTGCACGGAAGGCCCAGAGTGCGTCATCTAGCTTATCCGACCAAGAGGCACGGTTTTCGCCTACTGTCCTCTCCAGAATTCTTTTAATCCCTCGGGTGGAAACTTCCACTTGCCCACTTGTTTGGGGGTGGTACGCAGTAGAGAGACGGTGAGTTACACCATACTTTGCATGACTCTATCAAATTGGTCATTGCAGAAATGCGTACCACGATCACTGATTATAGCTCGTGGAGTTCTAAACCTAGCAAAAAGAGATTTTAAGAATTTCACAACAACTCGGGCATCATTAGTGGGTAAAGCTTTTGCTTCAACCCATTTTGACAAATAGTCAACGGCCACTAGTATGTATTTATTTCCTCGAGATGAAGGAAATGGCCCCATAAAGTCAATGTCCCAGATATCAAAAATCTCACACACTTGAATGGCGTTTTGCGGCATTTCATTTCTTTGTGAGATATTTCCGTGACGTTGACAAGCGCCACAGGTTTTGACAAATTCGTGGGCATCCTTGTAAATCGTGGGCCAATAAAATCCGTAATCAAACACCTTCTTGGCAGTGTAGTTGGGACTATGATGTCCCCCAAGAGGTCCGAATGGCAAGCCTTGAGAATGTCATTGGCTTCCCGACCATACACACATCGCCTGATGACTTGATCCGCGCAAATTTTGAATAAGTAGGGTCGTCCCGAAGTAATGTTTACATCTTTAAAGAATTTGTTTTTCTGTTGGGACGACATCCCTTTCACCACAAAGTTACCCGCATGGTAATTTGCAAAGTCAGCAAACCATGGGGTAGAAGAGTCTCCACGAAAAGAAACCACATTGAGTGTTTCGAGAGGAAATGTTTCATTAATTTCCTTTTTCTCGAAACACATCCTCGGTGAGGGTTTTCTAGACGGGACAGATGATCGCACAGGTTCTCAGCTCCTTTTTATCACGTATAATGATATCAAATTCTTGCGGAGGAGAACCCAACGGAGCAATCTCGGCTTTGCATCTTGTTTTGCAAAGAGATATTTGAGAGCCGAGTGATCCGTATACACCACGCATTTGGTCAAGATAAGGTATGGCCGAAACTCTTCAAACGCATACACCACAGCTAATAATTCTTTTTCTGTAGTGGTGTAATGGGTTTGAGCCTCAGTCATAGTCTTACTCGCGTAGTGGATAGGCTGAAAATGCTTGGTTTTCCGTTTCCCCAGGACTGCACCGATAGCAAAATCACTTGCATCGCACATGAGTTCAAAGGATAAATCCCAGTCGGGCAACAGAATGGGTGCTTCCGTAAGGTTTTTCTTTAATGTTTCAAAAGCTTCGATGCACTCAGGTGAGAAGATAAAAGGAGCATCCTTCTCAAGGAGATGAGTCATGGGCCGAGCGATTTTAGAAAAATCTTGTATGAATCTGCGATAAAAACCGGCATGACCTAGAAAACTCCTAATACCTTTGACGGTAGTAGGATGAGGCAATTTGGAAATGACATCCACTTTTGCTTTGTCAACCTCAATCCCGTTTTTTGAAATCTTATGGCCTAGGACAATTCCTTCTTTGACCATAAAATGGCTTTTCTCCCAATTTAGACAAAGATTGGTGTCTTCACACCGTTTTAGCATTTTTTTAAATGGGAGAGACATGTTTGAAATGAGTCCCCAATGACCGAGAAGTCATCCATAAACACCTCCATTGTTTCCCCGATCATGTCGTGGAAAATTGCCATCATACAACGTTGGAACGTGCCAGGAGCGTTACATAGGCCAAAAGGCATACATCGTAGGCAAAAGTTCGTATGGGCGGTGAATGTGGTCTTTTCTTGATCCTGCGGATCAATGGGGATCTGAAAATAACCCGAGAAACCATCTAGGAAACAATAGTATTCGTTTCCTGCTAATCTCTCAAGCATTTGGTCCATGAAGGGTAGAGGAAAATGGTCTTTACGGGTGGCTTCGTTTAACTTGCGATAGTCAATACACACACGCCATCCCGTAACCAATCGAGTTGGAATTAACTCGTTTTCTTCATTTGTGACAACAGTTATGCCACCCCTTTTTGGAACACAGTGGATGGGACTGACCCAAGGACTATCAGAGATCGGGTAAATTAAACCGGCATCAAGAAGTTTGAGAACCTCTTGTTTGATAACCTCATGAATCTTAGGATTCACCCTTCTCTGATGTTGGACTGCTGGTTTGAAGTCATCCTCCATCAAGATTTTGTGAGTACAAAACTCAGGGTTGATACCCCTAATGTCGGAGAGTTTCCAAGCAATTGCTTGCTTGTGTGACTTCAAGACCTTTATGAGAGCAGTCTTCTCCTCCTCCGTTAAGTCCTTAGCAATTATGACGGGTAATTTATCATCACCCTCCAAGAATGCATACTCGAGATGAGGAGGTAGGTCCTTAAGTTCAACCTCTGGAAATTCTTCAGTAGATGTTTGTACGGATTTGATTTCTTCAATCGTGATCTCTTTCGGAAGGAGTGACGGTAATGGATCTTCATTTAACAATTGCTCAAGATAAAGGATATCTCCTTCCGAATCATAAACACCATCATCAATTCCGGCGGGAATCGATTCATCATTAGCAAGAAATTCATCGATCTCTTCTAGAAAGAAGTCACCTCCCTCAAACGGAGTAAGAGAGGGGGAAGAATCGGCAATAATTGGTTGAGAAGATGTGGTGGGATCCCCACTCACAGAATTATGAAAATAACCAAGAAACTCTTGAGAGTACTCCTCTGAAGCAATATCAATTAAATCGATTCGATTAACAGATTCAGCATCATAATTTGAGGAGTACCTCGAAGTTTGATCAAGGTTAAAGGTGGACACTTCATTACCCACACGTAATGTGATTTCTTGCTCAAATACATCAATGAGAGCACGGCCGTTCTCAGAATCCTCGTCAACAATGAGGGGAACCCGATGATCGGCATCGAAATCAACAACCACAAAGTCAGCTGGAAAATAGAACTTTCCTACTTTCACGAATACATCCTCGGCGATGCCAAGAGGACGCGATATAGAACGATCTGCAAGCTCAAGAGTCATGCAGGTAGGAATAAGTTCTGGAAGAGAGAGTTTCTTCCATATGAATAAGGCATCAGATTGATGCTTGCACCAAGATCGGCGAGGGCAAAGCATTCAATCATTCCTGGAAAAACACAAGGTAGAAGAAATTTTCCAGGATCTCCAAGCTTTTCGGGAAGCTTCTTTAACAGAACTGCTGAGCAGTTCTCGTTCAGAGGAGTTTTAGCCATTTCAAACAGTTTTTCCTTGTTGCTTAACATGTGTTTGAGAGTTGATGCAAACTTGGGCATCAGCATGATAGCATCCGCAAAGCTTATGTCAAAATGTAGTTCTTGGAAAATTTGAAATTTTTTTTCCATTTGATGACTGGCTTTTTCGCGGAGCTTTTGCTCATTTAAACGTGATGGGTAAGGAATAGACGTTTTGGATTTGGGGTTTTCAACTGGAGCTACAGGAGGTTCAAAAACAACTCCTGGTTTGGATTTGGGTTTCGGGACAACTTGAGGATGGACATGTGCTGTACTTTGTGAGCTAGTGGGTTGCACTTGGTCCTTTGTCGCCTCAGGTTCACTTTCCACTACCTTCGGGAGAGAAGAAGAAGAGGTAGTAGGAATAGTGGGTCCATCATATGAAGCACCACTTCTGGTTGTGATCGCCTTTGCATCGCCCTCGGATTAGCGATCGTGTTGCTAGGTAAAGTACCAGGCCCGAGGGTCGATCATTTAAAGACTTCTTAATGTCGAATCTGGCTTACCAACAACCTATTCATTTCCTCTTGGGATTTCATGAATTGCTTCAACAACTCATCAGATGATGGTCCAGTTGGAACAATGGCTTGATTTTGTGTAGGAAAATTCTGGCCTCTATTGTTTGGATTAGGGCCTTGGTTTTGGAAATTTCCTTGATTATTGCCATGAAAATACCTTGGGTTGAAATTTCCCTGATTCTGGTTTCTATTAAAATTTCCTTGGTTTTGGAAATTTTGACTTTGATTTTGAAAACCGTTATTATGACTAAAATTACCTTGGTTTTGAAAACCTTGGTTCGTTCTATTCTGATTTTGATTACGGTTTTGGTTTTGGTTTAAACCGGGTGGTCCAGTAAGTGGTTGGGGTGATCGTGGTTCGGGTCCATAGGAGCCGGTATGGTTGCCTCCTGAATTGGAAGTCCCGCCCACGCCGCGTTTGCTTCAAAAGGGTTACCATCGGTGGCCATACAGTTGTAATAGGCATGGGGGCCACCGCAAGTAACACATACTTCCACTTTCTTGACTTCAGCAGGAGGTGAAGTTTGTGGAAAAGAGACTTTCCTTTGGTTAGAGAGAACCAAAGCTTGAATTGCTTCCGTGAGTTTGTCAATCTTGGCATCGGTGCTAGATTGACTCACGGGCGATGAAGAAGAAGGACCAACACGACTGGGAAACAACGGTTTGCTTAGTGCAGTGCGGACTTTAGACTTGTTTTCAATTATCGCTAAAGCTTCTTTTACAGGTTTGCTCAAGAAATTTCCTCCAGCGGAGGAATTGAGAGAATCTTGATCAGATTGACTCACTCCATTATAGAAAGTATCGAGTTGCATCAACTCAGAGAAACCATGGTGAGGACATTTGCGGAGCAACTCCTTAAAACGATCCCACGATTCACTGAAGGATTCATCAAACTTTTGTGTGAACTTGATGATTTCGTTTTTAAGACTCGTGGTTTTAGAAGGTGGATAGAACTCGTTCACAAATTTCTTTACCAGGTCTTCCCATGTTTCGATCGATTGAGGGGTTGTTTTTCAAGCCAAATCCGGGCTTGTCCCTCGAGGGAAAATGGGAAGAGAAGAAGTTTGACAGCATCGGTAGGGACATTTTTGTATTTGATGGTAGATGCAATCTTGTTAAACCATCGAATATGAGCATGAGGATCATCCCTCTCAAAACCATAGAATTGACTTGAGGTTACAAGATTTAGTAACCCGGTGTTGAGTTCAAAATTTTCAGAACACAATGGCGGAATAACAATAGCATCTCCATACCCATCGATGGGTGGTTGGAGAAGCTCGCACATAGGACGTTCTTCCGCCATGATAACGGAAGTAGTGCGGCAGGTCCGGATCTCAGATCCGACCGATGGGGCGAACGTCTACGGATACGCCTTCTTGGAATCCTGACAAGCTCACGAAATGGGCTCACGGACCTAGAAGAGCGAAAAGATGCGCATACACTAGAGTTGACTCTAAGAAATTTCAGAGTCAAGGGAATTATGAAAATGGGGAAAGAAGAATCTTTTGGGTTTTATGGTTTTAATATGTTTTGGATTTTTGGATTTTTATAAGAAAATATAAACATATATAGATGGTATGAACAAGGAGTGAATATTCAAATCACTAATCTGCTAGACGTAAGATATTAGCACAGCTCCCCGGCAGCGGCGCCAAAATTTTATCGGTCCCAAACGGTCAGGTTTATTACACAAGTCAACCACTTGTGAATGGTCAACCGTAATAAAAGTCAGACAGTCTAGAACCAAAGCAATTAAGTCCAGGAGAGTATAGTGTTTCCCCAGGTCGTTAAGTCCCAACGAGCTGTGCGATTGAATAACCAAACGTGTAGTGATCGGGTGATATTGAACGGGAAAAGGTTATGATTGATACTAGATAACAAAGGAAAAATGAAAGAAAATCAAGAAGCTAAATTATATTAAATAAACGCTATCACTATTTTTAAAATTGGATTTTCTTGATTTTTCTTTTATAAATTTGAATTAAAAACTAATTTTAAACTTTAAAACTAAATTAAAATACTAAAAATTATGAAATTAAAGAGGAAAATTGTGAAATTATTTTTCAAAAATCTAAAATAACTAAAGAGAATTTTCAAAACTAATTTTGTAATTTTCTGATTTCTATTCTAATTTCTATGATTTAAAAACTATTTAAAACTAATTAAATTGCTAAAAATTACTATTTAAACTAGGAAAATTATGGAAAAATATTTTTTTGGCTTTTTATATTTATCTTAATCTATGAAAATTGAAAACTTATTTTTTTGAAGATTTTCTGATTTGTTTGGATTAAAGGCTATTTAAAAAGTCCTAAAAACTGATTAAAATAAAGAAAAATAGCAACCAGTAATGGAAAATTATGAAAAATTCAGGAAAAGTCTAAAATATTATTCTAAATTTATGAAAAATATAAAAACTATAGCTTATGTATGAGAAATAGAAGGTAGTGCAAACGTCTTGAGAATAAGCACTTAGAATAAGCTAATAAGCACGAGAAAGCACAAAATGAACACAGAAGCTAATCTAGGCTATAACTACTCTAAAACCACTCATTGCAACTACTCCTAACCTCAAATAAGCAAATCACTAAGGATTTGAGCTAATTACCACTTAAGCCAAAAACAGCTTATGCCTACTTTTAAGCTAAAGAACTAGCTTATTCAATAAGCCAATGTGAAAACCAAAACTGGAAACCTAAAGACCACCAGCTTAACTATCTCAAGACCAAGTTTCAGACCTTAGTGACCAAAAACAAGACCTGCACAAGGTCTGGAAGTTGCCTGTGCACACTCAGTTGTCACTGAGTGTGTGCACAGGGCACTTTTGCCCCATTTGCAAGCTATGTAGGAGCTTATAGATTATGACTAAAATTTCACAAAAATCAGTTTCCAACTCTTGACCAGCTGAACTTGTTAAGTCCAAAATTTTACTTGAATTGATCCAATAATGAATCAATGAAAATTCCACAAACCTTGGTGAAAACTGAGTTTTTCAACTTTTTGACTTTTGAAGCAGAAATGAAAAGTTGACTAAACTGAGATTTGAATCCAATTTATGAACTGATTGAGATGTTTTATGGTAAAATAGAAGTTATAATAGGCTACTCTAACATTATCTAATCATAAAACAAGCTTTTGATCTATAAAAATTCCAACAGATATGAAAATGAAAACAGATTTAGAAGGATTTTGACTAAAAGTGTATGCAGAAGCAAAGTATGAATAGAATGAGTCTCAAATACCTAAATAAGTTTTAAACAACTGACCTTAACTACTGAACAACCCTCTAACTCAGATTTGCTATGAAATCCAAACACTAGATCATCTAACTAATTATGCAATCTACTTATGCAGAACTGAGACAGAGATTAAGCTACAATCCTAGAGCTAGACTAAGATCAAATCAGTGTACTAACAAGATTAAGCATGAACAGAAATATGAATGCATAAATGGCAGTTTTAAAGAAGATGGAAATCAAACTCACATGAAGTCCAGCCAAAAGTAAGCTTACAACAGAACCAAACACCACTATTCTAAACCAAATCCAACCCAAGACCAGCTCTGCATCAACCAAAATCCATTTCCATAACTGCTTAACCAAAATTTCCCCACAGTTGACTTTCGTTGACCAGGTACCAAATTTGTTGTACTTGAGTTATAAGCTTATCAAAAGCTATTAATAGCTTAGATAAGCTTATTTGAGTTGTAATAAAGCTTATTTGAAGCTTGATACTTAGCACTTTTAAAATAGGTTTGATTACAGGAAATAGAAAAACAGAAAATTTAATCAAACTTTGAATGATCACTGAAAATAAGTTACACTAATTGAGATGACTTAAATGAGTACAAGGAAGATTAAAAGGTACAATTTAAAGCTTAAATATGACATGGAAATTAAAAACGATATACAAGGAAATGAAAACTAAAAAAAAAACTCTACTCCCTCCACTCTCCTTCTCTTCCTTCTATTTATTAGCAAACGGCTTCCCACGTGTCTTCTGATCAAATCCCACTTCTTTTTAGAACCATTGGATCATTAGAGATGATATTAGCCGTTTGATGAATTTTGGCGCCAAAATGAGATATTGCCAGTTGGGACAGGTTGAGTACAAGGGAAGAAGAAGAATTAAATGCTTCTTGTTGGTTTGTGGAGGTGGAGTGATAAGGTTGTGGAGTATATGAGCTGGAGGTATGGAGATTGAGTGTTGCAGAGGAGTGGTTGAAGAAGATGGAGGGAAAAGGGCGGGATTTGACTGAGAGTTTGACCGAGGTGTATTATTAAACAGGGGGTCAAGGGTCAAGAGGGGTTCAAGGGTCAAGCCATGGGTTGGGCTTGGCTGGTTTGTGTGTTTGGGCTGCTGGATATTTTGGGTTTGTGTGATCCGGTTTTGGATTTGGTATTAATACACAAGGACCAATTTTGTAACATCTGAAAATTGGAGGACCAAAGTTGTACATCTTCCAAAATAAACCAAGGGTGATTCCTGCCATGTCCCAATAATCCAGGGACCATACATGAGATTTCCAACAATAAAATTTTCCTAGGGACCATTTTTGCAAATTCTGAAAGTGCAGGGACCAAACTTGTAATGTAAAACCCTAAAAATACGAAACATGTTAAGAGACTAAAATACCCTTGGAATCAAAATTTATTAAATACGTAAAATACATTGATGTTCATTTAACAAAACTAAAACCTAACTTACGAATATTTAAAAACTAACGTGAGTATATTTATGTAATCGACATTGTACGACGAAGAAAATAAGTTACGCAACATAAGTTTGGGCCTCACTTTTCGTTTGTTGTAATCCGATGGGCCGCGTTTGTTTGAGCCGAGGATCCAAGCTGAGAGCCCACTTGGGCCGTGTGTTTGTGTTGTTCGGTTGGACCCAAGCCGAAGCCCACACCCTCTCAAAAGCCCTAGAACCGAATTTTGTACCACCTATAAATACAATCACTTAACCTCAAATTGAAACCCTAGTTTGCCTCTTCTTTCTTTTTCTTTCTATTCGGCCGAAACCCTAATTCCCCCTTGGTGTCGAGAGTTTGTTTCCAACGAGCTAAGGTATAATCACGTTCTATTCGTCTCACTTTGATACGCCTAATGTTATTATATATTGTATCGTGTTTTGTTTTGAATCGAATCTTGTGTTTTTGGTCGAGCCGTATGAAAACAAAAACAAAAAATATGAATCGGATCTAATATAATTAGAGAGCATGTAATGTAATATGTATTGTATGAATTTGTATTAATTATGTCGAGCCACTATAAAACCGAACCATATATATAAATGTTATCATGCCTAATAAATTCGAAACCCTAATTGGAATGGAACCCTAAGTGTAATTAATGGTCTAAACATGTGATTATAATGGTTTTACTAAACCCTAAAACTGGACAGCATCATAGGTCGAATTTGTGTGTGTTATAGATCCAATTTTATAAGTGCAATGATCTGGGTTTTTGTGGGGAAAGTTTATTTGATGTCTTAGTTAAGTTTTCCAAGTGGTTTGGTCGAATTTGGAGTTGTCTAAGTCGTATTTTTAATTTTTACAAGATCAAGTGTCAATGCTGAGAAAACGGGTCTGAAATTTAGTTGGATTGTTTGATTTTTCATTTGCAAACCATAATGAATTGGGAGCTCTCCTTTTACAGGAGTGACATTTAGGTTATAAATGAATTTCTGGGAGTTCTGGGGATTTTTCCAAGGTGTCTAAACAGGTCCAATAAGTGTAAACTTTTAAGG
The DNA here is from genome assembly GCA_910596185.1 of Chrysanthemum makinoi. Taxonomy (NCBI): domain Eukaryota; kingdom Viridiplantae; phylum Streptophyta; class Magnoliopsida; order Asterales; family Asteraceae; genus Chrysanthemum; species Chrysanthemum makinoi. Next base: position 239,105,626 of record OU343224.1, on the reverse strand, counting down.
TGTATTTTCTGATTACTTTCTTGACAGGTCTGGACTTGTGATTTTCCATAGGCCATTTGGCATAGAGATAGAACCCACCAATTTTTGGAGAGTCTTTTAAATCATATGGGAACCCCTGGGATTTTGCTTGATTTCATTTGAGCTAAGTAAGTATTTTATAAAAATCGTTAAAGTCTGGTCCGAATATGAGTTTAAGAAACTAAAAGATAAAATATGATATCAATAGGTAACACACTTACAAATGCATAAGAAGCTTATAAAATGAGAATATACTTAAAACTCTAAGAATGTTTATGCGATGAATCCGTTATAACTTTAATGATGCTAATAAGTATTAAATAAATCATAATCCGTGTAGATTTGTTGAAGGAGACGCGACGTTATATCTTCGTGATTCACTCATTCGTTTGCTTTCTCTCATTTGCTTTAAGTACGGATATTCGACCTTTTCAAGAAGGTTCCTTATAACGTTTTCTTTTCGTTAGCTTTTATATTAGGATTCCCTATGCCATTGCTATGAACCCTATCTGATTGTTTGATCTGTTACTTGTGTAAAATACCTGTTCTAGTGAATTATGCAATATTTGATTTGAACTTTATGTTAGTAAGATTTTAATATGCACATTTGTTGAACCTTACTATGTTTAATTATGAACTTCTATTATGAATGTATGATTTGTGATTGTGATATGAACTTTTGACCTATGAATAGTTGAATATGAACCTTATGATATGAGTTATCCGGATATGTTATATGTTGAACTTTGTGTTTGATTATGATCGGTGTCATTTATGAAAATCTGTTTGACTCGAGATAGTTTGACACCGAGCCAAAATAATAACTAGTCATGGGGTTCCATGTCCGTGTCATTGATGCACCTCTCGACATGACTCTAGGGCAGTAGAGTGAAGTTCTGCCACGTCCCTTATCTGTTATCTAGTATGAGCTCAAGTTATATTATATGACCAATATATGTTTGTGGGGCTATGGATGCATCCTAGATCCGATCCGTTATCCGATATGTTTTGTCTGGTGAATGATGTCGTGTGCAATACGTGTCTTCACAAGATTCTGGGAGCTAGCTACTCTAAAATTATTTTCTTAGATTATTTCTTTATAAATATGATGTTTCTAATATGATATGTTCTGGGCTCGAGGTAGTTTAACTAAACTTTTATCTATTATTTCTATGTTAAGTATTACGATTATGATTCGGTATGTTCAAGTGTTTATAATCATGAGCTAGGCTTATTATATGTTACCATATGTTATTATGCTTTTGTATGTTTATGTGACTGCCGTCTACTATGCTAGGATATGATTAATATGTTAAATATGATTTGCATGTCTGTCATCGATGTTATGTTAGTTTATCATTGTGTGAATTCGTTGTTCTGCAAGATGACTATGCTAGTGGGTATTTGATTGTTCTGTAAGTTTAGTGTGCATAAATGCTGTTCAGTTAATATTGTGAACCTTCATTATTTGTTAATATACCTATTTGTCTATAATTGATCTGCCATGTTTAGACTCTGTTTATATTAAGGTTTGATGGGAAATGGTTTAACTAATGATATCTGCTTTGGATAAATTGCTACTAACCGCTATGCTATGTCTTTTGTTTATTTAGTTATAGTATTTCCTACGGTGTTTTATGTTCATATATGTGACTGCCTGTTTTGACTGCTATTATTTCCGCTGTGGTGTTATTGGTTAAGTTATTGAATGCAAGTTAGTTGATTTGTGTGGATGCCATGATTGCTTGTTAGTTAATGATCTCTGTTAGTTTTGACATTTCGTTTGGCTCATATGTATTCAATTTCTGTTTTAGTTAGTGTTTGGTTATCTTGATGTGTTTCCGTCTGTGTAATCAATATGCTATGTGTTTGTTCTTTATTGCTATTTGTTCTTCGGATTTCAGTATGATTGTGTTTGCAGAATCCTAAATGATTCATTGATCTCTTTCCGTTGTGACTTTGTTATTCGTTTCTTTGTTTCATTTCGTATATTTGTTTTGTTTAGTTTTGTTTCGTTATATCTGTTCACTGGGCTTTGTAAGCTCAGCCGCACTTTTCTTTTCCTGCGGCAGGTTTTTAGGTATTCAAGATAAGCTTATGGGATAGCCGATCGGTTTGAGAGTAGAGTGAGAGCAAGATTTGACCATAGAGATCTTAGATTTATTTTGAAGTTTAGCTATTTATGTTTTCTTTTTGAATATTTTTGTAAAGGCTTCCGCTATTGTATAGTATATTAGTTCTGATATGAAACCGTATTGTGATATCTTTGCCCTTGTCGGGTTGGGGTGTTACATGTAACTTATTGAAACTTTTCACCAAAGGATTAAATATGACAACATATGATTTCAAAAGGACCTTTGGAGACTTTTCTTACAAAACAAATGCCTAGGGACTAAATTTGACAAGTTTTGAAAGTTGAGGGACAGAAACTGCCAATTATGCAAACTTTGTTCGTTTTTTCATCTGATTTTAAACATTTTGCATCTGAAACATATAAAATGCATCTTTGGGATATTTTCAGTATTTTGATGCATTTCTGAGTGTTTTTAAATGTTTTGCAGTTCAGATTTGACAAAAAATGATGAGTATTTACACACTCATCACATATCTAACCTAATTAAAACCCCTGGTTAAGACGGATTTGGTTGAAAGTTACTAACCAATTATTCTTTTTCGTATATAAATGTAGTTTTTTTTAGACCGGCTTGTTTTGTTGTTAGTGGTTCAAGTCCAGCAGTGACATATAATTGGGCAGTATGCCGACCTGAGACCCGCTTGTTCCTCTTTTACCGCCTGAAGGGGTAAAAGTCTCGTGTGGGACTCGAACTTGAGATCTCCCCTAGCCAAACATCCCCTCCCCATGGCACCTTAAGGAAACCTTGGTGGCCATCTAAGCTAGCTCACTGATTAAGATGGATTTGGTTGAAAGTTATTAACCAATTATTCTTTTTCGTATTTAAATGTAGCTTTTTTGTTAACAATGATTTAGTACGCGTATACAAGACGTATGAAGTTTAGGAAAAACTAGCTCTGTTTTTAACTTCCGTAACTTTTTCAGGAATTCCAAAATAATTTCTAGGCCTTTTCAGAGAATATAAAACAGAGGTTAGCAAAGAAGTTGATTTTCGCGTGATATATAATCTCTAGCCGATTAAAGGATATCGTTTATGTCATTTATCCATTTCTCAAATGTATGTCCAAAACTTAGATCTGATCAGTCATAATGATGATGGCTGGGTTGATGAACAGTGGTGGTGATCAAATCGTTGATGGTCGGGTGACAAAGATGATCATAACCTGAAATGTTTTGAGTGCTAACATATTCGAGTTTATGTCCTTAACCCAATTTAGCTCGTGCTTGGCTTTGAAATCTTCACCAGTTGTTTTATTATTGAAGTAAAAGTTTTGTTGTTTGTTGTTACGGCATGTTCGATTTTTTAACATATTCGATTTTTTATTGCTTCCTCTCTAGTGACATACGGCATGTTCTTAGATGCCCATGTAACATATAATAAAATATCCAATCACAACATATAAAACAAAAGGCAACATAGTAAAATCCATACAAACAGACATCATATGTAAACAACAAGAGATTGTTTTGTTTGGTAATGTGTGTCCATTAGGTCAATATGCCAATTGTTTAGATCATATGGATGTTAACATTCTTAAATCTAAGTTTTTTGTTGTCTGAAAAGTCTCGCTCGACTCAAGTGAATGAAGCATTTTACATTTTACTTAACTGGACTTGTTAGTTGTAACCTTATATTAGGTATTTTAATTTGATTCTTATATTCATATTTAGTTCGATGAATACTAAAAGCTGCATCAATAGAAAAATCTCAGAAGTTTAAACTCACATAGAATATGCTTTGCTCTTTGCTTTCTCAACCAACATCCATATTATAAAATGCCCATTTTCACTCTTTCTCTTGCTCCTAACTAAATACGAATTACTTCCCTATATATACTCTTAACTTCCTCGAGCATCTTCCTAGTCTCGTCATTAAGAAAAAATACCAAATAAAGATGGAAATGGTCCAGCAACTCTTCATGGCAGCGTTTGCTACTTTCGTATTGTCGATTGTAGTTGAGAAGCTTGCTAGTGTTACCATAAATGGAGATGAATGGAAGTCGAAGAAAACCATAGTTCATAGTCCTAAAAGCATGAGCAATAGCAAGAGCAAGAGCAAGTGCAAGAAAAAGGTTCGATTTGCACTTCATGATCAGATTGCTATTGTTGTCAACAATAAGCTAGTTAAACTAGACCCAATCAAGCCACCAAAGAATAAACAAACATTTGGTCCGACAAGTTATGATTTGGATGATGTATGTCTTGGCGCTAATTGGATGGGAGAAGAGTTGATGATGTACAAGGAACTAGGATTGCATATATTACCGGATGACAAGGCACAAGGATGGTTGACGAACATTGATGACGACATCGATCATCAACATGAAGAGAGTATGAATTATAAGGTTGTGATGGATTTTGATCCCAAAGACTTTATTCAGTAAGAACGACTATACGATACATGTGAAAAAGTGTGTTGTATTTGATTTAGACAATGATGTTGATAATGGTTTTGACTGGATCGAGAAGTAGTAGTCGGAAATGTTGGCTCTTGAAAATGGCATCAAGCTATTGATCAAGTAGTTAGTTTGTATATTTGACATCATTAATAGGAATACTAGTATAGCAATCCTCAATTCTCTTGAGTTGTGTAATGTGATGGTACTTGTGAAAACACAATAGGTTCAGAACTGAATGATATGTTTTCTTAAGATGTTCTAAAAGCTTTGAACATAAAAATTAGATTATTAGAAAAGAGAAAAATTTAAGATAAACGTGTTAACTCGGTTTTTTAAACGAACTGGGGTAGACAGGGAAGTGAATTACATCTCTGCCATAAGTCCTTGACTAAACGTTTTGAATCAATTATCAATACTCATAGGTCCAGTTTTCCCTCGAGTCTTACCAATATAAACTGCATTAGTATCATGGCGATCCACCCATGGGTGGTCTATTGGCGCAAAGCTTACAAGAGCTTGAACTTTTGTGAACACTAACTTTTAATAGCTTTCAAGTTTAGTATAGCTGGGCCACCCATGGGTGGTCTATTGGCAAAAAGTTTTCTGACTAATAGTTTAAGATGTGTGAGGTCTCAAGTTCAATTCTTGCTAGGTGCATACAACCCTTAAATGACCATGCCAACCTTCTGAAAAAGGAGTGCTTTACTCGGTTTGAGTTTGTGTGGCGGTAAATTCAAACCCCTTGAATTGGTCGGCCAAAAATGTCAGAAACCAAAGTTAAAAAAAAAAAAAAAAAAAAAATCTTAGGTTTTAAAAAGTTCATTTACAAAAATACCCATATGCATTTATATTGTCAATTAATTTGTTTTCATCTTTTGTTATTTAACAATCATAAAATCTACCTCTAATTATTTTGCCAAACATATTTGAAAGTAAATACTCCAATTTCGGCTACAAGTTGTAGCTCCAACTCTAGGTAATATCGCCAAACATGCCTATATATGTGGTTATCATTGGTTTTGTTCTTGAATGTGTTCAACCACAAGGGAAAAATTAGCGGTGTTGATCGGTTCGGTCATCGGGTTGTTCGGTTAGTTCGGTTCGGTTAATTCGGTTAAAATATTTTTTTAGGTCAATCCGAGAACCGAACCAAACCAAATTCAAATTCGGTTTTCGGTTCGGTTCAATTAAATTCTAATTCGGTTCGGTTTTCGGGTTGACCCGAATAACCCGAATTTCACTATTTAAAAAAAAAAAAAAATTAATAATTAGATAGATATTTAGTAAAAAAATATATTTCAAGCATAAAAAGTATTTTATTATATTATGATAACCTTTTAATAGTATTTATTTATATATAAATATACTTAAAAATATATAAATATATATATAAATATATAAAAATATATATATTTATATGAATTCGGTTTTCGGTTCGGTTTTCGGTTCAAACTGCTAAACCCATACCCAAACCGAGAACCGAATTAGTAATTCGGTTTGGTTCGGTTTTAGCAAATTCGGTTCGGTTATTAGTTCGGTTCGGTTATTTTCGGTTTGGTTCGGTTTCGGTTTTCGGTTTATTCGGTATTTTCGGTTTTTTCGCTCACCCCTAGGAAAAATCGAGTTAGGATAGAAACTGTTTGGACTAAATGATGGAGTGAATATGGTTTGGTTTGGGTCAGTTTTTGGTAAAAACCAAAATCGATATGTTCGCTTTTGAAAACCCATAATCGAAATTGATCGATTTTGTCTAGTTCAGTTTTTTTTAGTTTAGAATAATAATAATAATAATAATAATAATAATAATAATAATAATAATAAGCCTCGCTGCGGGTCAACACCTCCGAAAGAAACGGAGGACTTCATTCAGTGACCCCGCGATTGCCCTCTGAACGATTAGAATAAGGTAAAGCTTGAAGATAAGTTTCGTACTCTATTAATTTCTCAGTCCCTTTAGCCGGGTGGGCGCGGGTCAAATATGAACTGGTACCATAGGCACTTTGACGGTGAAAGAGGCGAAAAAAGCAATCCATAAAAAGATTTGGCGCCGCTCACTAAATTATGTGGTTAATAAGTAATAATAATAATAATAATAATAATAATAATAATAATAATAATAATAATAATAATAATATTGGGACACGTGCTGCTATTCATATATTTAGTAAGATTAGCTTTGCTATAGCTAGAGGAGTGGGGGCTCAGATAGTATCTCGGCTCTCAACTAATTTCTTGTAAATCTTTTGAGTTTCTAATAAAGTGATGTTTATATAATAATAATAATAATAATAATAATAATAATAATAATAATAATAATAATAATAATCTTTTATATAATAAAAGAATTACATCATTTCGGAGTGTTTTTGGAAAACCCTTTTCATTGAAAAAAAATTGGGCCAATAGGAGAGCTCGATTTCGCTACGTAAGCAAAATCATGTGATGTGATTGGTTAATAAAAGTCAAAATTAAATTGATTTTGGTCAAACTTTAATAAATTTGGTGGAGAAATTTGGTTGATAAAAAAAACACATAAAAAAATAGGTGTCAAATTTGTGAAAACAAAAACTTAAAAAAAGAGGAGGTAATTAATAAAACTTTAGTGGTTGATTTTTTAAAAATTATATAGAGCTAAGTGTAATATTATAAACCTCCATATTTTTTTAATAACTTTGAATTATAAACAAATGTCCCCTTATACTTTATACCTTTAAACTTTATATCTTAAAAAATACAGTGTATATGTTGTTTTAAAATAACAACATATAAATTTACATAAGATTATAAGTATCAATTTTTTTATGTTCAATAAGGACTCATTTATTTCATTTTTAAAATAACTTACGTGGGCACGAGTTTACATTTTAAATACGGCTAAATTACTGAAAACGTGAATATAACTATCAAATTATAAGCACGGTTTACTTTAATATAAAAATAAATATACGCGATTGTACTTATAACAATGATTCATGTAATTATTATTTTTTTATATAAGGCTATCTAGAAAAATATTTTTATAAAACATCAACATAATATCAACGCCATATAAAATAAGTATACTTTAACTTTATCAACGCTCATTATGTGCTATTAAACTTGCATCATGTGTACAACATAATATCGTAGTAAAATTTAAATAACAACATCAACATCTTTGTCAGCTAAATAAAATTAAATCTTGAGTTACCTAACAGAAATTTCTACAAATATTTTACCAAATTATAATTGATATTAATGCATAATGAAAAACTCATGCATAAGTATTAGTTGTACTTATATAACAATTTTCATAAGCAAATCTTATATGTGTATATACTTAACTAAAATGTTAAAATAAATTTGATTTATGTGTAAACTTCGTGCATGCACGAAACTTATAACTATATATATTATATGTAATTATCTTCAAAGACACAATATTCAATAGATAATACGTAATTTTTTGTCAAAACCCCGCTGCATCTGCATATAATAATAATAATAACACTAATAAGCATGCATTTTACTATTTCCATATTCATGTTCTAGTTGGGGTTTACAATCCGTGTTTCCATAATTGTTGGCAACTAAAAAGCATGCCTTGTATTCCATATTCATATAGATTAGTTACATTGTTAGTTACATTTTCTTTGCATTATAAATCAGTAATCTTTTGCATTAGTTGATTAATAAGAAGATAAAAAATATTGTTACACAAGTCTTAGCTTCTTGGGGTGCGTTTAGTTTGATATCGGATTCGTTTATAAGTTAGTATTTGGTTTGGTTGAAAGAAAATAAGGTAGAGAAAAAAAAAATATTGATGTTTTAAAATATACTAGTCGTATCCGCTGCATGTAGCGGCATAAGATATAGTTATATGTTTTTTACACTGCTTAGTTAATTGCTTCAACACTTCGAATGTATATGTGTTAGTTGTAAGTGTTTGTATCGGTTACCCGTAACTTTCCCGTAGCTTTCCCCGCGACATTATTCCCGCATATAGATACCCTCATCTCTTACGCTGCCAAACACTACCCCAAAAGTATATGATTTTAACGAATCAAGATTATATTGATTGAATAAATGAAATAAAGAGTTTAAAAAATTGAATTAAAATAAAATAAACCCATTAAAAATATAAAACTAAAAACTCATAAAAATATATCAAAATGGATGTTGAATTAAAGAGCATAAAATTTTAGAAAATATGGTGAAATTAGATTATGATATAAATAAGTAGATAAATATTATTTAATTTAAAAATAAAGATGAATTTTTATGAAATGACACATGTCATTTTATAATGGAGCTCTTTTATCTTAATTTTAGTGGTTAGAGTTTGTTAGAAGTTAGGCCAGTTTGTTAGCACAAGTCACTCATGATTGGAGCTCCTTATCTTAATTTTTGGTTAAAAAACTCTTTCCATAATAAGCAAGTAAAAAAGTCTGAATTTTTAAGCCTTCTAATTTTAGAAGGCCTAAATGCATTATAAAGTAGTATAGATAATTGTTTAAATTAGTGGAAGATATTAATTGGCCAATTGCTTTCGGTTTTAAGAGTGTTACAAATGGTATCAGACTCATAGCTTTTAGGGGTGTGATGAGCTGGATAGCTCATGCATCCTCTGAGTTGTGAATTCTGGTTATGTGTAGGCCTAATGAGAATGTCTCGTTACATCAATACGCCCCACATCGGTACGATATACGAAATTTAAGGGCGGATTTGGTTGATGAGCATTGGCATTGATTTTGGGGATCATGGTAGCAATTGTTTTTCTTTATGTAATAGTAGGGCCTAAAAATGAGATTGAATACCTCATATTTGTTATGCATTAATCCTTAGTAAATTGGGTAGAGGTCCACATTCCGGTTAACCGGTTCGGTCAAACCCGAACCGGTTTGGGTCAACGCCAAAACCGGATCCGGCGGGGTTAACCGGTTTGGCCCAACCGGATGAGAGTGGGAGAAAACCCAACCGGTTTGGGACGGTCTTAGACCGTTAACCGGTTTTGACCTGTTCTATTTTTTTTTCTGTCATTATCTTGCTTTTTCGTATTAATAAACTAGAACTTTTATTTAATAGAAACGAGAATACATGATACATCACACATTACACATAAACTTAAAACATAACACATAATAACATAAACATAAAACATCGGTACTTGATAAGCTACTCAACGTCAACTCGAGGTCTCGAATGACCGCATCAACTGCAGGTGCTTGGCGGCAATATTTCGTGTGTGAACCCTCATCCACGCCCGTAAATGGGTTTGAAGAAACATAAACAATACTTACATTGAGCCCGCCATCCCGACATTTCACTTAGTTGTAGTGAGCCCAAACATTGGGATTCGTGCACGCCTGGAAAAAAAGAACAATAACCGTGCGTGGGTGGCGAGGCGGCAGGATCGCCATTAGTGAAATGCTTCTGGTTTTTATTTTTTAAAGTATATTTTTAATTGTATAAAAGTTGCAAAGAAATAAAAACACAATATATTTATTTATACTAGTCTTACAATGGCAAACTTGTAAATATAAAAAAAAAATCAAATTTTTGAAAATTTACCCGCCTTCCCGCTCAAAAAAATTCAAATTTTGAAATTTTAAAAAATTTAAATTCGGACCGGTTTGACCGGTTTTAACCGGTTTATAACCGGTTAACCGGTTGAAAATTCAAAATTTTTTTACCGCCCGTTTCAAAAATTCAAATTTTAAAAAATAAGCAACCGGTTTAACCTGTTTGGGACCCGGTTAATCGGTTTATTTTTGAAAAAAAGACCCGGTTAACCGGTTTATTTTTGAAAAAAAATTTGCCGCCAAGTCACATTTTGAAACTTTTAAAATATTTAACCGGTTATAACCGGTTTTTCACCGGTTAACCGATTTTTTTTCCGTAGTTTATACAAACTTACATTGAATAAACTTCAACTTTTATTTAGAACGTCAGAAATACATAAACTGAAAGGAAATACATAAAATTAAAGGAAATACATCAAAGGAAATACATAAACTTAAAACATAATACATAAGCATAAAAGTCCTAATAGTCTTCATCGGAATCCCTAGCTTCTTGAGCAACTGCATCTTGTCTTAATTCTTCATTGGAAAGCATCTCGATTTCACCCGCTTGTGCCTCTTCCTCGTAGACCTCCCTTCAAGTCGAGCATTTTCAAGATTAGTTTTATCTTGCACTCGCTTCTTCATATCCAAGTGATCTTTCAAACCCATACACATCTCCAAAGAAGCCGGTGAGTCTTGTTCTCGATTTGATAAAACCCTTCCACTTGTTGAAAAGCGGATTCGGCTAACCGGGCTTGTACACTTAGTACATCACGAGTCATTCGGGATAGAACGGGAAACATTGTTTCCTTTGCTTTCCAAAATGCCAAAACATCAAAGTTATCAACTTGTTCTGCGGAATATGTGAGATAAAATCGTTGTGGTATATCTTCATATTCACTCGCTAAAATCCATCATTTTTGACCGCTTGTTGGGATTATCTCTTATCCTTTTATGCAAAGCAAGTATCGGATTCCCTCTAAAACCCCTTGATGATGATGATGAAGAAGACCTCAGTAGGAGGTGGGTTACCATATTTTTCAAAATAATATTCCCACAAACTTTTAAAATAATGGCCAAAGGACTTTTTGCATCATCATCATAGTTCGGTTTGACGCGAAACAACCCAAATCACTACAATCGAAGTCGATAAGCAAATCTACCCCGCTTAAATTATAACATGAATTTAATGCGGCCGCACAAGTAATTAACGGTGGCAAAGTTTCAAAATATTTCAAAAGCTTATCTTTCATCCCGGAAACCATGCTTGTATAAACACCACCATGAAATTCAAATGCGGAAATTTGTGAAGACATCAAGTATAGTTGCTTGAGTACCAAATGAGTCGTTGGATAATAAACTCCGACAAGTTTTGTTGCGTTGTAAGTAACTTCAAGTAATCGGGTTAGTTTTTCAATAGTATCCCAATGATCGGCATTAAATGGAGCACACCTACCATTTCCCGACAATTTCTCATCATGAAAATATTGCAAAGTCACCTTTTGTTTTAAACCACTTATGAACATAAGATAAGTGGAGTTCCATCTTCTTTCAATATCCCAACTAGGTTGTAAACCAAGGTTTCCCGCATTTTCACACAACCGAATGTATGCATTATATCTTTTATTACCCTTTAAAAACATCGCTAACATTCTTTTAAAACTTTCTTTCACTTCACTCAAATGCTCATCTTTTAATCCCGCTTGCATGGCCAAGTTAATGATGTGTGCAACAAATCGACTATGAAAAAATTCGCCATTACAAGGTGGCTCATATTCCATTTTTAGTCTACCCATTGCATTTGTGTTGTTACTAGCATTATCCAACGTTATTGAATTTTTTTCTTTTCTCGTAAGTTAAATTTATGAAACACTTTTCTCAACAATTTTATAAAGTCCTGAGTGAGGAACCGGAAAGTCTTCAAATGCTACGCTCGCTTCATCATTTGCCAACTTTCGATCAACCCATGGCGCTAACACGAAGATACGAAAATGGCAAATTATGAGGAGCGCCCAAACATCTTGATAAATTAACACAAGCATCTAAATTTAAAAAGTATTTTTAAAAGTTGTTTAGCCGTTTTCCACATTTTCATAGCATCGCGTTTTAGAGTCATAGACATTACATGATGGTACCGGCGGTTGTATTATTCTGGTACACCTCCTCAGCCAAGGGTCGCCAGTGGTGAAGCGGCAAACCACGTTGAATCACCAAACCGACCAATTTTTGACGGAGTAAATCATGATCAGATGCAAAAATAGTCCCGTCTTGAGCCATGGACGATTGACCGGCTTCCGGAACCGATTTGAGTGCCTTGCAATACTTTTGTTTGATATGAGCCATCAACGTCGAGTTGGAACCGGCGCATACAATATACTCAAGCAAAGTTTACATTGATCCTTTTCTTACAAATCAACATTGACGTAGTTGTAGTGTTCCCATGGATCTTTACACGGTCGCATGGTAAAACTTTGATAACCGTCAAGACTTGTTGAACCAACTTCGGTGTTGGTGGTGTTGTTGGTGTTTGAAGTTTCCATTAGTGTTTAGTGAAATACTTTCGGCTTTGATTTTTTTTTAGTGTTTTTTGATTGCTTGAAAGTGGTAATTAACCAAATACATAACACATCTATTTATACTAACATTTGTATGAAAAAATGGTAATTTTTGAACAATATTTATTAATATCCGCCTCCTTCCCCCCTCTTTCAAAATTTCAATTTCAAACTTTTAAAATTCAAAAAAATTGCAAAAACCCGCTCCTTAAAAAAAAACCGGTTCCTAACCGGTTAACCGAACCGGTTATTGGTTTCGATTAATAAAAATCGGTCTTCAAACCGGTGTTTTTCTCGAAAATAAGAACCGGTTCCTAACCGGCGGTTAGGAAAAAAACCGGACCGATTTGGGTCAAAACCGGTTTTGACCGGTTGGGTTTTTCGGTTTGTTTCCGGATACAGTTCGGTTAACCGGCTTTTTTGTGCACCTCTAAAATTGGGTACAATTACAAAAATATCGACAACTTTTCATGTTGCTTTTAATATTTACCACTCATTTCTTTGTTTCTTCATTTTATAACAAGTACTAACACTTTAACTTTAGAGATTATAAATATTCAAAAAATAAATAATCTTCAACTATTTTTATTTTTCTTTCTTCTTATTTCCTTTAAAACTTATATTATATCAAAATAAAATCGAAATTCTAATCTAAATCTAAATCCAATTTCAAACCATCCGCAAACCAAACACACCTAACAACTTTTATAAGATTGAGGTAATCCATTACTAATATCGTTCTATCATGGTTATTAGTTGAAACCCATAAAATTATAAGATAATTCCCTATCTACCCTAAGGGTGTGTTTGGTAGAGAGAAATGGTAAAAAAGAAATGGAAATGAATCGATTTCCCTTGTTTGGTTGGTTAGAGAAATTAAAAGGTGGAGAATTGAGGAGAATTGGGTAGAATTGGTAAGGAGTTGGTAATGTAAATTTTAGAGTTTTATTTTCATCCCTTTTGGTTGGGAAATTGGAGAAATGAGAATTGCTGGTATTCTTAATATTTTTTCATGATATGTTTTTTTTTCTTTTTCAATTTATATTTGTACTTTAGTTCCAAACATAAGTTTTTTTTTTTTAATAAAATATATTTTTTTTAAAAATAAGTTTACTTAAATAAATACATTTTTAAAAAATAATTTAAAAAAAAAATATTTTTTTATAAAAAAATAAGTTTTTTTTTTAAATAAATACATTTTTAAAAAATAATTTTTTTAAAAAAAAGTTAATAAATTTTAAAAAAAAAAATAAAAAAAAGGTATATTTTTTTTAAATAAGTTTTTTTTTAAATAATTTATTATTTTTTTTTAAATATGTTTTAAGAATTGTTATTTAGAAAAAATAATTCTTAAAAATCAACAAAACAAATACATGGAGTCTTATATGACAAAATGCTTTTAAAATAATTTTTTTCATTTCTCGTCAAGAACTGTGTTACTAAACATTAGAATGAACAAAATTCTCAACATTTCTATTATCTGAGATTTCTATTATCCGAGATTTTATTCTCTCTGCCATTTCATTTCTTTGAAATTCTCTCTACCAAACGTGCCCAAGGTACAACCCCACCCATCATATATGTCTCAAAAAAATTTCATTTCTTAAAATGCTCAGTAGCGAAGGCCGGGGTGTGTTAGCACTACTCCTCTAAAATCTTGACAACTGTCCCGGGGTTGGTGGGTTTTTTATTTTTTATTTTGTCCATAGTAAATTACACATATATCCTCACATTGGTTTCTAAACTTGTACATTTTGATTATTATGTTCTTTGTAACCACCACCCACTCCGGCCACCACCACCCACTCGTAATAAAACACTAAAAAAAATCTAACAAACAAATAAATACAAAGCAGATTTGGAGGTGTGGGTGCGGCGGCTGATGTGGCAGTGTGGATGAGGTCGGGTGAGGTGATGGCATGGCGACTGCTGCTGGTTGCTGTTGGAGGTAGCAGCGGTTGGTGGTTTGATGATGGGTAGAAGCGGCAGGGGTGGTGGTTTGATGATGCCTCAAGAATTTGAAAACCATTGATGTTTGTCCTATAAATTTTAGGAAACATTTCATCACATAATACATACTTATACATATAAATAGTAGGACTCCTACTACAATAATAGCTTACCTTTATTTCTCAGACATGCCTCAAGAAACTCGAACTAGCAGACCAAGACTAAAAACCAACAAGTAACAGCACGTATCTAAACAAACCAAAATCCCAAGGCCTTGGGTATACCCTTCACCAGTTCACCATGTTAATAAATCAGCAAAAGAGAACTTATTCTACGCACATCTTATAGGCTTGCAACTTTCACACTTTAGCAGATTTAACAGTGTTACTTGACGGTTTTAGTTTTAGGCTTTTAGCGAACATAGCTTCAGCTTGAGATGAACTGCTCAAGTAACCACTAAATATTCTGTTATATCTTTCTTGCCACAAGTAATACTTCTTCTACACCAAATATATGTTTTTGAATAGTTGGTATTTCCAAATATATGTTTTTAAAGGGAGGGATGGTTGTAATTACTGAGTTGACTATTTTGTTTGTTAGGACATGGAGATGCAAGAATGATTGTGAAGGCACACAAGTGCAGGAAACTAAAGGTACATAAATGATATTTTTCAGTGAACTACAAAGAAACCAAAAAGTACATAATCTTTTAATCATGCCTATATACGAGTCTTGAATACAGTCTCACGATTACCTGTGATGTTGACCCCCGCAGGAATATATGAATGTTGATGGTCACGAGGGTGATGGAAACAACATGGATATGCTCGATTATCACAGGATTGATCCAGCTCCAAGTTCAAAGGCATATATAAGACATGGACCCATTCAACACGATGCTCCTCTTGGGCCTTACATCCCCAAGCCTCCATCTCCTGAACCAGATCAGCAAAACCATCTTGTCGGCTTCCCTTAATAATATAATAACTGTGTCTTCAATAGGAAGTTGTATTCTCTTAGACTTGTCGTTAGTAGTGTGTGAATATTTGGACATTTTTGGAAACTGGTTTCTAGTTTTAAGCTTGATCTAGCGTTTGTATGTCTAGAACCCCTACAAATGGTCATAACGTTAATTTCCATTTTGTTTGCCTTCTTAATTGCTATACTCCAGTGGCTCAAAACAATATTTCTTTTAATCTCGAAATTAAGAATTTTGGACGCAATATGACAAGGAAACTTATAGATCTTATGGGGCTATTTTTTTTTTTTTGAACTTAGAAATATTATTAGAAAAAACTAAGGAACATACAAATTACTCCTCATGGCTTGAGTAATTTCATGAGGAAAAGAACTATCCCAACTAAATCCAGAAGCCTTCAAGTTAAAGAAACCAAATTCATCTATTATATATAGTTGACAAAGTCTAGTGACTTGTTTAAGAACATGATAATCTCTAGTCTTATGTAGTGAGAAGAATTCTATTTGATCCTGTTGTTGCATTTGATCCTTTATTGCCATTAGGTATGCTTCTCAGTAAATTGTGGAACTATGGACTTACTCGGTCAAATTCTATATGTGTACCAAAAGTAATCTAAATGATACAAGAAGGTATTATTGTCTCATTGTAAGATTGTAACTGCATCAAAGTTGAGTTCCAAGATAAATGAAGATAAAATTTCTACTATATCTATATTTAGCAGAATGTTTAATTTCCTGATAATTTTGTTTTGTAGAAATAAAATACGGACTCTTCAAACAATCCATACTCCACACCCACCCATTTACAGCCTAGTAGGCCCAGTTTTTTGGGCTTGTTTGTAACATATTCATGCCACATTTCTTATATTTTTCTAAATTCTCTCTATTCTTTACATCATAAAAAATAAAGACAATTTTATCCTGAAATAAAAGTTTTACTTACAACTTCTGTTTAATGCATCACCACAACGTTTGACATATATGGGACGCATGATATGATTATTTAATGGACTTAAGTACTTGATAAATTATACACTAACGGCGTGCTTGGTTAAGGGGTTAAGGGGGTGGGGAATGGGTAAGGTATTCAAAAGGGCTCACATCACAAATAATTTAGTGCTTGGTTGGGGAGGGGTAAGGGATTGATTACCTCGTAATGGGTAATGAACCATTATAGAGTAAATTGAGGGGTAAGGGATTGATTACCCACCTCACTCATTCCTTTGCATTCCTTTCCCTTTCCTTTTCCCTTTCCCTTTCCCCACTTTGAACCAAGCGGACCCTAAGAGTTTGTTATTTGAATTATTTAACTAAGTTTGTCTACATCCGGTTATCAACGGTTTGCTACATGATCAAACAAACGCAAATCTAGTTGACTCAGAAAAATCAGAGAAACTCAAACAATGTAGACATTGTTGTGAACAAGAATTGAGAGAATGAAAAGTATTCTTCAATTGATTATAATGTAGGAGATTACAAAGGGTATATCTAAGATAAATATTAGGGTAAAACCCTAATAGCTAATTAGGCCCATGGCCTCTTATTGGGTTATATGGACATCCACTAATTATTATTCATAACACTCCCTCTTGGATGTTCATATTGTTAATACGCTTAGGAATTGCTGCCTCATTAAAAACCTTGTCAGGAAAACTCAGTGGGACAAAACCATGACTAAGGGAAAAAGAGTGCAGCGCGTATTATCTCCCTCTGATGACTATATCACTTGAGCTCTTTGAGTCGATGCATCCTAATGTTGTGACTTAATTTACTAAATGTTGAGGTAGGAAGTGCCTTGGTAAATAGATCCGCCAAATTGTCGCTTGAACAAATTTGTTGAACAATAATATCACCAGTCTTCTGTAAGTCATGAGTGAAGAAGAATTTTGGTAAAAATATGTTTCATCCTATCGCCCTTGATATAACCTTCTTTAAGTTGAGCAATACATGCTGCATTATCTTCATGCAGAACTGTTGGTGCCTCCTTCTCTGAAGAATTACCACGTGATCTACGTTTGTGTTGTATCACACTTCTTAGCCAAATACATTCTCGATTTGCTTCATGTATCGCCAGAATTTCTGCATGGTTGAATGAAGTCGCTGAGATCATCTGCTTAACTGAACGTAATGAAATTGGGGTTCCTATAATATATAGACATCCATATTATAATTATCCATAACACTCCTCCTTGGATGTTCATTTGAGGATTATGCCTCGTTAAAACCTTACTAGATAAAACCCAGTGGGACAAAAATCTAGTGAAGGAAAAATAAATAAATAATTCCTTTATAAGCTCGGGGATGTTGCCTCATTAAAAACCTTGCTGGAAAACCTAATGGAGACAAAACCATGGTCAAGGGAAAAAGAGTATATATAAAATAAATATTAAGGTAAAACCCTAATAGCTAATTGGGCCCATAGCCTCTTATTGAATGATATGGACAAGGAATTTTTATTTGCTTACCTTTATTTTGATGCTTACCAATGGACAAATCCCCACCATCCATTTATTTTGATCTAATGGTGGGGATTAACCTAAGATTTAATATGCTTAACCTTAATTCTCCCAACTATATAAAGTCATTTCTTCTTCTTTTTTTCATTCGCTTCATTTTTTCCTACGATTCTTTGTGTGTTTTCTCTCAACCTCGCTCTCATCATTTCCCTCCAAAGTAGTTATTCCAATCAACTATTATCGTTTGATCATCACGGTTGGATCACCATCACCATCACCATTCCAATCACCATCACCATTTCGATCATCATCTCATCATCGACTCCAATCATATCATCCTTTTTATGCCTTGATTTGAATGAACCATTTGTTTTGAAGATTTGGTTGGTGTTGTGGCGGTTGATAATGTTGTTGATGGGTTGTTAATTATGTGGATCAAGTTGTTAACATTCTTTCTTATTAAGTTGCACACCAAGTGTTTGATGAAATGTGTGAGTGAAAAATATTTGATAATTTGGTTATTTGCTCATGTAATTACCTTATTAATTTAGTTGTTAGTTGAATTTTTGTTTTAACGCATTTGAATGCGTTTTTATATTTGATTGTTGTTTTGAATCGCTATTTATCGACGTGTAGTATCACCGATGATATTTGAAGTTGAGCTGTATCAGTATTATCACTAGTGATATTTATATTATCACTTGTGAAATTTGTTTATTTGATACTTTAGTTTATATTTTAAATTGTGAGTAGCATTGCTTTTAGTATGATATCATTTTGGGATGGGTGAATTGATGGAAATTTGATGCATGGAAGGTGTTTGACAAAATGCCTAAGAGATGGATGCACAAGTTGGGAAGAAATCACATGTTTCTGTTTGTACATCATTTCATATATAACCAAATCAAAAATATTTATTTGAATAAACAAGCTTTGTGGAATTAATCAAAGTGCCTTTGAAGTTATTGTAAATGAGTAATCATATCCTATGTTGCATTAGTTGATGCTTATTTTTATTTTTTGAATAGGCGTCATTTTGATTATTTTAGTGCGTTTTATATTTTGTTTTCTCCATTACTCTATATTTGAGGTGATGTACATTTGATGCCTTTGTTTGATAATGCGTAGTGACCTATAGCTTAAACCACAAGGACTGCTTACTTTAACAATTGTGAAGGCAAATAATTTGAAAAACATGAAAATGATTGGGAAGTCTGATCCTTATATGATTGCATATATTGACCCTGAAAGTTCAAAAGAAAGGTTGTTGATTACAACTTAAATACGATTTGGAATGATGTAATTAGGTTAATTGCGAAGATAAAAGACCAGTGTGTACTTGAGGTTACGCTTTTCTCTTTTTAAACTTTTACGTATTCTTTGGTTTCTCAGTTGTATT